>OY743138.1:34247128-34881950 GCA_963555695.1 Dasypolia templi | reverse complement strand
GTAAAAGCAAGATTATAAAAATACTAGCTGTGCCCTGCGGTTTCAACCGCATGAGTCTCGATCCCGTGGGAATATCGGGATAAAATGTATTTTATGTCCTAATCCAAGCCATGGTTTATGTGTTAATTTCATCCTAATCCGTTCAGCCGTTTTAACGTGAAGGCGTAAACAAACATAAAACAATCTAATCTTATCCATTTACAATATTAGTTTAGATATAATAAATAATAATGTGTGCTTCAACATTTTGTTTGCGGTACGCCATGATATCAGAATGTGTACTTGTTAAAGTAACAGCTTATTTTGTACATTTATAATGAAAGCTGCAAGCTGTTTGTTAATGGCGACCAACGCCGGAAGTGACGCAACAGCTCAGCCGCGCCGGAAGTGAGGCTGCCTTCCGGGAATTCAGTATTGATATTACGTAATTTGTTATAGACGTGTGGGTGATGGATCATCTGTGCAACTCTCGACTATTGAAAAGGGCTTAAGTAAGGACTAGCATTCACTGTAAAAAGTCAAGACCGGCGGTACTGGATGCCGGCTGGGAACTTTGAATAAGTGTTTTGGAGGCACTTTTGGTGTTTTGTAAGAAAAGATAAACTTGTTGAATGACTTTCATAAGTTGTCATTTAAATAATGCCTGCAAGTGGTGCAAGACAGTGTCACATTTATACACGTTACAGCAGACACAAACACAACCAATTGTAGTAAACAAACGACTGGCGCTGAGACTGAGCGTCTAACTTAAGAGGAACATAAAGGATTCCCCGAATATGTCTCGGAGGAGCTCAGGGGCGCAAGGGGCGCAAGGGGCGCAAGGGGCGCAAGGGGCGCAAGGGGCGCAAGGGGCGCAAGGGGCGCAAGGGGCGCAAGGGGCGCAAGAGGCGCAAGGGGCGCAAGGGGCGCAAGGGGCGCAAGGGGCGCAAGCACACACGGGGTATTTAGATAACATTGTACGGAACAGTCGTCTGCACTGGGTGTGGAGCCTTAAGCTGATTACGTCACACAATTTGAAGACTCGTAGGTGCTTCGATTTGTTGAGCATTTTCTATTTTATTTACATTTTTGTGAGGTACCTGGAATTTGTCGGCAGACCTGCACTGTCCTCGCATATATTTAATAGGTTAATTTAATAGGCCAATAAAGTTTAAAAGAGTAACCGTGGACTTTCTTCCCTACTACTTTCATAAGAAACGACCATTTGGAACCGTGCTCCTAACTTCTGACGTTTCAAAAGTTTATTTGAATTTGAAAACAAAAATATACGAAATGCCAATTTCTTACGAAACGGTACAGTCGCTACTATTTCATATTGTCATGACTTGTTGCATTATTTAAGTTCAATTAAACTTCTTTATCATGTATTTTAGGATAGTGGTCCTTCTATGCAAATCCATGGTGTATTATTCCTAACTTACTTTCACAGGTGTCCATCGACTACAGCTTAGCGCTAACCCGTCGCCGTCGGCGCGAACCCCGCTATTGTCGCAGTTAGTGCACTCGCGGTCAAGTAATACGGGTCGATGACGAAAATCCCTGTACCTACCTAAATCGTAAATTAATCATGAAACTAACTTCATAATTAAAAGAATTTAATATCGTACGAAATAATAGTAGATTATGCACCGAGGGGCTAAAGTTGTGTCTTATGTCACGGGCGTCATATCTCGCTGCATTCAGGATTCTTGTATTAACTCCCTCGCTTCGCTCGTGAGTTAAATCCCGAATCCTTCATTGCGCTCGAGATTCAAGCTAGCCCAAGGCAAATACACCTTTAGCCCAGAGGAGGATACTCTACTTTTTACACCTACTGTGAGAAAATAATAGCCATAGTACGAAAAACAAAGTATTTATTAAATAAACAAACAGTAAGAATAACATATTTGGAACTAGTTAGTTATATGCACTTACATATTAATTGAAGTTAATGGTAACATTTGAGACATTAGTCCAGATGTGCAAAGATAAAGTTAAGTTTTTATTTGGTACGTTTATAGATGGTGATGTGGAATTTATTTGAGTATTGCTCGTCAATGCTTCAGAATCTTGTATTTGCAGAGGAGCATTTTGGGTGGTGAAAGTTGGTGAATGTGGTGCATGAGGCTCAGGGAAAGATGGAATGTGACGGTGTGATGTTGAAGGTTGTGGTGAAATAGAATCAGATGACGTTTTTAATGTGATGCTGTTACCAATTTGACAGCTTATTTAACTTTTGTTTTGTACAGAATTTTCAATGTAGCCCTCCGCTACTGTATCCGATTTCCAGCCACCATGGCGTTTTATTTGGGTTATATCTGCTCCCGCATCCGCCAACAGTGTAGCCGACGTTCGACGAAAACAATGACCTGTATAGAGCTCGATATTTGGTAATCCTAAGTATTTGGCAATTTCCTTTGGCATGGCACTTATTTTGTTCTTCCCAATCACTTGACGGGTGCATTTTCCACTACTGAACGCTACAAAAAATCGGTTAGTATTTATGTTAGGAGGCCGCAGAGCTTGATACTTTTCCACAACCTTTACATATGCTCCGCGGATGACAAATGACCTTTCCCTTTTGGTTTTAGTGTGTGGCAACTTAATCAATAACAACTCTTCTGAGTGTTTTTCTATATCTTGGACCTTCATGTTTACCATTTCTTGACAACGACAAGCCCCATTCACTCTGATAATTAAAGCCACCTGTAACAAAAATAAAAATAAATTTTACTAACAACATACGTAAATTCAGTAAGTATACTTAAGCGTTCTTGTTGCTATTTGCTACCATGTTGTATTTTATTTAGTTATAAATAAAATGATGTACTGACTTTTACGGCAAGATAACTATGATCAGGAGCTTCATTTAAAAAAGTTTCAACATTCATAGGTGTGAAAACTTTCGATTTCTTTGATTGGTGACCTTCCGATTTCCTCTTTAGAAATGCTAATAGCTTAGCGTATGTCTTGATATCTATATTGTGTTTCATGCTTATTGTTGACCTAAGCATTGAATAAGTACACCATAGGCTACTTGACTTCTACACCATAGGCTACTAATAGAACAGGTTCCGAAATGGACTTGACGCCTTTCGTACTTTTCCATTTTTGTAAACTGTCGTAGGATTTTACATAAGTTTCCTTTGACTTTTCCGGCAGTAAATCATGGGAAATATTATTAGCTTCGGTTGTAATGAATTCAGGAGTACAATCACTTTCATCACTCGACATTTTATAATACTTTGTTGATAAACTTAAAGTTTAAATGCCAAAAGTTCGCGCCTTTATTGAGCCTACCAATAAGTAGCCAAGACACGATCAATTCGATTTTCAAACAAAAAAAGTCTCTTCTACGGTTTTGTCGTGTGCGTCTATGGATATCACTCTCATGGAAGTGGCGTTTGTGTAAACTAAGCTTTATACAGGGCTGGTAAAATGGTTTTGGATGATTGGCTGTATGCATTTTGAATTTAGAACGTCATTGGAGACGCTCGTGAAAATAGAGTATATTATAATAATAATAATAAATCATTTATTTCAGATCTTACGATTACATCCATATTTGTTAGTAAAATTGCGAGCTTACAAACTAGTGTTAGTAATAATTAGAAGTAAATCATTAATAATAAATAAACATAAATACATAATTAATTAAATAATATACACTAATTATTGTTATTTTATTTAAAAAATAAATAAAAGACAGTAAGCGGTAAGGTGGACTCCCCGATGATAGCGGCAAATCATTATACGACTGCATGCAGCCGTATCCAGCGCGCCAGCATCGGAGAGTCCCACCGTTCCGCTAACGCGCGCAGGATGGTATTGGGACTGTCACGCGAGCGGCGCATGATAGAAGCGCACCGTTTGCGCATGATAGCCGCAAATCCATCTGTGTCCACCTGCGCGAACATCGCGGAGGCGCTGCAGTGGCGCGGCAGTCCCATCAGTACCCGGAACGCATTATTGTATTGAACGCGCAGATCGCTGTATGTTCGCTGTGTATAGTTAACCCACAGGCTGCAGGTGTAAAAGGACTGACAGTACGCTTTAAAAAGCGCAACTTTGACAGTCCCCGTGCACCGTGAAAACCTGCGGGCCAACATGTTGCATCGGACCGACAGCGCTCTGCGCTCCCTATCAATATCCACACTATCCTTAAGGTCCTCAGTGACCCAGTGGCCCAAATACTTAAATTGCTCGACTTTGTTTAGAGCCGTACCACACAAAGTAAAATTCGGAACGTATGTGTATCGCTTATTGTCCGGCTTGAAAATCATTATTTCGCTCTTTTTCGTGTTGTATTTGAGCCCATGAGTCACCGCGTAGGACTCACAAATATTCAGGAGCCTTCGTAATCCACCATTATAATAGGTTTTATTATTTATTTATTTATTCACAAAATCCACAGCAATCTTAGCGCAGTTTACTTAAAAAAAAAATACTAATGTTACAGCCAATTATGTAAGTAATGCAAGTTTTAATGTTATTCCATTCCTTTTAAAAAATGGTTCGTAGTTATCTAGTTATTCTTACAATATTATGTCTTCAAAAACATGGCAACGATATGAAGAAACAGTCGTTATGATTTTGTAGAAAATCGAGAATAGCTTTCCTCTTTCTGGCACTAAAGAGTGTTTGTTAGTGCTATACTGCCAATTTAGCTGAGCATGTGAGATTCCAAATTCAAATCACATTATTGACCAGCGGGTCATAATGAAATCCAGTACAACATTATTGACCGGCTGTGCCTCCGGCCACTAATGACTCACTTTAGGTTAAGGTTGCTTGACATATAATTTGACATTTTCGAGCAGGTGGTGTGAAAAAGTTTATTTGATCTACAACTCGTGTTTGAAAATAAATACACTTGCGATTGTTTTACTTTTACTTGTTTTCTCACTTTTGTTTTCAATCTGTCAATTAAAAATAATAAAAGACGGTCATTGTCATCTTTCACCATCATTATTGAATTACTCAAAATCAAAATCATAAGTCATTCATTCAAATTAAGCTGAGAGTCAGCACTTTTCGAACGTCAAAATTACATAAGACAGTTCCCCAAAACGCCCGCCCTTCACCACTTCCTAGTGCTTAGCTGGGAAGAAGAAGTGGCGCAACAAACTCCCCAGCAGCACAGCTGTCTGTTCGGTTAGAAGAACTGGATTCTAAACAATTGTAAGTAATTACCAAAACATTAAATTAATTGACATACGTCAGCTAGCCACGCCAATACCAAAAACAAGAAAAAAAAAGGAATGTAAATAAAACTTAATACATAAATAAAAGCCTCCAGGTCTAAAGGGCATGGCAGCTTACATATGCAATACTGGGATTATTATACAAACAAATAAAATAAATAAATGATAAACTAGGACCATCAAAGTAAAATAAACTAACAGAACAATTATTGTAACAATAATAAAACCGAAGACAGCAAGACGACCAGTCACCACAAGCAGCACCCGTTCACGAGCATAACGCAAAAATTACCCCCCTCGCCATATTAATAATGATAAATAAAATCTTTCATTTTGACAGCTGTCATGTAAACATAGTGCTCCCGTATTAAATTCTTTAAAATTATTTAACATAATTGCATATAGTATCCAATTCTTGTAGTATTCCAATTAATACTTTCGAGAATGTCGTTAAATTGCAGTGGTTGTGGTGTGGAACTAATTACTCGTAACATGCTATTCATTGAGTGTTCCAAAATTACTTGCAATAAATTGGATGAATTGAAGTGCATTGGAATTCCTACAGAAGACTTCGTAACGCACTCTCAGGAATATAAGGATCAGTGGGTATGTCCTGAGTGTGTCTGTTCACAACGCAAGCCAAATCGCAGTGCGGATACACCAGTTAGTAGAGTATCTGGCCAAACAAACACTTTTTCAATAAGCAGTAATGTGAACACCCAGCGCGGCAGTCGCATAAAGAACGCAGAGTCGCCGATGATGGAACGAAATTCGAACTTGCTAGAAGAGTTTAAGGATTTTCGATTGGAGGTGATGTCACGCTTAGACAGCCAGACAAGAATTATGGAAAATATGCAGGAAATATTATATGGCACGAAAAATGAGAGAGGAATTACGTTTATACGTGAAGGTACTCGAACAAAAAGTTGATCAAGTTTTCGCACTAGAAAATCAAGTAAAGAAACTAAGTACTCGTAATCAATTTTTGGAACACCAAATAAATATCTCCAAAACATCACAAACTCCAGAGGAGACTGTGAAATGTCCTAAGAAAGTATTTAGTTACTCCGAAGCAATTTGTAAACAACCCGCAAAGGACTTGAGTAACAAACCAGCCGTCATCGCCTCAGCTGTTACATCATGTGTGGCCATGAAAACTGTGGAACTACTAATGACGAGCGAAGTTTCGCAAGCGAAGGAACAGCATTTGTCAACAACAGAGGTTGAGGTGAACAGCAAAGCAGATAGTAATGAAGGGTGGAATGTAGTCCATAAGAATAAAAGGAAATTCCAAGGTTAAGAAGTAAAATTCGAGCCTTAAGGAAATTCAAGCAATGGATCGTAAAACACATCTTAACGTTTGGCGCCTTCATCCGGAAACTACTGTCGAAAACCTAACCACTCATGTAAAACAGGTGTGTGGATCTGAAGTGAATGTCAAAATCGAAAAAATTAAGCATAAGACAGAGAGAGACTACTCTTCATTTATTGTTGGTATTTCTGAGGGTCTATACCACACATTATGTCGACCAGATGTTTGGCCTCTGAATGCAGAATTTTCCGAATGGATTTGGTTTCGGAGACCAGCAAGTAAACCAACCGACGGTAAATACAAATATTGAAATTTTCTATCAAAATGCAAGAGGTCTGCGTACAAAGTTGGATGTGTTTTGCAACAATGTAGAAACCGTGGGTGCTGATTTAATTGCAATACCAGAAACTGGCTGCAATGAGTCAATAGGAGATGCCGAAATTATACCGCAAGGTTATCAAATCTTACGATGCGACCGAATGGACGGACGAAAACAAGGAGGAGCGTTTCTCGTGGCCACGCATGGGTTCGAGCTACGTAAAGTGACAGTACCAGGTAATGTAAATATCGATAAATACGCTTTTGAACTGATTTGTGCTACTGTACATACCCGTAATAGATATTTGTTTTTGTGTTGTGTGGTTTATATTCCTCCAAGCAGTAGCGAAAATGATTATATGATATTGTTTAGAATTATTGAACAGTTATGCGTTAAATTTATGGACGTTGTTGTTATAGGAGATTTTAATTTACATTCTTGTAATAATAATGTGATCGATTATTACGAACATTTTCTTTCTTTTTGTGAATTCATACAGACAAATCACGTACCAAATTGCAATGGCCGTCAGTTGGATTTGGTATTGGGTTCATTGAGGGTAGGTGAAGTGCGCGTGAGTGCGGCGGACGACGCGCTTGTGCCAGTGCCCTACCACCCGCCACTCGCAATAAGCGTGCCCAAAGTTAAGTGCACGCGTTCGGACGGTAAATCACAGAGTACACTATAGCGGTAAATCCAATGACCACACGCCTACAGACCATGCAGAATCGAGTGACTTGTGGCCACAGTGGAGTTTTTCCAAAGCGGATTATGATTCGTTATACTCGTTACTATTATCAAACGATTGGAGTCCAATGTATGACATACATGATCCCGAGGCTGCGGTTAAATATTTTTATACCACCGTAAATAACACAATTGATAGTTGCGTTCCAAGGAAAAGGAAAATATGTATAAGTTCTAGATATAGATACCCGGAGTGGTATACTGGTGAAATTATTCATTTTATAAGAAAAAAGGCGATCTTGCATAAGAGGTTCAAAGAAAGTGGGGTAAGCAGTGACTACGAGATGTTTGCTCGGTGAAGGGCGGCGGTGAAGACGATGATAGTACGGGCCCATAATCAGCACCAGGACTGGGTTCAACAACAGTTTACAAAAGATCCTAGATCTTTTTGGGACTATGTGAGGTCGAAAAAAGCGACAGGGAACCTTAAAAATATCATCAAGGATGGAAACATTTTATCTGATTCAGGGTGTGCTAAGGTGTTCGCGCAATATTTTTATTCTGTCTACAACAGTCAGCAGCCGCGTCTCGACGTAAATGCAGCGGTAGCTTCAAGTGGCGGCAACAGCTCGCGTGTTCACATAGGTCGCCTAGCATTGAGTCAAGTAACGGATGCACTCACTCGACTTAAACCAAAACGGTCTGCGGGGCCAGACGGAATTCCCGCTTTTGTTATTAGGGATTGCCGCGCTGTATTAGCGAAGCCACTCTTACATCTTTATAATCTGTGCATTGAGTTCTCATGTTTTCCTGAGTGTTGGAAAATCACGCGCGTTGTCCCAATACCTAAGGGTGGGATGGATTCAGACGTGAGTGGCTATAGGCCGGTGGCAATTCTGTCAACTCCAGCAAAAGTTTTTGAGTCTACCAAACAAAGGTGCATTTTAGACCAAGTTTCCAGTTTACTATCGGACGCCCAGCACGCATTTCGACCGGCGTGCAGCACAAACAGTAATTTAATTAACGTAAACGAAGTAATTTAATGACATATTATTAGAAAATCTGGCAGCGGTCGGATATACTCCAAAATTGCTTCAGTTCTTTGTAATGATGGAAATGAATATGCTGGTTGTAAATTTGAGTCATATTTTACAAGATCAGGAGTAAGTCAGGGCAGTAATGTGGGTCCGCTGAGTTTTATTATTATGATAAATGACCTGCCTAAGGCTGTCAGGGTTGCCATTTCTCTGTTATTCGCGGATGATCTTAAGTTGATCATGGCCATTAAAGATAAAAGTGATTGTGCACTATTGCATCAAGATATAGACAATGTAGCTGAGTGGAGTAGGAAAAATAAACTACAGTTTAATGTAAGCAAATGCTCAGTAATAACTTTTGGCAGGATGAGAAAACCACATCATCACGATTACAAGCTTGAGGGCACATCAATTGAGCGGGTGGAAGAGGTGCGTGACCTGGGTTTATGCCTGAACACTGAGGTAACTTTTCCTGACCATATTGTAAAAGTTTGTAAAAAATCGTACAGAAGTCTGGGTTTTGTTCTTGGACGGGCATAAGCAGTTGTAGCATTGTATAATGCGCTTATAAGAACTCAGTTAGAATTTAATGCTGTCTTATGGGCCCCGCATGAGACTAAATATGCCGCATGAGACTAAATAGCCTCATGTTGGAGCGTATTCAAAACAAATTCACCAGATTTTTGTACATGAAGCTTTACGGTGTGTATCCCTTCTATCCGTTAATGTACCCAACCTTATTCGTTATTGGTATGATTGGATACAATTAACTCGAGACAAGGAGGGACTTAGCTATAACCACATATGTATTCCAACTATTACGCGGTAAGACTTATAATCCCGGTGTTTTGATGGAGATTTGTCTGAATGCACCTGACAATTACGCATTGCGACGCAGGAAGCCACGGTTACTAGCAGTGCCACACGCACGAACCAACTTACTCAGCAAAGCGCCACTGACGCGTGCCTTGCACGCACTCCATGACACTGCTGACAGGATTGATTTATGTTCCTGCTCTCTGAATGAATTCACAAAAGTAATATTGTATGTTTAATGTTACTTCAGATAGTATAATAAGGACCACGCTACCGCATTAGGATTTTTCCTGTAATGATAGCAGTGATTGTGGAAATATAAATAAATAAAATAAATAAATATTTGAGGGAAGGAGGAAACCCGACCCCCGACGCTACCGCAAGCAGTGACATCTAAGGGAGCATGACGAACTTGCTGCCGGTTGCTGAGGCAAGAATAATATTATCAATTATCACTAGCTAACCACATATTGCAATACAGCTCATTAAAAAACATTGTAATGAGTAGATCATGTCAATAGATAGATACTATCATGTCGAATGCTAACACTTTGGTGAATGTTACAAGTATCGTCACGATGTCAAAAGAATGCAGATGTCAGCGAAGTACAGCAAGAACAATAGGCGTGCCACTTTTTAAAGTGCAGTGAGTCGTAAAATATTTCCGATAAACTGGGCAGAACATAAGAAGACCAGGACGAGCAGACCCAGATGTCGTGTTAAAAAAAACTATCAAAATTCCTTAATTATAATTTAATAAATAAAATATGTATTTAGAAATAAAAAATAACAGTATAAATAAAATATCTTTATTGACACAAAAGTTCCGTTTTCAAAAAAAAAAAACTGTAAAATGTTTCAATTCCGATTTAAAAATCTGTTTTGACTTTTAAATCAACTCGCGCAACATTGTTTGATGAAAGCCTGCGATGCGATCGGATGTGTTTTAAAGGATTACAGCATTTCAATAAAATCTACATGTAAATGATTGGCATTAGAGGCAACGCAAACACATTACAATCGGATTGCGGGCGGATTATCTATTCTTTATTTATTCAGCGCACGCTTAACAATCAAATGTTGTTGATTGATTATGTGTTTATCTCCGAAACACATACGGTTACATGTTAAATCAGGCGACTTTAAGAAAGATAATTTTCTCTTCACAAACTATGGCATCATATTAAATTAGCCAAGCTTACAAACTATGTGGCACTGGTTTGTGAGAGACTGGCGTCTGCACTAGGAATACCAGCAGATCACCATGTCAATGATGATGGTTTGAATCAGTGGAACATTATCATTTTAACATCTGCAATTATGAGGGAGAAAAATATTTGCAGATAATATAATACAACACGACGCGAGGCGTCATACATAATCACCGTAATTATCTAGTATTGGTGTTGAACGGCGAAACATTATCTGTTGAACACAGACGTGTGTACCTGACACGTAGCTACTAGGTAGATAAGTTCCTGTCGTCAATACTCGACATGATCATAATTATGAACATTGTGACAACAGAGCAAGTTTCAGCCGATACTTGCGAGTTCGCAACATTCAACAAAACTTGTTACTATCGAGACTGCTGAGTTGCTGTCAGCTACCTACCTATTGAACACAGCACCTAACTATGATAGTTAGCGTATCAATGAGGCCGGCGGCGCGCGGGGCGCTTATTATTACTAATTAATTAGACTAACCGGCGCTAATAGAGAGAACTTCATCTGCTCCACTTGTTGATAAACTACCCTATCTTAACCACTGAGCGGCGAAATTTAATCATTTATTAATTTACTAATAGCACTACAGAACCGCTGAACGTCTTACTTCGATACGGCTATTCAAGCAACCTATCTGGATGGTTTCAACGAGGTAGTAGTTTCAGAAACTGGATGTTCCTCACACAACTCGTATAGTAGCACAGCTAGCCTGTACATCGTGACGTCATAAGAGCGATCGGTTACAGTCGCCAGATACCTATAACCAAAAGTTGTTGAATTCTCAGTCAGTTGTTGAAGTCGTTTATCAACATATTATTAATTTGTACGTACTGAAATTTAGCACACGGAGCAGCTTGCTCAAGCAACAAATTAGTTTTTTGTTTAGATAAGTCAAAATCTAGAAATGCAGTGTTGTGTTGAGTAATTCAGTTCGCACAGATCTGCAAGTATTCCGAGTGCAACGTGAAACAAGTGTCGAGGTGACGACGAGGGCGTAGGTCACACAGACGAGGACATTTGTGAGGAGCGCGGCTCCCAGCACCAGACGCAGCAGCACGACTGAAAATGTTAAGGAAAGGTTTCTGGGAATGTGAATTTGTAAATTTAGTTCTAATAATATTTGTCAACCATCTCAACAAGATCTCGTCTGGTAGAAAACAACAATATCTTTATTGCTTTACCATAATGTGTACTTAGGTGGTAACTATATAATTTAGATAACCAGTAGGGCACAGCAAAAGGGAAGAGAGAGCAAGCATTGTTTCAGGAGATAAATAAGTTGTTTTTGTGAGACCTACCTAATTTAGTTTAAAATGGTTTATAATTTATCTTTTATATTTTGTAAATGTGAGAACGTTGTAGGTCTTGTAGATTGTAGATTTTAAGACCATTGTCTATTTGTTAGGCGTAAGGTACTTGTTGACAGGCCTACGTTGTCCTCTCATACCTAATAACACTGTAATTTAAAAACATTGTATAAGACAAATATTTTTAAATGAGTATAGTATAGTATAGTTTCTTGCCGGCTCTTCTCCATAGGAAACGACCAATTGGAAACGTGCACCTAGATTCTGACGTTTTATAAGTGCCCATGTAGGTTTATGTGAAATATTTGAATTAGATTTTTGAAATGAAATATTTGATTTAGATTTTTTTTATTTTTGATCTTGCCTTAATTTTATATTTATTTATTAAATACTTTACGCACAGGGATGTACATAGGCGGACTTAATGCCATGGGCATTTTCTACCAGTCAACCTTTGTGTGATGCACAGACAAACAGTGGTAGGTGCACTTTATATTAAAAAAAACATTTGGGAATAAATATTTTAAATATAAAGATACGCATAAACCTAAACTATAAAAATAATACATATATTATGTAAATATGTATTGATACATAATACATATATGTAAATATGTATTGATACATAATACATATATGTAAATATGTATTGATACATAATACATATATGTAAATATGTATTGACCTGATTATATATTATATATTAATATAAGCACAAATAAGTATACATAAATATATGACAAATAACACAACATCACGCCTTGTTTCCCCGAAGGGTTGGCCAGAGGTGTACCTATAGTACATCCACATTTCGCCAGTTATGTTTAAGTCCCATGTTATAGGGGCCGAGCCTAATGCCATCAACCGGGCACAAATCCAGACTCCGGGCTGCTACAAAACGAAATAAATGAAAAAACGCTAAATATATGAATAAACTAAAAACAAATACGACAAACTATACCGTTATGATGATACTGCCAGCTTCATGCGAATGTGCTCACGAACTTTAACTTTAAAGGATCCATCCTGATTTCTTGGGTATGCACTCCGCATTCTACAGAGAGATAGACTGAACGAAGATGGAAGAGCCAATGAAGTCTGTGCGGTGAGTGGGACATTGAAGAAGACGATTGTGTGATGAACGAAGATTTCTATTGTGGTTGGCGTAAATGTACTGTAAGTAGGGGGCCAGATAACTAGGGGAAGACGTACAATCAAGAAATGGAAACAAGGCGGTCAGCGCCCTTTGCTCTCTGCGCTGACGTATGGGCAGCCACTTTAGAAGCGACCGATGCGCAGAGATTTGGTCATATTTACGCAGATTGAAAACGACTAATGGGGCATTGACAACGTATTACTAATTAATTACGTAAACCACACATAACTCATCAGTTTTCGAGAGAAAACAAGCACATACGACAAACTACGTTGTTTAACTACAAGAGTGATTCCCGGCGTCAGTTGCAACACGATGATTTGTTGCAGCAACAACTAAACTAGCTCGTCACAAGTGTCCGAATGTTTGGCTCTACCTGCCTCTTCTGTTGTTACGATGTGTCCCATCACAGATACTTGCAGAAATACCAAGTCATTCCCCAAGAAAATTAGTTTATAGCATTTTATAAAAATAAACTTCGCCTTTCAATTATTTCTTTAGCGCTTCTAGTCCCTAATTCAGGACTGTTCTCTAGCGCTTCTAGTCTGCATTAGTTCGAGACTGTTCTTTAGCGCTTCTAGTCTGCATTAGTTCGGGACTGTTCTTTAGCGCTTCTAGTCTGCCCTAGTTCGGGACTGTTCTTTAGCGCTTCTAGTCTGCCCTAGTTCGGGACTGTTCTTTAGCGCTTCTAGTCTGCCCTAGTTCGGGACTGTTCTTTAGCGCTTCTAGTCTGCACTAGTTCAGGACTGTTCTTTAGCGCTTCTAATCTTCTTTGTTTAGTGACACACAAGTGTTGTATCAGTGATGGATCGTTCGCTGCAAGTTTGTCAACAGCTCGGAATATATGTGAGTCCGATAATGGTCTGTTTGAGCAGCGCTATATTATAGCAGCTTGCGCTGTGTACCCTGACTGGACGCGCCACTGGTGGACTAGCGTCTAAGTCAACGTTATTTTATTAACGAATGCACGCAATAGTCATCAACTAATTTATCACTGCTGAGTGCACACACACTTCTACACGCGAAAATATAATGCATTTTCAGGTAATACGTAACCCTTGCATCCTACTTAACATACTATGTGGTGGTCTTTGAAACACTGTTGCTCGATATTTCGCGATTAAAAATGCAATACACCATGAATAAAGATACACAGTTTGCATATTCTGCTGTATGTAAGGACACCTCCAAGTTTTTCCCAAGAGTAGCGTTGTATGATGCTTGCGACTCATTCTGATACCGAGTACTACGAGAAACGAACTGCTAGTGAGTAAAACCAATATTAATTTGATGCTCACAATTGTAATTAGATTGTATAAAGTAATTGGCATAAACGTATGTTATCGCCACAAATGAAACCGCTGCGAAAAATATTTGATATACAGCGGGCGGTCTCATTAAATTTAGTCGTATCACGAACGCAAATTACCGACGTCAGAGCTCGTTCAACAAATAAATTAATAAAAGTCAGGCGAAGTAGCCTTCGCCTGACTTTTATTAATTTATTTGTGTCCACGTGGCCAGGCGGCTCGGGAATGACTATCCATGGTCGGTCTGCGGAAGCTTTTTTCTCTTGCATAGGGAGCGATATGGAAACGTGTGGTCGGTAATGCTTGCAGGTGGACGCAACGAGTTTACCGACGTTCCGAGATTTTGTCGCAGCCTGTAACTAACTTGTCTGATTATGATTTAGGAGATGGAAACTGGCCAAATACCTGCTAACATTACACTCGGAATGAGAAATGAGCTTTCAGAATGTAAAACGGACGTGGCTGGGTAATGGGCAAACTAGAAAGAACTGGCGTTGCTCGGCATTCTATGTTTGTTTGGTAGTTAACAAATTCGAGTATGAGGAGTAGTAGAACAGCCGAGAACTTTCATAGCTATTATATTTTAATAAAGACTTGCCATCATCATCTGCTCAGCCTTTTCCCAAACCAGACAGACACAGTAGGCTTCAGTACTCGCTACCTTTGACTGTGGAATATAGTATTTTATGTAAGTAAGGCGCAAAAGAGATGCATTCGTGCGATGTGCAATTTGAAGTCAACTGACAGCTGTATGCCATTATTTTAAAACTCAAATTATTAACTCTACCATCTCTGTATATTTTTGAAATCGCGGCATTTGTTAGAGTAAATCAACATCTGTTTCCACGACTAGCTGACACCTTCCCCCGGAACAGACGTGACAATAATCAACTGTGTTCGCATACGTCCAAGACTGTATTAATGGGAATAAGCGTTTTCTGTATGGCTCCTAAAATTTATAATAAAATACCACAGTCATGTAAAGATTTGCTGGTAAAGTTGTTTAAAAAAAAGGTTCGACATTTATTAACAGACAAGTGTTATTATAATATAGATGACTTTTTTGAATGACATTATCTGAATTTTTTTCAATATAATTTTGTATTTTTGTAAATTTGTACGCCTTACGGGTGAAACATGTACGTACGAAAGATTTATATTGTGACATCCTGCATGCTCAATTTGCATGTATACGCATGTTTTGACAAATAAAATTATCTTTATCTTTACCTTCACCATAGTCAACCGCCCATCTTCACAGTGACTTGACTGCTGTTGAAATTCCAGCCATTCAGCACACTGTGCGGGCCGTCGCGCATATTGGTCCTTTGAGCCGGATCACTTTGCGAGCCAGCGCGCATATTGGTGATGTCGGCTTCCAGCCACAGCGGATGCAGCTGAGTACCAGTATATTGAGCGGCTGCTAATCTGACCGTCACAACTTGTTACTGGGTAATACGAGACCACTTGGTAAGACTGGTTGTTGGACTTTGGTGCTTCTGACGACCCGTAACGACTGCCAAAGATCTACGAATAACAGCCGGGACCGACGGTTTAACATGCTTTCCGAGGCATAGATGGGTATGTAAAGATGGTCACCTATCCAAGGAACAATCGCGGCAAGCGTAACTTAACCTCATCTGTCCACACTGTTTGGCTGTCATTACTCAGACACACAACCCCACAACTTGTTTCTAATCAATCAGGGGGAGAAATACCATGCTGTAACAGTCCTGTTAAGAGTCCTGCTCCAGAAATAAATGCTTTGAGTTCTAGCATCTGATGGCAAGACACATCATCATCATCATTTCAGCCAAAAGACGTCCACTGCTGGACATAGGCCTCCCCCAAGTACCGCCACTTCGACACCGCAAGACACGGATAGACAAAAGTCGAATTTTCATGTGATTTGTAATGACTTTACTTTAGAAAAAAAGGTTTTCAATTCCATATGATTTTGTATTTTACAGTGATTGCAATAATTCGGTAGCAGATACATTTTTAGCTCGCCCTATGCTCTTGATGCCAAATACTGACATCCCTAAGCAGGAAATTCGTACTTTCGGCCGAAGTTACGGGTGTATGCTACTATCGTATCACTTACGTACTTAAGATTAGTTTGGCACCCGAACCAAAAACTCATGACAACACGATTTGGCAGATGTCACTTCACGCGATGTGGTTTTGCCCGTCCCAACACATGAATTTGTCACTTTTTTCGACGGGATTATTACTTTCGGACGGGCCTGTTTCTTCGTTGATGAACTTAGAGAGTAGACCCCCTGAGACAGGTTCCGTATCGTACAGGAGTAATGCTATAGGTAATATCTTACAAAACATACACAACCACAGTCCAAGGAGGAAATATCAGAAACAATAGACAAACAAAACAAAGGGCTTTTTATGTAATTCAATCTGCAGACGAACACACTCAATGAATCGCTCAACAAAAACTGAACACCACTGCTGACTGTACTCACACGAAATGAAATTCCACCGATCCGCGTACCTGACTGTACAACTCAACGCACATAGAAACTGAACACTTATCGAAGCTAAACATCTATTCGTTTAATAGATTTGTTCTGGTAGGAACTGCTCCTTCGACTGCGACTGGAATGCTGAAGTATGAGCGAGCGTACGAACGTGCGAACGAGCGAGCGAGTGTGTGAGCGGCCATTCCACTCGGTAATCTATTTACACCCATTACGGGCTCACCCCGTAATTAGTGTCTGTAAAGTTTTAACGGTATATGTGAAGGCGATTTGTCGGGACATCTGTTTCGCGAGACTACTAAATGACATGGCTCGTTTAAATGTTGCCTCGTGGTGTATTTTATAGATTACTAGCTGACCCCGCAAACGTTGTTTTGCTTTTTTTTTTTTTTTTGAAAAATAGATTTTGCCCGATTCTCATAGATACCGGATAAGCACAAAAAATTTCATCAAAATCGGTCAAGCCGTTTCGGAGGAGTATGGCAACGAAAACTGTGACACGAGAATTTTATATATTAGATTTTGGCTTTGAAAACTTTGATAGTATTGAGCCACTGAAACACAGAGGCGATGTACCTATGTCTGAGTTACATTTTTTGCCACATTTGCGCCAAGTAGATACATATAGAACATGACACTCACTGCGGGAACACTGCAGTAACATCCTGTGGCTACCTATGTATTAATCTATTCATACTTACAAACACCTTCAAGAGTGATATCTGAAATCATTTTAATATTTCATCAGTTGATTCTATCGATAGTGCGGTGTCTGTCACAAGCTGAGGCGTTTCAGCTTATAAAATAATCTATATTTCAAACTACTTTCCCTACTCGGCTGAGAGACATTATTAATAACAATAAAGTGAACAATAGTAACTGGGACAGGAAAACCGTATATTTTACCTTGTCACATGGAATATCCTTGATTCATTCAAAGGATGTCAAACGCTGTTTACCTTAACAGGAAAACATTCACATCGCGACGCATCGGATGGCTCCGCTACTTCAATGTGAACAGGAATTCTCTTGCGTTGAATTCTGTTGTTTTTTTTTTTTAATTCTCTGATTATATATGCAAAGGCTAAAAATGCTTCATAGTTGTTGTGAAAATTCATGGCCGCTGTTCGCTCAACATCGACACAGAAGTCGTGGTCGTTCTGAAGTTGAGGAAGAATTCATAACTGGCCGGCTTCGAGTGAATGCGTAATGTGCCTCATTAGCGGCCACCAGCCCACCAGCCCACCAGGCGCAGGCGCCAGGCGCCGGGCGGCCTCACTCAAACACTCGGCTCCGCGACATCTCTCATCTGTATTCAAATGCCGCGCGTATTAAAGGCGCTATTCAAACTAGAAAGATGAATAATATTCTCAATCGTAAGCTCCTTATTACTTGAGGTCTTGTGCCTCATTGAACGAGCTACTTAGACAACGTTACAAGTTACTAAGTCCTCTTAGAAACCTTAACTTGAGTGTGTACTACACAGGGCGTTGCTGGGAAACGACTTTTATATTTGGTGTGAAAATTTGCTGTTTGCTGTAGTGCACAATGTAACACACGCACAACATTGTGCTACAATGTTGTGCGTCCAACGCCGGTGGCGCGTGCAGCGGTACAGGGGTCGTGGTGGTACCTATTTAAAGTTGTACTGTAACATCAACAACTTGTTTTCGTAAAAAAAAGCGGCCAAGAGTGAGTCGCACTCGCCCATGAAGGGTTCCGTAGCAGCAAGTAACATAATATAAAAGTACTTGTAGTCCGTTGTAACTAAGATCGATGTTTTAATAATAGTGAATTTTTTTTCCATGGCGGTTCATGATTTATGACGTATAAAAAAACTACTAAGTAGATCTCGTTCAAACCAATTTTCGGTAGAAGTTTGCATGGTAATGTACATCAGTTTTTTTTTTTGTTTTATCATTCTCTTATTTTAGAAGTTACATGAGGGGGGGGCACACATTTTACCACTTTGGAAGTGTCTCTCGCAAAAAATATTCAGTTTAGAAAAAAATTAACCTCAATATCATTTTTGAAGACCTACCTACCCATAGATACCCCACACGTATGGGTTTAATGAAAAAAAAAATTGGTTTCAGTTCTAAGTATGGGGAACCCTCCAAATTTTTATTTTTTCATTTTTATGTGATAATCTTAATGCGGTTCACAGAATACATCTACTTACCAAGTTTCAACAGTATAGTTCTTATTGTTTCGGAAAAAACTGTGACATACGGACGGACAGACAGACATGACGAATGCATAAGGGTTCCGTTTTTTGCCATTTGACCTTCATTATCTCCGCTAGCAGAAGGTTCCCAGGTGTGGTCCAGTTCAAGCAAATGATTACAATGAAGGGGAGCACAAGTGAGTCGTGACGTCATTAAGTGTCTTTTTACACCCGTTAGGTACTCGTGTATAACCTATACTGATAGCTAACTCAAACTCAAATCATTTATTTCAATTAAACCATTTACAGGCATTTTTGAATTGTCAAGGAGTCGGTCAGTCAGAAATATGAAGCTAGTTGCCAATTCCAAAGCGTAGTAGGTACCTATGGAGAAGAACGGGCAAGAAACTCCATGGACACTCTTTTAAATAATAACGTTTTTACATATATCTTAGTTACATCGATTAATGTTGACACTATAAGTGAGAACGATGTACAAAAAACCGTACCTACACGTTAAAAGCGTCCAGAGTGCATCAAAAGCTAAGTGGTGATCTATTAGCTACATACAGCTACAGCTGCATGGGTTGTATCATACACCTACTTCAAATACTTCCGCATGTAGTAGTTCCGTACAAGGTGTCAGATCTGTGAATCTATTGGTAAACCGAACGAAAATCAAGTTTCCAAATTATCCATCCATGTGTAAAAGTAAAGTCTACCGTACCCACGCAACTCTATAAATGTTTGCGCACTACCTCAAGCTTGGAAAACGGCACACGTGTGTCTCAATTTATAGCACGACGGGATAAATACGCAAATTACATAACTTCACACAAGTAATAGCATACAAGCATGCAGCGCCGGCTCGTGCTACAGCCCCGTGAGGGCACCGTCCCAGTCCCTGGCCCTGTCCGAAAGCGAATAAAACTAAGTAACAGTTCTAATCAGGCATACCCTTAAAATACAAGCGGAAACTTTCACTTTTTTATGACAAAGCCACGAGAGGTTTTATTACGCAAGCAAATATGAACATTTTTATGCTGATCTGGTAATAAAAGAATAACATGTATTCGATGCATGATATCTGTACGTGTGGCTACGGGCTGGCCAGCATGTTAAACCTGAGATAAAATTAGATGGTCAATTATATTATGTATATCCCACAATTGCCTTTCCATCTCTTTTTCGATATTGAAACAAAAAATGGTTAAAAACTACTTACAACTTGAGAATTCGCTTGCACGTCCCGTTCCAAATTTATTACGATTCACTTGGATCACTCATTTCGCATGCGAGCCGTATGAGTGCTCTTAAAATCATTACTACATACTGAATAAATACGTAATATTTGTGTTGTGTAATTTGACTAATCTTAAGAGTAAATTTGTTAAGAATGAGTGTGACAAAACTTAGCTGAAGGAAGAAATTAACCTTAATTTTTTCCTCCAATATGCCGTCCGAGTATTCCATAATTTGACCTCTATCTAATAATATATATTTCGTAGGCAGACTGAGATTGTATCGATACTGGTAATTGTTTTTTACTTTAACTTTGCATATCTTCTTACAAGGGTCTTATTTAGGAATTATTATGGTTCGCTCATTCCAAAGGAACAGACGAGTACGATAGATGTGATTTTTTTATTTTGTGAGACTGTTTTGATCAAGTACGAGGGCGGTTTAATAAATCATTGACTTCTTCAGGAATGATGTTTTGCGGCAGAAATAGATATAGTGGTAGGTACTTTCTCGTTTGAACTCTTTCACAAAGAGGTCCACCTTTCCCAGTGCATTTCATTCAGTGCAAGGTCCATTTTTCATAAGTCCTTGAGTTCCAGTCGTGAATCATTCATGCAGTGACGTTAATGGATCAAAAATACCGCGGCCATGTAATGTAGCACCTTCCGTGTAGTGGCGTGAAGGCATGCAGCTGTCGGCTCTCCTGTAGGGTCACGCGATCCGGTGCTGATAAAACTGTCGATAACAAACGGTACATTCAAATAATATCATAAGTGCCTGTAACCACGGAGCTAGAATTTATTAATTAGACAGAGGGCAATGCCATATCCTGACCCTGCTATTTACAGGAAATGTCAATTAATGAAAATAATTGTAATGGTTAAAGGACCTTTTCATAATACATTGTTTTTCAGCAGAACTTGCCGATTACAAATCAATGATAAAAGGAATTCAACCCCTGAATTTCCTATTGTGTTACCTATTGCCTTTTAAATATTATGGCATTTTACTGTGAGGCAGGCTGCTGACATTGAATCCATTTACAATCTACGTCGCCGCGAATCTCATAAACGAACTACATAAAAAGATAAATATTGTGACGGCACTTTGCAAATTCATTTATGAAAATATTATGAATGTAAAAAAAACTATTTCTTTTTTAATAAAATAAGTGATAGACATCCACTGTTTTAATACTTGAAAAAAAAGATATAATTGATCAACCATTTTTCAGATTATCTAAAGTACATACATACATCTTAGAAGTTCAGTGTGAATTTTGATTGCGCGCGCATCGGCTCCGCTTAGAAAATACCAAATAAAAATATTAAATAACGATTTAAAAAAGTGAAAGTGATCAATATTGTTCCTTAAGACATAAAGCATTACTGAAAGTGTTATCCAGTGACAAATCCTATAAATAATTACATAAAACTCTTAACAAATTTTCAACAACAATCAGTGACCAATCAACTTTACGCATTACAAACGAAACATTAATAAGGCTAAAGTGAAGTAGTCGAAAGTAAATCGATAACACCGACTAAATCAGTGATATTTGATAATCAGTAGAGAAGTGTTGTGAGACAGTCAGTGCAAAAATGCCGCAAAAATATTTTACCAATGAGTCAACGTAACGACTTTATTCGATTCAAATTCCGTACAAGTTGAATAAGATCTATAAATTCGATGAATTGCCATCAGTATAAATAGCAGTAAACTTAATGCTTTTATCATTTAACATAGAAAGTCAAGTTCTATTCCGAGGACAAATATACTTTTTTTGTGTTTTTGTTAACCCTTTTCTTTGCCTAATACAGCATGGATTTTCAAAATGTAACTCAGAGAAGACATAAAACATCAATAAGCTCTCCAAACTCTTCTTTTGATTCCACAAGTTCTGAATGCCTTTCGAAGAGTTTACCGCAAATTTCAACCGGATTAAGCTGCATTGAGTTCGAGAGACTAAATTAAGAAATTGAACAGTTGAGAATACAATTAAATACCGCTAACAACGAAATAGAAAACTTAATCATGGAAAACAGCACTTTAAAAAAACAAACAGGTGAACAACTAAATACAAAGGCGCAATTAAAAAACCTATATAGGGGACCAATTAGTAGTTCAAAAAAATACTCAATCTCGAAAAAGAAGAACTGTAAGGTACAAAATCTTAATATTACTCACAATAAGAAACTTGAGACAAGTTTCATTGATCTTGAGACTAAATCGTGTGAAGAAAACATAACAGATGGCGCTGCATGTACAACGAGCTCGAGTGTGTCACCACAACACCTCACCCTTAACTTGAAGAAGTACGATTAAATTTTTTTTGATATTGAATTGCACATAAAAACACCAACGAGACAATTGTCATGTCTTGATCAGTTGGCAAGCAACATCAAGCAAGTTAAAGCAGAGGTGCATCACCTTGCCTTGTCTGACCACGAAACAGGACAAACGTTATCTCTGAAAACAACCAAATCTTCAGAAACATTCAGCTGGTATGAGAATGTCAGAGATTTTTGTAGAGAAAACATGGACAAGTTCTATAGTTGTATGGCAACTCTTACTTTCTCAGACGTATACGAAAAAAATAACTTGCAAGAAGCGTTTACGGAATTTCATACTTTATTTAAATTATTCTACATTCTGTGCTTCCCAATAAACACAATAAAGAGGTCAACAAAAAAAGGGAACCATAAATGGTTGACGAAGGGCATAAGAAGATCCTGTATTAGAAAACGTTATCTCTATCTTAACCAACAACACAACAAAGCAAACAGAAAAAAGTCAAACAAACAATATAAATCATACAACTACATACTCAAAAAGTGCATATATAATAAATCAAGACAACTACAAAGTAAGAAATATAATGACACTAATAAAAATAAAGGTAAAGCTACTTGGGCAGTAATTAATGAAAACATTGGTGACATTAGTATAATGACACAAATTGACAGAATAGTTATCAATAATCGGACATATGAAGACCCTTTGGAGATAAGCGACAAATTTAATGATTTTTATATACAATTGACAAATAGCAAGAATTTTAAATATAATATTGACGAGATAAACAAATCGATCGATACTAGTAACGAACATACAATATTCCTTAAGCCTACTGATGCGATGGAAATATTTCGAACTATTAAAAACTTTAATAACACAAACGTTGCAGGAGTAGATGACATAACAACCAATGTAATTAAATTAAGCGCACCGTCAACCGCTGTGCTACTTAATAAATTTATCATTTGAGGAAGGTACCTTTCCAGAACTAATGAAAAAATCAGTAGTTAAGCCACTTTTTAAGAAAGGAGCAAAATCTGACATGAACAATTATAGGCCAGTGACGCTGATACCAATATTTTCAAAAATCTTTGAGAAAATTATGCTGAGTAGGCTTCAAGACTTTACAACAAGTCATGGTATATTAAAGATGAGCAATTTGGGTTTAGAGAGAATCGTACTACTTCATTGGCATGTTTCAATTTGATCAAAATTGTCACCCAGGCTATAAATGATGGCTTGCCAATTGCTGCGATTTTCCTAGACATGAGTAAAGCGTTCGCTTTAGTGGACCGCAAGTTACTCTTACACAAACTGGAAAAATATGGCATAAGAGGCAAAGCGAAACAATGTTTGGAAATCTCTAAAATCCATAACAACAAGAAGACGATAATTAGAAGTGAATCAATACACAATCTTGTTTGCTGATGACACAACCCTTATTGTGAAATGTGAAAACGCAGACACATATGACACAGAAATAAACAACGCAATGAACAACATAATACAATGGTTGCATTCTAACAACTTACAAATTAATATGCAAAAAACGAAAATGATCCAATTCCAAACGCATAAAAGAAAGCCGTTGACATTAACAGTCTTATTCATAAACGTGTCTTAAATTTTAATCAATTGCTAAGCAAATGTTTAGCCAAATTATTATTCATAAACGTTGTTTAGCGCTAAGAGTTCGCTAACCAATTGATTAGTAGCTGTCAAATTTAAACACCATCGGTAGCTTGTTAAGAGGATGCTAAGAGGCAATATGGCGGTTTTTATTTGAGTCAGCTGATCGATTCAATAGGATTATTGTTTGCCTCGTGGTTATTTTGTTCCTAATATCGAGCTGTGCCTTAGTAAATATGGAACTCGACAATCTTTTACGACCTTTCAGAACGACGCAGAAAAAAATTAAATCATTTTTAAACGCCAGCGGGAAGTAGACCAAGGAAGACCTACGAAGCTCGTTAAAATCCGTTACGAGAATGATTATCTACATTACATTTTCTTCATTCGAAGTACACATGATGAAAGGATTTATAGGGAAAACTCAAACAGGAGTAGGCTCAGTAGGTACCTACTCATGAGGTTTGAAGAGTATGAGTTTGTGAAGAAGCTCATAGGAGATAGTTATTATCCAATGTGTTATCCCATGTGCCCTTAATCTTATGACGCCAGTTCTAAGGCCTTATACTATAAGAATAGCCACGTGGCACACAAATAATAAGAGACATTTTGTGGAAACAATTTATTTGATATTTAATAAAGGAACATTTTTGTTATAAATTCCCTATTTTTGATTTCCAATATTCTTCTTGCAAAGTTATGGACTGTGCCATTATTTTTTCATGCCACTCTCATTTCTCATCAATTCCACGTAGCCTCAGCCCTAATGGTCTCCTCCCTCCCCGTCTTTGCGGTTGAGTAGTATTGGTGCTAGGTGCTAATAGTGGCTTTCATGGCAGCAGTCAAACTTGTACCTGTAAACAAGTATAATAATTGTTATTAAAAGACACTATATAATAGACACAAGTACCTACATACATTTCCAAAAGAGTATTTTCAAGCTAGGACATGAAAAAAAACATAGCTATAATCGGCTACTGATGTTACATCAATTTTACATTCATTTGGTCAGGTTATATTAGTAAGTGTATATTAATTCAGGGATAAATACCTTTTCCAGTTTACTCCAATTATTGGAGCTAATTATTTTCATTGCTACCATGTCAAATACAATGAAATAACATAATAAATAATTATATTCAAATTAAAATTTTCCGATGTAATTTTTAACATACGTCTGTAAAAGTTAAGTATAAAGATACCATAATCGAACAAGTCGTAAGTACTAAATTTCTAGGGATAATGTTGGATCAGAATTGCGACTGGAAAACGCACGTCAATTACGTTTGTGATAAACTCGACAGATTTGTCTATGCACTAAAAAGATTTAGAGTTACAGTATCAGCAGAAGCGGCCCTTTGTGCATATCACGGATACGTTTCGTCCGTATTAGCGTATGGTCTCCTATTGTGGGGTAATTCGGTAGATATTTTAAAAGTGTTTAGAGTACAAAAAAATGTGTGCGTGCAATCTGTGGAGCCTGGTACATGGACAGCTGTAAGCCCTCGTTTAAAAAGTACAATATTCTGCCATTACCGTGTATGTACATTCGGGAATTATGTCTATTTGTAAAACAAAATCCGGAATATTTTATTAAACATAAAGATGTAACCAAACGAAATGTAGCTCCTAGAAATAAAAATAAATTTAAACATGAACTCTGCTTACCGCAATGCAGGCTCGAATTGTACAGAAGGAACTCGTACATAAATGCTGTAAGGGTATATAACAGGTTACCGGACGCCTTTAAAGATTTACCTTTGACCATGTTTAAAAAAAAGATAACGCAATGGTTAAAAAAAATGCTTTTACGATCTTAATGAATACATGTCAGATAACGTAGAAGGAAACTGAAATATTGGTTTAAACATAATAATTGGTTAATTTTAAAATGTTACTATCTCGACACTTTGACATTATTAAGTTTTGACATCATTAATTACAATTTACAATTATTTATTAAATTCTCAATCTGACATTAATAAACCTAATGCATGAGCACGTATTAGTTGTTGCTGCCATTTTGTTATGTTTTGTTTAATTTATAGAATAAAACGTTTGCGCACCGTATGTTATGGTAGAATGTAAAGCGACCATCATAGTTTTAAGATCATACATATCCATGTAAACCTACATTCTGGCAAATAAATGAATTTGAATTTGAATCTTTTATAGGTTACTGTGTTATGTGTTAGAACAAAATACCTTGTGATATATTGCAAAACAATGAAAGAAAATTTTAATGATAAGCATACTTTGTAAACAAACATATTACAAAGTAGAGGATTATATCCTAGATTAACATGCTTGGAAACATGCTGATTCTGGTCTATAGGACAATCTATTCGTCTCCCACTTGGAGGTGAGCGTTAATAGCTGCGAAACAGTTTTGTAACTAATATAGCTATTTACGTAACTACGCAATCAATTTGTAAAATGTGATTTTCTTTAAATAAAGATTGTATTTAAAAATTCTAATAATATTGTAAATGTGTGAGCACCATGTATCTATCATATACTTCAAAGTCAAAGCATTTATTTCAAATAGGCACATAAAACGGCACTTTTGAACGTCAAAATTTATATTAAAATAGCATTGATTCTAGGCGCCCCTTCCAAAAGGAAGTTTCGTATGGAGAAGAAGGGGCAAGAAACTCCACCGTTACTCTTTTAAAATGTTTTACAATATTTTTACACATTAACTATATTTCTGTATGTGAAGACGATGCACCAAGAATAAAAATACCATACCGCAATTGGTAAAAAGTTAAAATAAAGCAAAGCAAACATATAAATTAAGCACGTGATAGGTACATGGTGCTCACATATTTACAAACAGTAAAAGTATATGATTTTCCTAAAATATTTAAGTCAGTGTGTGAGTTGAGTGAAAACAACAAATTATACAGTTAAATTACCAAACATAATGATTTTGTCCTGACTATGGAGCCGGACCATCATGTTTCCAAGCATTCTTATCTTGTATATAATCCTCCAATTTGCAATATGCTTGTTTACAGAGTGTACTTCAAATTTTCTTTCATTTAATTGCAATATATCACAAGGTATTTTGTTATAACATTTAACACAGTACCCCACAAATGATTCAAATTCAAGTTAATTTATTTCGTGAACACAGGGTACATACAGAAGGTGTTATAATACATTAGATCCGAGCTGTGTCCCGGCAAAAGGCATACAAAATATCAAAGATTCTATTATACAATATTCAAGATTACAAAATTACGGCGGTCTTTGCCGCATGCCGCCAAAGAAACGAACGAAAACGTTTTGCCTACGCGTAGGTATCAGCTGATATTTTATTGTAGGCTTACGCACAATGACCCCGATTTCTGACCTTCTGTTTATCAAGAAACAATTATTATTGAGTTAATGTGATGTGCTTTTGGCAATGTACCCACTGTAGGTATCAGTTTATTAAAACATTTACTTGTTACATACCTCTATCTATCTAGAACATTAGTACACATTCGACACCTTTTTATTAAATTTGCACGTACTCTACGCAGCGCACATGTGTACGATTTGAGTGACTCGAAAGCTTCCACAATCCGAGCTGTTACTTCGATTTCCGAATCACACATTCACTCACAAATAAAAATTAACATATTCAAATATTCCTGATTGGCATACGACATTGTTCGCGATACGATAGCGGCACGTGATACGTACGGACATCCGATCGCAAGCTATCTCCACGTGAGACTGGCGAAGTGGCCATCAAAGGGTCGAGGACTCGTTATGAGTACCTACAGCGCGTCTAGAGCACGGCGGTGTCCTTTGAAATAAAAATAGGCAAAAAATAAAAGATTTCGCCGGCCGGTGGAGTGTTGTCAACTTATGAAAATTTACCATATTTAGTGTTACATTTCGCATGGTAACTAAAAATTAAAAAATCAGTAACTTTTGGTTTTTATGAGTTACTTTTTTTTACTATTTTTTCTAGAACGTATGTTAAACCAGGAATACGCCTTTTTTGGATCGGACAGGGTTTTTGTTACATATTGTATAGAGTGACGGTAAAATTAATATTTTAAGCTTATGAAAATGTGGCTTGCATGATTCCCTCTGTCTTATTCTACAAATCGCTCGGATACATTTTTTCTGTGCTATAAGTACTTCTTGTATCTTAGGGGCACTTCCCCAGAATATGAGGCCATACCGCAGAGCCGAGGCGACATAACCATGATAAGCTGCGAGTAAGGCGGTCTTATTCGCAATTTTACCCAGCATATAAAGAGCATATGAAAATTTACTAAGTTTTCCTCAAACACTTTCAATTTGAGTCCTCCATGTCATGTCATTGTCAATATATAGTCCAAGAAATTTTGTAACACTAGCTTCAAGTATTTTATTCCCTCTGTAGTTTATTTGGAACTGTAATTGCTCCTTGTGTCTAATTTTAAAACTCATAACTTTAGTTTTGGTTAGATTTATTTTAATTAATTAATATTAATTTAACCAGTCGATAATAGGAGTAAGACTATTGTTCACATGCTCTTCTATTTCTGTTAAGGTGCCAGTATCATAAATCACAGTGCTGTCGTCGGCAAATAGTGACATTTGATGTTCGACTACTTGGGGAAAGTCATTAATATAGCAAATAAAAAGTGAGGGCCCTAACACAGAACCCTGCGGCACACCACATGACAGTATTCTAGAGCTAGAGGTGAAAATTACCGCAGTTTTGGTCCTTATATTTACTCTATTAATTTGTGTAATTTGACTTCTATTCTCTAAATAAGATTTGATCAACTTAAGCACGTTACCCCTGATACCATATCTTTCGAGCTTAGTTAATAGCATGTTATGGTCTACATAGTCAAACGCCCTAGTCATGTCCATAAACATCGCCATCACTGGTTTTTTATTATCCATGTTATGATGTATTTTTTCTAAAAAGTGATAAATAGCCATATTAATGGTTCTATTTTTCCTAAAGCCCATTTGTTCCTTGCAAAATATTTTTTTTTCTTCTAAATAGCTGTTCATGCTGTTTTATAAAACTTTCTCAATTTGTTTTGATAAAATAGGTGTCAGTGCAACATGCCTGTAATTGGTAACTTTTGTTTTATCATCCTTTTTGTGTAATGACTTTATTATTGAAATCTTTAGCTTATCGGGAAAAATGCCTTTCTGAATACTTTTATTTATAATGTCACTTAAAATGGGTGCTATAATAAGAGCAACTGATTTGACTACTGCGGTGTTAATATCATCATAGCCTATACTGCTAGTGTTTTTGAGAGAATTTATTATTGTAATTATGTCTTTTGGTATGGTTGGTGACATAAACATGGATTTGTATGATCCTGGCGTTTTAAAATCATTTGACTTTGAATAGTCAGCATTCGATTGCACTGAAGATACGAAATTGTCATTAAATTGTTGTGCTATCTCTTTCTGTTCTGTTATGTATTTGCCATTTACATTAATCGCATTTATATTACTTTGATGTATGTACTTTACCTAATCTGTAAAATGGTTGATCTATTTTACCTTTATTTCTAGTAATAAAATTATGTTTATCACTAATTTTATTAAAAATATGTAGATTATTCCTTACATACATAATATTTTCATAAATGAATTGGCAAGGTACTGTCATAATATTAATCCCTTTAAATAGTTCCCTGAGAGATTCGCGACGAGGAAGATTGTACATGGCTTTGACAGCTCTGTTTTTCTAAATAAAAATGGATTCAATATCAGCAGCCCGACCCCAGAGTAAAATGCCATACGACATAATGCTGTGGACGTAGCAAAAATAGACCAAACGCGCGGTTGCTATTTCTGTTAACTGTCTTATCTTTCTAACAGCATAAGCGGCTGAACTAAGCCGCCCCGCAAGCGATGTTATATGTGGTCCCCATTGTAATTTCTCGTCCAGCGTGATTCCTAGGAAAACAGTCTGATTAATAAATTCCAGTTTTTTTTACATTCAATATGATGTCACATTCGCTACTTCTAACATGAGGTAATTTAAATCGAATGCATTTGTTTTTTTTTTATTATTTAGTTCAAATTATTTACCGTAAACCAACCTTGGACTTGATGAATCGAGTTATTCACGTCGTCCAGATTTTGTGACCGTCGGTCTATTTTAAAGAACAGTGATGTGTCATCTGCAAATAACACAATCTTCGGTTGATTTTTAAGTAATTGGGGTAAATCGTTAATGTTATCTTAGAAGAGGAATGGACCCAATATCGAACCTTGAGGAACACCTATGGCCATTTCATACCCTAATGAGTTGAACTTTAACCTTTCTATCTTTCAGGTATAATCTTAGTAAATCAAGAGCTGTTTTCCTTACCCCATAGTGCTCCACTTTCAGCAGAAGGGTCTCATGGTTTACGCAATCAAACGCTAAGGCGTTTAAAGAGAGATCGCACAAAGTTCCAATGGCATCTTGTGCTTCTTTACAGGCGTTAAAAATGTTCTTTATTAGAGTGACACCAGCGGTACAACGCCCTTTGGTGAAACCTTACTGTTGTTCATGAAAGATGGAGTTTTTATTAAAGTGACGTAACATTTGATTCAGTATCAACTTTTGAAACACCTTACTGAGAACTGGTAAAATTGATACAGGCCTATAATTGTTCAGTTCTTTACTATCACCGGATTTTAGTGGAACAAATTCATTAAATTGTGTGTTTAAAAGAACTCGGCATAGAACTCATTACTCATTTGGGTCACATATATTATTAAAAAAATTTGACACATAATTTGCTGGCCAAAGAGTTATTCAATTTCTCTAAATTTTTGCTTGTAATTGGCCTAAACCATATTTGAATTTTTTGTAAAGGCATGTACTCGTAGGAGCAAAATGTTACTGTTTGTCCACTGTGATCAGATGGCAATTTATTTACAATTTTTTGCGTAAGTAATCGCAGTTACAAAAAATATTATCTATACAAGTGGCAGAAAAAGCTGTCACACGGGTTGGTTCAATAAAAACATTTGACAAATCAAATGACCCAAAAAGACTTTATAACCTGACAGTATTCAAGTTATTTTCTAATAAGTTAATATTGAAATCACCACATATGATTATTGATTTACTACTAGCACTAAGTTTCTTTACCACATCTTCCATTACAGAATCAAACACACATAGATTCTGGTAACTTGGAGGTATATATGCGCATACTATAACATGCTTATCAAGCTCAACACAGGAAAATTCAATTAATCGTGGTTTTAACTAAAATTAATGACCCGCCATGTATCATATGTTTTTGGCTGAAATGGCTAACTACACAATAATTTTCATAGTTAATTGACAGTACTTGATAATCTTTTAACCAATGTTCTGTTAAACAAATGAAATCAAACTTGGTACTCTCCAAAAACAATTCTATTTCTCTTAATTTAGAATAATTTCAAAGTGTGTTGCACTCCCTTTGGTTTCTTATCATTTAGAGTTAAATTGCCAGAAGATACCTTATGACTATTCTCTAATAATAATTGGTTATTTGAAGGGGTAAATTCTGTTGTATTTTAATTAATTTACCTTTCATTGCTTTATATTTAATTCCTTTCAACTATTGTGGTATAGTAATTTTATTCTAGGTGCATTGTCATCACATACAATTAATGTACCTTTACTAAATACTGTAAACCGCTTTAAAAGAGTAACGGTGGATACGAAACTACCTTTTAGACGGGCCTAATCAATCAATCAATCTTTATTTGTTAACATATGTATACATAAAAAGTCTTAAATTTACATCTTATTGTATTCGGGCTCTATGTTCTGCCAATGAAATTGGTGTACATACGAGTATAGTACTTTTAGTATCGTAGATTAAACAGTGATTAAAAAGCAAAGTCCAAACGATAACTATTCATAATCATAATCAGCCTACAACGCTCCCACTGCTGGGACACAGGCCTCCTCTCTATGAGAGGGACAGAGCCGTAATCCACCACGCGGGCTCACTGCGGATTGGTAGATGTCACATGTCGTCGAATTTTTGGTTCTAGGACATGCTGGTTTCCTCACGATGTTTTCCATAGAGAGCATCGGTGATGAAATTATTTACACAAAGTAAAGCGCCTGCCTGGGTTCGAACTCACGACCTACAACTCGTAAGTCGGGGCCGTTACCACTGGGCCACCACTGCTTCCCACATCTTTCTTCATTACCTATATTTATAAGAGAGACAAAGAGAGAGAGAGGAGAAATCTGATGAAAACGGTGTCAATTAACAAAAACCAAGGGTTTTTGTTTGAAAAATCCAATCAGGTAGGTATTCATTGCAGAAATGTAACACGATACTAGTTGAGAGTTAATAAATTAATAATTCATGGAAATTGTTCGATGTCAAACTCAAAGCATTTATTTCAATTAAACCATTTACAGGCACTTTTGAATTGTCAAGGAATCGGTCAGTCAGAAATATGAAGCTAATTGCCCATTCCAAAGCGTAGTATGGAGAAGAACTTCTAATAGAACTGAAGGAAACAATACCGTCGTTACGTCATTAAGTACTACTGTGCCATGGAACTATGGTCTAATGTTGCTGTTCGGCTACTGTGCAGGACTATGTGTTGGTTCTATGTGCCATTATACCACACTTCACAACAGTGGTGTCCATAACATAACAAATCGTCTGCATCTTCTGAATGGGCAGGCAGGTGTTTAGTCGCTGCAGATTCCCGGCCACCGTAGGCGCGGGCTTGCGGACGAGAAGCAATAGGTAGCTCGCCGTCCGGTAAGGACCAGGCCCGGGTCGACGGCGCGGCGTGTTCCACGCGCGCCTCATAGAGATCTCAGCACAAAATGACGGGGTCCGACAGGGCCGACGCCTCAGGGTCGCGGGAAATTCGAAAGAGATAACCGTGGCCCTGGCACAGGCAACTGAAGGAACACGGGTGGGTTTTAGTCAATAAAAATCTGACACGCCCTCCCGCTCCACCCAGAGCGAGAGAAGTCATTTGATGAGTTCCCACCAAAAAAAAGGTGTTTAGTCGCCAGTTTTGTTTGCTTATGTCCCATGTGTCCTAATTAGACATCGGGCTGCTACTGACACATTCCAAATATACTATTTATGATGTCAATAAACCACGCTAACTATAGTACTTACATCATAGTCATGAGTTCAGCGTTTGTATGAATACCACCGAACCTCCATAATGTAGCAAATTGTTGTGAGTCGCGACGTGACGAGACGCGGGCGCCGCCGGCCGCACTAATTGGCTCGTTTTATTAATGTGCTTCATTTGAATTAGAAGTGCTGCGTAATAGCACCCTTCTCTGCTGCAAACAAATCGAGAGGTTACGCTAATTGCATTAAGTTCAGATTACGATTCAAGTGATAATGTTTAGTTATGGAATGTGTTTAAAACTTTCGTTATCAGAAGCAGTAGTAATAATATTAAGTTGGTACTTATGTACTTGAATTTTAATCGTGTCTGTTTAGTTATTCCTTAATTGTCCGTTTCACACCGAGGAGCCCCCAAGTCTTCAAGCTTTGCCTGAACTTCGTTATTTGATGATTTTGATTTTACCTTAGTGATCACTTCCATTCTAAAAGGGGTTTCTAAAAGAGTTATTCCTCGTAGAGAAAATATTCTAAAATTTTCGCTTTTGAGGCCCTAGACAAAGTAACATTCGATTAGCGATGTCGCTAGTAGAAAAGTCAAAAAATGTATGGGGTTGACAGCTTATGTCGAAATGTCACGTGATCATAGGTCAACAAATAGAAATTAGCTAGACAATGGTGCCGATTCTCTTGTCACAAATGCCTCTAAACTAGACTAAAAATCACTAAAATTTGGTTTAATTCTGTCAAATGACGATTTTCCATTCTGAAATTGACTATAGTGACACAACTTAACTATATTTTAGTTTGACAGCACTAAGATTGCACTGTGTGTTGCAATGTGTGTGTATAGATGGTTAAACAAATAAATGAGGAAATGCCGTAGTCTAGGTTGGTGTGCAGAATAGTCAGTCCAAAGGTAAAGCCAAGTCGTCAAGAATCCACAAAATCGCAAAAATAGAAAAAAATCCCACGTTTGCCGTTGAATGCAAACAATGGAATGATAAATCTGAAATTTCACATGACAATTAAACACTGACTTTCCATTTTCAAAAAAAAAAAAAAATATTATGTACGGTCTGTTTACATTGTAGTTACTTTTTATGTTTCGTTTTATATGTTTTTAGTTTATTTATCACGATGTTAGTATAAAAGAAGAAAAACCGCCAAGCGAAAATGTACAGTAAGCGTTCAAAAGTGCATAGGCAAGTTAAGAATCGTATTGCTGTGAACTCGCGGTGCGACTGTGTGTTTAAAAGACACACACCACAAAGATCGCAGTTTTGTACGGCACACACTGACGTAAAGTCGCGCACTCGCATCGAAACAAAAATATATTTCGGTCGCTTTCGTTAGACACGCACCATGCTCGTGACCTGGCCGTTTTTAGTAATGCCATAAACTAATGGCATTGCTAAAATTCGAGTTAATCTAATATGAACTGGTAGCAGTAGACGCCAAGCGTTGGACTGAGAAGCAGTCGGCTTAGGTTCTGATCTCATAAGATGCCGCGCAGTATTTTTGGCCATTATTTATTTTTGTTTGCAATAATAACAATATTCAAAAAATGCTGTTTTATTATTATTTTTGTTGTTGCAATATAGTGTTTAGAATAACAAAAGCGTTACAAGTGACAACAGAAATAAAAACTCATTGTTATAATATTTTACACAGGTATGGATACTTTAATTTAAGACCTGTATTCACTACCTTTGTTACAAAAATAAAATATGATTATGATTATGATAACAAACCGATACGATTATTTATAATAACTTCTTAAGCCAAATAGGATGTGCAATACTATATCAAGGTACTTAGAAGCAATTTGTTTTATTTTGACATGTGAAATGCGAAATGTTAAAAAAATTGGATAAGTAGATTTATTTCACCATATGCAGTAGCTTCGATCTTTACTTTCCAAAATAAGTGATTTTACTATGTGGTTTTGTAGCGCAGTTTGTTAACATTAAGTATTTCACATTTTGTTTGGCTTTAGTGAATGTAGATTACACAATTTTTATAATTGAATAATCACGGATATAGCGCATATCGCGAATATCCAGGATAAACTATTCTGAAACTTCTTATAGCGTGGAGTACACGGCGACCAGTTTAAAATGACGTGTTGAATAATTCAGAAAAATGTCCGGTTGGTATGAATACATTTGTTTCATATTCATCACAATGTGAAGTCTTGTTTAAATAAGCTTTCCACTTCATAATCAAGCGCTCCGACTAGCAAGGATTCCCTCTTCCACACATCTCTTGACCCACAGACTCACAGTATTTTTTTTTGTTTTTCTGCTAGATATCTCTAAGCAAAATACTATAAACTATAATAATTAGGAAAAATATAATAAATATCATAACATTTCAGAATTGAATCTACCTCACAAAAATTTAAATGATTTACTCAGTTTTCTGTGGTCGAGATGGACGAGACAAGTATCGAATGATTATCGAACCACTTCAAGTAATTTGATTATTACAAACATATTTTTTTCATTTTAGGTAATATTAATAACATATAAAAAAATATAAATAGATATTATTTGAAAAAAACATCAAGCTTAATCCGCAGGCGCAGGTGAAATTCGAACTCAGGGCTCGCCATAATCGCTCCCACCCAAGCACGGTAACGAGTAAGCTAGCACGCCATATATTAAATTAGTTGAAATTATGAACTACTATCAATTACAGACAAAGTAAGTGTGTGTGCGTGTCTATAGTATAGCAACAACTTATAGAAGAAGGTCGTAAGTGAAACCAAAGCGTCAATCTATCGCTTTGTGAGATTGCCTATGGACTTATGAGCGCTACTGTACATAGTGTAAGAAGTTCCATAGTGCAGTTTCAATGCAGTTCACGAAAACGTTACGTTCGGAAACTGCGATAACTTAGTTTATAATAAATTAAAATCAGTAAAAACTTTTAATTCCCATCGCTTAGTAACTCAGTAATTTTTAACATGTAACTCTTATAAACTTGTAATTTTAATTGATATAAACTATCCCATGGACGGTGCTCCGTTATTTTTTTAATAAAGTGGGTCCGACCTCGTCATCCTTCTTTTCGTCTTAAATGTAATAGATATGACCGATAAATACGGTAACTTGACGAAACCATTTTTACATATTGAAATAGTACATCCCAAAAGAGCCGAGCGTAGAGCGGCCCAGTGGAAAAACGTTACCCCGTGCACCGTGTCGGTGCTGGGTCGGCGAATGGAAAAACGCACATTGGAACAAAAGTTGATTAAATATTTTATTTAGAGAGTCTAATTTATTAATTTTATGTGACATGTTTGAAGCACTTTTCGTTTTTATTGCTTACTGACTTTTCAACGGCCGAAACTACTGGGTTGGAACGTGAAATTAGCACATCCTTTTTTTTTTTTGTTGCGAAATTATCAAATGACTTCTCCCGCTCTGGGTAAAGCGGGAGGGCGTGCCAGACTTTTACTGACTAAAACCCACCCGTGTTCCTTCAATTGCCTGTGCCAAGGCCACGGTTACTCTTTCGAATTACCCGCGACCCTGAGGCGTCGGCCCTGTCGGACCCCGTCATTTTGCGCTGACATCTCTTTGAGGCAAGCGTGGAATACGTGGACCAGGGCCGGACGCGATAGATCGCCGCCACCGTTCGCCTCCGCGAGGACACTGCGGTGCTCCGCCCAAGCTGGGCAGACCTCCACCGTATGCTCCACCGTGTCCTCCGGGCGATCCACACAATGGTGACACCCGGGCGTTTCCTCCCGCCTTATTCGAAACAGGAACCTCCCGAAACAACCGTGTCCGGTGACGACCTGTGTCAGGCGTAAAGTCCCTGTCTTTTATAATGTTAGTGAGTGATACTCGTATTACAAGCAAATTATCAAAATTACAAAAAGGATATATAAGTCCTAGTATCGAACTACTAATATTTTGTTATTTTGGTCTGTTGTCATTGTAATAATTATAATGGTTATTCTTTATTTCTTATTATTAATTTGTATTTCAATTTTCTTTGTTTCCTTAAGTTTTATGTTTTATTAAAATAAAATAAAACTTGTCTTTAAAGTACGTAGATTTTAAGTAAATGATGTAGTCTCCTATAATTGGAAGAGCACACTCGTATTTGTACCTGTTCTATGTATCCTTGCATGTTATTGTGTAGCCTCTGTTGCAATGAAAAAAAAAATTGGTATAATGGGGATGATGACAATTTTTTTTTTTTTATCTCGAAAAAATGTTTATTTCCAAATAGTGCAAATAGTATTACAAAAAGTGTAAAAGCTAAAAAACTGCCAAGTTATGAACGTTTTAAAGTAAGTGTTAGACTAGGACAGCACTATCGTAGAAGTGACGTCACGACTACGTAACTTCATACTAGCGCCGTACATTGTCCGTGCCGCGCGACAAGGACAGAAATAATCCCCTCCAAGAACTTTTAAAGCGTGTTTCTTCTTCATGTTTACATCGATTTAACAGATTTTTTCGATTATCTCATTTTTACTATGCCTTCTTTGAAATTACATTATTTGTACGAACACTTTTAATAGTAGTCATCATCCCAATTTCGGAATCATATCGCGGCTATTTTTTTTGACCATTTCTTGACTATTTTTGGTGTTTTCAAAACTGATTGTCATGAAGTTTTTAAATGTGAATTGTGTGGTGAAGGACACGTTTATTTGAAAAATCTGATTCCTTTGATTTATAAACTTTTTTGAATTGGTCCGAATAACTATTTTTTTTATTAGATGATAAAGATCGTAAACATTACTGTTTAGTAAGAAAATAAAACGTTACCAGCTAGAAAAAAAAAGTGCTACTTCTTATCTCAAAAATACACAGCAAATAAACAGCCCCTTACATCGACTCCAGGGAAAGCAGCCGGCGGCATTCATTTCGCCGGCTTGAAATTTTTAACTACAATATTATGACATAATAAACAATACAAAAGAAAATCATAATCATAATATTTTATTTGCTTAGAAAGTAGGTACATAAATAAGGTGTTTACAAACTTTGTGATCCCTGTACAATCTACCTCAATTAGGCATGCAAATATTGAAAATAAATTTAACAAAAAAATTAACTCCGTCAAATTAAAATTGTTGAAAAATAGTAGTTAAAAAAATAAAATTAAAATTATATAATTAAAACCAGGCATTATAATTTCAAAAAACACATACTGTCTGAAATCTAAAGTATAGTGTCATCTAAAAAATCTTTAATTGAATAATAATACTTATCAAGTAATAGGGCTGTCAGTTCCTTTTTTAAATTTTTGTATTGGATAATTTTTTATACAATCTGGTAATATATGGTAGGGCACATTCCGAAAACACTTTTTTTAAGCAAAGCTGTATTGTAGCTACCATTTTTTATTTGGTTCCTATATTGGCTGCTGACAGGTCCTTCTCTAGTTCTATTTTCTATTTAAAATAAATTATTATTTTTGCTTACAAAAATTGCAATTTCCAAAATGTACAATGCCGGAAATGTTAGCACTTTTAGGGATTTAAACATAGGTACACAACTGTCTGTCATTTTCAGGCCACACATTGCCCTTATACAGCGTTTTTGGGCCTTAAACACTTGTTCTTTCAAACTACAATTACCCCAGAATACAATTCCAAATCGCAGAATTGATGCTACCAAACCATGGTAAGCTACCAATGTTGTAGTTGCACTCACTTTTTTACTCAAGCTGATTAGCACATATGCAGCAGTGCTCAGCTTTTTACACACCTCTTCGGCTTGGGGTTTCCATGTTAACTGACTGTCTATCAATATTCCTAAAATTTTTGCAACTGTTACTTTGTCAATTTTCCGTCCGTCATTCTATAGCCATTTGTTGTACTGGTGAGCGCTGATAGAAATGCATTATTGTCGTCTTCGATAAATTCATTATTAAATTATTTATGTCAAGCCAATTTACTATATCCATAAGTGTATTATTTATGTCATATTCATAATTTTTTATGTCAGTGCATTTTATTCATGCGGTGCTTTGAGTTCACCCATACTCTTGGAAAAGGGAGGATCCTCCGACCAGATGGATGTCGTATCTGGTGGGCAACTGCCCGATGATTGTTGTCTGGAAGTTGTATGTATGCTATCTGCGCGGTAAACTCTGTTTGCGCGATGCAGGATTGATGCGTTTGTTCGCATGTGGCGGTGTAGATGCCGCCACATCACTCCCCTCCGAAGACCGGAGGTCGATAGTGGACTAAGTCTTGTATCTTGCGATGCTTGCCGATGCCAGTTGGATTCCAGTGGGTTGGAACCGGGTGTCGCATAGTTCTTCTTAGTCTGCGAAGATGCCCCAGTGAGTCGGGGTGGCTGACTGCTGGTGTCGACCAGGAGAGGGATTAAGCACTCTGCTTGTGGTGTGGCGTTGTAGTCGATTTCCTACAGATCAACTAAAACGCACATCACTAGTTACGGTTTAAAAGAATGACATCCCTAAATCTTACAAGTTCCCACCACGTCACTCGGTGTCGTGGTATGGTTAAGGCTATAAATACCCCTGCTTGACGCCTAACGTTCCCTTTCCTTCGCATCAAGCAGATCAAGTTGTAAGTCTAAATAACCCCGAGATAAACGGGTAAGTGCTCAGCGTGATTGCTTCTATTCTTAATTGTGTCCTGCCAGATCGCATTCTCTATGTATTTCTGTCTGCGCGGTCTGGCAGCTAATGTAATTGTTCTCGGCAGCCTCCCTATGACTGTCGAGAAAGCTATTTACCTATAGTGGCTTCTGCCACATCACTTGTCACCTTTACTGCACATTGTGAATGCGTGCGCATGCTTCTCGCATTCTCCGCTTTGCTTGTCTCGCCGCGCTGCGCCTTGCTGTTCGCTTAAATCGCCTGGCCACGCGGCGAGGGACCTCCGAGAATGCCCGCGGCATGCGCACGACATAACCTAAAATTGTAAACCGCCACGATGGGTGAGTCTTCCTCCATCCACCTTGCTTTGGGCTTACGGCTGGGAGACGCACACATCGACGGAGGTTTGCAGTCCTGGCACAACGCTTACGGAAGCACCCGCCTCGCGCTGATTCCAGGGTTCCAGTATTGGGCTTCACAACTTCTATCCTGCCTACCGCTGACTGACGTCCTCGCTGCCTCCGCCCTACCGCTGGAGAGACGGCAGTCACGCGTACTAAACACGCGGCCGCTACCGCCGCCTAACCTGCCATCCACGTGGGTCGTGGGTGCCGAGACCCCACGCCCGCCACGTGTTGAGGCCCTGCCTTAGCACGACCGTGCCTACACGCGGTCGTTCACCCAAGCGTGGTGCTGCCCACGTCGAGCGACCTCTGAAGTCGCTGCCCTATTCTGCTGCCTGCCCTGAGACCTCACGCCGGACCTCGTGCTGCCGCGTAGCCAAGCCCAGGGCAGTAACATTCTCTTCTCTTCTAACTTCAGTGACCAGAACCAGTACTCAGAGACCTTAGAACTCACTACCCTGAAATCTCTTGTTAAATAAATGTGTTAAGCGACCTCTTGGTTTCATTCCTCATATATCTACCCTAGAAACCCGCTTGCCACAGTGGACCGGCCGAATGTGCAGTGTGCTGTGCCAAGGTTGCTGATGAGGCTGAAGGTGATGACCAGGTATGCGCTTGCGCTGCATGCTCATGGTCAGGACAACCGTTCAAGCCGTTGTTGCTGGCTGGCTGTGTGACTTGCGGGAGTGATGATGATGACGTCACGCTGAAGTAGTTGCACGAAGGCTGCGCTGACGTTTATACTCGGGGTCACCAGTGAAGAGGTGATGTTTATCACTTCGGGGTCACCAGTGAAGACATATAAGGAACAGGATGTAAAGTTCACTCATACAAAAAAAAGGGAGGATCCTCCGACCAAATGGATGTCGTATCCGGTGGGCAACTGCCCGATGATTGTTGTCTGGAAGTTGTATGTATGCTATCTGCGCGGTAAACTCTGCTTGCGCGATGCAGGATTGATGCGTTTGTTCGCATGTGGCGGTGTAGATGCCGCCACACTATCATCCGCAAATAAGACCATTGGCTGCTGAATGTAACGTGGCAAGTCATTTATATAGAGCAAGAATAGTGGTGGGCCTAATACACTGCCCTGTGGTACACCGTATCTGATGACTCTGTATTCAGATAAATATTTATTTTCACGTTTATTCTTCACGCAAATTTTTGTTCTTTCCGAGTATCGTTTCCGGTCACTAAGGTACGATTTTATCAGGTTAAGGATGTTACCTCTGATACCGTAAGCATTGAGCTTATTGAGCAAGGTTTCATAATGGACACAATCAAAGGCTTTGGTCATATCAGTAAAAATTGTATGTGTCGGCGTCACCGTTAGCGGTAGGTACAGCGGGCCGAGTTACGCTGTGCAAAGCGGACGTTCGCCTCCCCACTCTCCCCACTTCTCGAGCAACTTAATGTAAGCTAGTGCGCAGCGAAGAGGGGGAGCATTCTTGTGGCAGGCTCGGCCCGGTGCGCCTGCCGTAGCGCCTAGAGCTATTATCGCGATCTATTTAATTAATTAACAAGCTGTCGGAATAAAAGAGTTGGTTACTGCTATATGTCATACTTTCATTTAATATTTCGGACCTCTGCCTTCAGGTTATTTCATGGTGATTATTTTATAAGACATTGTGAGTGAAATAAAGTGATTGTGCTGTAACTAGTATCTCTATTTTCTTCGCCCGACAATCCACGCCTACTTACAAAGTGCAAGTGTAATATCGCTGATGAGGGCCTATCCCGATATCAGAATTGGGATTCGAAGGGCAAAAACCTGAAGAAAATAATGACTACAGTGAAGTGTGGGCTAACGTCTAATCTATTCAAAATATTTAGTTTTTGCTATGACGACTTCCGGCAACCACTTAACCGCAAACGTCAAATTTCACCGCAACTGCGCGACTGATACGGTTTGATCCTGATAATGACAATCGCTTCATTGGCACATGCCATCGTTAAAGCACAACAGTCCAAAAATCAAGTGATTGAAGCAAGTGGCAGTACGAACCTTTGACCGAAGTGAAAAATTCGAATCGAGCACCAGCACCGAAGAGTCGTGATACGAACCGTCTCACCTGCTACGTGTATGGACAACCACATCATCCGGTGAGCTCGTTCCTTTTCTTTTTAATAGATAATCTGGTAGTTCGTTTGTAGCTTTTAGCTTTGTCAAAAAATCCAGGGTACTATGCGCTGTGATTTAGTTTACCTTACAGGTATACCTGTGTAAAGAAAACGTTAAATATGAATCGCAAAATAACTGAGCCGTGGTGAAATTCAACACGTCAGTGTCCTTTTTGTTTCATGTTGTGCCTGTTAACTCAATTACAGAACCAGTTATTATAGGTAGGGATCTATTAGATAGTAGATCCATGTACGTACCGATATTGCAAAATTACATTCTATTTGGGGTAAGAAAGTTAACGTTACTAAAGAGTTTCATTATCATATACCACAACATCAAAACTGACCTACATGGTGAAGATAAACTCGCATTAGTTCAGTGCGAAAGGATAATTGATTCTTTATTGGTGGTATGGTGTTTATGGTTAAAGAAATTTATTTCTCGAAAATAAATTACAAAGATTTCACTTACTTGAGAACGTTTTAAAACTTAAAATATAACTTGGACACACAAACTAAGCAGCTATTGTTTTAATTTATATTAAATCATCTAAGTTGTAATACCATTTCTTTTCGTACGCAAATAACATTATTAACTAACACAACTTAAAACTTTTCGATCCACCCGCAAAAGAAATAATTTCCGTAGATAAGGAATGCGATCCCGGTGCCACAATAAAGCAATACAGTAGTAGGGCAAGTCTGTTTAATGGATGTGTTTGATCATTTAGAAAGTGATTTTTTTAAAATTTAATCTTGAAAATACCAAACGTTTAGTTCGCATTCTTTACTTCTATAGGTAGCTTATTATATTGTTGCCCTCCCGCAAAAATAATTGTGCTCTCGCCATTTACTGTCCACACTCGCGGTAGTAAAATGTGATCCTTCCTACTATTGCTGCGATTGTGTACCTGATGTATTTTTGTGTGAATGAACTTACTTAGAATTTTTAAGTGTTCTGGTGGAATATGCAGGAAGTTGTTTAATATTCATGAGTTTCGTTTCCCTGTAAATTTTAACTGTAGGTGTAAGGTAATCATAGTGAAATAATAGTTTAATAATTTTATTTTGAGCGATGTGTAGGTCCTTTAGATTAGTTTTTGGCGGTTTGCCCCATATTTCACGTGTTTTACGTTAAGAATCTTGAATCAAATTAAAAGGGCCTATCAAATGGACAGACAAGATATTTACAAGAAAGTGATCGAAATACTAACATCAGAACGGGTTCTGACCAAAATGATTTGACTGGAACGCACTGATTGAACTTCACACTTGTGTGCTGGGCCTCAAGGGATTGCTCGGGGCTCACTCCATCCTATGCTTAGGGTTTCTGCAAAATGTTATACTGTACATTTAGACATCGCGGAGAAGTTGTGTGGAGAAATCGATGGTAGGGAGTATTCTTGTCATTGTTGACTCTTTCACTAAATGAGTCCTTCTCGAGTGCACTTCTTAGTTTGATGCAGCAGGTGCAGATGAAGCACTAAAGGAGGCTCTGTCTTTTCGGTGCGACTTCGCGGATCATTTCGGATCGGGGTGGGTATTGTATTGGCGGAGACAGAGCAATTTTATGGTGAACATGGTGTAGAGTTGCACCTTGTTTCTAACGGTTCTGGCAGGGCATGTGTTCGGGTAGAGAGAGTCATGAGGACATTGAGGTGCTTACTTGTTATAATCGAAAGTGAATCTGGTGGGACCTGGCGCGGCGAGCTTCTCGAAGTGCAGCTAGCGACGGATGGTGCAAGGTCTAGGGTAACACAAACAGAACTTGTGTTTGGGACTCGGGCGCGGTTTTTAAGTGTGGCTTCATATTCTGAGTCTGGGTTTCGGTTAGATTTGGGTGAAATTCGTAAGATAGCATCGGAGAATATTGGGAGAGTTGCTGCGTCACAGTAGGAAAAATGAGACCGTTCTACAGTGGTGATTCCTACTTCATTGTATGTGACCCCCCCTCTGGGTTCGATTGGGCTTCGCAGGGAGTACAGACTTCCCTTTGTTGTGTGTCTAATAGAGAATGCAAATATGGTCGTAAGCATTTTCGTGCAATGCCCGGGGGAAGTGAGGGCTTGGTGCATTTAGCTACCACTTTGACGGGTAGCTTGAAGGAGGCCGAGGTGGCGGCAGTCCGCGATTGACGAATGGAGTGGGCGTCATCGGGTGGTTTTAGTGATGCTTTGTCTATTTGTAGTTCACGTACGTTATCCGCCAGCTCTGAAAACCTCTCGGCCTCTGAGAGTGAAGAAACGTAATTAAACGTAAAATTGGTACTAATCTGTGAGATAAAGTAAGGGTCCGACTCATGCGGGTTGACATCCTATGGTGTGTGTTATTGGGTAGTCTAAAGAACTGGCTTATGCAGGCCGATATTCTGGGTCATATTATAAAGTGATCGTCTAGTCTGAGAGGCTATGAGATCAATGGAGATATGTGTGGTACTAGTGAGTGATCGGAGAGACGCTGATTGGCTGCCTGGTCCATGTTATCTGGAGAGATAACTAGCTCAAGGGAGGCCTATTTAAGTTGTCCGGCTCAGCTCCTAAAGGTTGATTTTGTGGGTTATAAAACGTTGTAATGTTTGTCACCGATGGACGAGCGTACAGGAAAATCTACCAGTTTTATTCTTTTTACAGAAAAATGGGCCTGCGGTGACTTTAAGGGGATGGAGACGCACAAGGACGTGTGAATGTCAGTCTGGCCGTGACGGCGCTTCAATACTTAAATTAGTGTTATTTAGTTTTCATAGATGTCGTTTGTTAGTTTAGAGTGTTATGTGTGTGTGAACATGAATTATGTGTCTGCTACGACACATTCAATGACATGACACTCAGTGACATTTTGCTGGCTGTATGACATGAGACTCGGTCGGCATCGCACAGGCGTGCTACGCATTCGGTGGAGTGTCTAAGTCAAGTCTATTCTTAAGATTAAAATAGTTTGTTTCTGTTATAGGCTCTAAAGTAAATGACTTTGGTGGTAGTGAAACTACCAATGAACATAGCATGTGTGGATTGTTGAGACAAGTACTTTAATACATTTGATTATATAATCTACAGGGACCATTTTAGTCCGGACTAAAAAATGAGACAAAAAAAAGAGACAAAAAAAAAGAGACAAAAAAAAGAGACAAAAAAAAGAGACAAAAAAAAGAGACAAAAAAGAGACAAAAAAAAGAGACAAAAAAAAGACAAAAAAAAGAGACAAAAGAGGTACAAAAGAGAGACAACAAGAGAAAAAAAAAGAGCTAAAAAAAGAGAGAAAAAAAAAACTGTATAAACTGGAGTGATCTTGTAGGGTCATTCATGACCGGACCAAGCAGTGACAATCCTGAAGGGTTTGTTATAACCGGACCAGGAGATTATAACTCTGTAGGGTCGTAAGACCGGACCAGGAGGTTATAATTCTGAAGGGTCATTTGACCGGACCAGGCGGTTATAATTCTGAAGGGTCGCTGGACCGGGCCAGAAGATTATAACTCTGAAGGGGTAAACCGGACCAGATTGCTAAAGTTCTGAAGGCTCAATAACGAGCGGTCCCGAATTAGTAGTAAACTCTGCAGGGCTGAACCGGACCAGATTACTAGTATAAGTCCTGAAGGCTCAATATTGAGCGGTCCAGAGTTGGTTGCACAGTCAGTAGGGATGACCTGGATCTTTTTTGCTCATCGAGATTGCTAGTCAGGATGAACGAACATCAATAATAACGTTATGTCTTTTTAGACAATGCTTGATGAGTCTACGCGTACGAGGACGTCCGCACGTCAGTATGGCCGTGTCGGCGTCACCGTTAGCGGTAGGTACAGCGGGCCGAGTTACGCTGTGCAAAGCGGACGTTCGCCTCCCCACTCTCCCCACTTCTCGAGCAACTTAATGTAAGCTAGTGCGCAGCGAAGAGGGGGAGCATTCTTGTGGCAGGCTCGGCCCGGTGCGCCTGCCGTAGCGCCTAGAGCTATTATCGCGATCTATTTAATTAATTAACAAGCTGTCGGAATAAAAGAGTTGGTTACTGCTATATGTCATACTTTCATTTAATATTTCGGACCTCTGCCTTCAGGTTATTTCATGGTGATTATTTTATAAGACATTGTGAGTGAAATAAAGTGATTGTGCTGTAACTAGTATCTCTATTTTCTTCGCCCGACAATCCACGCCTACTTACAAAGTGCAAGTGTAATATCGCTGATGAGGGCCTATCCCGATATATGTATTTTATTGTCTACGTTTTTCATCACATTATTTAGTAACTCGTATATCGCTGTGTTAATAGCTTTGTTTTTCCTAAAACCCTTATGTGATGCATAAAACATTGTATTTATTTAGAAACTTATTAATCGTTTCATAAATTATCTTTTCTATGACTTTGGAGAAAACAGGAATTAAGGCTATTGGCCTGTAGTTGGCTAAGTCTTCGCTATTGTTCTTTTTTTATTAAAGTGGCTTGATGACAACTGTTTTTAAGGCATTTGGAAATACACCTGAGCAGATACATACATTTATGATATGACTTAGATGCACAACAATACAATCAGAAACATATTTTACAACTTTAGTAGCTATACCATCATACCCGACACTATTTTTATGTTTTAAAGAATGTATAGCTCTCATCACATCTTGGTGCAATACTGGAAGCATAAACATTGAGTGAGGATTGCTATCCAACTTAGTAGTATCAGGTGAGTTTTTGTGTTATGTTTTATTTGGTCAATGAAGTAGTTATTGAAAGCGTTAGCAATTTTTCTTGGGTCGCTAATAATTTTATCACGCATACTGATCTGAGTTATAGGTTCAGCAGAACGACTTTTATTATTAATAATCTGCCAAGATGCCTTTGATTTGTTACTAGAGGTGTTAATGTAATGATTGTTTTGTGCTTTTTGGGTCAACTTAATAACTTTCCGAAATCTTTGCGAGTAATTTTTTAAGTTATTAGAAGACTATACCTATATTTCCATAATAAATGACGCTGTTTTCTACTGCATACACGTATACCTCGCGAAACCCATTTAATATTTTTATTTGACTTAACAGTGGCTTGTAAGGAAAGCAGAGGTCGTATAAACTTTTTGATTACGACAGCCAGTAACTACAGAGGTCTGATGGTTATAGTCATGTAATAGGCATATAATTGCATACACTTTCAACTAATCATCCATCACCAACATAATTATTTAGTGCACATTTGTACTTAAAAGTGTACAAGAAGATTATCTGTTCAGGATTTTAAAAAGAGTGTCTTACAGGGACACAAGTGAATGATTTCCGAAAGTGTATCTTTATGGAAAGTGTATCTATGAGAAATCCAGAAGAAGTGCGTACTAAGGTATATGTACTTCGTTTACTTGCCCGATACGCCTAAATAATAAATCTATTGGCGCGCCCACCGTCGCCGTATCAACCGTATTCCTGTATTGTTTTATTTTCCAGCACCTTTCAAAATTGGTCGCCTAACATTTCCTGAATAAATCTGTGGTGAAACAATGGATTTATGAACAATTAGTAGGTAGACAACAACACGGCGCGCGGCGCAGAGGGCGCGGGCGGCGAGTGACATAAAAAATCGCAGCTAGCGCCGCGCCGCCCTCCCAGCGAGGAGCCCAGGGTGCACTGGTGCACGGTACTACGTATATTATAGTTCAAGGAATGTGTACTTATACTCAAAACTTTATTTTGGCAACGTCCATTGGGTGGATTAAGCCATTCTTTGAACTTAAAGAATTTAGACAAGGGGTTCAGACCACTTTTGTTTACTAGGCGCATCACTAACAGAAACAAATGCTTTAAAATGAATATACTTTATTGATATTTGCAATACAATACAGTAGAGCCATAGGAAAAATATATTTTCTACACAAATTCAAGTAAACAGCTTCTAAAACCATGTTTCTACAGGAAAATTAAATGTTTGATAAGAAAGTTAATTAAAGTAGTAGAAGTTCAAACGAGCCACCGCGGCCGCCCGAGCTAGCGGCGCGACGCCGCCCCAGCTAGCGGCGAGACGCGACGCCGACTCTTCACAACACATTATTTTAACAATGTTTAGGTAATAATTAACCAATTCATGAACGCACGAGCAGAATCATTGTACCCACACATCTGCAGTGCGCCACCACCAACACGAAACGCATAAAAGACCGACATGCAAGTAAAAGAAGTAAAAAAAAAAGAAGATACATATATTACGTGTTGCGGATGTACGGGCGGCGATGTATAATAATATGTGTCTAACAGGGTGTTTGTAGCGAGGGTGCCCGGGCTGTGCAGCGAGCAGGCCGGCGGGGCGCGGGGCGCGGGGGGGGCGCCGGGAGCCTCTCCCATGCAAATTATAAACGAGTCTGCAGTCCCGCCCCTCCTTAACGCTTACGAAATGCACTCAGCTCACGAGCTTTACCCCTTGTGAGTGTAAGCAAATACCCTCGTTTAAATAGTTATGCTCCAAGCTTCGTACAGCTTTGCACAGACTGCTCAATATTTCATGTAACTGTACTGGAGCCTTCACAAACGGTTACGCGGTGGTCTTGCTTGTATACTCGTACAATAGTATTTAAAGCATAAGCCAGCTGCCGAAATTAACCACGATGGATACGCAGTACAGAGACAATTCACACCGCGGTTGACACAAAATACAAACACTGTGTTTTTTTAGCTCAAAGTTACAAGATATTACGTATATCTGTATTCGAGATATTAGCTCTGTGGCTAGTAGCAATATAATCCGTGTCTATGTCATCGACACTAGTATCCGGGAACCTCGCTGTGAAGTTGCGAGGATAGCCAGTGGTGGTGGCCATGAGAGGGTCTAAGCATAGCAAGTGATCGCGCAAGTCAGTCCAGCCCCCGTTGCCCCACGGGGGAGGCCGCAGCCCCTTGTCCACGCGGCCGTTGTCGCCATACAGCATCACCGCCTTCACTTTCAAAGGAAACAACTTAGCCTCATCCTGCCACAAACTGATTCGCTCTAGCGCCGTGCGGCCGCTCGGGAACATGCTGGTGGAAAGCACGCGCGGCGCCATGACCGCCACCATCTCGGCGCATCCGCCGAGGAGCTGGCTGAACGCGCTGAGCAGCGAGTAGCTCCAGCTGAGGTCGTCGTACGTGCAGTAATACGATGACGCCAGGGTTACCTTCTGCCACACAGTCTTGTTGAAGGCCAGTCCTTTGTCGTACGGTGGCCGCCACGCGGTCACAGACAGAAGGTCATAGTCTAAATCTTTCGCGTATGGCCTCCCAAAGGACATGACGTGAACTCCTTGAAGGTATACCTTAGAGCGCATAGTATATCGTAGCATATACAGTAAGTCCGGTAAAACATAATTGTCCTCTTCTAGGAATATGACCGTCCCCTTGTAATTGTCAGACCAGTCTAAGTCATTGAAAATGAAGAAAGCCTTCCACCACCAGTGGTGTTTGTGCTCCGTGAGACGCCCGTCGCGATCGCTGCAATCCGTCTTATCGGTGGCACTCACGCAGTCCTCGGGGTCGATGCCGGGAAACTTATTAGGATACAGTTGAACCGAGTAGGGATAAAATATTTGCATGACCCTGCAGAAAGTGATGCTGGATACGAGGTTGTTGATGATATCATCGTAGTAGCTGTGCGAGAACACGAGCAGCACGGACTGGATGTAGCGCACCTGCCCCAGCGACATGATGAGGAACTGCAGGCGCTCCACGTCGCGGTGCACCTGCACCACGATCATGTTGGTGTCGGAGCGCACAGGGCCGTAGCGCCACGCCATCAGCACCTCGCGCTCGTAGTTCATCATCTCGATGGTGATGGTGAGCCTGCCGAGCTCCGCGCTGTTCAGAGCATGTGTCGGGAATCTAAACGGTTTATTGTACTTCACATATTTCTGCATGTACTGCGGGACGCGGTTGGGCTGTGGCGGCTTCGAGTAAAAATTATTATACACTAAGCATACCAGAAAGAGAAAACAACAATAAACTGGTGCACCGTTAGATCGTGCCCTAAATATGAGTAATTTTAAATTCATTTTGTTTATTCAACTAAAATGACCGCGACTGGAGTGACATTGGAGTGACGGACTATATAATATAAGTACTCTGTGGTGACGGATGGTGTACTACCACAGAGCACTATTACTCCTAGCGCAGTATACTACTATATAAGTATGTAGACAACAGTCAGACGTGTCTGTCTGTGCGACCGCGTTGTACTTTGAAACAGCGCAATAGATTTTGATACGGTTTGGACCATTATACATAACAAAGTTAATTTATTCTGGATGATTTATGTGTACAACGCACTAGCTCGCGACTTCGTCCGCGTGACTTGTTTTGCCATAAAAAATATAGCATAACATCGCCCGCGCTATTACTTCGTTCTATCTTAGCGTTATTTCGGACTTTTTTTCTATTTGCTTGCCCCTAAGTAAGCGTGATTTTAAAATCATAAGTATTGCGAAAAATAGTGCATTGTGATACAAGTGTGCTCTTTTGGTTACTACCCCCGAGGCCGTTTTATTCGCGATAAGGGAGCCGAGTGGGTAACGATCGATGCACACGCGTGTCACATGACGTTTTTCAACACACTTGCGAGGAAAAAAACAGACTCGTATTGTAATTATCTTAAATTATTGAAACAATTTGTGAAAGTACAATTATCAAAATGATACCGAACAGTTCTTGTTGGCATTTATACAGTTTGTGTTGTGGTATTGGTATTATTAATAATTTCGTTGTTTTAATTGTCTTGGGAAAATGGCAGAGATGATAAAAATATTCATTGTATATAAAAACTCTTTACGGAGATGAAAGAAAAAAAAAGTTAAATATAAAACACGAGTGCGGTAATGTTATGTAAAAAGCACGCGTGTTTAATACACTGCATTATCAACCTAAATGCGGTGTTATAACAGCCACTTTATGAGCAACTGTGTTCGAAAAAGTTTTTATGTATGAGAGACTGGCCATTTATAGTTTATTCTGAATTTAAGATTATTTGTAAGTAAAAGGCCGCATTCCGAATTACGCTGTAACCGATTTGAGCGCGCTTACTCGCGTATCGAATTAGCGTGAGCGCGATAACGATGACCGGTTGAATACTCATAGATGACGTCATGACATGAGCCATCTTGCGGTAACGCCGACCATGCCCTTTAATAATATCGCTGTGAGCGAAATGTTGACAGGTCTCAGCTGTCATAATCGTAAATTTTATAACGGAACGCAAATTATTGATGTGAGCGTTGTGAGCGATTACCTTGGGACGCACACCGCACTGTGCTCGTCTAATTTGAACTTTATTTCTTTAGGTATGTTTTTCTTTTTTTCTGTATACGTTTATATTTATTATTGTAACTTTTTAACATTCTATTATGTTCTTGTGTGTTGTGCTGCGTCTTTTGTGTGCACCGAATCAATATTTTATCTATCTATCTATCTATTACTGTCTAACTCGGAATGCACCCGAAATATGTTCCAATATCAAAACTTCCCTCCTCATTGTTTGCGAGATAATTCAAATTATCGTGTCTCATTGAAAAACGGATCTGCACCGGGTACATTTTCGCGCTATGATTTTTTACGATTTCAAGTGTCGCCTGAAACTATTCGGCAGGGCATTCATGGATGAAGGCCTTTCTAAGGCAACCGTGTATCGTTGGTATAACGAATTCAAGCGCGGTCGACTAACTTTTGGGCATGAAGAAAGAAGTGGGCGCGCTTTGACGGTTATCACGGAAGGAAACGTGCTAGCAGTAAAAAAATTAAGTTTTATCGGGAAGCCTTTACGAAGTTCTACATGTGCATCTTCGCGTGAGGAAGGGAAAAATATGCTCAAATGATAATCATATAAAAGTGTTTCGAAAACTGGTTCAGACGCATTAAATTTTGCATAGAGGCTAGTGGAGAGTACTTTAAAACGAAAAAAAAAAGAAAATATTTACTCATGGAACATTTATTTTTATTTTCGCACAACTTTCTGAGTGTCCCACGTATAGGCCCTATGACCTTCCTCGAGAATTGGGCTATCAAATGAAAGATGTTTTGTTTTTCAAATCCGACTGTTTCTTCCAGAGATTAGCACGTTCAAATAAACAAACAAAAATGTTTTGTAAATCGTTAAACGTGCGAAACAGGGGCGGGTTGGTAGTACCTAAAGATGTTTAATTTTTTTCTTAATATAAACCGTTATCTTTGAAGTAGAGACATTGAAAGTGCCAGTGGAGGGCGCACAGATATTCGTCTAGGGGCATATTATTACAATCCACGGTTCTTAGTCAAAACAATTTCTGTGACAAGACCATTTCACAAATGCATCCACAACACCCTGCAGTAAATGTCTTTCAGAAGCCACAACATTCTTGTAGCACTGTTAGATAGACCGGTAGCAGGCGGTCGCAGATTCACATGTCTGTGTTTGTCTGTGAACGAGAGATTGTTCCCATTTTTTAATTCTGGAGCGAACCACTTAATCATAACGTTGACTGTATCGCTCAGAATAAGCGAAAATATAAGTAGTATATTTTGTTAATATTTGATGTTTTTAGGGTACAATAGGTCAAAATAAACAATTCCTACCTATGGTCTGAAACAAAAGTCTGTTTTGTGTGCGACTGTGTCTATGTGTCACGAATGACACGACGCGTGACGGGTCACTTAGAAACTCATAAATTCTCCGTTACTAATACACAACACGCGCACCAGCCCATCGACCATGGAAAACTTTCACTGACTAGCAGATCTAAGTACTTAACATAAATCGTCTTCTTCCCTCACGGTAACCGATACATTTCGACCAACTTATCTGTGCAACGGCCGTTTTTCGAACTGACAATTTAATAAGACATACGACCGGTTTTTGTTCACCTTTTTGATTTTCGTTTACAACCAGCGCCTTAAAAAATTACACAGATACGTTGGTCGTTATTAGAAATCCGCACATAAAGAAAAAATAATGTGAGTGGCATAAAGTATACAAGACTAACAGACTGAGTCGTTCCTGGGAGCTTAAAAGTTCCCGTGGTCCGCCGCCGCCGCCGCCTGCCGAGCGCGCGCCGCCCGCCGCCCCACGCTGACGCAACTTCCAGATCTAATTTTTTTGTCCGGGAAAATTCACTTTGACAAAGTCTAACGCTTAAGTATATTTGCATTATAGGCTTACAATTTCCTCTTGTTCTTTGCGACCTTTAATAAAGTTTGGAGGCGTTCCGGATGGGGATTCGGAGCACATCCTGCGGATAAATAATATGCCGACGGTTAATGGAATTTTATTGACAGTTATTTTAAAATATAACCAGCCGCCCTCCGCGACCTCCGTGGAGTGAACACCGCAAAACACATAAATTACATAGCCAACAACCGGCGCCATTATCTGCCCCGGCGACGACGTTCTTCTTTGATTTTTCTCTCAAGTCTTGACGAACTTTTCTCATAAAAATCTAGTTCGGAAGTATTTTATAAGCGCTTCTGCTTGAACAGTCTGAAAGCAACGGAGTGTACAATTATAATGCCATTGAATTTTTTATCGAGCGCTATGAAGCATAATTTAATATAATATCTAAGTATAAAGGAATATCCGAAGGTTTTGCTAGTACTCGCCTAAAATGTTCCCACTGCTGGGACACAGGCTCTCTTCAAGGGAGTGGGCTGTACCGAATCTACGACGCGGGCCCAGTGATGGTTGGTTTATGACACATGTCTTCGAGTTTTTGGTTCTAGGGCATGCCGGTTTCCTCACGATGTTTTCCTACACCGTTTTATGAGCAGTGGTGATGAAATTAATTACAAAAAGTAATTCGCCTGCCTGGGTTCGAACCCACGACACATTAGTCGGGGCCGTTACGTTACCACTGGCCACCACTGCACCTGCAAAATTTATGTGCTATTTTTATTACCTCAACAAATAATAAACTAAGATAAAAATAAATAATTATAAATTACACAGCTTTTATTGATTCCATAAAATGCATCCTAAAGAAAAAAAAAAAAAAAAAAATAATGATTGTCATGACATATTATTAGATCAAAGAAGTGCGCCACGCGACGCGACAAAAAGCAGCGCGGGTCGCGCAACGAGCGGTGCCTTTGTGTCGCGTCGCGTGTCGCGCCAGTCTATACGAGCCTTAGTGCCGATTTCACCAATGAAATTGAACGCGTTTAGTACGTCCAAAATGCGTTCAACAGCTGTCAGTGTCAATATTCCATAGAAAATAATGACACTGACAGCTCTTAAGCCTAGTTTATGTGCTGATCGCGTTCGGTTTCTTTGGTGAAATCCACCCTTAAAAGAGTACCCTAATCAAAATCAATATCAAACATCATTCCATAGAAATTAAGATAATCCATTGTATCATCATCATTCTCCTTTAAACTTGAGTACTAGTAGAAGTGTAGGTATCTAAAGTGTATAATATTACCTAAATTCCTACTTAAATACTAGGCCAGGGATGGCGAACCGCTATACATCTACGTGCCACTTTTTCCAATTAAATATTTATTGTGGCCATGACGTACCATCAAACATTCATTCTTAACTTAGTGGCAACTGGAAAAAAATTATACCTTTATTATTGTAGTTATGTTGCCATTTATAGTTTTTTTTTTAATTAGTGCGACTTTTGCGGTTACAAACTAACTAAGACGTAGGCCCCAAAATTTCTGAAATGATGCCGTGGCCAAATTATTTTGTTAACTGCCACCAATGGCACGCGTGCCATTAGTTCGCCATCCCTGTAGGTTTAGGCTTTAGTCTATCGGTCGTTTGTTTTAGCGATGATTGATGATGCGAAGTATCGACAGCCTGCAGCTGTTGAATGTTATTAAGGAGCTGACAAGCGGCAAATGCTCTATGTAAAAAAATACAAGGTTGTGGTAGCGGAAAAAATATATGCTAATTTCTGAGAACTCTGTTGTATTAAAAATACGTTTTTGAAAAGATTTCTCTATGCAAAAAAAATGAAGGAAAATCTACATCTTTTTAGTAAAAGTTTATACATATTAGTTCAACCAGCACCCTAATTGCGTAATACACAATCAATCGGAATCTGAATCGTTTTGAAACAGATTGCTAATCCATTGCTTCTTAAGTTCGATAAAAATTCTGCTCAACAATATATAGAACGCAATGAATGTTCTTGAACCGTCAAAATCAAACAGATTAGTCGTAATCGTTTACGAAAATGTGTTACGCAATTAGGGTGCAGGTTTCAGGCGGGCTAAAGTAGACTCGTCTTTCATGGTTTTAAATGTTACAATAAAATACCAGTCACATACTTGAACTGAATGAAACCAAATTTAAATCTACACTTCTAGGCCTATTTTTTTTTTTTTTATATAGGCTACATTTTTTTACCGAAATCCACGCGGATGAAGTCGCGGGCAAAGTGCTAGTCTTGTATAAAACGCACACTATGCAGCCGGGCTTATTATAAGTTGGGGGATAACATCGCTTTTAAAAATGAATAGAATAGAATAGAATCGCTGGTCCTACTCCGCAAGGACGCATCAACTGATTGATTAGCATTTGAAAATACTGTTGCAGCTGCAGAAGGTAAAAAAAACTATATTTGCATTGTATTAACTCAATCCTTTAGTATTGTATAAAATTGCTACCATTTACTGGGTACATCTTTAATTGACTTGAATGTGCCCTGCAGCCTAATTGCGTAACACATTTTCATCAAATGATCGAGAGTAATTGTCTTCGTTTAGACCGCACTCTGCTTGATTTTACGACTTTCGTATTGCGTAACTCCACTAACATATGAAACCAATTCTAGTCTGTTTGAGACGAATAGAGTGAACGATATGCCAGGAAAAATTGGGCAAGCGCCTTTCTTTCGAATTGTGCAACCATTATGACAAGTAACAATTGGTTTGGATCACTGACATGAAACCAATTACTGGTCGCATTGAAACCGAAGTCAAGCTTCTGGCCGCTTTCGTTTTCCGATCCACATATTTTTGGATTTAAACCTATTATCTCCTTATATAATTCGAAAACATGTAAGTGGTAGTCTTCCTGATAAATTGTGAATGTGATTTAGTGTAAAACCTAAATGATATATCAATATTAGTGGTGATTTAGTTATCGAGTCGGCGAGGTGGATTTCTTGGAATAATTGTACAAAAAATCTTCTGATAAAAGTGCTTACAACATAAACTAAAGATACATATTATTATATTTCAGAAACGAGGTATGTTGGTGACATTTTAACTAAAGACAAATACGTACATAGGCATACGAGATATACCGTAACAAACTTATCATAAGCGACAAGCTTAGTTAGCAACCCAGTCGACAACTTCATTGTAAAAGCCAGAAGCACTGAGAACATAGACACCATACCTATTCCACACCATTGAATGTTCAAGGTAATAGCAATATTATTTTCTTAAATGTGTTGAACAGTGAATGTGCCCATTATTGGAATGTAAATATCCTATCTTCAAAGAAGCAAAAATGTTGTTGTTGTTACACACATTGTTTGATAAGTAGGTACTGGATAATACAAAAATAGGTAAGGCACCACCAAACCCAAACCTCTTTGTATAAACCTAACCAATTTACAGAAATCTGTAAAAATGCCTAAAAATGCCTCCTCAAAATCTATTTGGAGGATTTTAACATTTAATTCTAGCACCGCTATGATAGTCATGAAGCTATCTAATTAGGGAAGTAAATTTTGAATTTATTTTATGGAGCCCCTTCAAAATACTCTTTTAAGTTGAATTGGTTTTGCTTCATACTGCATTGAACAATGTATATGTATTTATACTAAGATATATTATAATATCCTAGGCCATCCACCTTTTCAACTAAAAACAGAGTTTAGACAATAAACAATAGAATTGTAGCCACCAAATTATTGTACATAGCAGAATATTACTGTTCTGTAGATTGATTGTTCATTGAAGTGTCTAAGGGAGAGGCCTATTAAACTTGTGGATGGATGATGTAAATTAATAAGGAGTAACAAATTATTTTTGGTGTTTTTTCAGGTGTCAGGCTCAAAGAGGTACCTACATTATTCAGGAAAATAACTTTCTCTCAGCGATCACAGCAAGCATTAGCAAGCAGAAGGTATATAAATTATCCATGATGACTTCTATGGGAATACATAAGCTGCCAAATTCCACCAATCCATGCAATAAATTTGTTCCAATTTCATTTAGTCTCATGTCCAAATATTCCACGTTACATGTGAATAATTGCTATTTTCATGAAGGTTGTAATAATATAATAAAACAGTTTTTTTCTCTTGTTTACCTTAATTTATTTGTTTCTATTTACCTATATCTATTGAATAATAGTTAATTTAGCTAAATAACACCTTTTTTTAATAATTAGTGTCACAATAAACACTTTCCTTTATTTAAAAAAAAAATTGTAAGTTCTTAGTGTATTCTTAAATATTTCATTCAAACTTATTTTTAAAAGTTTACACTGTTTTCAATTAACACAATAGGTACATATGTTTACATAGCTGTCCTGCAGACCACAATCAATTGTTTTCTAATAAAAATATGAATAGCTTTTATGAACAATTGTCAGGTTCTATGTTAAGCAGTAGAAGTGTGTACAAAGTAGTAGCAGTAGTAGCAGTGATGTCAGAAGTAAACAGCAGCAGTAGCCGAAGAAACAGCAATGGAGCACCATCATTCATGCTGCCTTCTTGTCTTTGTAGGTGAAGCGCCCCGGGAACTTTCCTACAGTTTGAAAACAAAATCAAATTATTTTCTGTTCAAATAAAGTAGATGCCTAGTTTGCCAATACTGCTTATGGCTGAACAAAAGCCATCAGCCTAGTCCTTGCTGTGGGTTGTATGTCTTCTTTATTTAGAGCCCATTATTCAGTCTCCAGATGTTTTTATTTAACATGACACTAAATTAGAATAGTAAACATTAGATATGTAAACATAAAATATGTGATGTGACTACATAAGTAGATAGTTTGCCCAAGGAAATATATTCACAATTATGTGAGTTGCTGCTTGATTCATAACTGTGTCACAAAGCTTACCTTCAATTATTAATACAGGCGATTGGTTTTCCATGTCCTGCACAAAAACGTCTTTGTAAGGAGTTCCCCCATATGTCAACTAGATTATTATTGGTATTTGTATTCCATTCTTGTAAGCTTTAGCACCGTCTGCAAAAATGTTTTGATAATTTTTTGTAGTAGTTATTATAGTTTGTTTCAGTACAAACAAACAAAACATCAATTTACAATTTCAGTTGTTAAGCGAGGTTGAAGGTGATATACTAATTTACAATAATTATTTTTTCTGCAACAAACAGCTCACCCCACATAGGTTACTAACTTGTGTCTACACAACAAATGAATGATTGTCCTTAGGTAGACTGACCAATAAAGAACCTCTATCTACATAAATCAATAAGATATGAAGGTACACTCCTACACACGTTATTCCTATAGATATTGGCATAGGTACTTACTTGTAGTGATGATATTGACATAAGTTCTTCGCTGTGGAGTGTGTGTGCAGCCAGTACAAAACGAAGACAGAGCCATATCAGCCCTAGCCCCTAGTCCTTGCCAAACGTTTTCAGCGATACACACATAAAACAATTCGAAACTGTAACATAGGCCAACATGTATATGTACTTATAGGAATAGTAAGTAAATATGATTCTGTGTCACATTTTAAATGATTCTATGTGTTGAACAATAAAAAACAACTCGTATTTCAAAGCAAAACAAAACAATGCGAATCGTAAATATTAAAATAACTTTTATCAGTGTTGCTAACTTTTTTTCCCGAGTCCACTTGGGCCGTAGGACTAAACTTGGAGAACTACTTACTTTATATAATATCACAAATAAAATTACTTGAAAAAATTAGTGAAGATGTTTGGATGTTTGTTAGATACACATTAATGGCTTAACAGTTCAATTTTTATCCTGGAAGCATGTTCCGTGTATTTTTTCGAAATGACGTTGTTTTCGATCTTTACACGGGCGCAGCTTCTTATAAAATTCTTCACTATATTCGTCATGATAAACAGTCTTTACAAATCAATGGTAAAATTACTGACACAGGTTTTAGACAAACAATAGTTTTAGTATATGATTGTAGTATTTTCTACAAAGTCCTCACCACCATAAATTTTGTCTGCCGACCGCCCTAGTACGGGTGTCCAAAACTCCTAGTTTTAGTGGAAGTCCCACTTATTTGACAACACTGCTTTTCTACGATTTTTTTTTTTTTTTTATTGTATATGGCACGGCTACGAGGCCTTTATGCCAAACATTCCATTTCATCCCTACCTCTTCCGCTTTTCTACGATTTTGTCATTGGCCACAGATAACTAAAACGTGAAGAAAAGAACGTTTTGTTGCGTATTTCAATTTTGGTAGTTTATGGTAGAAATTGTTTTATTTATTGGGTTTTAATTTTTCAGCCATCATTGTACAATTTTATTTAAAAGCATTAGTAGACGGTCAGTTGTACTTATAACAAAATTAAATTGTAGCAAAATTATTCGGAAGCGAATAATTCCTTTTCGATGAAACAAAACACGAGAAAGTGCTAGAAATGATATACATCCCTATAAAATTAGGCAGAATTGAGATCATTTTTATTACACAATTCCGATTATAGCAAACGATTAAGATCGCAATTTGTTTCATTTCAGAATCGCATTCAAAAACAAAATGTGTTACTCAATTAGGGTGCTGCAGGGCTAACATGACAGACGCGACAATTACTCACTCTCGTATTTTCTCGTCGCGTCTATACCGTCACTTTACTCGTTTTATGACAGCACCAGTGTGACCAGATTCAGTATTTTAATACTTTTTCAGTATATTCTACTGATTTTTCCGAACGTCAGCATTTTTATGGGTATATTGCGGGAAGTCAGTATTTTTCAGTCTTTTTGGGTATAACTTGGATAAGAAGTTATGGTAACACCGTAGTGATCTATCTCTTCTCTTATTAGTTTGTGATAGGGAGTTTCCCCGTTTAGCGTACATTTTATTTATAAGCAAAGATCAAAGAGTAAGTCACAGATAGAAAATGTCAAGTGGCTGCCGTCGCATTGATATAATAAATGAGAAGATTTAAGTTAAGTTGGACTTCTTTTTTATTCCTATTGTTGTTTAAAAAAAAAAAAAACGGTAATTATAAAACAAATATTATTTTAGAAAAAATAAGTCTACTTTTTCAGTTTAAGGGATAGTTAAGTAATAGGGTATACTTCCATAAAATACTTCCTTGTCTGTGTATGAATCACAAATAGTATGATAACGACTCTTCTAATACAGTTGGTTTGTTGAAGTGAAACTCAACTGAAATAATTTATTTCAATAAAACCATTTACAGGCACTTTTGAATTGTCAAGAAATGGTTTTGTATCTAGTGTTTGTAAATCTCTGTTATGTTTACCAGTATGTAGTGCTGCATGCGAGCGCATATTTTCACAGATAAATTTAATAAAAACAGATCAAAGTAACAGATTCGGAAACAAAAATGTGCCAGCAATTTTAAAAACAAAGCAAGATGTATTATACATATATGTATAGAAATTCTAACATTTATTGTGATGATGATGATTGGATAAAACGTGTTAAGAAAATCGGTATTTTTATTGGTATATTTGCCCTTTGTAAATCGGTATATTTCAGTATTGTTTTGAGGTGCTTCGGTATTTTTCTAAAATTTAATCTGGTCACACTGGACAGCACTGCCATACAAAATACTTGACTTGTTCTGTCAAACTTGATGTTTTCTCGTTAAACCCTAACATGACCACCTAATTTATCTCGCATTTTGACAATTCAACATGAGAAAATCGTGATTTTCTCTAATTTACTCGTCCTCGATTTTGACGACGAGAAGAGTAGACAAAATTATGATACAAAAAAAAAAAAATATCCAAAATAACATGGCAAATTCATAATTATACTTATTTTCGTTCTAGTTCTATTAGAGAACATGAAAAAACTTAATTGAAATACTGAATTGACATAATTGATTTGATTGAATTGACTGAAAATACTTAGTTTTAAACAGTCTACTGTACACATTGGAATGAAGTTACTTTCGGCGGCTGCGAGAGAAAGTTTGGCGCAGGGAAGCACTATTACGTAGATGAGCATCAAGTGCAGTAATAATCAGTCTAGTTTGTCAATTATAGTGATTAACGAAATCTAGGGAGTTATGGCTGTACCTGCCTACGCAACATAATTAAGAAAATCGCCAGTTGAGTCCGCAAAGTTGGTGAGTAAAAGCAATATCATGTGTTTTATGGTGATTGTTACAATATCAACCTTCGCTTTGTCGAATAGTGACCTTCGGCCGATTTATTAATTGTGGTGGATTATCTAGTGAGTATAATAAGTGCCACTAATTGTATATTTTAATTTTAGCATGCCAAAGAAAAACAGTAAAAAAGTCGGTTTCATGGAACTAAACAAAAATTAAAAGAGGTGGACGTTAAATCAATACAGAACATACTTATTCCATGCGTAACATCGACCGATGTTGCAGTGACAAAAATGATTTGTTTTTAATAACTTGCTACATCGGTTTCTCGTCGCGAGCAGGGCTGCCATTTGTACGATTTAAATCGTATTTGTACGACTTTTTGCAGATGTCATACGAGTACGATCGAAGCATCGAAATCGTACGGAAAACATACGATTTTTTACATTCGATCCATTTATTTTATTCAATTAGGTCTGGCAACAAAGTAACAAACTTTTATGTCAAAAGAGTAAGTATCTAGAGCAGTGACAGAATAATATAAATAATGAAACGAACGTGCTCAGCCTGCCCAGAGTGTTGAGGGAATTCCCTTTTATTCTAATTTCCTTAAATTAAAAACCAAACTTAGAAATAGTTTGGCCAACGAAATTGTCAATGGCACCTTGCTGGCAAAGCAAATGATAAGAGTCACCGGAAACTGCACCGATTTTAAACCGACAGATGACATGATTAAACTAATGAATACGGAAAATTTATACAAAAAAAAAATGATTTTATTACTATAATTTAAATTTTCCTACTATTTTCGTTACATAATTATCATTACTTATTTCGTAGTATTTTTATTGTTAATTTTGTAATAAAAGTCAATAAACCAATAAACGGATGAATGTACGATTTTTTGTTTCGAATTTTCCATGGGTATACGACTTTTTTAATGCTGTGGTACGATTGCAGAATTTTTTCACCTGGCAGCCCTGGTCGCGAGATACAGAAGTGTCAAAGTGCCTTTTTCGAGTTTACTCGAGCTTGGCGGTCATGTTAGGTGTAAGGATGACGTCAAAATCGTAGACAAATTTCGAGAAAACGAGATATCGAGCGTTCTCGCGCTTGTCATGTTAGCCCTGCTGGTGACTGAGAGCATGTATTGTCATGCTCACTCTAATGTTTCGCTGAATGGAATTCAAGTAATGGTAGGACGTTGATACTAGCTGCGGCAAGTGAGTGCAACGACTCTGGCAGTATGTGGATGTGCATAATCATGCATAAGCAGAAATTAAAAACACCAAATTGGGTCCGCAAAGGAATGACAACATCTAGTACAATAGTTTCAGTGTTAATCTGTGCATTGTGATTGCCTCTGATCCAAATCAGTTTGGTTCTTGCGCCGATCCAAATACCCGTCCTTATCATGATTGTTCCACGACTGTATGCCCACACCGGTGAAACAATCATGATAAGGGCGAGCATTTCCTGGCATGATTTTAAACGTTCTTGTCGTCCAGGGGTCCTCCAGTACCGTGTATGTCTAATATCTGGGCTCATACCAAAACGAGATTCGTCAGAGAAATACACAAAACGCCACTCATCTTCACGAGCCCATTGTAAACGGGCTCTGCGATTGCGGAGCTCAATACTTAGGTTACGAGAACGGAGATTGACTACATGAAAGCGATTTAATAAGGTTTATTCGCTTATTAACATCCCTAAAGAGCTATGAAGCCTTGTAATCAACATCATCGCGGTCAATGTACGATTTCGTTGAGCAGTCATTCGTATGTAACGATCTTTTCTGCGTGTGGCGATACGAGCTCGTCCTCCATGTCGCTCAGTCATGCTGCCAGTGATGCGGTAACGTGTCCAAAGTCGACTTATAACACTCTGCGTAGTGCCCAGAGCGATTACCACAGCACATTGCCGAGAACCAGCTTCCGACATTCCCACGGATCTACTCGGCGCATATCAAACTCAAACTCGAAACATTTATTTCAAATAAACCAACTACAGGCACTTTTGAATCAGTCGAAAAGAGTCGGTCAGTCAGAAATATGAAGCTAGTTGCCCATTCCAAAGCGAAAGTAGGTACCTATGGAGAAGAACGGGCAAGAAACTCCATGGACACTCTTTTAAATAATATGGATACAGAAAAATTTGTTACATCAGTCTTGTTGAAATTATACATGTGAGAACGATGTAGAAAGACCCGTAATAAAAACATAAAAAATCTGAAATAAAAATAAAAATAAGCCGTGGCTGCCAAGAGATGACCAGTCCCCACTGACGGAGCCCGTTCAAGAACATGACGTATGGATCAGCACCATTCAGCTCAAAAACTTTGAAGGGAACTTAATGATCCAACACACGCCACCACCAGCGAGACATTTGAGTGAGCGTGACATACTCTCAGCCGCCAGGGCACATTCAAGTCAATGACAGACGTGCCCAGTATAGGGTAGCTTTATAGTAGGTACTACATAGTGCTCACACGTGTGCTTTGAAATTATACAATATTAAAAGATAAAATTTTTACAGAGAAGATAGTTTTTACAATCTTCAGCAGCTCCAACAATATTTCCGAATGCTAATCAATTGTTTAGGCGCCCTTGTGGAGCAGAACCAGCGTTGAGCCCAGCATTTTTGTCAGAGATGTAATCCTCCAACTTATAATATGCTTGGCTGCATAGTGTGCGTTTGATACAAGTTTTGAACTTCGTTTCATTCAGTTGGAGTATGTGGGGGTGTGAAGGATGAATCTACTTTAGCCAGCCTGAAACCCGGTTGAACCAATTGGTCCCTATTTCTAGTCCCATAGTTGTGTCTTTCACCTCTTTTACTGAAAAGATTTAAGTTTTTCCTTACGTACATGATGTTTTCATCTATGTATATATTGACAAGGTGCGGTCATGATGTTAATATCTTTAAACGTTTAATATCGTTAATATCTTTTAAAAAGTTCCCTTAATGAACCGCGCCTGCGGAGGCCATATAATGGCTCTTTTTTGCAGAATAAAAATAGACTCGATAAGATAACATAATATGATGTCTTCTCTCCATAATAAAGTTCTTTTGTATTAATTCCACTCAGAAGTATGGTAGAAATTTTATTGATTTGGCCTCAAACTCGTTGCAGGATTATAACGGGTGGTCAATTAAGCACAATGTTTTGCGTGCGTAACGTTGCGCACTACGGTAACTAGAGATTTTTCACACCAAAACAAAATATATAAAAACCAGCAATTATTTTGTGCAATTACTTAGTTTGATGTACAGAATGCGTAAATGACGGCTATGTGATGGGTCTTTGTACATCCTTTATTAGAGGAATACGATTTGACAGAAGATGTTTATCTTTTGACCGAAACTCAAAAACTTTTCCCTTTTCAAATTACGAACTTCATTAAAAAGTATCAACAGCAGGCTTAGCACGAGCGCCCTAGAGAAGCGTATTGTCGACGGAAGAGTAGACAAAAATGGCGTTTCTGTGTAGACAGTAGAAAGTTTTCTACTGTCTACACAGAAACGAAACGCAATTGTACGGTAAAAATGGGTAGTTATACACGTCACTAGCAACTAACCCGTTGCTATGGAAAATCACTGTCTATAAAGCAACCTGAGTCTAAGTATGTCCTCGTGCTCGCGAAAAAGAGATTTCGAGGAGCGTAGAAAGCGATTTCTATTCTACAGTAGAGTAGAAACAGAAAACGCCATGCTAAGCCTGCTGGAGTTACAACAAATGTACCTAATTAAAAAACCTGATTCTTTGTAACTAACAAAAACGCGCTTGATCTCTAGACACTTTTGATGACATGTAAATACATAAGTGTTTATATTAAACTAGATTTTGCCCTCTTCGCATATCATCGCCCGTGCGCGCTATCACTACGTTTTCGCTTAGAGTTCTTTCTGCCTTTTTTCCCCTTTGCTCGGCTCCTAAGGGTCGTACCTAGCATTTTAAATAACCTTCCTCAAGAATTGGATTATCAAATGCAAAAATAAATTTCAAGTCTGAATGGTAGTTCCAGTGATTAGCGCGTACAAAGAAAAAATAAAGAAAAACCTTTATTATATTTATATACATTTAGATAATATTATGTATTCGTGCCATTTTTTTATATTTAAAAAAGATTTTATAAATAAAAACTACTTACTTTGACATCCTCTGAACACTAAGGGTGGATTTCACCAATGAAACTGAACGTTGTCAAAAGCTCCAAAGCTTCGGGAAGAATACCATAAAGTTATGGAGGAATATGTAAACCTAAATCATATGGTACAAGTAAATTCTTCAGAGATTGATAACCCAAAGGCTGTCTATCTTCCTCACCACGCCGTAGTTCGTGAAGACAAGACTACCACAAAGCTTCGTGTAGTTTTCGACGCTTTGTGCAAGTGTTCTAATAACTTTTCTTTAAATGGCGACTTATGTGGTGGTCCTCAGCTACAACAGGAATTACGTCATACATTAATGAGATGAAGAACACACAAAATCTGTATTACAGATGATTTTAAAAATGTAAATCGTTCAGTAAGTACCTACCTCCTTACTTTTATTTTATTAAGAAGCCTAACTATAACTGCAACGCGATCTCAATCCTAATTCCTATTGTAGCACAATTACGTTATCAGTACATAAGCTGTCACCGTCAGCGTAGCAACAAAGGTGGCAGAAGAGCCGCCACGCCATATTTGAATACAAGTGTGTCGTAATTCTTTCACAATAAATTGACGTCACGCAAGTATTTAGGTCGGCTGACGGCGCGGTGGCTGGCGTGTGCCGGTGTCACAGGTGGCCGCAAATTGTCGACCCTCGTCAAGGCAGGGCAGATTAAACCCTCCTACATTACCTGAGCCTGAGGGTTGCCCGCACTATTATGTATGCCCGCACTATAGTCTACTTTCGACACGCTGTACACGCATTTTTATACTCGACATTAATTTGCTCGGATAGAGAAATGTGGCGTCACGAAAATAGGTTTAAGAAAAATGTGGGGTACGTTTACTGAATAATGGCTTCACAGGAACTGATAGCTACGCCCAGTGCCCGGTGTCTGAGTACCTACGACTTATAACGCCTTGAAAGCTGCCGTTGGTTTGGATTGGGCAGGGGTTTACCCTTACTTAGGTACGGTCAGTTACAAAAGTCAGATTTTGAAATCATTTTTATTGAGTTCCTGTCTACCCAGCTACAATATATTCAAAAATCTGAACTTATGTACCTAAGTAACATTAGAATACAATAACTCTAAGCGTTTTTCTTTTTAGCATTTCATGTTAGTAGGTGAGATATGTTGATGTTACTGTATAAATAACTGTATAAATGCATAGCACACGTGTGAGTACTATGTAAGTACTATAAAGCTGCTATTTACTGGGTACGTCTTTCAGTAAGTCATGCTCACTCAAATGTCTCGCTGATGGTGGCACACGTGTTCGGTCATTCGGTTATCTTCAAAATGGTTGAGTTAAACGGTGCTGATCCATGCGTCGTGTATGTGAGCAGGCGCCTTCAGTTGAGACTGGTCACCAATTAGCTGCTATGGCTAGTATTAATAACAAAAAAATACCTATGGACGTTTTTAACGTGAACGTCTTTCAACATCGTTCTCACATTCATTTTAACTTGAATGATGTATCCAATATTTTGTAACAATATCTTGATTTAATAGAGTGACCGTGGAGTTTCTTGCCCATTCTTCTGTATAGCTAGGTACAGTCCGTGAGGCCTAAGCTGAGCTTTGCATTTCTGCGAGTGCACATGTAGATAGTTTAGGTGTGACGTCGGCCTAGAGCGCGATTGGTTTAAACCGATTTATACAATCGGCCTGAGGCGCTTTGCGTCCCTCCATTCATTCATCCACTCACACAAATGAGAAGCTCAGCTTAGGCCTAGCAGACTGCAAATTACGCTTTAGAATAGGCAACTAGCTTCATCTTTACTAACCCCGACCGACCCCTTGAAAATTCAAAAGTGCCTTAATTTGGTTTATCTTCTCTAGATAACTAACTAAAAATCAATTGCCACAAATGTTTGTCCGTGCATCACTTCAAAGCCCGCTACGCCTAGCGATGCGCGATGGCGAGAGGTTTTTTTATTCAATTTTTTCGATTGTGACATCTCGATGGTTCTCGATTGTTACGACTTGGTCTCGAGTCCGACTCGGTCTGTTATTGCAACTGGCACATAGCGCGTTCATTCGCGAGTTGTTCCTCGATGGTTTAGAGTTTCGCGAGTTCTTGACTTGCGTTGTGATTGCGAATCCAAACTAATTCTTCGAACAATCGAAAACTAGCGCTCGATTCCGTTGACTCAAAACAATCGAAAAACATCTTGATTGTTTTGTAGAACGGCGGCGAGTCGATGGTTGGCTAGATGGTTTATTTTAACGACTCCGATTCTTCCTATTGTTAAAACATCTCGGAATCGCTCATCGCTAGCTACACTTATTACATTATATTAGTATTTCCTTTATTACATTTAAAAACTTATAAATTACATTTTTAAATATTTTTCAAAAATCATTAAAAAAAACATTTAAAAATATATAAAATAGTATCCCACCGGTATCGAGAACAGGGTCCAAGCTACCGGCGGTCAGGGCTCCAGAGAGAGGAACCTTCTGACAATGCGAGCCGTGTGCAGAAGTACCGCTTTCTGAATCAAGCCCTTGATCCAGCTGCCCAACGAGAGCCTCCTCAGGTGTTTCTCGAGGCTCTTGTCTATTAAGCCGTTAGCTGTCATGACTATCGGCACTATGATTGCTGAGTCCACATCCCGCATGTCGACAACCTCGCGGGCCAAATCAAGATACTTAATTTCTTTATCTTTCTCGGCTTTCACGAGGTTACCGTCATGCGGGACCGTTATGTCAACAATCATTGTGCGCCGCTCTACTCGATCCACCACCACTATATCAGGCCTAATGGCAACAACAGTCCTGTCAGTGATGATGGATCGATCCCAGTACAATGTGATATTTCCATTTTCGAGAACTGGTTCGGGCACGTACCTGTAGTACGGCACTTCCGATTCCACAAGGCTGTATTTCAGAGCAAGTTGCTGATGGATAATCCTGGCCACAAGGTTATGTCTATGCAAGTACTCTTCGTTAGCTAGATGAGAACAACCGGAGATAATGTGTCTTATTGATTCCCCCGGACGGTGACATGCCCGACAGTTGTCAACCGTGCCATCTTTCACAATAAATCTCCGGTAATTGTTCGTCATAATTGCACAGATAAAACCTTCGGTTTCTCCAAAGAGGTCACCGAAACGCAGCCAGGCTACGGACGCTAGTAGATCTACATCGGGTCCATGTAGGGCCCGGAAAAAGCGTCCGTGAAGCTCCTTACTCTGCAAGCACTACAGGTTTGCGCTAGTTCTCTTTGGCCAAGGAGAGCGGGCTGAGGCCCTTGTCCACCGCGACCACATCACGATGCATTCCCACGTCGGATTCTAGGAAATATTCCCTGTGACTGCATATATCGCGATTGTGTAGGGTCTTAGCGTTTAAGAAGCCTCGACCTCCACACTTTCGCGGGATATACAGTCTCATTACCGATGACCGTGGGTGATGCATTCGGTTTGCAGTCAGCAGTGTACGGACCCTCATATCCAGGGCGTCGAGTTCGGTCTGAGTCCATTTGAGTATGCCGAAAGAGTACATCAAAACTGGCATGACCCAACCGTTAAAGGCGCGCACCTTGTTTCCGCCTGACAGAAGACTATTTAACACTTTCTTCAGGCGGCCAAAGAAGCGCTCCTTCAACGATTGCTTCATGTCAGTACCATTGATGCCCAACGCTTCCGACATACCCAAATACTTATTGGTTTCGGATGCGGAGAGGGCTCTGACGTTTATGGAATCCGAGAGTTGGGTTCCCATGGATTCCACAATCTCCCCTCGCTTTACATGCATGACCGCACATTTTTCCACACCAAATTCCATCCTGATGACGCTACTGAAAGTTTCAGTTACTTTCAGTAGCTCCATTAGTTGCAAATTGTTGGGGGCAAAGAGTTTTAGATCATCCATGTACAGGACATTCCGACATCCTGGATAGCGAAGGACCGTTCTCCATCGCCCCATACATGACATCAAGCTGGCATCGTGCTGCTGGGGAGTTTGTCGCGCCACTTCTTCTTCTTGTCAACATAGTTTCCTCATTTTTCAATTTCGTCAGTTCTTGTTCAAGTTATTTTTATCAGAGGTGACATCTGTCATGTCACCTGCGATTCTGTCGTTTTTAATTAAATTTGTTACATTTTGATATTACGTGTTATGGTCACTTTTTTTGGTTTTAAAGTTTGTTTCAAGTTTCAGGTTTGGTTTCTATTGAAAAACTATTGTAGGATTTGGTTAAAATTTGTTTCACTGATAATATTTAGCAAAATTGGAAATTCAGACGTTTTGTTGACTCGGTGTTGCCAATTTATTATATTATTATTATTGTTGATGTCGGTGATTCTGTTTTTATTGTGTTTGTACCTAATGGGGAAGGCAACTGTCAAAATGGCTCTGTCATAGCTAGTTCCCAACATAAGCTATTAATACAAGGCGTGATGTGGTTTTCTTTTATTTTAGCGAAAATTGACGCGTTGTTGTGTTCCTAGATACCTACTCCGAAATTGGAGTCTACAATTTCCCGAAAGCCCCTAAAATTAGAAGATTGTGGTTTAAAGCTATTCGTAGAGATTTTTTTGAGTTCGAGTTTATGTCTAAAACATTTTGAAGAAAATGATTACGAGGAATTATTAAGGTTTAAAATCCTGACACTTTCCATGTTAAGTACTTGAGTCGTCTAGTTGCAAATCCCGCTAAAACGATTCAATAAAATTTTGCAGAAATGAAAAAAAAAGCTAGAAACAGAAACAACTGTACTTTATTAGGCAATTTTTATTTTTTCCATGACTAAAAAGACACCTAATATTAACAAAACTAAAAAAGGCTGCAATTACTACCAAAAACTAGGCTAAAAACAGGTTTTGATTTTAAATATGGTGGATTTTGAAACTTACTAAGTGTTATAGAGGCATTTGCAAATGAGCTTTGTGAAATAGCGGGATTTGAAACTTAAGCTATTCTGTGGTGATGGTCAATATTATGCAACAACAACTGGCCAGCAAGTAAATAAAAATGCAGATGAACAATTTTAATCAAAAATATAATTTGAAAAGAAACCAGTAAGGTAGTTGTTCTACATTGCAAATCAGGTAAACATAAAAAGTAAAATCATACTATTAGGTTGACATCGTCAAAGCTGTCTTCACAAAGGTCGCTCGGTATCTCTGCTGTATCCTCCTCAATATCTCCTTGCTCATAAGACCTTTTGTGCAAGGTAGCTAAAGCCTTGTACATTAGCAACAAGATCAAAACAGCCGATAATAAAATAAAGACGGTTTGGAAAATTATCAATGACGAAACCAACAGGAATAAAAGACACAATAATGATTTCACACTTCAGACTTCAAGTGGTCTCGTAAGCACTAACAAAGAAGTAGCTCAAGAATTTGTTAATGGGGAAGGTCGGGCGAAGCTAATTGTAGGAGGCGCGACCATAGCTAGGTCCCTACGGTCTTTAATAAATTTGACATTTCGTTCATTCATTCCATTTTGTGTTCATTCATGAGTTTGATTTTATTTCACTATTTCGTTATTTTCGGTTATTTCAGTATTTATATCAAGTACTTGACATGGAAAGTGACAGAATTTTAAACCTTGAATATTTCCTCGTAATCACTTTCTTCAAAATGTTTCTGACACAAACTCGAACTCAAAAAAATCTCTACGAATAGCTTTATACCACAATCTTTTAATTTTAGGGTCTTTCGGGAAAAGGTGCACTCCAATTTCGGAGTATCTAGGAACACAATAACGCGTCAATTTTCGCTAAAATAAAATAAAACCACATCACGTCTTGTATTATTAGCTTGTGTTGGGAACTAGCTACGACAGCGCCATTTTGACAGTTGCCTTCCCCATTTCTTTACCATTATCCCATTTAAAACGACTGAAACCTTAAACTCCTCGCCCCTGCGTTCTATTGACTTATTAAAAGCAAATACTTCATCTTGCCAGATTGAATTTAAATTCAAGCATAAAAACCCCAAAATAGTAGTGAAAGCTTTCAAGCAAATCAAGATCAAACTAACAGAAGATATATGGGGAATGTCTGTTAAAGTTTGTACCTCCATTATTGAGACTATAGCGCCATTCTTGGCTTTAATATTTAATTTGTGTGTGGATCAAGGAGTATTCCCGGATCTAATTAAATACAGTAAGGTAATACCACTTTTCAAATCCGGGGACAGTAAAGATACCAATAATTATAGACCCGTATCCGTGTTGCCGGTTTTCAGCAAGGTGTTTGAAAAGGTAATGCTGAATCAAATGTTAAATCATTTCGACACCAATAATATCTTACACGGTCAACAGTATGGTTTCACAAAGGGACGTACGACTGACGCCAGTGTCACCTTATTAAAACACATATTTACAGCGTGGGAAGAGGCTCAAGACGCCATAGGAATCTTTTGTGACCTCTCCAAGGCATTTGATTGCGTCGACCACGAAACCTTGCTCTTAAAACTTGAACATTACGGACTTGGAAAACTTGCGCTCAGTTTAGTAAAATCTTATTTGAATGATAGACAACAGCAAGTCCAAATAAACGGTGTCAATTCACTCGGTCTAAAACTAAAAATGGGTGTACCACAGGGCTCGATATTGGGTCCTTTCCTCTTTTTAGTTTATATTAATGATCTACCTCATTTGTTTAAAACCCAACCACATATGGTGTTATTTGCTGACGATACTTGGTTAATTTTTAATATTAATAGGCGTGCATTAAATCTTGACGACGTGAATAACGCCTTACTGTAGATCCAAAATTGGTTCACTGCTAATAATTTAGTATTAAATGGGAAAAAACTAAGTGCATAAGATTTTCTTTACCAAATGTCAAAAGTACTAATTGTGAGATAGTATTGAATCAAGAGAAACTAGAATTCGTCGATAAAACTGTTTTCCTGGGGATCACGCTCGATTCAAAGTTTCAATGGGGTCCTCATTTAACATCCCTTGCAGGATGGCTAAGTTCAGCAGCATATGCCGTGAGAAAAATCCGTCAATTTACTGATGTAGATACCGCGAGACTAGTCTATTTTAGTTACTTCCATAGTATTATGTCGTACGGTATTATACTATGGGGACGGGCTGCAGACATCGAGTCCATTTTCATTCTGCAGAAAAGAGCCATCAGAGCCATTTATGGCCTCCGCAGGCGCGACTCTCTAAGGGAATTGTTCAAAGATATTAACATCATGACGGTACCTTGTCAATATTTCTATGAAAACATCATGTACGTAAGGAAAAATCTACATCTTTTTAGTAAAAGAGGTGAAAGACACAATTATATCACTAGAAATAGGGACCAATTAGTTCAACCAGGTTTCAGGCTGGCTAAAGTAGACTCATCTTTCATGGGGTACTGTTTAAGATGTTACAATAAAATACCTCCCCACATACATCAACTGAAAAAATCCAAATTTAAATCTTGTATAAAACGCACACTATGCAACCGAGCATATTATAAGTTAGGGGATTACATTGCTGATAAAAATGCTAGGCTAATCGCTGGTCCTGCTCCTCAAGGACGCATCAACTAATTGATTAGCATTTGAAAATACTGTTGGAGCTGCTGAAGATTAAAAACAAGAATCTTTGCATTGTATAAACTCAATTTTTTTGTACTGTATAATTGCTTTATGGCATATTATGTGAGTACTATGTGCATGCTTTAAAGCTACCATTTACAGGGTACGTCTTTCATTGACTTGAATGTGTCCTGGCGGCTGAGAGTATGTCATGCTCACTTTAATGTTTCGCTGATGGTGGCGCGTGTGTTGGATCATTTAGCTCCCTTCAAAATGGTTGAGTTAAATGGTGCTAATCCATGCGTCATGTTCGTGAACGGGCGCCGTCAGTTGAGACTGGTCATCTCTTAGCTGCCACGGCGTATTTAATAAAATTTTATTTTCGAATTGTTTTCATATTTAAATAACGGACGCTTTTAACGTTCTGCATCGTTCTCACATGCATAATTTCAACATGAATGATGTTACCAATCTATTGTAAATATAATTTGATTTAAAAGAGTGTCCGTGGAGTTTCTTGCCCGTTCTTCTCCATAGGTACCTACTACGCTTTGGAATGGGCAACTAGCTTCATTTTTCTGACCGACCGACCTTGACAATTCAAAAGTGCCTGTAATTGGTTTATTTGAAATAAATGCTTTGAGTTTGAGTTTGAATTTGACTATTTTATAAAATACTAAATTTTCAGTTTCTCTCCATTGCTCTCCATAATGTTTTGTTAATAGATTTGAAACATCGGTAATCTTTGCTTTCTTTGGAATTACCTGGTTTGCTGGAATAACAACTGGATTCAACATAGTGATGCTTTTATTTTTCTTTGTTATCGGCTTCTTTACGTTAATGTCAACTTTATAAGACTGTTCCCCTTGAAGCAATAAATTATTTGTTTTGGAACGTGTCAAGAAAAACCTTTTGCACTTTTGGAACTGTACATGCCAGCTAGTGGTTGGTTTAATAATTGGTGCGTAGGCCGATTTCCAATCTCGTACTGCAATTGTATCTAAAGCAGTCAATTTACAATATTGAGTTATAATTTCTTGATATTGTTCAGGTGACGAAATTACTTCACGCTTTTTCAAATCTTTCTCTATTTGAGCAAACACCCGGTCGGGTGGGATAAAAGAGTGTCCCACCACTGGAAACACTATTTCAACCTTTTTGATGTGTCTGGGTGCTTCTGTTGTCAACCACTTTCCAAGCATGGCTACCATACCGGAATTTTTATTTTGCCCAGAACAGCCATCTGCTACTATTCTTAAGACTTTAATTTCTTCTTTGATATCTAAATTAGTTAAAAAGTGATGAACTGCTGAAATAATTTCATTACTACCTTTGTTGTGTGTAGTTTCGTTCCAGGTATATGCAAATGCAGGTTATGTGAAGGCAGTGTGGATTTGTTGTTTTTTTTTTATCTCAATCTATTTTTAATTTTTGAAAATTAGTTTTAATCATGGTCTGGCAGTTTGAGCAATTTATGCGGCTTACCCAAATGTCCTTTCTTTGGTAATGTTCGTCGAATCGTTGAGCTCCATATGTGTTGTGTTGAGCTGCATGATTACTGACAAATGCGTGCACTGACTGGACAGGTCCACTCATTCTGTTTGGTTCTTTCCTCAAAAGACCATTTCAGACATTAATCCACATGGTCTTCACATGACCTGACCAAGATTATGTCTGGACTTTAAAAGAGACTGTGACCTCTGAGTTTGTTTTGGCGTTTCTTCTCAGAGTAGTCAGATAGGAAACGCCGATCTCATCTACTTTTAAAATAGTATTGACGTGTAAAAGTGTTTGTAAAAACCTACTTACAGAAATAAAATCATTTATCATTTATCATTATCATAAATATGTTTTCCTTGGTTAGTTTTGCCTTAGAGCTACCAACTACTATAGTAAAGTTGTAGAAATTGATTTGGCGGCTATAGTAGGCGGACTGATCTGGCACTTTAGGAAGCCCTAAATTTTTTTGGCAGTCAAAGCTCATTGTTAGATGATCACTTCTTTGCTCCTGCAAGATCTCATAGAATGCTTTGAACCTCAAACGGTGGACTCTTTTTTCAATTATCAATGTATTTTTCGTCTCAGCATTTGTTTCTTTTTTAATGTTCTCATCTAACTGCAGACAAGTCGAACAAACATCAGACCTGGGTGTGCCAAAACCAATGTTATAGCAACAATTGAATATATTTCTAAAAAAATGCTGCTTTACTTCTAAGCAGGGATGTTCTTTGTTATACATACGCCAAAGTTTTTTTTATATTTAGTTCAGGGGGTAAGTACAATCTTTTAATATTTTTTGCCCTGCAGTAGTGGCTTTCATTCGCTTTAAATGACTCTATAAAGGCTTGTACCGCTTTTCTCTTCAAACTTCTGACTTTATCGGTCTCCACCCCGACGCTCTTTTGCCATCTCCTCCTTTTCATAAAATCTACGCATTACTCCTTGTATACGGTCTTTCTTTACACACAATACCTTAGTAAATGTTTTTTGACAAACAGGGATCATCTTGCCGCTCTTGTTACGAATGAAATATTTTAACGAATGATTTCGCTTGCTACCAACTTTTGCAGTTTTAGATATTGTGATAGTACAGTGTTTTATTATAAAATTATCTTGGGAAATCTTTCTCGGATGTTTGTAAAATGATTGGTGGAATTTTCTCATTTCTGTGCATGTTAAAGTCGCGCACTGAAATGCCTTACGCCTGTGTCCACATGATGGGAATGTTGGAAGAGTATTTGGCTTGTATCTACAACAAAAATAATCATTATTTGAACTTTCACTATTAATACAGATTTGACTACCAATTGAAAAAAAAATACATACTGTATCAAATTCAGTGCATTAGTAACGAACAAAACAACCAACATTCCTTTTTTATACATAAAATAAGTACGTACAAGTAAATAATGTTAGTATTACGGTATTTGAACAGGCTTTTTTCAGTCAGACCATAGTAAAAGTTAAAATTAAACCGAGTAACTTAATGTAAGATAACAAATTTCTCGAAAATAAAACAGTATTTTTATTATAACTTACAACAATGTTTAATATAAATGCCGTCCATTTCATACAAATAGGTCAATCACACACAACACATTCGTATAAAGTCGGGATAATGCAAAGAACTCTTAGGGAAATTTATATTAGTTACTCAGTATAACGAGAAAAAAATAAAAATTTGTATTTTTGCACCAAGGGATGTTCAACCACTTTTATGGTCCTGTTTTGCATAACAACATTTGAAATAGCAGTTAACTGTTTAGTAGAAGAAAGTAACCAACCTTTTTTCACGCAATACTTCACGTTTCCACTTTGATTTATTGACTAATCTCTTGCGTGCTTTACCAGGCTCCGACTTTTTTATAAATTGTTGTAAATCCTCCATTTTACCCGCACAAAACAACAAAAAACCACAGCAATAACACTCGCAGGTAACGGAATCGGCCATACTAATTTACGGTGTCACGTGACCTAATATTGGGCTGCCATTGGTTGGATTTGATATGGAGGAATTTGAAACTCACACACTTTGTTTTAGAGTACTTTGCACCGAACACTGTTTTTAAGACGTATTTTAGACTCCCATATGGCGGAGTTTGATACGAAACAAATTTACGAATTTGTACTACTCCAAGAATACTTTTAAATGTCATACTAGGCTAAAATTTGAAATAAAAGCGTTTTAGCGGAATTTGAAACTAGACGACTCGACTTGATTTAAAGTACTGAAATCACCGAAAATAACGAAATTGTGAAATAAAATCAAACTCATGAATGAACATAAAATTAAATGAATGAACGAAATGTCAATTTTTTTGTAGGCCATAGGGGCCTAGCTATGGTCACGCCATCTACAATTAGCTTTGCCTGACCTTCCCCATTGTCAGGATAAGGATTGTATGAAAGATTTTTTTGTAAAATCCAGCGGGAAAGTCGGAAATTTTGATGCTATTTTTGAGCTGCACGTGGATTGACAAATGCGTGTACTGACTGGACAGGTCCACTCAAATCTGTTCGGTTCTTTCCTCAAAATACCATTTCAGACATAGTAGTGAGTCTACATGGTCCTCAACTGATCTGACTAAGATAATTTCCGGATTTTTAAATATACATTGACATTGATGGGCTTTTTAAATACCAAGACGTTTTTTTTTGTAAAGTATTATAATATTTTAATTTAGTGTGAATGTGAAGACAATGTGTGTTTTTTTGTGGTTTCCTTTCTTAGTTTTAATAATGGTCTGGTACTTTGAGTAGGTAATCTAAGCACCCTACCCAAATGTCCTTTGACGCCCGGGCATAAACAGCCTTATATAATTAATAATCACTTGCCACAAATTTTTGTCCGCGCATCAATTCAAAGCGGCTGCAACTAATTGGCTATTTTTTTTTGTATGTGTAACTGTCAGGACAAGGTTGGTATGAAAGTAAAAAGTTGAAAAAATGTGTTTATGCATCTCTATAGAAATAAGTGAGTGAAGACAGTAGGTTCTTGAGATCTTAAAACATATGACAGATGGATTTTTATTTCTTTACAAGAAGAACGTTAAGCGAAAGCGAAGTAATAGCGCAGGCTGGCGATAAGGCGGTGGGTCGGGCGAACAAGACATCTCACGCGGACGGAAGTCGCGGGCAGTCTAGTTTGAAATAAATGCTTTCAGTTCGAGTTTGATGAAATACCTACTAAAAAGCCTACTCATCTGAAAATTGATATTGTTAATTGCCTTTTGTTCTGACCGTAGGTCCTACTAGGCACTACGTGTTTATCGAATCGCTTGTTATCAGCAGGGACAAGCAGGCTTACTCTCGACACTCGATCTCAATTTGAAGTCGAAATTGGGATCGAGATTTGTCATGTGGCACTCGAATGTTACACTAGCGCACGATCGAAATCGTATTAGGTGGATTTTTCGAACTAAATGAAATCGACTTGACTCGAACGAATGCACTTTTTCGGTACTCTTGACGAGATCAGCAAAGTTGTAGCTTTTTCAAGTTGAAACTTTGCAGTGTTTCTTTACGTTACGAAGTTGCACATTAAAAGGAAAACAAAGCAAAACCGAAATTATCAAATATCAAATGCTGTAGCCACTTGTCCTTGTCAAACACTTATTTTAATTATAACGTTTCTAACTTGGCAATTTTTGAAGCTTTTACAGTTTTTGTAATATTATTTGCAATATTTGGAAACAAACATTATTTTGCCATAAAATTAAATAAAAACATCATAATCCCTATAATTTATGACTAAAAGTCGAACGATTAGGTACCGATATATCTGTAAAACAAATGCGAAAAAACAAGTGACTGCCTAAATCTATGTCATGTTTAATAAAAGATGTTCAAAATGGTTCAAAATAAATATTTCAAAAACCCAAATATTTCTTGCTTGGTGGGCAGGGACTGATAACGCCATCTATTGCACAAGTCAGACAATTTTTTGTCGCTCTACTGCAAAAACACAAAATATCTAACAATATTGAGGAAAAATACTATTTATATTGCATAAATAAAAACTATTTAAACCTGGATTACATAAATATCTCAAAACCATCACTGTGGCAAAATGTAATTTGTTCCTAGACGTGATGAAAGGCTCGTAGCCCAAGCTCAAATTAAACTTCATTAATCGTGCAGAAATTTAATCGCTCAAGGTCATGTCACTACAATCGTGATATGTATTATCAAACGAAATTGCCAATGAATAGGAATATTTTTTATTTCATTACTAATAATTGGAGGGATTTAAAGTCATGTAGTGTATTCTAATGTGTGCTCGGATGTCAATAATACCTTTCGTTCAGAATCTTGAATTGAATGGCCGCCTGTCAGCTGTACAAGTACTTTGGTTGGGAAGCTGTCAAATGGTGAATATCAAAGCAGGAGCGGTAGTGAGAATATTTTCTAATAAATATGTCTTTTTATTCGCAATATCAAAGTAATAGGTAATCGCCGCGCCTAGCCGTAAGCCTTAGCGTAAATACAAACGTAAACCAATACCGGCATCGTCGTAAAATGAGTTCGAGAGACAGGTCGCTGCAAGACAAGTTGAAAGTGCTCTTCAAAAAGGGTGCATCGGGTGAGTATCGGGGCTGGTTCTATTGGGTGAGATGTCGTTTTGGGCTGTGCTCTATGGGGCGGTCACTAGTGCATGTTCTGGTTGTGTGCAGCGCCGCTGCCGGCGCGCAACGAGCTGGTGGTGAGCGTCGAGGTGGAGCGCGAGCTGAGCGCCGACACGCCGCTGCACCGCCGCCTGCGCGCGCTCAAGGAGCTCGGCGAGAAGGCGATCCATGTCCGCGTGCAAGAGGTGAGCTTACACCCTGTACTTATTATTTTAGTACCCTCATAAATACATTCTGATGAAACATTACAATGCAAATTATTTCCTTTCTTCTTCTCTGTGATTTAAACTCCTTTGTTGGGTGCATTTTATTGTCAAGCAGAGCTATCATAAAAATGTTTTATCATATTCATTATCTGATTATGAATATATTGATGAATAGTTTGTTTTGTTATGATTTATTTACAACTTTCTTTCACTTCTGTAAGAACAGCTGTTTATATTGGATATTACTTATACCATGCTATTTTCTAATGGTTCCTGACAAAACATTTTCACCAGTATGCTGTTGTGATTATTGGGCTCTTTGATCATTTGTAACTTGTGCTCAAACTATTGAACAGAAATAATGGTAAACCGCAAAGGTAGGCACCTATTCTAAAATTTCCAACCCTAAACCAGTCCCATACATAACATAGATACTCCTAAGTAATACAAAAAGATACCTAGTGAAAAAGAAATTACAATTACATATCATATGCATAAGAAGTACATCTTCCACTTCAATGAACACAGCCATACATCTTTTCTTTTCATTAGAGAAGTCTTTTGTTTTGTTTTCTAACACATCGGTCTATGTACAAGTTCACAACATAACGTTAACAAAAGCATAATTTATCATGATAACAAACATGAAAAAACTTGACTGTCACTAGGGTGGAGTTGAAAAGCTTTGGTCATTGACAAGAGATCTGCTAGAAGAGAGTAATGTGGAGGCTCGGCATGCCGCGCTGTGGTTCCTGCGGTGCCTGGCCGAGGGGCAGGCGGACTATCTGCAGATCATGCGCACCATCCTGTTCCACTACCTGCAAAACACACATGCTCGCCACCCCCCAGAGGACACACAGCTACGCTTCAAGTTGCTGCACACGCTGACCAACTCCGGGAAGAATATCAACTGCTTTGAAGAAGAGGTTAGTCAGTAGATTTTCTCCCCAATGTCTCCATGTTGCACATCAGTTGTAAAAGAAAATCAAACACAGTGAAGTGAAGAAATCCAGACAGGCCAGTGTGAATATTAGTAATTGTTAAATTGTAATTATCATTTTCAATAGAATAACATTGGTGAAAGCATACTAGATCAGCTGCACATATTTGAAGAATTAACCATCAGACAAAGCATACTAGATCAGCTGTACATATTCTTGCTGGTACTTTCCCAAGTTGCTTGGGTCCAGTAACCAACCACATTATTCACAGCATTACTGGCATTAATTAGTTCCTCAAAAGTGAATATGTGTGCAAGCTGGAGCACTACAAGAGTAAACCGTTGCACTTGATGTTGCAGCCAATTATGGATCTATTATATTTCATTTCAACATTATATTGTCAGAACAAGTTTATTCAGCTAAATGGGTGTACCACTACAGGTACAGCTCTGTCTAGCACTTCGGGGATTACAGGCGTGATGTTATGTTTATTATTATTTAAAATCATAAAAATTACTGAACAGATATTTAAGATTTTCTAAGTTACTCAATGTTTCATAAATTAGTGTAGATTCTGTTTACACCTTATATTTTTATAGCGTCATGTTGGTGTTTTTTTGGTTCTTAAAAAAACTAGTGGACTGTATAAAATATAGGTGTAATGCAAAGTAAAGGGGCTTCGGTATAACTTAAAACGATGACCGTTTGCTACAGATTTTGATGTGGAGTGACAAGTGACGCGCGGGCGGCGTCCGTCCGCTCCTATTGGCTCCCGCCGCCTCGTCGTCTCGCGCGTCTCCCGCCCCCGCGTTTCGTTTCCCGCGGCACCGTCCGTGTGGACATGTTTCCTTAAGAGAATCATATCGCATTATGCTACATTGTTTCACTTCTCTTACATAGTAACTGGAACAATGCCGTGTGTTGGTTCCAGATCGGTCCGTTCCTGCTGGAGTGGCTGCCGCAGATCCAGCCGCCGACGCAGCTGGTGGAGTTCCTGCAGCTCATCATCAATGTCGTCAAGTTCAACGCCACATACTTAGATGAGCAGATTGTTCATGGAATTGTTAAGTAAGTATTAATAAGTTTCAGTAGAACAGTCCGCGTGGCGTAAGCTGAGCGTCGCATTTGCGTGAGTGCACATAGCGACGCGTACATTGTTTGCTAATCGGACAATCGGCTGAGGCGATGTGCGATCGCGCGATCACATTGTTGCGCTCAGCCTAGGCCTCGCAGACTGTACCATACATTTATATTTACTCTAATTACATATTTGTTAAGGAGCATTACAACCTTATTCAAGTGACCTTGAATCACCTGTTCTGTCAACCTTCTTCTGGCTGTGTTCAATCCAATTGACTTCCATAACATTTCTTTTAATTATCATTGGCCCATAATTCCAGTCTCAATAATGTTGGATTGCATTATTTTTAGCAAATTATTCATCTGATTGTTTTCATTAAAAATAAGCATATATACTATGGCAACCTAGCACAAGGACAACTGTCTTCTAAGCATATACTTGAGTGAGTTAGTAAACACCTGTGCAGGTATCAGTATTGTGAAGACTCACTCCACACAGTACTTACTGAGCTGTTTATTTACAGTACCTTTATCTTCAATATATAGTCACTCAATTATATCCTTCCATAACAATCCTTATTTTAAATAAACAGGAGACTTGTTCCATTTCCACATGGCAGCTAATTTAAGGAAGGTGTCGAGTTATCAAGTCATCGTTAATTTCCCCATACATACATTACATAAAATGAATAAATAAATCATTTATTTGCATAAAATGTACATACAACATACTTTTTTGTTCATTCGGTTTTTATGTCAAATACAGGTGTTGTTTCGAGATCGTGTTGTGGGCGTGGCTATGAGCTGACGTCGCACAGTGGTCTGGAAATCGAGCTCCATACTCATAGAAACTTAATATCAGGGATAAAAAAAAAATGGAATGTCTCTGGTATCCCTTTATATAATATTATAGTATGGAGGGTATGCGCAGCTTCACGCGTGAGAAAAAAAAATGTTTTGTGTTTTTTTGTATGGGAGAAAACACTTACAAGTTGATTATTTTCGAACTGAAAGGAACTGAAGGACTGGTTCCGTGCCGCTTTGCGCGTAGGATTTTAATTCAATTTTGAACTTAGGTTATGTGATTTATACAATATTTTACGTAATAAAATGAAATTGCCGATCGCTTTTCATATATTTTAGTTGGTTAATAGCCTGCTAAAGACCTTTTTAATGACAATAATAGAAAACTATATTGATTCCATACGTTTTTTTTACAAATTACATATAAAGAACAAACTAAAACAAACATTCACAAAGAAGCATGAGACATGGCTGCAAGAAAACATAACATGGCCTGAAGTCATCAGGGAAAAGATGACAACATTAGCCCGCTACAGAAGAGAAGGAGAGTGGAACAGCTCCTAACTTAAAGCACTGAAAGCCTAGCTTATGCAACTGGTTTAAAAGCAGATAGCAAGAATGTAGCAGATATAATAAAATTGGTTACAGAGCATCCTGAAGAGGCTACAAAGATTCAGGAATTGTTGAAGTCCAAGAAAACTATGCCCGTATATTCCGCTGATAAAGCTTTAGGTGTTTTGACCTCGTTGAAGCTTTCGAAGTGGCAGTATACAACCTTAAGAGCTTGTGCAAAAGAAGAAGGAATACCACTTTCCTTCGTATACTGCCATCCTAGAGACAAAGAAGGACTGCTACCCACCAAAAGATACCATAGAATTCACGGAAAAGAGGGTTGCTGAGAAAATCCACAAAAACAGCTGTTACTGATGATATGAAACCTCTTCTCATCTGTGACGATGCAGGTGTAGACAAAGAGAACATTGAATTTGTTGATGTTAATGCGTCAAACTCAAACTGAAATCATTTATTTCAATTAAACCATTTACAGGCACTTTTGAATTGTCAAGGAGTTGGTCAGTCAGAAATATGAAGCTAGTGGCCCATTCCAAAGCGCAGTAGGTACGTACGGTATGGAGAAGAACGGGCAAGAAACTCCATGGACACTCGTCAATGATAGACTCGGATTTAAAAGATTTGATGATGGCGAAGATACTACCTGTTGGTAGTAGTTTTTAATGTAGTTTTACTATTAGTCGTTAATAGCTACACTTGTATAGTTGCAACAGTTATAATAAATGTAATAGTTGTGATATTCGCGAAATAATACTAACTACACTGTTTTATGAATATCTATTGTTTCAATAGTATTTTCTCATTCAATGCGATCGGTAACATCATTTAATTACGTTTATGATTAGAAAAAACAATAGTGTAACTACCCTCATTAACGCTGGGTATGCCATGTTATTAGTATCTAATTAAAACTCAACCAAAATGACGGTGATTACCAAATGAGTTGGTTCTTGAAATGCAATTTGTTAAAAATTAACATCATAACATCACGCCTTGTTTCTCCGAACGGTTAGGCAGAGGTGTACCTGTACACCCACATTTTGCCAATGTCTATTAACTAACTAAAATATATGAAAAGCGTTCGGCAACTTCATTTTATTACGTAAAAGATCTAATAAATCACACAACCTTAATTCAAAATTTAAAAAAATACCTACTCGCAAAGTGGCACCGAAAGGTGCATGAATTGTATGTCATCTTGATCACTGAGTGAGGTGCAATAGCTCATGTTCAGCCCTTCAGTTCCTTTCAGTTAGAAAATAATCAACTTTAAGTGTTTTCTCCCATACAAAAAAACCCAAAACATTTTTTTCTCACGCGTGGAGCTGTGCATATCCTCCATACTTTAACATTATATAAAGGGAGTTATACCAGAGACATTCCATTTTTTTTTAAATCCCAGACCATTAAGTTTCTATGAGTATGGAGTTCAATTTTCAGACCACTGTGCGTCGACGTCGTTTGTTTTTTCTAATGCATGTCAATCGGTCCGAAGCTAACAACTTGGGCGACTCATATCGCCATGATCTTTATAGCGACCGAAATAAATGAACAGTAGACATCGTATACTTTCACCGAAAACTACCAGAAATAACTTTCTTTTTTTGTACGTTTGACTAGTTTTCGGACCAATTTATTTAGTTGTGAACTTGGGTACAGTAAAGTTAACCTCATGCGCTTGGTAACAGTTTGGGTACGGGCAGTTTTTGTAATTCAAGTGTAGCGTGTCGTTCACTGTACAATCAACAGACTGATGTGATAATTTCGTACCTCAAAAGGAAAAAACGGATGAAAACCTTATAGGATCACTTTGTTGTCCATCTGTCTGTCTGAAAAGACCCTTTTTCTCAGGAACGCGTGGAGGTATCAAGTTGAAATTAATATCAGATAAGTAAGTCTACGGTCAAGCCTCTAAGACATCGCAATAAAAAATACGGCTATTTATGCGACATCATTATTTTGATACTCGCTAATAAATCAGGAGGGTACTTCCCGTTGAAGTAGAATCATGAAATTTGGCAAGAAGCAAGGTCTCTCAGCACATGGAAAGCAAAGAGACCGAAAATGGTTAATTTGTAGTATTATCACTTCTTTTTTTTTTCGCTGTTACAAACTTACATTTGCATTTTGGGAGTTGACCGTGACGTATATCGATTTTTCAATTACAATGTTAATTTTTAGAACTTTTTTCAGTGGAAGCTGTCATTGCCCTAAAGTTTTGTTTCATATGTGGTAGAGGATGCGACGGGTTCACTATGCTGCTCCGGTTCTATGCCCTTCCATTGTACCTCGCGTGCATCTGCGTCCGCTGAAGCGTTAAGTTAGTAACGTTGCGTGCGCCGTGTTGCAGTAACGCGTGCCACCTGTGCGTGTACTGCGCCGACGTGGGCGTGGTGCAGTGCTGCCTGTCGCTGCTGGAGGCCGTGGTGTCGTACTCGCTGCTGCCGCGCGCTGCCCTGCGCACCTTCGTGAGCGCGCTCTGCCGGACCGTCAACATGGAGCACTATTGCCAGAACAGTTGGAAGGTATGTTCTCTGTTCTTCAGCCCGTATACACCAAATGCTGAGTAGGTCTTGTCGATTGCTTGCAATTATTCCCGACTTTGGGAGGCCTGCGTCCAAGTCCTTGCGGCTACTTTGACCAGGTCGTCATTCATAAGGCCAGTTCTGGGTGTTTACTTCTTTTTCCCCTAATCTACTGGATGGAAGAACTGGCTTCGCGGCGCGTCCAGAGGCCTGTTCACTTCCCTACACATGTATTCCATAGGCGCTGTGCTCTTATAATTGTTCGTATCTTGAGGGAGTGGTAATCACGAATACACCGATGGAGCTTTTTATTTTAGAAAATGTTTAAAGTGCGCTGTGCAAGTGTGCACGTTAGTTTTTCGAGTTACGAACAGTTATTGTCGCGAAAAACCACACACGGAAGCATGACGCTACTGTGCTCATGCGTAGACCAATCAGATTGCTCAACGAATGAACGATGAGAAAGCCGACCACTTAATCAAATCAAACCCTAATTCATTACTTACAAAAGCTTAATTACTCGAAGTGGGGTGAAAATAAACAACCCAAAAAATCCCTAAGATTTAAGGTAAAACCCACCATATAGAGAACGGTTCGTAACAATGAATGTTTTCATTTAGTTTGATTCAAGTATTCATATGAATGTTTAGTTAATTGGTATTAAAAACAATTAAATTGATTTTTTTTATTATAATGAACTAAAAATGATAATAAAAATATTTTACGCCGTTGATGGCAAGACATAGCGCTCATATGATTAATAACAACATCTGTACTTTTCGTTGATCAATGTTTAAAAAAAAAAATTGTAACTCCCCGATGGTATTTTTTTTGTTTTTTCCGCTGGATATATCTCCGAGTCGTTTGCCAAGTTCTCGATTATGCTATGTCTGTGATGTCCGCAGCTGATGCGTAACGTGGTGGGCGCGGACATGGGCCACGCGGCGCTGCAGGAGATGGTGGAGCTGCTGCGCGGCGCGGGCGAGGCCGGTGCGGGCGCAGCCGGTGCGGCCGGTGCGGGCGGTGCGGCCGGTGCGGGCGCGGCGGGCGAGGAGCGCGCGGGCCTGCTGCGTGGCGCCGTGTTCTACATCAACATGGCGCTGTGGGGCCCGCGCCGCGTGCCCACGCTGCGCGTCTCCTTCCTGGCCGTGCTGCCCGCCTTCCTCAAGGTAACTACTACATCAACATGGCGCTGTGGGGCCCGCGCCGCGTGCCCACGCTGCGCGTCTCCTTCCTCCAGGTCCAGGACTTCTCAGACAGCACCGAGTAGCTTTACTTCAAATTGCACGAGAACACGTCAACTGGACCCACCAGCTACGGGGTAGAATGCTGTTCACAGATGAGTGTCCAATAGCATCACATACTCCAGACGGTCGAGAGCGTGTGGAGAAGAGGACAGCGGTTTTTACCCATAACCAACAAGCACACTGAGCTTTCATGGAGGCTCCATAATGGTATGGGGAGGAATAAGTTTCGACGCACGTACGGAGTTGGTTATCGCCGACAACCTGTTAACTGCAATTCGATTCAAGGCGGTCTTTCAGAACATGTCGTGCCTTATTGTTGGTTAATTGGACATAACAATTCCTCCTAATGAATTAAAATGCACGCCCACACGTCTCGAATTGCGTATAAGAATACCTTCAACAGGTCAGTATTCAAAAAATTCTGTGGCCAGCCCGTAGCCGAGTCGACTTCAGACCCGCCTCGAACTCATAATCAGCAGCACTAGCCGCTTGGGACAGCATACCGCGAGTTGATTTCAGTAGTGTGACCCAAAGCATGCCACGTCAAATCCAGGTGGTCATCAGGGCTAGATGAGCTAACACCCGATACAAAAAAATATGGACAATTAAGAAAGTTACCTTATGAACAATAACGTAACTTTTGTGGTGTTTTTCAATTGACAGTGTGAATATCTTTCTCTGTGTGAAAGTGCATTATTTTATAAACTTAAATGTTGGTGTGGTGATCTTATAATTTCTAGGTTCTAAAAGCATAAGAGACGCTTATTTAAAGCATCATTCAATACCAAAAATATATTAAAATGTAAATAATTGGCAAATTCACAAGTAGCCAAGTTTCCCTGCTGGTGAGTGTAATTGAATGTGCATAAAAAAGTGTTGTCTCTACCGTTGACCGTCAAGGAGTTCTTTCGTCTGGAGCCAATCCTGGGTGAAGAATCAGGTCTTGCATCAAAAAAATGCAGTGTCTTCGAAACAGAATGTAATGTTTCAACTCCCCAGGATAAAAAGAACTAAAGGCTTAAGCGCATCACTTGAGAATGGCTGGACCGATTTGGCCATTTTATTGTTTTAAAATATTCGATAAAGCCCTTTTTTTTATGGAAAAATAGTTTCTCTGATAATGATAATTTACTGAAACATAACTACAGTCATAAAATAAGTCAAAATAAAATTAAAAAATATGCAAGGCTGAATAAAATAATTAAAAAATGTAATAAATTCAAGAAACATCAAAAATATTATTGCAAAAATATTCAATTGAGGAAAGAACGTGTGACTCTTATCAATAAATTAAAGAACTATAAAATTAAATTAGAAGATAGTATAAATATTTATGAAATAGACACTCAACGCTTACAGTCAGAAATTCAAGTTCTTGATGACTCACTAAAGTCCCGTTATAATAGATATGTATTCTCTCGTCACCAAATTAAGGAACACATCCTTGCTACAAACGAGTTGGTAGACAGAGTAGACCTGCTGACTCTTAGCAACACTCAGTGTACTTGTCAGAGGGGATCCAACATTGATGCCCACCAACCTGAGGCAATGGTAGTCCCGTCCCAAGTGGTGAGTGCTCTGGACTGTGACCCCAACCAAGATATACCTGATATGGCGCATGAATTATCTCAAGTGGTACAGGCAGTAGCTAGTAGTGCTTCCTCTTGAAGTCAAGTTTGTTATCAGTCACTTATGTTTTCAGATAGTATAGGAAGAGGTTTAGGGAAATTAGTTAGTAACAACCTGAGTATTTCTACTCAAAACTATTGTTTACCAGGGACATCCTTTAAATAAATAATAAATTCAATTACAAGAACCCAATATGATAATAATTCATTACTGATATATTATGATATTAATACATTACTGTATTTGTAGGTAATAGTTCTCAGGTCAGAAAAGAAGATAACACTGACAGTGTTACTGAGATTTTAAAGCTAAATTGTAATAAAATTATTTTGTGTGCTTTCCCATATTTTGAGAGGTTATCAAAAGGAAAAAACAATTATATACATATGCTCAATAAGCATATTCAGTTCTTGGTAAGTCACTACAGTGACAAACTTATATTTTTTGACACCAACATTTTTGTTGAAAAGTTAAAATCGACAAAGAATACAGTGTATCTGCCCATTAGGTTTAGACATAAAATAACGAGGCTATTAGCTAATATTATAAACTCAGACATAAACAGTATGTCGAAGTATAATTATATTATTAACACCGCAAATATTAGTAGTAATTCTAATGTACAGGTGGTCACCTCAAGTAACTGTAGCACTAATGCTATAACTGTTTACAATAATTGTACGAAGGAGGATCCATGTGTCACTATGGCAAATTCTTGTCCAAATGTGGGGCCTACAAGTAGTAGGATCTCATTGCCTGGTGATGGCATGGGAGTCTTGGAGCTCACTCTGGATGTTACTTTAAACTAGATAGTAAGACAACAGAAGATACCAGTAACAATACAGTTATACCTACCAACAACAAGGTGTCTTCTTGCTCGCAATTAGTTAAGTGCAAAAAAGGTACTAAAGATAATTCCTTGACAATATTTCATCAAAATATTCAAGGTTTTTCTTCGAAACAGTTAGTAATAGAACTATTTTTAGAAAATACCATGTTTGAAATTATTTGTTTAACTGAACATTGGTTGAAAGATTATGAAATGCTAATTAATTATGAAAATTATAATGTGGGCAGTTGTTTTAACCGAAAATCTATGCTGCGTGGGGTTCACTAATCTTAGTTAAAAAGTCTATTAAATCTAAGACTCGTAAAGATATAGTTGATCTTTCGGTTGAACATAGCATTGAACTGTCCTGTGTTGAGCTAGATAAGCATGTTATAGTGTGCGTTTCCAGACCCCCAAATTATCAAAACTTTGAGTCTAGTAGTTTAAATTCCTCACCCAAAGTCTCAATTGATTTATTAAGAGCGAACGTTCCAGGCTGCCCGGTTGAATTTCAATTTAAACATATAAACCCTATGATAGTTATAAAAGCTTTTCGGCAAATAAAAATCAAGTTGACCGAAGATCTTTGGGGAATGTCTATCAAAGTTTGTACATCCATAATCGAGACCATAGCACCATACTTAGCTTTAATATTTAATTTGTGTGTAGATCAAGGAGTCTTCCCGGATTTAATGAAATACAGTAAGGTTATACCACTTTTTAAATCTGGGGATAGCAAAGACACCAACAATTATAGACCAGTATCCGTGTTGCCGGTATTCAGCAAGGTGTTCGAAAAGGTAATGCTCAATCAAATGCTTAATCATTTTAACATCAACAAAATCTTACACGAACAGCAATATGGTTTCAACAAAGGTCGTTGCACGACTGATGCTGGTGTCACTTTACTAAAACACATATTTACAGCGTGGGAGGAGGCCCAAGATGCCATAGGAATTTTCTGTGACCTCTCCAAGGCATTTGATTGCGTTAATCACGAAACCTTGCTCCTAAAACTGGAGCATTACGGACTAGGTAAACCTGCGCTAAGTTTAGTTAGATCTTATTTACAAGATAGACGGCAAAAAGTTCAAATTAATGGTCAATTCACTTGGATTAAAAGTAAAATTGGGTGTTCCACAAGGCTCGATATTAGGTCCTTTCCTCTTTTTAGTATATATTAATGATCTACCCCTTTTATTAAAAAAACAACCACAAATGGTGTTATTTGCTGATGATACTTCTTTAATTTTTAAGATAAGTAGACGTTCATCAAATCTTGACGACGTAAATAACGCACTGCTGCAGGTACAAAATTGGTTTACTGCTAATAATTTAGTATTAAATGGGAAAAAAACAAAATGCATAAGGTTTGCTTTGCCGAATGTTAAAAGTACTGATTGTGACATAGTATTGAATCAAGAGAAACTAGAATTCGTTGATAAAACGGTTTTCTTGGGGATCACGCTCGACTCGAGGCTGCAATGGGGTCCCCATTTAACATCTCTTGCAGGACGGCTAAGTTCAGCAGCATATGCTGTAAGAAAAATCCGTCAGTTTACTAATGTAGATACCGCGAGGCTGGTCTATTTCAGTTACTTTCATAGTATCATGTCTTACGGTATCTTATTATGGGGACGCGCTGCAGACATCGAGTCTATTTTTATTCTGCAAAAAAGAGCCATTAGAGCAATATATGGCCTCCGCAGGCGCGATTCTTTAAGGGAACTGTTTAAAGATATTAACATCATGACCGTACCTTGTCAATATATATATGAAAACATCATGTACGTAAGGAAAACCTTAAATATTTTCAGTAAAAGAGGTGAAAGACACAACTATGGGACTAGAAATAGGGACCAATTGGTTCAACCGGGTTTCAGGCTGGCTAAAGTAGATTCATCCTTCATGGGGTACTGTTTAAAATGTTATAATAAAATACCTCCCCACATACTCCAACTGAATGAAACGAAGTTCAAAACCTGTATCAAACGCACACTATGCAGCCAAGCATATTATAAGTTGGAGGATTACATCTCTGACAAAAATGCTTGGCTCAACGCTGGTTCTGCTCCACAAGGGCGCCTAAACAATTGATTAGCATTCGGAAATATTGTTGGAGCTGCTGAAGATTGTAAAAACTATCTTTGCACTGTATAAATTCAATCTTTTACTATTGTATAATTGCAAAGCACACGTGTGAGCACTATGTAGTACCTACTATAAAGCTACCCTATACTGGGCACGTCTGTCATTGACTTGAATGTGCCCTGGCGGCTGAGAGTATGTCACGCTCACTCAAATGTCTCGCTGGTGGTGGCGTGTGTGTTGGATCATTTAGCTCCCTTCAAAATGGTTGAGTTGAGTGGTGCTAATCCATGCGTTATGTTCGTGAACGGGCGCCGTCAGTGGGGACTGGTCATCTCTTGGTTGCCACGGCTTTTTTTAATTTTTCTTTTCCGATTTTTATGTTTTTTATTACGGGTCTTTCTACATCGTTCTCACATGTTTAATTTCAACAAGACTGATGTAAAAAAAAAAACTGTAACCATATTATTTAAAAGAGTGTCCATGGAGTTTCTTGCCCGTTCTTCTCCATAGGTACCTACTTCGCTTTGGAATGGGCAACTAGCTTCATATTTCTGACTGACCGACCCCTTGACAATTCAAAAGTGCCTGTAATGGGTTTATTTGAAATAAATGATTTGAGTTTGAGTCAGTAATGGAAGATGTTCTAGCAAAACTGGCAACTGGTAAAAAATCGCTAATTATCTGTGGTGACTTCAATATTAATATCTTAGAGAATAGTTCAAATAGCAGTCGATTATTAAGTCTCTTTAAATCATTCAATTTGTCAAATGTGTTTTCAGAACCCACCCGCATAACTACAAATACTGCTACATGCATTGATAATATTTTTTGTTGCTGCGACTACTTACATAAAGCCATTGTAAATTATCTCCCTTCTGATCACAGTGGTCAAACCGTTGCTTTCAAGTCAAACACACCTTTACAAAAAATTCAGATACAATCTAGACAAATAACGCCCAGCAATCTAAATAGATTTAATAACAACTTAATTTGTAAGTTAAGTATACCGGGCCATATTAGAAACAACGTAAACGAATTATATGAGGAATTTTTTTCGGTAGTGAGCACCGAGTTCAATAATACTTTAAAGAAAAAAACAAAAACAATTTGCCCCAATTTTTTGTTCAGTGACTGGGCAACTAAGGGTATTAGGAAAAGTAGGGAAAAATTGTTTGAGTTGTATGGCCTTAAACCTTATATTAACTCTGAAACGTTTAATAAATACGTTGCTAATTACTCTAAAATTTACTAGATTCTGATCATTGCGGACAAAGGATTACTATTCAAAACCAAAACAACAAAATAAGTAAAAAGGATATCACTGTCAACCCGAAAACTACAAGCCGCTTAGAGGCTTTTAAATTTAAACTAATAACTAATTTACCACTTTTGTATTCTCCTGTTCATGCTGATCCTAATCATCTATATGATGAGTTCTTTAATATTTACTGTAAACAATTTAATTCGATCTTTATTCCCAAAACTATCTCGGTTAATAGTAATGCATCTTTCAGTGATTGGGCTACCATTGGTATTCATAAAAGTAGAACACGGCTTTATGAGCTGTATAATGAAAGGTCTTATGTTAACACTGCTGAATTTAATTTATATGTTAGAAATTATTCAAAACTGTTTAAAAAAGTTTGTGTTATGGCCAAGTCACGTTATTTGGGTTCGAAGATTAAAAGCAGTAGTAACGTAATTAAAACGACTTGGAAAATTATTAATAGTGAAACGGGAAGGTCTAGTAACAGAAGTACTGACTACAGCCCGTCTATTAATGACAACATAATAAAATCAGACGCACAAGTCGCCGCGGCCTTTGAAAAATTCTTTTCAGATATTCCCGTTTCAACTACTAAATCCCTTAACTCATCGCCTTCTGTTGCTGAGTCTTTGCTAAAGGAAAATGTAAAATTTTGCGATTCGGAATTTAATTTTGAACATATTACATGTAGGGATATAATCAAAGTTTTTCACACTTTAAATGTAAAAAAGACTGCAGATCTGTGGGGTAATTCTGTAGAAGTTGCTAAGTCTATTATAGACATTGTAGCACCTACTCTAGTTCTTATCTTTAATAATTGTATTGACTGTGGGGAGTTTCCTGACCTTATGAAAAAAAGTAAAATAATACCTTTGTTTAAATCAGGTAGTACATCAGACCCCACAAATTATAGACCTATTTCAGTACTACCTACATTTAGTAAAATTTTTGAGAAATTAATTTTAGACCAACTGCAAAGATTTTTTAACAGACACAAATTATTACATAGCAAACAATTCGGTTTTACAAGGGGTCGTTCAACTACCGATACCGGGGTGTTGAACTTTTAGGACATATTTATAATGCTTGGGAAGATAAATGCGATGCCTTGGGCATCTTTTGTGATTTGTCCAAGGCATTCGATTGCGTTCTTCATGAAACGTTAATCAGGAAACTCCGTCACTACGGGATCCGAAACACCGCTCTGGATCTTCTTACTTCATATTTGAGTAAAAGGATTCAGAGCGTTGACGTTAATGGAGAAAGATCTCCCGGATCTATCTTAACAATGGGAGTTCCACAGGGCTCAATTCTTGGTCCTTTCTTGTTTCTTATTTATATTAATGACTTGCCTTACCTCATAAAGGATAATCATGATATAGTGTTGTTTGCGGATGATACTTCACTTTTGTTTAAACTTAAACGTCAGCAGCTGGTTACTGACGATGTAAATAACGCGGTCTCAAAAATAGTTCACTGGTTCAATGTTAATAATTTACTTCTTAATGAAAAGAAGACTAAATGCATTAAGTTTACGCTACCTCACGTTAGGCAGGTGAAAACGAATGTGTTGATAAAGGGCGAAGAATTGAAACTTGAAGACAGCACAGTATTCTTGGGCTTAACTTTGGATGCTAAGCTTCAGTGGGGCCCACATATTGATAAATTGACAAAAAAGCTAAGCTCCGCAGCATACGCTGTTAGAAAAATTCGAAATTTAACTGATTTAGAGACAGCCCGTTTAGTATACTTTAGTTATTTTCATAGTGTGATGTCGTACGGTATTCTTTTGTGGGGAAATGCCGCCGACATGCAGACTATATTTGTTTTGCAGAAAAGAGCTGTTAGATCAATTTATAAATTAAGTCCGAGACACTCTCTCAGAGAGAAATTTAAGGAAATTAATGTAATGACTGTGCCTTCTCAGTATATTTATGAAAATCTTTTATATGCCCACAAAAACATAAAATTGTTTAAAAAATACAGTGATATCCATAATATAAATACTAGGAACAAACACAAATTTGTTGTACCTACAACAAGGCTCAAGAAAATAGGTGGCTCGTTCAGATGTCAATGTATACGCTTTTATAATAAACTTCCAAGCCATGTTCAAGATCTAAGCCTTAATAAATTCAAATCATTTATTAAACGTAAGTTGTGCCAGAAAGCTTTTTATACAGTCAAAGACTATATTGAGGACAAAAAGGCTTGGGACTGACCTGCTCCAATTTTTGCACACTCAGTGTGTTTTTTTTTTGTTTTTGTTTGGTACGTAACTTTTGTTTTATTTTATATACACTTTGAAATTTCATGATTTGACATGAATATTTACTTTGTATAATATTATTATTATTTTAATTTCGTATGAGGACTTAGTGAGTATTATTTCTATATATTTTGTCTATCTCAGTTATTTCATGTTTTTTTTATATCTGGCAGTTTGAGTACTTAAAGCGGCCTACCCAAATGTCCTTTCTTTGGTATTGTTCGTCGAATCGTTGAGCTCCTTACGTTTTGAGTTGAGCTGCACGATTAATGACAAATGCGTGCACTGACTGGACAGGCCCACTCAAATCTGTATGGTTCTTTCCTCAAAAGACCATTTCAGACACCTACCTACATGGTCCTCATATGATCTGTAAAATAAAAAATGACATGAATACTTACCTAGGTATTATTTTATTGTTATTATTGTGAATGTTAAGACTATGTGGGTCATTTTATTTTTTACTTTTGCTTTTTATATTTTATTATCTCAGTTAATTTTAATCGTAACTTGGTCTGGCGGTTTGAGTAATTATGCGGCCTATCCAATGTCCTTTCTTTGGTATTGTTCGTCGAATCGTTGAGCTCCTTATGTTTTGAGTTGAGCTGTACGATTACTGACAAATGCGTGCACTGACTGGACAGGTCCACTCAATCTGTGTGGTTCTTTCCTCAAAAGACCATTTCAGACATCAATCCACATGGTCTTAACATGATCTGACCAAGATTATGTCTGGACTTTAAAAGAGACGGTGACCTCTGAGTTTGTTTCGGCTTTTCTTCTCAGAGTAGTCAGATAGGAAACGCCGACCTCATCTAGTTTAAAAAAAAATGTTTGACGTGTAAAAGTGTTTTTACAAACCCACTTACAGAAATAAAAATCATTTATCATTTATAAAACTTTTAAAAAGACCTGCAAGGTAGCTAAAGCCTTGTACATTAGCAACAAGATCAAAACAGCCGATAATAAAATAAAGACGGTTTGGAAAATTATCAATGACGAAACCAACAGGAATAAAAGACACAATAATGATTTCACACTTCAGACTTCAAGTGGTTTCGTAAGCACTAACAAAGAAGTTGCTCAAGAATTTGTTAATTTCTTTACCAGTATCCCACTTAAAACGACTGAAACCTTAAACTCCTCGCCCCTGCGTTCCATTGAAAAGCAAATATTTCATCTTGCCGGATTGAATTTAAATTCAAGCATATAAACCGCATAATAGTAGTGAAAGCTTTCAAGCAAATCAAGATCAAACTAACAGAAGATCTATGGGGAATGTCTGTTAAAGTTTGTACCTCCATTATTGAGACTATAGCGCCATACTTGGCTTTAATATTTAATTTGTGTGTGGATCAAGGAGTATTCCCGGATCTAATGAAATACAGTAAGGTAATACCACTTTTCAAATCCGGGGACAGTAAAGATACCAATAATTATAGACCCGTATCCGTGTTGCCGGTTTTCAGCAAGGTGTTTGAAAAGGTAATGCTGAATCAAATGTTAAATCATTTCGACACCAATAATATCTTACACGGTCAACAGTTTGGTTTCACAAAGGGACGTTGTACGACTGACGCCGGTGTCACCTTATTAAAACACATATTTACAGCGTGGGAAGAGGCTCAAGACGCCATAGGAATCTTTTGTGACCTCTCCAAGAAGCATTTGATTGCGTCGACCACGAAACCTTGCTCTTAAAACTTGAACATTACGGACTTGGAAAACTTGCGCTCAGTTTAGTAAAATCTTATTTGAATGATAGACAACAGCAAGTCCAAATAAACGGTGTCAATTCACTCGGTCTAAAACTAAAAATGGGTGTACCACAGGGCTCGATATTGGGTCCTTTCCTCTTTTTAGTTTATATTAATGATCTACCTCATTTGTTTAAAACCCAACCACATATGGTGTTATTTGCTGACGATACTTGGTTAATTTTTAATATTAATAGGCGTGCATTAAATCTTGACGACGTGGATAACGCCTTACTGTAGATCCAAAATTGGTTCACTGCTAATAATTTAGTATTAAATGGGAAAAAACTAAGTGCATAAGATTTTCTTTACCAAATGTCAAAAGTACTAATTGTGAGATAGTATTGAATCAAGAGAAACTAGAATTCGTCGATAAAACTGTTTTCCTGGGGATCACGCTCGATTCAAAGCTTCAATGGGGTCCTCATTTAACATCCCTTGCAGGACGGCTAAGTTCAGCAGCATATGCTGTGAGAAAAATCCGTCAATTTACTGATGTAGATACCGCGAGACTAGTCTATTTTAGTTACTTTCATAGTATTATGTCGTACGGTATTTTACTATGGGGACGGGCTGCAGACATCGAGTCCATTTTCATTCTGCAGAAAAGAGCCATCAGAGCCATATATGGCCTCCGCAGGCGCGACTCTCTAAGGGAATTGTTCAAAGATATTAACATCATGACGGTACCTTGTCAATATATCTATGAAAACATCATGTGCGTAAGGAAAAATCTACATCTTTTTAGTAAAAGAGGTGAAAGACACAATTATATCACTAGAAATAGGGACCAATTAGTTCAACCAGGTTTCAGGCTGGCTAAAGTAGACTCATCTTTCATGGGGTACTGTTTAAGATGTTACAATAAAATACCTCCCCACATACATCAACTGAATGAAACCAAATTTAAATCTTGTATAAAACGCACACTATGCAGCCGAGCATATTATAAGTTAGGGGATTACATTGCTGATAAAAATGCTTGGCTAATCGCTGGTCCTGCTCCTCAAGGACGCATCAACTAATTGATTAGCATTTGAAAATACTGTTGGAGCTGCTGAAGATTAAAAACAACAATCTTTGCATTGTATAAACTCAATATTTTAGTACTGTATAATTGCTATATGCCGTATTATGTGAGTACTATGTACATGCTTTAAAGCTACCATTTACAGGGTACGTCTTTCATTGACTTGAATGTGTCCTGGCGGCTGAGAGTATGTCATGCTCACTTTAATGTTTCGCTTATGGTGGCGCGTGTGTTGGATCATTTAGCTCCCTTCAAAATGGTTGAGTTGAATGGTGCTAATCCATGCGTCATGTTCGTGAACGGGCGCCGTCAGTTGAGACTGGTCATCTCTTAGCTGCCACGGCGTATTTTAATTAAATTTTATTTTCGAATTGTTTTCATATTTAAATAACGGACGCTTTTAACGTTCTGCATCGTTCTCACATTCATAATTTCAACATGAATGATGTAACCAATCTATTGTAAACATAATTTGACTTAAAAGAGTGTCCGTGGAGTTTCTTGCCCGTCCTTCTCCATAGGTACCTACTACGCTTTGGAATGGGCAACTAGCTTCATTTTTCTGACCGACCGACCTTGACAATTCAAAAGTGCCTGTAATTGGTTTAATTGAAATAAATGCTTTGAGTTTGACTTTGAGTTTGAATGTTTTTTATTGGGGTAAAACTGAACATTCTTTTTTCTGTTGGATTTTTGTATGAACATGAAATGACTGGACAATGTCTGTCGGCTCAGCTAGTTTTCAATTAATAGGCGTTATTTTTTGACATAAGTTGAGTAATGTGGTGTTCCCGGTGTCGGCAGGCCCTGGAAGGCAACCAGCCGGTGGTGACGTACGAGGTGGTGGTGAGCCTGCAGAGCGTGGTGTCGCGGGTGCCGCTGGAGCTGTGCGAGCCTGCCTGGCACGTGCTGCTGGCCATCCTGCGGGCCGTGCTGCTGCAGGACAGTAAGCGAACTCTCACAAGGACATTTCAAACTTGTCGCTGTTGATCTGTGTGTGCCTTTGTCATTTGAAAACATTTCAAAAGCCAATTATTTTTACAAGATTGACCATAGAGTTTCCTTCCGGCTCTGATGGAACCGTGGAACACGATTGGATCCGTAGCTGGCATCTGACGTTTCATGTATTTAGGTGAAATAAAATATTTTGAATTTCATATCACGTTATTTTCGTATAAAAATGGTGGTTTTTTTAAATACATTTGCGTACTTTTAAATAGTAAGCATGTGCTGTACAAGGTCATGTTTGTTTGTCAGAGAACTACGATCCGCCGAACGAGTTGATCCACAGCCGCGTGCACGCGCTCATCACGTGCATCGAGCAGCTGCACGACGCGGGACAGTACTACGGCGACGTGGACGCGCTGCTGGACCTTGTCGACTGCTGCGGGCACGACCGGCCGGTGAGGGACCGTTTGTGCTGTTTCTAAAGTGTTTCAACATCATTTCAACAAATGGTCTATGAGTGGTGTTTCGATTTGATTATTTAAATACATGATCTGAAATTCTAATTTAACATCAAGAATTTCACAAACAACAAACAAATCATCTTATGAGTATCAAATTCTTTAATGTGATACGTACTTTACAGAAAAAGTCTCATATTAAAGATGTATTTTAATAGAAAATTTGTCAGTTACAATTTTATCGTGTTATTCAAAAAAAAAAAATTGAAGCTGAAATTGTTAAAAAGGGGAGTTTGTCATATTTGATTCTGTAAATCGGGCTATACAACACAACTATTACAGATAAAAAGTTGAAACATTCTACAGAATGTTTCAACTTTTTACATTTTCATGTGACACTTTTAGAACAAACAGTGGTATAATGTTAATTTAGGCACACCGCATAGATTATGTTTAAAGGCGGAGAGCGCCTGCGAGACTAGTTGTCGCGGTAGGACTAGAGCTACGTGCGGCTCTTATGTGTTTAGGGCGCGCACTGTCAGGCGATGTGTCTAGTGTCTAGTGTCTAGTGACGCTGTGCCCGCAGGAGGCGTCGGCCATGCGCCTGGTGTCTGCGCGCGCGGGCCGGCTGTGCGCGCTGGGGGCGGCGGGCGCGGCGCAGGCGCTGGCGGAGCGCTACGTGCGGCTCTTATGTGTTTAGGGCGCGCACTGTCAGGCGATGTGTCTAGTGTCTAGTGTCTAGTGACGCTGTGCCCGCAGGAGGCGTCGGCCATGCGCCTGGTGTCTGCGCGCGCGGGCCGGCTGTGCGCGCTGGGGGCGGCGGGCGCGGCGCAGGCGCTGGCGGAGCGCTACGTGCGGCTCTTATGTGTTTAGGGCGCGCACTGTCAGGCGATGTGTCTAGTGTCTAGTGTCTAGTGACGCTGTGCCCGCAGGAGGCGTCGGCCATGCGCCTGGTGTCTGCGCGCGCGGGCCGGCTGTGCGCGCTGGGGGCGGCGGGCGCGGCGCAGGCGCTGGCGGAGCGCTACGTGCGGCTCTTATGTGTTTAGGGCGCGCACTGTCAGGCGATGTGTCTAGTGTCTAGTGTCTAGTGACGCTGTGCCCGCAGGAGGCGTCGGCCATGCGCCTGGTGTCTGCGCGCGCGGGCCGGCTGTGCGCGCTGGGGGCGGCGGGCGCGGCGCAGGCGCTGGCGGAGCGCTACGTGCGGCTGGAGCCCCGCCGCAACGTGCGTCTGCACACGCTGCAGGCCATCGCCGCCTTCATCAAGCAGAACAGGTCAGGATTTCTAAAACAACCACTTTTTTTGGTGTCAGCACTCACAGAACCCATGGTAATGAACCAAACGAAGATGTTGTTGTTAACTTTTACCAAAAAATATGTTATATTTTTGACCCCGTTAACTTAGAGCTCGTTCCCACTTGTCGGGTGGCGGATCCGTATATTAATCGGATGTCGGCGCCTTTGTTCACATTTACGGTTAATAATCGGTTGTCGGCCGCGGTCAAAGATGATGCCAATTTTTTGCACTTTGCGATGATGGACGATGAACGTCGACGAAGTACTTGTGATGTATTATTATTTAAGAAGAAAGAGAGCCAAGGAAAGCAATATTGGTTACACCCAATCCTGAGGGAAAGATTCAATTTGGAAACATCTCACAACTTTATATCAAAATTGAGAAGTGACGAAATTGAGTTTTTTAATTATTTTAGGAAAATAGCAGTAGTTAAATGTAATAACTACATTCAACTATCTACTGGCTCAAATATCAGCGAGTAAAAACTACCAAAATACAAGATCGACATCGGACAAATGTGAACAGCGCCATTCTTACTCATATGCGAGCGAGATCATACACGATTTTTCAATCGGTTTCCGACAAGTGTCATATAAAATGCTCTGCCGCTCGAACCTCCGATTAAAATACGGATCCGACACCTGACAAGTGGGAACGAGCTCTTGGAGTCCACAACTTAAGGTTTATTTGTTCACCTTTCGACCATAAACTGTTAATAGTAGGAAATGTACTCTGCTTGGACAGGTACCTGTACGGTGAGGAGTTGATCGAGCTGGTGGGCATCCCGCTGCTGAGCGCGTGCGCGATGGACGCGGAGTGCGCGCTGAGGGCTGCGGCCGTGCGCGCGCTTGTGGACCTGGCGCGCGCGTGCACCTCGGACGCCTGCACCGACCTCATCGACCTGCTGGAGAAGGTAAGTCTCGCAATACCGTCCGCGCGCGCTTGTGGACCTGGCGCGCGCGTGCACCTCGGACGCCTGCACCGACCTCATCGACCTGCTGGAGAAGGTAAGTCTCGCAATACCGTCCGCGCGCGCTTGTGGACCTGGCGCGCGCGTGCACCTCGGACGCCTGCACCGACCTCATCGACCTGCTGGAGAAGGTAAGTCTCGCAATACCGTCCGCGCGCGCTTGTGGACCTGGCGCGCGCGTGCACCTCGGACGCCTGCACCGACCTCATCGACCTGCTGGAGAAGGTAAGTCTCGCAATACCGTCCGCGCGCGCTTGTGGACCTGGCGCGCGCGTGCACCTCGGACGCCTGCACCGACCTCATCGACCTGCTGGAGAAGGTAAGTCTCGCAATACCGTCCGCGCGCGCTTGTGGACCTGGCGCGCGCGTGCACCTCGGACGCCTGCACCGACCTCATCGACCTGCTGGAGAAGGTAAGTCTCGCAATACCGTCCGCGCGCGCTTGTGGACCTGGCGCGCGCGTGCACCTCGGACGCCTGCACCGACCTCATCGACCTGCTGGAGAAGGTAAGTCTCGCAATACCGTCCGCGCGCGCTTGTGGACCTGGCGCGCGCGTGCACCTCGGACGCCTGCACCGACCTCATCGACCTGCTGGAGAAGGTAAGTCTCGCAATACCGTCTTGCCGGTGAACCAACGAGACCGCAGTAAAGACCCGACTAGTAGATAAAAGATCCACGAAGTGAAACAGTCCATGACCTGAAAGTAATATTAATTAATTTTATTTCCATCAGAACCTGTATAATAAATTGAAAGAGGGTGAATGTGGATTGACGATGAATGAGTTGCCTTTCAAATGCCTTCTCTATGCAGATGATCAAGTGCTACTTACATCGTCAGCAGAACAGTTGCAAGACATGGTGACTGTGATGGATGAAGCATATAAGATGAAAGGAATGAATATAAATGTAAATAAGACGAAAGTCTAGGTAATCATAATCATAATCATAATCTTCCTAACCACAAAGTAAAAAATCAACTACTAACAACAATTTGAATTTGTAATATGTGATAGTTTTTTTATTTACCCACTGTTTTGCTTTGTTTTACTTGAAAAGTGGGATTATCTAATTATTTCGTTCAAATCGGCTTTAATATTTGTTGTAAACTAAGAACGAGGAAAACTGTCCCACCGTAATACAGTTTATAACTAGTACGGGGGTCAGGGTGAATCGGTTTCGTAACAACCTGAACTTAATATTGTGCACTGAGTTAATAATTGGGTATATAATTGTTTAGATTCATATAAAATAAGTACTAATGTAGAATTTGTTATAAGGTTGTTATTTGTTTTGGAAAAATAAAGATTATGATTATGAAGGTGTTTGAAAGAAAAGAAGATGTATTGGTGTGTGAAATGAAAATAAATAATAAAAGTGCGGAGCAAGTTGGTGAGTTCGTATATTTTGGGAGTCAGTTTACAAGGGATGGAAAGATTGATGGAGATGTGGAAAGGAGAGTGAATGCTGGAAATAAAGTGAACGGTGCTACACATGCAGTTGTGGCCAACGAGTTGATGTCCAAGAAGGCACGACTGGCTGTTCACAATAGTGTGCTGGTGCCTACGCTTATGTAGGGCAGTGAATGTTGGGTATCTCAAAAGAAACATGAAAGCAGAATAAATGCCGTGGAAATGCGTTCCTTGCGGAGCATGTGTGGTGTGACTTTGAATGATAGGCTGAGGAATGATGTGATTAGGCAATGGTGTGGTTTAAAAGAAGATGAAGTGACAAAAATGCGGATGAATGAAAGGAGACTAACATAAAATATTTACAAGGCAGATGTGAGTGAAAACGCCGGGAGGGGACGCCCTAGGAAGACATATGGTGACCTTATTGGTTCTTCAGAAAGGTCAGGTGCGTAGTACTCGCAACCGGCGCTTGTGTATGACCAGATGTATGAACGTAAACGAGGCAAAAGGAGTATGTAAGAATCGTAGCAGTAGTAGTTAGCGTTCTGTGGTTTCTGCCTACCCCCATGGGAATAAGTGAGTTTATGTATGTTAAATTTTACAAAAATTATCACAAGCTATATTAAATTACTCTTTTGGTTATTTAAAAGTGATGTATTATGTTGAAACTGAGACTAACCCGTCACTTGTCCCTAAAGGTTCATTAGTAGAGCAGCGTCAGACAGCATCTGTCTTGTATTCTGATGGAACTTTTTAGCGCACCCGTAAAGCTGAGACTTGTTGTTAAAGCAATACTCGTATTTTATTATTAGTAGCTCTTGCCACAGCTAGACCAACGAGGCAGTCGGGCAAAGTGTTATTGGGTTTTTCTATCTAGAATTTCTCAGTAGCAGCCCGGAGTCTGGATTTGTGCCCGGTTGATGTCATTATGCTCGCCCCCTATTTCATGGAACTTAGCGCATAACTGGCGAACTGTGGGTGTACTATAGGTACACCTCTTATTATTATTAGTGTTTTGTGATTCACGAATTGCTGCCAAATAAGTATAAGTGTTTCTCTCTGGTCGCAGATCCTTAACCGTCCCTTCGAGATGTACGTGACGGAGGTGCCGATCCCGAGCGACGCGGACGTGTCAGACCTGCAGCAGGCGGCGGCCGGCCTGCTGGAGCTGCTGCACGCCAAGCTGCTGGGCGCGCCCGCCGCGCACGCCGCGCGCGCCTTCCTCGTGCTGCTGGACCATCTGGACAACCACTACCGCCGGCCCGCGCTCTTCATGCACCATCCTGATATACGGATAAAGGTGTGCGGTTGTTGGCTTTTATTTCTTAATGACATTGATAAAAAAAACCATTTGTAAAGCATGACGAAATGACTTGTCATCACTCATTATCTATTATACAATATGTAACAAAAACCCTGTCCGTTCCAAAAATGCGTATTCTTGGTTTAACATACGTACTAGAAAAAATAGTAAAACAAATTGTAACTCATAAAAACCAAAAGTTATAGATTTTTTTATTTTTAGTTCCCACGCAAAATGTAACACTAAATATGGTAAAGTAAGTTAAAATAAGTTGACAACACTCCACCGGCCGGCGAAATCTTTTACTTTTTGCCTATTTTTATTTCAAAGGACACCGCCGTGCACTAGACGCGCTGTAGGTACTCATAACGAGTCCTCGACCCTTTGATGTAGCCGACTTGTTGTCTACTGGCACGCTACTTGTTTGGCCACTTCGCCAGTCTCACGTGGAGATAGCTTGGGATCGGATGTCCGTACGTATCACGTGCCGCTATCGTATCGCGAACAATATCGTATACCAATCAGGTATATTTGGATATGTTAATTTTTATTTGTGAGTGAGTGTGATTCGGAAATCGAAGTAAGCGGTCGGATTGTGGAAGCTTTCGACTCACTCAAATCGTACAGAAGTGCATTGCGAAGAGTACGTGCAAAATTAATAAAAGGTGTCGAATGTGTACTAATGTTCGAAATAGACATGTGGAACACAATCTCCGAGGTATGCAACAAGTAAATGTTTTAATAAACTGATACCTACAGGCGGTACATTGCCAAAAGCACATCACATTAACTAAATAATTATTGTTTCTTGATAAACAGAAGGTCAGAAATCAGGGTCACTATGCGATATATGCCTACAATAAAATATCAGCTGATACCTACGCGTAGGCAAAACGTAGGTTTCTTTAGTCCTAAGTTTTGATTTTTTTTTTTTGTCCCATGCGACAAAGCACCGCCGCGCTCAGGCGGATTCTTTGACACAAAACTGTAGGTGAACCCTGTCGAGCGACCAGTGTTGCCTTTGTTATGATTATTTTTAATTTTTTAAATGAATTTTCTTCATTGGGGAAAAATAATTATCTCGTGTCTATTAAATGATTACGTATTTGGGTACGCAGTACGATACCAAATAATACCCTTCATGATGGGACAGGGTTTTCGTTACATGCTGTATACATCACTCTGAACATAAGTAATTTAAGTGTATTCTCGGCTGCTCACATCCAGCTCTATCGACCACCCTGCGACATCGTCGCCCCATTAAATCTGAGAATGTTCTACCATACCTTTATCGGTTGTAAACCTTGTTTTTTTTAGTTATGGTTCCGTGAAAGCCCTCATAGATGTCTTCCGCCCAGGCGTACGGAGTGGCTTGTCCGACTCTTACTGACTAATAACCCCGGTGTTCCCTTCTCACTATTCCACCGGTCATCATGGGAATTTGTGTGCCTTCCACGATCCCCGGCTAGTGCCGGCAGGCTTGTGCAGGCCTCATGTCCGCGGGGGAGTGAGGTGTGAAACTCCCCCGCGACATCCGCAAGGCCGCATGTCCGCGGGGGAGTGAGGTGTGAAACTCCCCCGCGACATCCGCAAGGCCGCATGTCCGCGGGGGAGTGAGGTGTGAAACTCCCCCGCGACATCCGCAAGGCCGCATGTCCGCGGGGGAGTGAGGTGTGAAACTCCCCCGCGACATCCGCAAGGCCGCATGTCCGCGGGGGAGTGAGGTGTGAAACTCCCCCGCGACATCCGCAAGGCCGCATGTCCGCGGGGGAGTGAGGTGTGAAACTCCCCCGCGACATCCACAAGGCCGCATGTCCGCGGGGGAGTGAGGTGTGAAACTCCCCCGCGACATCCGCAAGGCCGCATGTCCGCGGGGGAGTGAGGTGTGAAACTCCCCCGCGACATCCGCAAGGCCGCATGTCCGCGGGGGAGTGAGGTGTGAAACTCCCCCGCGACATCCGCAAGGCCGCATGTCCGCGGGGGAGTGAGGTGTGAAACTCCCCCGCGACATCCGCAAGGCCGCATGTCCGCGGGGGAGTGAGGTGTGAAACTCCCCCGCGACATCCGCAAGGCCTCATGTTCGCGGGGGAGTGAGGTGTGAAACTCCCCCGCGACATCCGCAAGGCCTCATGTCCGCGGGGGAGTGAGGTGTGAAACTCCCCCGCGACATCCGCAAGGCCGCATGTCCGCGGGGGAGTGAGGTGTGAAACTCCCCCGCGACATCCGCAAGGCCTCATGTCCGCGGGGGAGTGAGGTGTGAAACTCCCCCGCGACATCCGCAAGGCCTCATGTCCGCGGGGGAGTGAGGTGTGAAACTCCCCCGCGACATCCGCAAGGCCTCATGTCCGCGGGGGAGTGAGGTGTGAAACTCCCCCGCGACATCCGCAAGGCCTCATGTCCGCGGGGGAGTGAGGTGTGAAACTCCCCCGCGACATCCGCAAGGCCGCATGTCCGCGGGGGAGTGAGGTGTGAAACTCCCCCGCGACATCCGCAAGGCCGCATGTCCGCGGGGGAGTGAGGTGTGAAACTCCCCCGCGACATCCGCAAGGCCGCATGTCCGCGGGGGAGTGAGGTGTGAAACTCCCCCGCGACATCCGCAAGGCCGCATGTCCGCGGGGGAGTGAGGTGTGAAACTCCCCCGCGACATCCGCAAGGCCGCATGTCCGCGGGGGAGTGAGGTGTGAAACTCCCCCGCGACATCCGCAAGGCCGCATGTCCGCGGGGGAGTGAGGTGTGAAACTCCCCCGCGACATCCGCAAGGGGCGCGCGTGCTCTATGGGGGCTGGAAGAGAGCGTTGTCCGCCCTCCACCGCCGCCGGGCAGGTCTGCTGCGCATCCGTGTAGTCTCGACCGCCTCGAATCGGTTCTACAAGTAATCCAACCGGCGTATTACTACTTCAACTTGTTGTTCCTCAGATATTCGAGATGCTGTTCGGCCTCCGCGCGAACCAGTTCAACTGCGTGGGGTTCTGCTACGACGCGTCGGGCGCGCCCGTGAGTGGCGCGGCGTGCACGCGCCTGCGGCCCGCGTGCTCGCCCTTCCTGGTGGCCGAGCCGCCCGCGCAGCGCGGCCACGTGCACGTCGCGCCGCAGCCCAAGGACCTGCCGCAGGTACTGTCTAACGCGTCGGGCGCGCCCGTGAGTGGCGCGGCGTGCACGCGCCTGCGGCCCGCGTGCTCGCCCTTCCTGGTGGCCGAGCCGCCCGCGCAGCGCGGCCACGTGCACGTCGCGCCGCAGCCCAAGGACCTGCCGCAGGTACTGTCTAACGCGTCGGGCGCGCCCGTGAGTGGCGCGGCGTGCACGCGCCTGCGTCGGCGATGAGTCCCGGTTTGGGTTTCATCCGGATTCACGAAGAACACACGTTTGGAGATCTCCAGGAAGAGTTAGCCGTCTACGGCACCCTCAGGAGGTCCACTCATACCAAGGCGGGACAATCATGGTGTGGGCAGGAATTCGTTTTGGCGGACGAACCCAGCTCGTTTGGATCCAAGGCAACATGACTGCACACAACCATGAGGAGGTAGTAGAGCCTGTTATTGTCCCACACAGAATCCAAATGGGCCAGGAATTTCTACTCATGCACGATAATGCTCCTTCCCATACGGCGCGTCTCGTGTCGGCCGCTCTCCGAGACCATAATATTCAAGTTTTGGATTGGCATGCCTGGGACATGTTACAACGAAAAGCTTTGAGACATTTCCCGCCAAATTTGACGACGGAACAACAACTTTACGAACACTTGCAAAGAACATGGGACCTCATAACGTAGCAAGACATTGACAATTTAATTTTAAGTATGAACAATCGATGTCGATGTGTAATTAATGTAAGAGGTGGCAACATTGATTATTAATAATTCGATTATATAAGAGTTTTTCCATTTTTATCAAAATTAATAGTTTTATAAGAAGAAAAGAAGTTTTTTATCATATTAATTTTCTACGGCGATTTTAATATAATATATATTTTTATCTAAAACAAAAGAATCACGAAATAGTTTTTTATTATTATTAAAGACCTTAAAATAACCTATCATTCTTCCAAAAACTATATCAGAAAATTCTTCATAGATTAATAGATATTTGATTAAATATAAAATATCCCTAGATTATGTCGATGTGTGTAGAATGTCATGTGTACAGCGAAAATTATTTAACCTAATAAGCATTACCTTCTTCTTCTTCTCAATTTTGATATAATGGGTACTATCGTGATAGGCCGATAATTATTAGGATCTGACTTGTTTCCACTTTTAAATAGTGGTTTCACACCAAATAAATGCGCTTCGAACAGTATTTAACTTACAAAAACGAATCATCGACATGTGGTGTAAGTTCCAATCCATGTCCAGATATTTTATGAACTGTACGATGTCGCAGGGCGCCTGTCTGCTGCCGGTGGGTCGCGCGGCGCGTCTGCTGGCGGCGGCCTTGACGCGGGAGAAGGACTGGGCCGTGCTGGCGCGCGTGCTGCGGGCGCTGCCGCTGCTGCTGCAGGCGCGCGCGCTGGCGCTGGGCCGGCGCGCGCAGGACCTCGACATGCTGGCCTCCACGCTCTGCTCCATGGTAACTAGCACGACCTGGTTAGAGACATGTGTTACGTCCTGACGCCCCAGAAGGACTGGGCCGTGCTGGCGCGCGTGCTGCGGGCGCTGCCGCTGCTGCTGCAGGCGCGCGCGCTGGCGCTGGGCCGGCGCGCGCAGGACCTCGACATGCTGGCCTCCACGCTCTGCTCCATGGTAACTAGCACGACCTGGTTAGAGACATGTGTTACGTCCTGACGCCCCAGAAGGACTGGGCCGTGCTGGCGCGCTGCACCTGAAAGGGAATGGGATGTATAGTTTTAAAGCAAAACTGATGACATTCACTCAATGCGTTACAGATATCAGACCGCAGCCTCAACTTCCCCGAGTGCCTGCGAGTGGGCAACGGTCAAAAGCTATTAGTGTCGGAGTTCCACAGCACGGCGCTGCCCGGCCTGGCCTCGCTGGCTCCCTACCACAGCTACCTGGAGCCGCAGACGCAGCAGAGGATAGTACGCTGTCTGCTCAAGTACGGCATGGGTGAGTACTACATAGTTCTACAGTTCTTTTTCTCACTTATTGGAATATTTGATGCCACACATCACGCCTTGTTTCCCCGAAGGGTTGGGCAGAGGTGTACCTATAGTACACCCACATTTACCAACCCAAAATAACGTGGATATTTAGGGCCTCTGCTGGAACAGGCCTCTTCATGTCAGCCCTGCTGAATCGGAGCAAAGACATCTTTTACCGATTTCTACACCCATTCATCACTATCGCTACCTATAAATGTATCATGTCTCCCAGTGCTTCGGACGCCGCAGCCGTACATCAACGCGCTGACGATCTTCACGCTAGAGACACGCGAGACCATGGTGAAGATGCTGCCGGAGGTGCTGCTGGACCTGTCCAAGATCTCCGACACCAAAGCCATCGCCAGCCCCATGCTCGAGTTCTTGTCCAGTGAGTACCACCATCATCGCGTCGTGGTCGCCAGTAATTAATGTTGATGAAACTAACGTACTGCAGTAGCATCACGCACACGAGTTCTAGAGGACAAGTTCGGCTTCGTAGTACATTTTCTTTGTCGCTTGTTTCTGTGTCACACGCGTGCCTAAAATTCCTAAAGTGTTTTTTTTACGGAACTGCACTCGTCCTGTATTTCAGTTTTGTAATGCTTCTACTGCCGCCATGCTTGACGTTGAAGGCTCGTGTGGGATTCATTATTTGGTTAAAGACTTTTGGTGTCGTAGTTTCCTCTTATACCCATAACTGTGTAGCCCTGACGCGGCTGCCGAAGGTGTTCGCGTCGTTCGTGGAGGACCAGTACATGTCGGTGTTCGCCATCCTGCTGCCGTACACCAACCCGTCCCGCTACAACCACTACGTAGTGTCTCTGGCGCACCACGTCATCGCGGCCTGGTTCCTCAAGTGCCGGCTGTCCTACAGGCGGAACTTCGTGCGGTTTATTATACACGTGAGTCGAGTTCGCCATTTCTGTCCCCTAATATTAAATCTGTACCAACAAAGTGTCACTTATAAAGTAACACTAGTGTTTGTGTACCATGTGTCGCTGCCGTGCTCTTCAACAGGAACCGTGCATTTTTCGAGATTAAACGTAGCCTTAGATGTCATTCCGGCCTACCAACAATGCCAATGCAAAACATCTGGTCGACGAGTATCTCCGTTTGCTACGTTATGGTATAACAAACCAACACACTTTCGCATCTATGCATATTACATCATAAAACAAAGTTTCTTTTCGTGTATGTCTGTGTGACGCCTTGGGTATTTAACTGCTAATGGATTTTGATGCGATTTCACTATCACTAAGAGAATTTATTCATAAAAACAGCAACATGATAGTTAGTCTATGATATTAGTAGGATCGCCATCAAACTTTTCGGTCCCTTTTCCTTCGAGCATGAACCACCTCACGACTGTCGCCGACTGACTGCTGGCTTGGTCGCAGGGCCTGCACAACTACATCATCATGCCGTTCGAGGAGCAGCTGCAGTACAAGAGCAACCACTTCCAGAGCGCCAACGAGGACTCTTCCAGCAGACAGCGCAGCTCGAGCCTGGTGAGTCGCGCCGAGTGCACTTGCAGCTACACGTCGTCAGACACCTGTAGTCTGTTTTTATCAAAAATACCTTGAATTTCCCAACGTTTTGGTCGCTGAGATGAGATTGCGACTACATTTAGGACGAAGCAAAAGGAGTAGGTATATAGTTATTAACTACCATAGGCAGGCAACAACCACAGAACGCCACCTGCTACGATTCTTACATACTCCTTTTGCCTCGTTTACGTTCATACATCTGGTCATACACAAGCGCCGGTTGCGAGTCACCTTTTTTTTTGGTTGGGAAATAATCAAATGACTTCTCCCGCTCTGGGTGGAGCGGGAGGGCGTGTCAGACTTTTACTGACTAAAACCCACCCGTGTTCCTTCTGTTGCCTGTGCCAGGGCCACGGTTATCTCTATCGAATTACCCGCAACCCTGAGGCGTCGGCCCTATCGGATTCCCTATTCGGATTCACCGGAGGCCCTCCGTCATTTCGTGCTGATATCTCTTTGAGGCGCGCGTGGTACACAACGCGCCGTCGACCTGGGCCTGGTCCCTACCGGACGGTCCCGACTACCATTGCTCGTCGTCCGCAAGCCCGCGCCGCAGGTGGCCGGGAACCTGCAGGCGACTGCTGACGCCCAGGGCGTCTCCTGCGGCGGCTAGGAGCGTGAGGGCGCAAGGCTCTCCTCCTTCGCGAGCATTACTACTTCGCAGAAGGAGGTGACTGCTTTCCATTCCCTCTCGCTCCGTAGCATGGCCTGGACCAGGGCCGGACGCGAGGGATCGCCTCCGCTCCGACACTGCGGTGCTCCGCCCTCGCTGGGCAGAGGAGGACACGGTGGAGTACACGGTGGAGGCCGTATGCTCCACCGTATCATTATTACACGGTGGAGTACACGGTGGAGGCCGTATGCTCCACCGTATCATTATTACACGGTGGAGTACACGGTGGAGGCCGTATGCTCCACCGTATCATTATTACACGGTGGAGTACACGGTGGAGGCCGTATGCTCCACCGTATCATTATTACACGGTGGAGTACACGGTGGAGGCCGTATGCTCCACCGTATCATTATTACACGGTGGAGTACACGGTGGAGGCCGTATGCTCCACCGTATCATTATTACACGGTGGAGTACACGGTGGAGGCCGTATGCTCCACCGTATCATTATTACACGGTGGAGTACACGGTGGAGGCCGTATGCTCCACCGTATCATTATTACAACACGTTGTTACAAAAACTCGGGCGCGGTGTAATGGCGGAGACGCTATCATTTTATACCGCAACTCGCTAAACGGACGCAACGACGCGCGGTGATTGTATCGCAACGCACTGTACACGAAAAAGTATTGATAATGAAGCAATATGAATATCATAATATTATTACGAAGCGTTAAAGATCAATGATCGATCCTTCATACTTTCGTGGCTTAGGAGTGTCTATAGTACAATTGACTCTGTTTTTATAAGTTATGTGAGAATTATTATTTATTATAGACGTGTTTAAAACTTCATTGATTGTAAGATCTGCATTTGCAAAATGATTATATTTACAATAGAAAAAAAAACAAGAAAAGATTTTTCAAACGATTAACGAGATCGCAATTTGGAAACGCCGTGTTTACAAAGAACGCTAACGCGGGCCCGCTGTGCGCGTTAGGATGTGTTGTTTGTTGAGGCTTTATATTGTTACAGCGCGAAGTCAGAGCCGATATAATAAACGCTATACACATTACACATAGTGTGTCATTATTTTGGCGCTATATGTTTTATTAGCCACCACTAGTGCCAATAGATTTGTTTCATTTCTGATGATCGTCATTGTCGCTCGATATGCTCAGTCTTATTCATAAACGCGTCTTAATTTTTTATCAATTGCTAAGCAAAACGAACGACGCAGATAATATTAGTTCGTGGTTAAGTTCATAGGAGATAGTTATTATCCAATTTGCTATCCCATGTGCCCCTAACCTTATGATGCCAGTTCTACGTTGTGGCTATTTTTTACACACAAATAACAAGTGACATTTAGTAGAAATAATTTATTTTGATACAATATCAAAGCTACATAACATAAAACATCACGCCTTGTTTCCCCGGAGGGTTGGGTAGATATGTACCTATAGTACTCCCACATTTCGCCAGTTATATTTAACACCCATGTAATAGGGGGCGAGCCAATTGGCATCAACCGGGCACAAATCCAGACTCCGGGCTGCTACTGAGAAATTCCAGATGGAAAAACCCAATAACACGTTGCCCGACCTGGGAATCGACCCAGGAGCTCATGCTCAGCAGTAGCTCTTGCGACTACTAAAACAACGAGGCAGTCAAGCTACATTTTTGTCATAAATTCCCTATTTTTTTATTTTCATATTTTTCCTCCAAAGACATGGACCGTGCCATTATTTTCTTATGTCAGTCTCATTTCTGATCAATTCCAAGTAACCTCGGCACTAATGCTCTCCTCTCTTGCCGTCTATGCTAGGTTGAATCAAAATGTAAATCAAAAGTCATTTATTCAAATTAGGCTGAGAGTCAGCACTTTTCGAACGTCAAAATTACATAAGACAGTCCCCCGGCACGCCCGCCCTTCACCACTTCCTAGTGCTTTAGCTGGGAAGAAGAAGTGGCGCAACAAACTCCCCAGCAGCACAGCTGTCTGTTCGGTTAGAAGAACTGGATTCTAAACAATTGTAAGTAATTAAAAAAACATTAAATTAATTGCCATACGTCAGCTAGCCACGCCAATCCCGCAGTTACCAATAGCGCGAGTAATAATTGCAGTGATGTGAGACTACCCCGCATACAATTACGTACCTTTACGGGTAAATATGAAGAGTGGCCAACATTTTACATGCTTTCCTCATTAATACATAATAATAAGACCATTTCATTAGTACAGAAATTACATTATCTCAAGTCCTATTTAAGTGGAGAAGCATTAAATCTGCTAAGTAATTTTTCGACGACTGATGCAAATTATGAAGAAGCATGGAAGCAGTTAGTTCGGCGATACAATAACAAGCGTTACAACTGCAATGCTATAATGAGGACTTTATGAGGCATCCTGGTTGTAATTTAATTGCACAAAATACAGTTTTTGGATGGACTTTGTCAGGAAGAATGTCAAAGGAATCTCGAACGTTAGCAAAGGATAAATAATCTTATTAGCATGCACGTTCAGGTGAAAGAGGACGAGTTACTTAAAAGGTTTTGGGAGATGGAAGATGAGCCTAACTTAATAAAGAAAGAGATGTCTAATAGCGAGAAAGTATATGAGGATATGTTTGACTTAACTACAGTGAGAGATAATAAAGGGCGATTTATAGTGAGATTACCTTTTACAACGGACGAGCCTAAGTGTCAATATGGTAATACAGAAAAGAGAGCAGTGAAAAGGTTAGAATATTTAGAGAGCGAGCTATCGAAAGACTCAAAATTGAGAGAAGAATACAATAAACTTATGAATGAGTACTTGAGTATGAACCACATGATACTGGTTTCTGAGAGTGAGTTGCAGAAGTCGAAAGCTGTCTACCTTACGCTTCCAGCAAAGGTGACAACAGTGTATCACTAAATGATGAGCTTCTTGTTGGGCCAAGGTTACAACAAGCTTTAAGGCACATCTTGATGAAATGGCGTCATCATAAAATCTGTATCGTAGCCGATATTGTCAAAATGTAACGGACGGTGAGAGTGGCGGACGAGGACACCGATTTCCAGAGTTGGTTGGAGATTTGATCCGTCGGAGCCCATACAACGTTACAAATTGTTACGCTTAACGTTCGGTACAGCATGCGCGCCATATATAGAAAGGCAGAAGGATCCATTAGCGGCGAGAATAACGAAACAATGCTATTATATGGACGATTTAATGACCGGTGCTGACACGGTTAGTGAGGCTATAAAAATGTATGAAGAGATGAATGAGATAATGAAGAGTGGTGGTTTTGAGTTACAGAAATGGAATAGTAATAATGCGAAGTTTTTAGAGCAGATTGGGAAAACTGAGTTGAGTGAAAGTCAATCTATTAAAATTAATGATCTAATAAAGGTATTAGGTTTGAGTTGGAATAGGAAGAATGATAATTTTGAATACGTGCTGAACTTACCTGAACCTAAAGAATTAGTCACTCAAAGACAAGTATTGTCTGAAGTTGCGAGATTGTATGACCCTTTAGGCTGGATTGCCCCTGTGATAGTTACTGCTAAGATTTTCATTCAAAAACTGGAAATCTGGCCTTGAGTGGGATGAGAGTTTGACGGATGAATTGCACAATGAGTGGCTAAACTACAGACAAGAGCTAATAGATTTCAAAAATCTTAAAGTACCTAGGTGGACAATTTTTACACAAGCGTGCAAGAGAGAGCTACACGTATTTTCAGATTCTTCAAAATCTGGTTTTGCGGCAGCGGTTTACATACGAGTGATTGATAGTTCAGACAGAGTGTATGTACATTTACTGTCCGCAAAGACTCGATTAGCCCCAATCGTAAGGGAGGTTTCTATACCCCAATTTGAATTGTGTGGAGCCACCTTAGCAGCCAAGCTTATATGTGAAGTATCACAAGTTCTGGAGATACCCAAGGAACATCTCTATGGATGTGCCGACTCCACCATAGTGTTAGCTTCGCGTGGTCTGCAGCCCAAGAAGTTGAGCGAGCATACATTGTGGTGGAGAGGACCGCAGTGGCTGTCTACAGAAACTACAATACATACAGAGAGTAAACTGATTGAAGACACATACGAAGAGAAACTAATCCAATCTTTAACCGTTTTATCTGAAGTTGACGAAGAATACGTTGGGTCGTTTATAAATTAAAAAAAGATAAAATACCTAAACTACCTAAATTTATAACAGCACGTGAAATGAACAAGACTTTAATATCATGCATTAAACCAGTACAAGAGCGCGAGTTTTCATTCGAAATAAAACAGTTAAAGACTGGAGAATGTGAGCCTAAAAAGAGTAAATTACGATCTCTTTGTCCCTTTTTGGACGAAAAGGGGACACTACGAGTAAGTGGACGCATACCACTATCGGACGCGTGTTATGACACGAAACACCCGATAATTATGCCTGGTAACCATCATTTTACCAAGGTTTTAATTGCGGATGCTCATGCAAAAACATTGCACGGTGGGCCCCAGGCTATGTTAAACTTTCTTAGAACCAAGTAATGGATCTTACGTGCTAAGGAACGTGTTAAAAAATATTTTAGAGAGTGCACTATTTGCTTGAGATATTCCACAAAGAAGACTGTTCCTCTAATGGGCCTGCTTCAAATCTCCATTCAAAAATCATCCATTCAAATCTACTGGTGTGGATTACTGTGGCCCTGTTTTTATCAGATTTTCGCCAGGCCGAGGAGCTAAGTCTTACAAAAGTTACATTTGCATATTCGTGTGTATGGTTACACGAGCAGTCCATTTAGAAGCAGTAACCAACATGACTTCCAAGGGTTTTATTGCTGCGGTTAGGCGATTTACTGCTCGTAGAGGCCATTGTCAGGATTTATACAGTGACTATGGCACTGATTTTGTTGGCGACGATAAGCAAATGCGAGACATGTTTAATAGGGCTAAATCTTCTCTTCCTGGAGAAATAGCAAAATACTTTACTTAGAAAGAACCACCTGGCATTATATTCCTCCCCACTCGCCAAACTTTAGCGGGTTGTGGGAATCTTCGGTGCGCGGTACTAAGACGCCTTTAAAAAAGGTAGTAGGAAATAGTACACTTACGTACGAAGAAATGTCGACTGTCCTGGCGCAAGTGGAGGCGTGTTTAAACTCGAGACCGATTTCCTTGTTGAGCGATGACCCAAACGACCCTCTACTCTTGACACCAAGTCACTTCTTGGTAGGCGAACCATTGATAAATATTGCAGATGAGGATTACACTAATTGTAACGTTGGTGGTTTGGATAGATGGCGATTGACGCAAAAAATTGTAACAGATTTTTGGAATAAGTGGTATAAGGAATACCTAGTTAATTTAAATTTAAAGTGATGAACTAGAAATAGGCAATATTATTGTTCTAAAGGAAGACAATGTACCACCGGCTAAATGGTTACTTGGTATAATTATCAAAAAATATCCTGGACCTGATAATGTAACTCGAGTTGTATCCGTAAGGTGTAAAACCGGAGAATATAACCGTCCAGTGAGCAAAGTTTGTATTTTGACCAAATGAAATGTGTTTATTTTTCCTGTAACATTTTATAATATTGCGTTAAAACATATTTTAGTTGTTTTCAAGTTCACAGTTTATTTACCTACCTGTATACATATATATTTACAATACACTATGTTCTGAGTCAGTTGCTAATAAAACTGCATAAAAACCACACGTAGTTTTCTTAAAAAATCACGGCAAACTAAAATCAACCTTACACATTACACATATTAATCAATGATTAGCGAGATATTTATAAATAATGCTGTTACTTGATTGGCAATTTTTTTCCAAATCTGTAGGCATCTTAAGTAACCATAATGCAGTACGAGTCTTAAAAAGTGTTCAATAATTATAATATAATTGACGTTGTAAATTGAACATAGGGTGGTATTCATCATAATCTATTATGTTCTGCAGTCGAATACACGTGTGTTCTTTAACAGTTGTGTGGTCCGTAGGGCTCAAAAGCAGTGTCCCGCGCGCCAATAGGAGGTCGCTCGGGCAGCACGTCGGCCTCCGCCTCGGCCTCCGCCGCCTTCCACGTGGAGCTCACCGAGACCTGCCTCGACCTGCTGGCGCGCTATACCTCCACGCCCTGCAGCGTCAAGCCGCACAGGTGAGTACTTCCACGTGGAGCTCACCGAGACCTGCCTCGACCTGCTGGCGCGCTATACCTCCACGCCCTGCAGCGTCAAGCCGCACAGGTGAGTACTTCCACGTGGAGCTCACCGAGACCTGCCTCGACCTGCTGGCGCGCTATACCTCCACGCCCTGCAGCGTCAAGCCGCACAGGTGAGTACTTCCACGTGGAGCTCACCGAGACCTGCTGAGACCTGCTGGCGCGCTATACCTCCACGCCCTGCAGCGTCAAGCCGCACAGGTGAGTACTTCCACGTGGAGCTCACCGAGACCTGCCTCGACCTGCTGGCGCGCTATACCTCCACGCCCTGCAGCGTCAAGCCGCACAGGTGAGTACTTCCACGTGGAGCTCACCGAGACCTGCTGAGACCTGCTGGCGCGCTATACCTCCACGCCCTGCAGCGTCAAGCCGCACAGGTGAGTACTTCCACGTGGAGCTCACCGAGACCTGCCTCGACCTGCTGGCGCGCTATACCTCCACGCCCTGCAGCGTCAAGCCGCACAGGTGAGTACTTCCACGTGGAGCTCACCGAGACCTGCCTCGACCTGCTGGCGCGCTATACCTCCACGCCCTGCAGCGTCAAGCCGCACAGGTGAGTACTTCCACGTGGAGCTCACCGAGACCTGCTGAGACCTGCTGGCGCGCTATACCTCCACGCCCTGCAGCGTCAAGCCGCACAGGTGAGTACTTCCACGTGGAGCTCACCGAGACCTGCTGAGACCTGCTGGCGCGCTATACCTCCACGCCCTGCAGCGTCAAGCCGCACAGGTGAGTACTTCCACGTGGAGCTCACCGAGACCTGCCTCGACCTGCTGGCGCGCTATACCTCCACGCCCTGCAGCGTCAAGCCGCACAGGTGAGTACTTCCACGTGGAGCTCACCGAGACCTGCTGAGACCTGCTGGCGCGCTATACCTCCACGCCCTGCAGCGTCAAGCCGCACAGGTGAGTACTTCCACGTGGAGCTCACCGAGACCTGCCTCGACCTGCTGGCGCGCTATACCTCCACGCCCTGCAGCGTCAAGCCGCACAGGTGAGTACTTCCACGTGGAGCTCACCGAGACCTGCCTCGACCTGCTGGCGCGCTATACCTCCACGCCCTGCAGCGTCAAGCCGCACAGGTGAGTACTTCCACGTGGAGCTCACCGAGACCTGCCTGATACAAAATCGTCACTGTTTTAACGCCAAACATACAAAAGATGCTTTCAAAACGCATTTCCATTTTCTAATATCTTAGCTGGGATTTTGTAGCAATATTATTATATATTATAACTATAACTTGTCACCTGAACTAGCCCGCATATGAACTACTCTGCAAATGATTATGCTAACGAATGGTATGGTTCCCAACAGACCATCGGCGCAATGCTTCCCGCTAAAGTAGATTTATTTATTTCTTAATTTTATTGGAACGGATAAAACCAATTACCACCAATCAAAATATGTAGGAATGCTCTCACATTTGTTGACGATGATGTGGGTTTTATTTTTAGTTAAAAGATTTCTTGTATTTTCTTTAGCATGTAACTGTTTTGTCCCTAACGAATAAAAAAAACTTTGCTCGTTTCAGGAGCGACACGGCGGAGTTCCTTTTCAGCGGCGGGCAGTCCATGACGTGGCTGGTGGGCCACAAGCTCATCACCATCACGACCTCGGGCTGTCTGCAGAACTCCATCAAGCAAGGCCTCTGCGACCGGTCAGTGATCACAGTACTAATATTCAAGGTTCAACCTTGCCTCTTACAATCAAAAATACAACTAAAACCAAACAGTAATATGTTATAAAAGTCGGTGTCTTTGGTACTGTTTCTTTGTTTTTTGCCAACGACTTCCGAAAAAAAAAGTTATTATTGGCATATTTTTTTAAGTCGGTTCCTTTTTTTTTTTTGTAAAAAAGTTTTAAATGTTTCACTTTTTAGTTAGTTATTGTACCTCAAATCAAATCAATCAACTCAGCCGTCGCCGCGTCGGTCCATTGTCGCTGGGGGGCGTCCCACACTACGTTTCCCACTACACTCGCTCCGCCGGCCATCGGTCCTTCGACAAAAACAGGCGACAATAACCATCGCGACCTTAATGTCGCGGGTGTTGGAGCGCCGCGGGTCGTGTCGCGTCAGCTTTCTGATCTTCAGGTTTAAGGTCCTCTTATCCTACGTAAACGGCTGCGAGGAAGGCAACTCTCGTGTTTCCTTCATAAGTCCGAGAGTCTCCGAGGAAATTCGGGACACCTTACTTTTTCGCTGCGACGGGAAAAGTTGCGGGACATGCCACGTAGTGCTTTAACCACCGACGAGGTGGTTAAAGTGCCTTCTCGTCAACAGTGCCTGTGGTTTTCAGCAGGGCGAATCGATTTTTAAGTTCCAGTTGTTTGGGCACTTTCTTCATTGGGACATTTAATGCCCATAGTCAACACGCTGGGCGAGTGATACCTACTCGACACAAATTTTTATAAGTACCACTTATACAAATGTACCGTAAGGACCTCTTTCTTGTTGTTTCTCTTGTTTTTGCTATGTAAACAATAGGGACAGGAAGTTTTATAACTACCGTCATCAACATAATGATGAAAATATATATGTACAAACAAATTTAAAAAGCCTTCCTTTTTATTTGATTAAAAATGGGATATCAAACCTTGCGATAATGGACTAGTTAAGTCACACGTATCGTAATGTACTATTTCAATATTTCCTTAAAAAGATGTAAAGAAAAATATACTTTTCTTAAATTCAATATTCCCGCGCCACCAAACCATTTTTTTTTTTAGTAATCTGTGGTCAAATAATATAACCTATGAAGTATCTAGCTGCCGACTGTCGTGAGAAAACAAGATAAAATAATAATTATTAATATACCGTGATTTTGGAATCGACATAGTGATTTAATAACATTAAATGTCGTTTCTTTTCTTACAGGTAAAGTTATTTTACTAGACGCTTTTATAAATAAAACTATAGGCCAATCGCTCTACTTAACACCCTGTCTAAGGTACTGGAAAAAGTGGTCAACACTCGTCTAGTTAACTTTCTAGAAAAGCATCGATTGGTCTCAGACAGACAGTTCGGGTTTCGCCGGGGCAGGTCCACCGAGGACGCCGTGACACTTTTAGTAAATGGAATAGCGTCTCACACGGATAACAAAGATAAGTGCATTGCGGTCTTTCTCGATCTTGCAAAAGCGTTCGACGCGGTGTCGGTGGATTTGCTTCTGCGAAAATTAGACACGCTAGGAATTCGAGGAGTAACGTACGACTGGTTCAAAAGCTACCTCACAAATCGCATGCAATTTGTGAGAATAGACAATCACTGTAGCCAACAGCTCCCTATAAACTATGGAGTCCCTCAGGGCAGCATACTGGGGCCCACCCTTTTCACGCTATATATGAACGCCATCTCCAACCTAGAATTTAATCGCACAGAAATAATAACCTACGCGGATGATACAGTGATCCTATTTCATGACACGTCGTGGGACCTAGTGTTCCGTCGTGCAGAGGAGGGTTTGTCTTTTATTTCGGAGGCACTCGATACTAACTTACTTTCACTTAATACCGATAAAACGAAATACATTGCCTTCTCGAAAACCTCAACCTCTAGTCCTCCAAATGACCTACAACTGACAATACATGCCTGCCCTTCATTGTCAGGCCTAAAACCTGCAAACTGCACCTGCCACCCGATTGAATGCACCTCGTCTGTCAAATATCTGGGCGTCACTATTGACTGGAGGCTTTCCTTCTGGCCACATATCGCCGCTTTGGCTGGCAGAACCAGGAAATTAATTTTCGTAATGAAGAATCTTCGTGACTGCCTGCCTCGGGATCTCTTAAGAAAGGTCTACCTCGCTATCTGTCAGCCCATAATACAGTACTGCATATCTGTTTGGGGAAGTGCCGGAAAAGTCACATGATTTACGTCGAAAGAGCACAGAGGGCACTTCTGAAAGTCACGTTTAGGAAACCATTCCGTTTCTCAACTGACAAGCTTTATAGGGAAGTTCAGGTCCCCCGCGTGAGGCAACTTTACATTGTAACTGCTATCGTCCGCATTCATAAGACCCTGTCCAAATGAGCTGATTATGAGGAACTCCTCTCAAAGCGGGTGTTTAGAATCCCAACTCCGCCTGCGAAGTCCCTTTCGGCCAGACGTAGCCCAGCTTATTCTCACCCACACACATTTAACAAGGTCTGTAAATCACTGGACATCAAAGACTTATCAACCGCTCGACTTAAAAGTGTAGTAAAGAAATGGCTTCTGGAACTAACATACACCGAAACAGAATCACTTCTCTAACTTTTGCCGACAAACCAATGTGCCAGCAATCAACATCCTTCTCTCACACTATCACCCTCACAGACACTCACGCAAACACACACTCACACCATAACACACGCTTGACTAAACTAGCTTTGTAAATCGACATATTTCTTTCGGTTCATTCGCACTCTAACCCCCAAGATACAAGCCTTGCTTAGTTTGGGGGTCAACGGTCAAACCAAAATTGTGATGTACAAACTTATCTGTGTTCATGTAAAATCAGTGTCTGTCATCACCTATTCTTTCAGCCAATAAAACTTTTTGTATTTTGTATTTTTTGTAAATTTCAATGTAATATGTAAAAATATTGTAGCTAAAAAAATGTATTTTCGTAGAGAGAAACAATTGTGTTTAGATTGACTGTGTCGTCCAAATCACTATAAATAATCTTATAAACATATTAAATGGAAATATTTGTAATTTTGAGTGGAAATAGTTCCACATCTTTATCTAAAGTTTTTCGGAATATTGATTATTTGTACAAATTGTGTTATTTCTTACAGATGTGCAGTCCTATGCAAACAGCACGCGGACAGCGTGTCGTCGCCGCTGCCGCCGCTGACCGTGCCCAGCAACAACAGCAACAACAACAACAACAACAACAGCGGCGCCTCCAACAACGGCACGTCCGTCGCCAGCGATACCAACGACAGTGCCTTCGTTAACTCCTCGCCCGTCACCGTACAGGTACGATACCAACGACAATGTTTATGTTTGACAATAACATTATGTTTTAGCACCAAGCCGAAATAATGGCAGTTTCAGAAAATAAAGGTATTGTTTAAATGTGTGCAAAACAACCGGTGAAGGAATTTTTCATTTGTTTATTCGTTTAAAATACTCATTTGACACGAATTCAATGTGTTGTAGTGGGCCTTGACAGGTAAATAGATAAATGTTGGCCCGGCATTGTTCTTGGCCGTGAAGATTTACCTGACCTCATACTGGAGAAATGGCAACAGGAGCTGGAGAATGTTGGCTTGATAATCAGCAAAACCGAAACCGAACCTGACTCGTATTCAACAAAAAACGTGTTTGTATTCGCTTGAAATGTGTAAGCAGACGATTTGTGTGTTGTGAAAATGAATACATTGGACACACGGTCTTTGTCTGAAGGAGGGCTTCTCTTTATAGATCGCGCGCTAAACCTCTATTTTATAAAGACCTTTTCTTCCAACTATGCTTTAATTTCATCACAGTCACACTAAAAACTCAGTACAAAGCGAGCCTTTAATGCTCTAGCTAGAGCAATAAAAATTTATGAAATTTCATTATTGCAGTTTTTTTTTTATCGCACCAAAAGGTGCCAATCTCAATGGATTAGCTCTATTCAGCCAGCCGATATCAATACTTTTTTTTACGTACGTATTATTCGTTTCTATCCTACTTGTTCCAAATTTAAATATAAATTTGCCCAACACTACTCTTAACCTTACGTTTAATAATTGCTCAAGTATAACATTTAATTTCAATAATTAAACTTCTATTTGAACTGTTTGATATGAGTTTCTTTTATCTACTATTCCTATAAGTAATAGTTGAAAGAAAAGCAGATTATGCACCTCGCCTTAAGTAATTTATATTGCCCTCGTGCCTGTTAGATTAGATCCCTCGCTGACGCTCGGGCTCTAAATCAGGCACTCGACGCAATAATCTACTATTATTGTACTTTATTTATTGTGCCTAAAGTTAACTGAACTGCATTTTTCTACGCAAGACTTAAGTAAACCTAACAAACTACTTATTCTTCCTCAGGTCCACGTAAACGACGGAGTGAGCGAGAGCCAAGCGCACGCCACTAGCAACCAGCTGACGCCGGCGCCCGCGCAGCCCAGCGCGCCCGAGGTCAAGCGGTAAGTGCGGTGCGGCCTGTGTGCGGCCTGTGTGCGGCCTGAGTGCGGCCTGTGTGCGGCCTGAGTGCGGCCTGTGTGCGGCCTGAGTGCGGCCGGGAACATGGCACATCGAGCATGAAAGGTACACGTGTGTGTGACAGAGCCGAACTGTACCCGAAACTCGATGTGCCATCACCACCGCGTATTGTCATGTTGAGAGAGTAACTGATGCGTGACTGTGATGACTGTTGAATGTATTGATGAGCCTGTCAAAGTTTAAGATAATTCGCGATATTGACAACCTCTATATAACAACATTATCTAAGTAAAGGAGGCTACCTAACTTAGTTTCAAGTTGAAATTCCCTTTGCAATATTTAATCCCACATATTCACACTTGGACTGACAACTGTTAAAAATGGCATGCGTCATCACGTCGGTCTACGCTAATAAATTAGTTATCACCAACATCGATGAAATCTGTCTGAATCAGGCCCCTTGTCCGATTTAAACAATACATTCAATCAGTCTGCTTGACCGGCGTGTGGCAACTCGGCCAAGTGGCCGCGGGACTGGTTCACTACGGACTGCCGCCTACAGTACCGCTACAGTGTTGTGACCAGCCCCGCTCTTCTCACCAACCTGGGGTTACTCGAATGATAACTCTTTATGACTGAGAATGATATCTCTTTCGGTTGTACAATAACCTCTTTGAAAAAAAAAATGCATCAAAACTTTTCGTAGCAGTGCTTGTACTTTACAAGGCTTTCAATTTTTTTCCCAAATTGTAGTAGAATACTCAATACTTATAACTGTTGTTCACGGAACTGATTCGCTTAGATGTCACCTTCCCGGCCCTCAATCATGTCACCTTGAATTCAGAATCTCCGAGCATTATCAGGTTTGGAACCACACTCCATCTATTTGGGATTATTTAATACAAATGATCACTCGAAAATAAACTTACCTACATAACGCTAAATTACATGTGTCGGGGGCAATGGCATGTACGGTTCTGAATTGAAGTATAGATAGTGTTATGAGGACCCCGTACGGTAGCGCACGGCACGTGCCACTCGAGTAGCCCTGCCGCACGTGGCGCACGTGCCGCGCGTGTGACGTCATGCGTGTGTGCAGCTACAGCAAGTACTCGCTGCAGCACTCGCGCTCCACGGACACGTCGTGCTCGTCGCTCAGCACGTGCTCGTCCCTGCAGCCCAGCGGCCCCGCCTCCAGGTGCCGAGCGTCCCACCTCACCCCGCACCCGCCTGCTCCACCGCACTCGCACCTCTTCGCTGCCTTGTTATCTTTGAGTTTGTCTAGACTGCCAGTAGGGGAGCTGTTTTATCATCTGAATGTTCTGAACCACATTTTCTGTTGCGTTTTTAGGATTTTTTTCTATCATCGTATGTACTATTTAAATAGGTAGCACTAACCTTATGCGCTAAAATTATTTATACCAGTTTGTACTACTAGGTACAGACAGTAGTACTAGTACTTGCTAATTAGTAGCATGTTTTATAGTTCCTGAAAAATTATTGTTTGCGTAAGTTTTAGAGAATGAATTTAAAATATGACAATGTTGCAGTAACATTATTATTTGTTATGCTCCATATTGTTGAATGCTAATATTTGAGTAAATATCCACCATATAGCACGTCCACACACGTACATAGCACGTAGTCCGTTCCCCGAGCGCCACCTAGTAACGTGTGTGTACGACGGTTTCAGACAAAACTCGTCGGAGAACAACAAGACGAACGACCCGCTGGTCGCGGTGCTCAACCAGTTCTCACAGCACTTCGAGAGGATCTCCAAAGAAGTGGTGAGTTGCAGATTCTCTTGTTAGTGGTCTTGTGTGTGAATATGCACAAATATAAATGTTGTCTTTCCTTCCAATTTTATCTAATTCAATTAGTCGCGCCTGTGACAGAATCTCATAAACAAAGCTATCGCGTAATCGGGAGTAATGTAATGCATTGTATGCACCCGGTCCACAACTCAACCCACAGTAGGGGTGTATATGTTAAATGAATGAGTTCCCTGTGTTGTGTAACGGAATGGACAGTTCTCTTAAAACTTCTTATTTGGCAAATAAAGAAGTTTTGATCTAACCAATTTTGATCACAATATATTGATTTAAAAGATTGGCCATGGAGTTTCTTGCCCGTTCTTCTATAAACTATATTACAGTGTTGTCTGACTCTGATATCATGTAATATGTATTTTTGTTTGTGATCACTACATATAAAACAACCAACAAGAAGAAGTTCATGTCTGGACCAAATAATAAGTAACTGTAAGGACGCAATATGTGAGGTTATACCACTGGGACTGTCGGATCACGAAACAGCTCAGATGATATCCATACAAATAGGCAATAAAGTTCCACCTATACGCTTTCGCACAATTCACAAGCGTGATTTTAGCGCCGAAAATAAAGAAAAGTTTTTTTTGCTGTATATCCAGTTTAAAATGGACAGATTTTTTTTCTAAACAGGAAGCTAACAGTGCGTTTAATCACTTTCACGATACGCTGGTCCTTTTCTTTGATTTGTGCTTCCCTAAAATCTAGATCAAAATCAACCTAGTGAAAAAATAGACGAAATGGATTTCCAATGGTATAAAAAAATCAACTAAAACCAAAAGGAACCTGCGTTTTAAGTACTACTTCTCATCTGACAAAGACAGTAAACTGAAATACTTAAACTATAATAAATTACTTAAAAAAATTATACAAAAAACACAAAAGCTTCATAACACAAACTACATAGCTAGGGCTAAAAATAAATGTAGGGCGTCATGGGACATAATAAAATATAATTCTAATAATAATCAAATTCAGGAATCAAACATTAAGGTGATAGAAACTGAAACGGGATCACTAACAAACCCCACGGACATTGCCAATTATGTAAATGACTATTATATTAATTTGACGAACAACGATTTTGACATTAACACGAATAATGATGACATTGATCCTATTAATTCTAGTATGTTTTTAATGCCCACTAATAATGGCGAAATACAAAAAGTAATAAAATCACTCAGGGATACAAATTCAACAGGCTATGATGAAATATCGACAAAATTATAAAATACATAGGCCCTATTATTACTCCGGTACAGGTCGCGCGGTGGATTAAGATCGCTCGATGAAAGTAGTGGGGGCAATCGGCGCATGTGTACAATAGCGCACAGAAATTCTTAGTGTGTTATTAAGGGTTTTTTTTTTATATTTTAATTTTGAACCTTAGTAACTTAACATATAATAACACTAGGTTTTGCTTGTAATTTATCTTGTTAGAAGGTAAATTCAGAAAAAATAAAAACAAATGTAAATTTTAGTTACTATATTTAATACATAAAATTGTAGGAAAATTATTCATCCGACAGTGGTGATTTTCCTTCCATTAATTATTCATCTTAGTTTCTTTCTAAACGTAACAATTCACGTCGTAAATCATTTTTCTGGCTTGCCGTTTTAAAACTTTATTAACGATAACACAAGCTGTACGCAACAGTACCCAAGAGGCATGAGAAGCGTGAACGCAACGCGGGAATTGAAGAGCGACTGATCTACCAATGACGTGTTGCCGTCGGCGCACATCCGCCCCCCTCACGCCGCACGTCACCAAATAGACCTTAGAATTGAATACTGCGCATGCCCCTTCCACTTTTGCCGAGCGATCTTCAACCACCGCGCGACCTGTACTCGTACATCTAATAGACACATCATTATCCACGGGAGTTTCCTGAGAAATTGAAAATGACAGCAATTAAACCAATACATAAAAAAGGTAATAAAAAACTTGTTGATAGTTACAAATCGATAGCCCTGTTGCCTATTTTATCGAAAATTTACGAAAAGGTCACGCAAGTTCCAAATTTTGAAACATGAACAGCATGGGCTCCAAAAAAGGAAATCGACAACCACAGCGGCATTTAACTTAATTTAACCTAGTTACTAAAAATATTGACCAGAAAATCGCGACAACTGTTATATTTTTTGACATGTCAAAAGCCTTTGACTTTGTATCGCACGAGCTACTACTAACAAAATGCGATAAATATGGAATACGCGGTAAGGCAAATGCATGGTTAAAAAGCTACCTTACAAACAGATCGCAATTTGTAGAAATAAGTGTTGATAAACCAAATCAAAACGGTGAACTGAAATTTAAATCTAGACTAGATTACAATTGTACTGGCGTTCCACAGGGCAGTATTTTAGGCCCCCCAGGTTTTCTGCTATATATAAATGATCTGACAGAAGTAACTGATCATCCCTGTATACTCTTTGCAGACAATGTACCCGGAATTGTCCCTAAAACTACAGAAAACTATAATGATGAAATAAGTAGTACCGTAAGCAAAGTAATAACTTGGATGGAAAAGAATAACCTTAAACCTAATATAGATAAAACCAAATATGGACAATTTCGTAACAAAAACTGGAATAAAATTGATTTAAACATAACTTATAAAGATAAACAAATACAACAATCAGTTAGTATGACTTTCCTTGGGATAGTTCTAGATGAGAGGTGTTCCTGGATTGGTCATGTTGATATGATATGTGGAAAACTCAGTAAGTTTGCTTATGTTCTATGGCTTATATCTAACCTAAGCCACATTACAGGCTTATCATGCATATGTTGGATCAATACTGCGTTATGGTATACTAGTACGGGGAAACTCGGTGCATCTGGGAAGACGTTTCGTCGCAAAAAAGAGGTGTATACGTGCGATTTGTAATGTAGACCCACTTACATCATGTAAGCCTCTGTTTAAAAAACTGAGAATACTTACATTAACAGGTATTTTGAGAGACGTATTTTAACAGGTATTTAGAGATATATTGAGGAAATATGTAAATTTACCAAATCTCACCCTGAGATGTTTGATAAACTTGGAGATAAATGTCTGTTCAAAACTAGATATCCCATTCGATTAATTATCCCAATCGCTATCCTATGTGTGTCCAAATATATAACAAGATTCCTAACCAAATTAAAGAACTTCCAATGGTCCGCTTCAGAAGGGCTTTACACAGGTGGCTTATTGAGAATCCCTTCTATACTTTAAAAGATTTTTTTCAGTTTAAATGTAAATGAACTAATTGTACCTGTACCAAAATTTGCATGTCATTATGTTATGATTAAATATGCCAAGCTACTATTCTACTACCATTTTAACAACTTTTGTAACCATATTTATCTGCAAATAAATATTTGACTTTGACTCTTTGACTTGGAGAAATAAATAAACAATATGGCACAAGCAATTATACAGTACTATTGCCATTTTGTATGACACGCTACTACTTCGCTCACACGCTAGCTTGGCGATTAGCGAGAATCATGTCATGCAGTTTTTCCAAGATTTCTTCGAAAACCACATCTTTCAGGTGTCGTCACCTCTCTTCATCAAAAACAGATATACGACCATGTTTGAATTCATAAAACCAATATCTCACCGTTAGATCCAACTTCACTTTTATTTGTTCGCTAGTTTTTCCATCCAAAAATAAAAACCGAATTACGGATCGATTCTGCTCTTTTCCATTTCATCAAGAACCATGAAACACGAATTGACTGCCCAATAAAAACTAACCTATGAATCAGTCTGAAATTTAGTGTGTTGTCGTTTGACAGTAGATGGCGGGAATGTCGTCTTCTATTAACAATGCCATCTGTCGTCAAACACGGGTAGTTATTCATCGATTCAGGTAAATGAACCTACTACGCTTTGCAACCAGCTTCATGTTTATGACTGACCAACTTCTTTAACGATTCAAAAGTGAATTTAATTGGTTTAATTGAAATGACTGCTTTGAATTGAGTTGTAGTTTGAGTTCTTTCCGCCTGTTGCAGGACACGGACGAGACGTCGTGGTCGCGCGTGGGCGAGCTGGCGGCGGCGGGCCAGTGTCCGTGCTGGTGCGCGCACTGGGCCGAGGTGCACGTGCGCTCGCCCACCGGCGACGTGTGCTGGGTCATGCGCATGCAGAACCAGGTACAGCCAGCCTCACGCAGGTGTAGGCAGCGACGAGGAAAGCTCTTTTGAGCGTCCACAACCTGTTTCATAATCATCATCATCATCATTGGCAGTCTTGTTCGACCCAACGCTGAGTATAGGCCTCCTCCATTTGCGCCATGCCTCCCTGGCCTGTGCGAGTCTCATCCAGGTCTTGCCCGCAATCATCTGTAGGTCGCCCACTGTCGTGTTTCATAATAATATTCATATTTGTTTATTGCGTTCCATAATACGTGAGTGACGTTTGACGTCTCTATCGGTGTGGTACGCTCTCAATTTTTTTCTGAATTTTAAATAGTAATTAAAGTCAAAGTGCATTAAAATCAGTTTAATAGTGATCATAGTGGCAATCTGTGTAACATACATTGTACTGAGCAATAAATAGTGCGTTTATGGGCCGTAAACATACGAAATTCTGAAATCAAAATTAACGAAAATTTGTAGTTACCCGCTAATATCAACACAATATTTATTTTCGTTAGCTTCGCCTTGCCAACAGAGCCATCTGTATTGGTAGCAGCAAACGACCTATCGACCAGTGTCAAAAATCGTTACTGCCGCCATCTAGCGAACATCCCATATACCACTTGTTGAGCAAGTTTACAAGAATTTGATAACTATCGGGCATCAAATGTGGAGGTTGCGGTCGCTTTATATCTACATTAGAGGGCGGTAAGTGTGGAAAGTGTCAGGTCCTATATCACTGAGTATGCGTGGGCGTCCCTACGAAGGCCAGCATTACAATTAACTGGCATTGTCCCGAATGCAAGAAGAATATTGTTCGAGACAATAGGGCCGAAACTCCTGTCAGAGGTCCGACACAGAGCCTCCCTACAAATAACACAGGGATCCCAGGTGTTACAAGCTCCAGTACACCTACTAGTCCTGAAGCAGGTTCTACATATGAACTCACGCCGACTGTCAGCCCTGTTAATGCAGCCTCGACTCCCCCGCCACCTGAAATCACAATTGCCGACGTCACAACTGGGGAATTATCGCCTGTACCTGGAACCGACTTGCAGAAGATTATTAAAGAGCTGAGGATGGTGCGTGCAGAGATTCAGGTGTTTAGAAAGGAGATGGAGGTGGAAATGGCTGAGCTCAAAACCACTTTAAATACCTGCAGCACGCGCATCGACAGTCTGGAGGCCAGGGTGGAAGCGCTGGAGGAACGTGTTACTTCGGGCTCTGTAACTATAGTGTATAACTGTATACTATAGTGCCCAACTTAAACTCCACACAACACATTCATACATTAATTCGTACCATATCATCACACTTCCATATCTAATACATACCACTGATGGCTCCCAGTAAATATATTAAGTTTGGTCTATTGAATGCCGGCTCTCTAGGGACAAATCAGGACGAGGTCTTGATTGCCATGGGCAACCACTCTGTGGACATCATGGCTATCAATGAGACCGGGTTACGCAAGGGGGAAGAGGGCCGCGCTCCTAGTGTATCTGGGTACAAATTTAGGCACGTACCGCGACCTGTGACTACCCGAGGTGGGCGTGGCGGAGGAGTTGCATTTTATATAAAGAATGGCATTAACGCGCGTGTAAGCGAAACCTTCATTTGGCGAGTTTAATGTTTGGCATTGTAGCAACCCATAAGCCGCATTATTTATATGAAAAACTCATTTGGCGGCAAGCTCAATACAAATATGGTCTTCGTTCTGTAGTTGCCCCCCTAAACATGCTGCGACATAAAACCGCAGCTTTTAGAGGTAGCTTCCGGTTTGCGGCCACGCGCTGCTGGAATGACCTTCCACCGCCTATACGAGGCCTAAAAACAATACAGTCATTTAAATTTCAGCTTAAGAAGTTACTTTTGCATAAACAACTCTCTGAACAATAAGTTCTTTACTCACCACATCCATGTCTAGTGATAGTTTTTTATTTTATTTTATAATTTTATAACCATACATTTCATTTGAAATTCCAATAATCGTACTATAGTACGAGGGCTGCACTAAAAGTATCGGGATGGAATATTTCCACTGTTCCTGTCATATTAAAATCTTTTTAATTGAAAACTCCATGGTTTTAAAAATCGAATATCATTTATTTATTTAAAAAAAGATTCCCCGTCAAGGTCGTCCAAAAACTGCAGTCACCCAAGAAAACGTTGATGCTGTGCGTAAGCTGATTGAGGAAGATCGACATATGACATACCGCGAAATTCAGGCAACTTTAGACATTGGCATGAGTCAAATACAAATAATCTTGCATGAACAATTAGGTGTAAAAAAGTTGTTTTCCCGATGGATACCGCATTCGCTCTGTGAAGAGCAAAAAGGCTCGCGTTACTTGGTGCATCAGAACTCTCGAAAGATTCCAAGCAGGATCCTCAAATGCTGTATACAACATCGTATCAGGTGACGAATCCTGGATATACGCGTACGAACCCGAAACAAAAAACCAGTCACGAGTTTGGGTGTTCGAAAATGAGTTAAAGCCAACAAAAATTGTTCGTTCATGGAGTGTTGCAAAAAAAAATTGTTGTCTCCAAAAACCGGCCATGTTACGACTATTCCTCTTGAGGGACAAAGAACGGTTAATGCAGAATGGTATGCTAGCATTTGTTTGCCACAGGTCGCTTCTGAACTCCGTAAAGAGAACTGCAACCGCCGCATCATCCTCCATCACGACAATGCGAGTTCTCACACCGCACACAGAACAAAAGAGTTTTTAGAGCAAGAAAACATAGAATTATTAGACCATCCGCCGTACAGCCCCGACCTAAGCCCTAATGATTTCTATACTTTCCCTAAAATAAAGAATAAATTGCGTGGACAGAGATTTTCATCACCTGAAGAAGCTGTGGACGCCTACAAAACGGCCATTTTGGAGACCCCAACATCCGAATGGAATGGTTGCTTCAATGATTGGTTCCATCGTATGCAAAAATTTGTCAAATTTCGCGGAGAATACTTCGAAAAGCAATAAATACTTTTTTAAATAGTAATGTTGTGTCACTTCCTTGATTCCCGAAATTTTCAGTGCCGCCCTCGTATTAAATTTTCATTTTCAATTGAAATTCCAATAATCGTATAATTTAAGTTGTAATGATCTATTTTGTAATTCTATTCGCGACTATGATTTCTGTTTTTCTTGCCTTCCTCTTCCATATACATCCAAAGCTCTTTAAATAGTGTTGGCATGTCGGGTCACCCTCCAGTTTCCTAGCTCTTGTCTTTTTATTGGGTCCATCACATCTCATTTCACATTCACTCATGAACGCTTATTATAACACTGACACATAACATTATCACATTACATAACTGGCCATTTTGCAATGAGGCTTACATCATGTTTTCTTTTCTTTAGTGAATGTTGGGTCACAGATTACTAATATGTAGTCCGCATTCCGAGTTGGACAATAGTCGCTGATAGCGCTCACGTCGATAATTTGCGTTCCGATTTGGAAATCACGAATATGACAGCTGATAGCTGTCAAAAATTCGCTCACAGTGATATTATTCTATGGCATGGTAGGCGTTATCGCTAGATGGTTCATGTCATGACGTCATCTATGACGATTCACGGGACATAGTTATCGCGCTCACGCTAACTCAGCCGTTCCGAGTTAGCGCGCTCAAATCAATTACAGTGCAATTCGGAATGCGGCCGTAGCAAGCTCTTTAAAATGGGTCTACCACAATAATGACGTTTTGAAATGTTACCACTGCATAAAACGTAAAGTGAATATTGAGGATGATATTCTCGTAGTTACATGTTTGTCTATTTATTTTTCATTTCACTTTAATTTTTAAATCTGTTAAGTATATTTTATCACATTAAAATTAATTATTATAATTTTTTTAAGTACGCTGTACCGGTACATCGTCTAAATATTTTGTTTGCTGCATCGGTGGACGTCATAACGTCAGCGCCGGCTGTCAATGAAAACCAGCGCTGGGGCTTTGTCTTGCATAGGGTCGCAGCTATATGCTGAGCGATAGCCGTTTTGCGTGAATGTGACGCATGTTTCCCATAAACTTTTCTTTTTTTTAGTGTGTTCTTTTTTGCGTCATGTTTACCGCAAATAAACGTTTTTTCTTTCTTTCTTTTCTTCTTTCTTTCTAATAAGGTTTATAGAAGATGTTACAAACAAGGCGGTCCTGACACAGGCGAAAGTCGACCAAGGCACACCGTCCGGTTTCAGAATGAGGCGGCGGTTAGGGAGGCGGCTGCTCGAGGTGTCGGGTGCCACGAGTGGCGAAAAGGCGGACACCCTGGCGCGCCTATAAGGCGGCCCAGGGCTCCGGGCCAAACTGTAGCCTCTGTACAGCTGCAGGGAGGCCCGCTGGGCACAGGGCGGTATGGTCTGTGGCGCACCCGTCTACAGAAAGAAGAGACGGGTAGCCAAGGCTGCCGGGGGCTCTTTACCCCCCTCAGCCTGGCTGCCCTTCGGCCGACTCCCGGCCTAGGAATGGTGCGGCGGGAATGGATTGCGCATAATGTAGCTTACCATTTCCACCAAGGCAATTTCAAACACTCTGCCAGAGCTCAGGGTCTCTTGCTCCAGAGCATGGCGGAGTGGTCGGTTCACGTGGCTGTGGTCGCCGAGCCTTACTTTGTCCCTTGGCATTGTTTGGAGCGTATTTTTCGCCCAACGAGTCTCGCCGACTTCGAGAGTTTCCTCGTTGAGTTGGGTGCCGTCGTGGGCCGACTCCATCTTCGCCCAGTGCTGTTGCTAGATCTCAACCCTAAGACTACGGCGTGGAGATCTCCGTGACCGATGCTAGGGCTGAGGTACTGGAGGAGTGGTTGGTCACGACTGGCCTGGTCGGCCCACACGTGGGTGAGGCAGCGGGGTGGGTCAATAGTGGAAGTGTGGTTCGCTAGCCCTGCTGTCGCGAGCCGTGTTCGCGACTGGCGTTTCGCCGTGGAGGTAAGGACGTTGTTGGTATCGACACATCCGTACCGACGTCTCCGCCCAGGCCGCTGCCAGTCGCAGTTCATCGGTCCCGCGAACGGACGGTCCGCGCTGGGTGCGCAAGCAAATCGACAGGGAGCTTCTCGAGGAGGCCGCTACTGTCCAGGCCTGGATCCGGGAGGCGACAACGAACGGACCCGTCGACGTCGAACAGGAGGCGCTGTGGTTCCGCGGGGCGATGACGCAAATTTGCGACGTTTCCATGCCCCGGGTCCAAACACATTCAGCAAGGCGCCAGGTGTATTAGTGGTCCGCTGAAATTGCGCATTTACGCGTCGCGTGCGTGGCGGTTAGACGCCAGTACACCCATTATCGGAGGAGACGTCCTCGGGTCCCTAACGAAGAAGCCGCGCTGTACGAGATGTACCGCGTGGCAATTGAGACTCTGTGGCTGGCCATCGGCGAGGCGAAGACGCGAGCCCCAGCCCCAGCTGAGAGGACTCTTCACAGCGTGCCTCAAACGGGGCCAGTTTCCCGCTTAGTGGAAAACTGGTCGCCTGGTCCTGCTCAGGATGGTGGGGCTCCTAGACTGCTAGACGAGGTGTTCGAGCGGATAATCGCAGCCGGCCTCGCCGACCACTTGTGCAGAGAGGGGCCGGACCTGGACGAGACCATTTGGCTTTCGGCATGGACGCTCCACCATCCACGTTATATCGCGGGTGAGAGTCCTGGCGGAGCAAACGGTGTCCCGGGAGGGGTGGTGCTGGCGGTGTCCTTGGTAATTTCCAACGCCTTCAACACACAACGGCACTGCGGTATCATCGGGTGCCTCTCAACCTCCGCCGCATCGTTGGCGCTTATCTGGCGGAGGGATGTGTCACCTACGTGGGACGTGATGGCGAAAACCAGCGCCACATGTCGTGCGGTATTCCGCAGGGCTCGGCCGTAGGGCTGCTTCTGTGGAACATCGGGTACGACTGGGTGCTGAGGAGCGAATTTCAACCGGGCGTAGACCTGAAGTGTTACGCGGACGACACGCTGGTCACGGCCCGCAGGAGTTCGTACAGGGAGGGAGCGTTCCTGGCGACCGCTGCGGTCTTACAGGTGGTGAGCCGCATACGGCGCCTAGGCCTGAAGATGGGCCTCAACAAGTCGAAAAAAACCGCCATACTTCAACAATCAAAACTCAGTCCCCCAGGCCTACGTAGACTTTTTTCACCTAAACAATAGCAGAATGGATAGATCTCACCAGATTTAGAGCTCAGAATCCTCTGGCAGACAGGCAGCCTCGCATGATGCACTGGCTCGCGCGTTTGAGTTCAGGTGCACAGTACTAAGAATTTTATTTCGCGGCACAAGGCACATCGACAGAAACACTGAGAAACACTTTGGATGCCCGATGCTAGAACACGTGTCGCATTAGCTGGCGTCGTATATTTTTTTGTTTTTCGGAGAACAGTCGATGCAACCTTTCTCTACGACCTCTCACGGCCGATCGATATCTAAACACGACAAGACAAAGCAAAAGTTGATCTGATGTTTTTTTATATTATTATTGGATACTTTTGGAAAAGACCGTACCACTAAAGCAAATAACTTTAGAGCTAGACTAGGCTTCGAACCCAACTTTACTGAGAGGAGCATTTGTTTTGATTCATAACAGCTACTTTCGTAACGGTGATCATTTGCTGGTTGTAGATGAACTGGGACTACCTGCTGGAGTCACCGCTGCAGGACGTAGCGGCGCTACTGACGCCGGCCGCGCCCGGCGCCGCGCGGCCCGGTGCGGCCGGCTGCGGCCCGCCTGGTGCGGCCGGCTGCGGCCCGCCTGGCGCGGCCGGCTGCGGCCCGCTTGCTGCGGCGGGCTGCGTCCAGCCCAGCGCGGCCTGCTGCGACCTGCCCGGCGCGGCTAGCTGCGGCCCGCCCGGCGCCTGCAGCTGCCCGCCCGGCTCCTGCAGCGGCCCGCCCGGCGCCTGCAGCGGCCCGCCCGACGCCTGCAGCGGCCCGCCTGGCGCCTGCAGCGGCCCGGCCGGCGAGCGCCTGCACGCGGTGAGCACAGCCGCACTGCCACAGCTGCTAAGGGGCGGCCAACATATGTGTCCCCACCCACCACAGAACACGACCATTATATCCTGAGTGTCTATGGAGTTTCTTGCGCGTTTTTTCCAGGAACCTACTACGCATTGCAGTGGGCAACCAGCTTCATGTTTCTAACTGACCGATTCCTTGACAGTAAAAAAATGGCTGTAAATGGTTTAATCGAAGTAAATGCGTAAAGCGTGATATTTGATTCCATTACAATCACTCGAATCACTGTGTGATAGTTGTATCCAAGTGAGGTTCATTTGAGAAAAAAAGTATAGTAATTATTATGAAACAACTTGTCTTACACACGTTACAAAAACAGGTTTTCCGTATATTTTGGCCGTGTAGGTATTGTATTTGTAAGAAACAGCAATTTTTTTTACATTGTCGACGCAAAATGTCAATGCTGGGAGGTCTAGGATGTGCTAAATTCATAGAAGCAGAGCGTCGATGTGCCTTACGTCCTGTGTAAAGATGACAATCGCGCACTCGCAGGGTTCAGAGTGCGAGGCGCGCTCCCGCAGCAGCTCGTCGGGCGCGCGGCCGCAGCCTGCGCACGCGCAGGATCTGCACAAGTCTAGTTCCGACACAGTCGTTGGCGGCGACAGGAAGACTCAGCACGTGCACTCACACATCATGGAGCCCCAGAAGTAAGTTACACCGTTACAAGACTGGTTTATGAAGAGAATTTGTTATTATTTTATGTATTTATCTTTTATCGATTATTTTCTATTAAATGAAATGAACCAAGCGAGACTCATAGATATTTCAATTTGTTGACCATTTTGTATTTTTAAGTACCTGGTACTTGTTAACCTACATTGTCCTCCCATGCCCATTAAAAGTAAATGTCAATCATTAAAAAAAAGAGTAACTGTGGAGTTTCTGGCCGGCTCCTCATCATGGGAAACGACCAATTGGAAACCGTGCATCTAGTTTCTAACGTTCATAAGTGCCCATGTAGACATATCGTCACTGGAAAGGCAAAATTACTGGACCGCCAAAACGCCATTTCGCGAAAAAGCCATTTAAAGTTTTCTTTTAATACAATAACAATCGTATGTTTTAATTTATCATCAGATTTTAATCAAATAACTTGATTATGCAAACTTTTTCCCTTTTTTTTTTATTCATACGCTGTGTATTACTCTAAATGCTATTTTAGAAGATAAATGGTGTATAAGTAATATGACCTCATTTCTGAATAAGCCAGATTTACATTAACGCCGTCAAGTTAAACTTTGTTTGCAATTTAAACTTACTGATTACAACATGAAGGAATAGAAGTAAGATACAATTTCTTTTAATATAACTGTACGTTATGCTGGTGAAGCAGAATTACTTAAACGACACATTTTCCGTTTCAACATGTCTAGGACAAGACTTAAAAGGTGATCAGATAATTGATTAAGTTTACCACAATTACTTTAAAGTAACTTTGTCGTAATCATTTATGGGGTAAAAGGACGTAAAAGATTGTAATACTTAACTACATAAAATCATTAGATACTTAGAAATTACGTAACAACTGTTACCTATATTATATTAACAAAACGATTTTTTCTTGTAGATGCAAGACACATTGTTATAAAAAATCTTCTCATCTCAGGAAGAATACCTTTATTTCTTCTGAGATTTTATTATAATAACAAGTATGAAATAACAATTAACAATAAACTGAATATGGCCATCCCATTACTTCGGCAGTTTCTTAGTCCTCTATATACTCGTATGTATCAATTAAACGGTCTTGAATATTAATAGCATAGTTTAGACTTTTGTACTCTTCATGATACACCACTGGTATGAGTTTGTTAGAACACAATTTGTTAAGATTCATGTTTTTATTTATAGATACTGGCAGCAACGCTTTGTAACATTGTTTCAGTTGGACGGCGTCGTTTTTCTTCGTGATTTAAATTTTATCAGTTTCCGCATCTGGATTTATAGATAATTTCACATAAGCCATATTTGTGGTCTGTTTTTTAGATCGTTCTTAGTCTGCTTATTTTACCAAACAAATTACCCTTAAAATATTAATCTGCAATTACGTCCCATTTTGGGACATTGGGACATATCATATACAGCATGTAACGAAAACCCTGTCCGATCCTGAAGAGTATTATTTGGTATCGTACTGCGTACACAAATACGTAATCATTTAATGGATAGGAAACAATTATTTTTCCCCAAAGAAAATAATTAATTTAAAAAATTAAAAATAATCGTACCAAAGGCAACACTGATCGCCCGACAGGGTTCACCTACGGTTTCGTTTCAAAGAAGCCGCCTGAGGGCGGCGATGCTTTGTCGCATGCCGCCAAACAAACTAAGGACTAAAGAAACCTACGTTTTGCCTACGCGTAGGTATCAGCTGATATTTTATTGTATGCATAGACGCATAGTGACCCCGATTTCTGACCTTCTGTTTATCAAGAAACATTTATTATTGAGTTAATGTGATGTGCTTTTGGCAATGTACCGACTGTAGGTATTAGTTTATTAAAACATTTACTTGTTGCATACCTCGGAGATTGTGTTCCACATTTTCCGTTCCAGTCTATCTCTAACATTAGTACACATTCGACACCTTTTTATTAAATTTGCACGTACTCTTCGCAGCGAACTTGTGTACGATTTCAGTGCGCCGAAAGCTTCCACAATTCGAGTTCTTATCACAGTTACTTCCGAATCACACTCACACACAAATAAAAATTAACATATTCAAATATTCCTGATTGGTATACGATATTGTTCGCGATACGATAGCGGCACGTGATACGTACGGACATCCGATCGCAAGCTATCTCCACGTGAGACGCGAAGTGGCCAAACAAGTAGCGTGCCAGTAGGCAACCAGTCGGCTACATCAAAGGGTCGAGGACTCGTTATGAGTACCTACAGTGCGGCTAGTGCACGGCGGTGTCCTTTGAAATAAAAATAGGCAAAAAATAAAAGATTTCGCCGGCCGGTGGAGTGTTGTCAACTTATGAAAATTTACCATATTTAGTGTTACATTTCGCATGGTAACTAAAAATAAAAAAATCAATAACTTTTGGTTTTTATGAGTTACATTTTTTTTTTTAAAAATTCTAGTACGTATGTTAAACCAGGAATACGCCTTTTTTGGATCGGACAGGGTTTTTGTTACATATTGTATATATGATTATATGTCCCAATGTCAAATTTTGGAGAGTTACATTTAAGCAAGCTAAAACTATTTATTTGTATTTTGTCCTGGGCACGAATCACAGTAAAGTACCAATGTTTTTTATACCCCTTTGATCCACCTCGTTGATGGTACTTTTTTATAATTGAAGATACTTCATTGGCTCCTCTTTTCCCACCAATTTCAGACCAAGTGTAACAAAACCCATTTTTTGTGCCTGATTCTTAAAAACTTTGTGAATTTCAGTTGTTTCTTCTTTGTCCTTCAAATGTTTCAGTTTTTCTTCTTAGTTGTTGTTTTTGTCATTTTCAAATTGTGTACATTTCAAACACTTGTATTTGCGGGGGAAATTAAATCCTATGGTAAAACTAGTAGTGAAAACTTTTTTAAACACCTTTTCTCCTACGTATTGGAAGATATTTTTCTTCCGAAATTCCTAGAGCAAATACGTTCTTTTACTGTTTTTCCTGCAGTAGTGTTAGGGTAATGCTGGTAAATCCTGTTTATATTTTCGTACATTTTCGATAACTGTATCTGGGGTTTTGTTACTGGGCACATGTTTGCCTCTCATATCTACATTCGCAGCGCCATCAAAAGAGGTTGCAACTGTATTGTATACTGTTTTTTGCTTTTTATCTAATGCGCAAACTTGACACACTTTTTTTTTGGTTGGGAAATCATCAAATGACTTCTCCCGGTCTGGGTGGAGCGGGAGGACGTGTCAGACTTTTACTGACTAAAACCTACCCGTGTCCTTCAGTTGCCTGTGCCAGGGCCACGGTTACTCTTTCGAATTATCCGCGACCCTGAGGCGTCGGCCCTATCGAACCCCGTCATTTTGTGCTGACATCTCTGTCAGGCGCGCGTGGAACCTCCTCTCCAAGTGCCTGCGGCGACTAGGGGCGTGAGGGCGCAAGGCACTCCCTCACGCGCTCCGCCTCCTCCTTCGCGAGCATTACTGCTTCGCAGAAGGAAGTGACGAGTTTCCATTCCCTCTCGCTCCGTACCATGGCCTGGACCAGGGCCGGACGCGAGCGATCGCCGCCTCCGATCGCCTCTGCGAGGACATTATGGTGCTCCGCCCAAGCTGGGCAGACCTCCACCGTATGGTCCACCGTGTCCTCCGGGCGATCCACAAAATGGTGACACCCGGGCGTTTCCTCCCGCCTTATGCGAAACAGGAACCTCCCGAAACAACCGTGTCCGGTGAGGACCTGTGTCAGGCGGAAGGTAAGGACATCATGGCGCCTCTCCAACCACTCCTCAAAGAGGAAACTTACCGCCGCTACTGTGGCGTGCCCAAAAGTTGACACATTTGTCGTTGCCTTCGCCTTGTTTAATAAAGTAATCAAAAGTGTTTAAACGTACAATATTATTCGAGGAACACGGATTCGGGCTCATGTCTTTACCTGGTACAATTTTACATTTCTTGGTACTATTCTCTTGACCAGATAGATTCTCTCTTTCTTTTGGTGTCTTTTCTAATATTCTTTTGTTTCTTTTTTTCTGCCACACTGCCTGCAACACTTGCACTGCAATCTACCTAAACAATTGTGTCCGTTGATTTTGAAATTATTTTTTTCTGTTTTGTATTCTTGTTTTTTTTTAACGACTTCGGATTCTGATGATTCTGATTCACTTTCTTTCCGTATTAATATTCATTTTCATGAAAATGAATATCGTCTGTGGGCAGTTTCACTTTCTGGCCTGACGGATCTCGTCAACTAAACTATTCAAAACAAAACATATGCACGCGTCATTTACGCGCTGAAGGGCTTATCAGATTTTAACAACTTACAATTATCGAGACAGAACTGTCACTTTCTATCAAATAAAAATGTTTTTTATTACTCTAATCAATGAAATAATTATCTTAAAAAATTAAAACCACGGTATTGCATTGTCCCATCAATATCAACACGTTGTTACTTAATTTCTGATCAATTTGTACGCAGCAGTGGCAACAACACACGTCCTTTCGCTATAGCATTGTCATAGCCCTGTCTATCAGACTGGCTTAAGCGCCTGTGTGGGCGCGTTCACATATTCTTTTGTACTGTCAAATCGATATTTATTCAAAAATAATAATAATTTTTGAGATAAGTAATTTTACTTATGAGATGTAGTATATTTTTGGACGGAAAGGTTAACCAACTTTTGTGACGTTTGCAGTTTTTTGACTGCAAAGCAACTTGCTGATATCCCGCAAACTGTTTACTAACAGTCAGGCTAAATTACTTAAACGCACATTCACTCATAAAAAATTATAAGGCATTGTTTCTTATACGCCATACGTCATTACAATTTTCCTTTAATTTAAATTTGAATATTTACACAGTAAGTAAACATGACATAAGCGACATTCGTATAAAAAACACCGAAAAGTGTGTCACGTAAGCAATCGAAAACAAAAATAACCGCCTTTTTACGGGTTACTGAAGCGCCATAAAAGTGCTTCGATTGCAACGCTACATAAACAGATCGACACAGAAAAATTTGCTGATTCCGAATATGTATGTAACTCAATATGCCCAATTTGGCGGTTAAGTAATGTTGCTTTTCCAGTGACGATATGTATTTTATTTCTTCTGTTGCATTCCGCGATCAGTTTTATACTTTTAGCGGATGAGTTGAGGGTAAACACAGGTGTAGAACTACACGACGTATTTCAGTGAGGCAGCCAGCTCATTGGGATGCCTTTCCAGTGTTTCCTGGTACCTTTGTGTGGTGTTGTTGATTTCCTTGTCACCGTTCGTGACCAAACGACGACCTTATTATAACGTTATTGTTTGTGCAGCAGTGTGTCCGCCAGCAGGCGCAGCACGCAGCCCATCAACATCCCGGGCTCCCCGCAGCGGCAGGCCTGCGTCGCCGACGACGACGACATGCTGCTCATTGTACCTGAGGTGGGTCCTGGTCGCGCGCTACGTACAATGTATGGCGCTAGTATGAAGTTACATAGTAGTGACGTCATGTCTACGATAATGCTGTCTTTGTATAACAGTTATTCTAAAACGTGTAAAACTTGGCAACTTTTCGCAAACAAATATGTTCTTGAGTCCAAAAAAAACCATCCCTATTATTTTTATACTCAGTTCGATGTACAGAATGCGTAGACGAGGGCTTTCTGATGGGTCTCTTCCACCCCGCACTGTGTGCCGGGTAGCGTGCCGGGTAGCGTGCCGGGTAGCGTGCCGGGTAGCGTGCCGGGTAGCGTGCCGGGTAGCGTGCCGGGTAGCGTACTGGGTAGCGTGCCGGGTAGCTTGCTGGGTAACGTGCCGCGTAGCGTGTCGTCAGTGAGCACACCTCGTTACAGGGCAAGTCGCGACACCCAGTGCGGCGCTCCAACTCGTCGCCCGAGATGTCGGCGTCGTGGAAGGCCGCCGCAGCCGCCCGCGACACGCCCGCGCCGCCCGCGCCGCCCGCGCCCGCGCTCGTCAGCCTCGGGCCCGACGACCTCAGCGTGGACCCTGACGAGATGATCCTGCTGCCTAGCTGCGAGCCCACGTCAGTATACACACACCATTTTCTTTGGAAACAAAGTTGAGACAACATGGTTTGTTTGATCTTTGCTCATGAAAACATAGGGTAGTTTTAATTTGGCTTGTCCATCCGCATTGGTAATCGGGGAATGGCGGCCCGCGGCCAGCTGACGCGCCGTGTAGCGAGGTGTCTGCCTCGACTCTGTTCGCGCTGAACTGTCATTAGACGCGGTCAATTACGTGTAATAAACCCAATACTGGATACCTTCCTAAAAACAAAACTAAATTGCCGTGCAATTAGTTTACATACGCCCATTGAGACATTTTCTCACGCGAGTGCTGAGTTGCTGTGCGTTTCCTGAAACTGGGACCTGGTGCGTGGCTTGGATATTCAGGTTAATGGTCAGGCCTTTTTTATCTACCCTGTGTATTGAGCAAGACCATTACGTTTATGGGTGATTTTAGGTACAGCATCTTTCTCTAAAATATAATTTAAGGTCCTTCGAATTACATACTTTACCAAGCGCCTATTCAGACTCCACATGGTTTATCAAGAACCCGGAATATGAGCACATTGCCACCGGTACTGCAACGTTATATGTTGCCGGCTACGTCTTACTAAAACAATATTACCTCTACAAATGCAATCACGTTACGCACATGCTCCACACCGAATTATAGCTGAGATGAAGTGTCATGCCATAACGATATGCGGTGCAACCCTTAATTGTGAGATTGTTGTAAAGAATTAAGTTTTAACTGAACAGACACATGTGTTGCTGAGGAGTTTGTTACGCTACTTCACCCAACTATACCACTAGGAAATGGTGAAGGGTGGGCGTTATTTTGACGTTCGTAAACTATCGATTATTAGCTTAATTTGGATATTATTTTGGATATATATTGATTTTCTATTTAGTTTTGGTTGCCTTGGCAGCAGTGGTCTTAAGTAAAACGTATAATACTGGGCACAGTAGCAGCAGTACATCGCTGTCGATGCACGCCACGAAGAAGGCGGCGAAGAAGAGCGACATGCGCGTGTCGTGCGAGGCCATCCCCGAGGAGATGTCGGGCACGTCGCCGCACGCTGCGCACGCGCACCTCATGACGTACAACTCAGACCCCGGTACGTGCGACGCGCCCGCTGTCGCGCGAGCGAGCGATGTACATTAATACTAGCTACCCGCCCCTGCTTCACATGCTTTTTACGACTTGATGAAAAATCGAGGTTTCTTTATTATGTTGAAGTTAAAATATTAATGTATTATGCATAAAAACCTCCCGGATTCAATTCTCTAAATGTTGTTAAAAACGGCATCAAAATCCATGCCGTAGTTTCGAAGAACAACATGAAAAGCTACTTTAATGTATAATGTGCATACAGAACGCACTCGCACGCCATCCAGCCGCGTGTGCACGTCATCATTCACGTACACGGTCGCGTGCTCGCGCGACACTCGCTTGCGGTCACGACACAGGGCTACACATACTATACGAACATTTCGTTTCAGATCAATGAATATTCTCAAGCTTTTTTTGTCATAAGTCAAAGTACTTAATGTGCCAGAAACATGGAACATAAATATAATGTTCATACATTTCAGAGTAGGTCCAAATGTGAGCAAAATTTAATCGCAGAATTAAAAGGTGCAAGTAGATTGCGGTCGTTTGACGTAATAATGAACATAATCGAAAGCACTAGATTAATCCCTACGGTCGATGTCACCGATCGACGTAAATGCAGTCTAGTTGCACCTTCATGGAGAAGAACTGACCAGCAGGGGACGTAGGTGCATGGTGAAGCTCCCAGGGTGATAATGAAACGACTTAATTACAAAAATACACAAAACTCTTTATTTAGAAGATAAATAACAAAACTAATTATTATTGAGTTCTGCAAATGATGAAGCAAAGTTACTTTATCGTAACAGAACGTCTTCTTAATTTGCAACAATTACGGGTAAGGTTTAAAATCAAGTCGCCTGAATGGGGGGGGAGGATGGACAGGAGCGGTAGAAGCGCCCCCCGCGGACGTAGTTTTTTAATTGTTAAATGTTCAATGTTAAAATTGGTATAGCAGGATTTCTGAGAAGTCGCCTTAATAGCGGGTGAGCGGAGAGTGTTATGGTCGCCCCCATTTCCTCCCCGCCCCCCATTTTTTTAAGTTAAAGGTTAAAAATTTATTGAATGATTTTTGAGAAAAGCCCGCCAAAGAGGGGAAAGGGAAGCAAGCCATGATAGTAAGGCGTAATCAGACGTAATCGCCGCGGGCCCGCCGGGACTCCTACTTCTGAATGCTTTAAAAAAAAATAACCACGAAGGAGATGGCGGGGTCAAGTGAGCGAGTGAACAGACCCCGCCATCCCCTTCGTGGTTATTTTTAACCTAACCTGTCTGAGTCGGGGTACTCCAAGTCCTGAGCTCGCTTCGCTCGCTCTTTGGAAAACACCAAAATATTAACATTTATAATTATTTTCACGTAAACTTGGAAGCAACGGAATGACGTGAATTCGAGTATATCTGTCACTAGCGTTGCGTTTCAAGCATTAGTTATTGATTTACCGATATTTTTAGAAAATAATAATAGGCTACTTGATTCTAAACCCAACCCAGACTCACTACAAAATTATATCTCTAACACACGATAACCTAACATAAACTGTGCACTTATATCTAATATATATAATAATATAAAAACATAAGTGGAAATAACAACCTACATAACTAATAATGTAGACTAGATAACTTTCTACGAGCGTTTATACACATAGCAAACGACAACACACCGTCGGTTGGTCTATGATGAACGTTTGTAGAAGGTGTGCGTCTACTGCAGCAGTGTGTCTGGAAGTATGGGTATGGTGTGTAGAGAGCATTAGGCAGAGTAAACGAGCTGCAACTCGCGAAAGCGCGGCAGATGACATCGTTACTTGACTCCTGCACCTCGTCAGTATTACAATAATAGCAGTTACTCGGCGAGAGCTTCTCTTTGTTATACACTCGGCGACAGTCATTGTGATCCAGATGAACATGCAGGCTATGTGTGGTTTATAACGTTTAAAATCCATTTTGCATCTATAATGCAGGCCCAAGAGGCCTACGAAAATAAAAAAAAATATATAAAACGAAGACTACTGTAGCCCGAACATAAAAAAGATATAAATTATAACTTACATTCCTAGGGAACGTTCAAAACGTTTCTGGCATAGCACCTGTTCTCAAAACACACATTCACATCTGGAGTTTGCGCCACATTGACAGCGGCCGAGTGTATTTGACATAGTAACTAAGCCTCACTTCCGTACCAACCCTTTAGTATCCCACTAACTGTGTGGGCCACTGGGTGCGAAGTAGCCGATGTGATGTGTCGCGTGGTGCGGTGAGCGGGTGTGCGAGTGTGTGTGACGTGTGCGTGCTGTGCAGCTATAAGAACGCGCCCGTGTGCGAGTGTGTGTGACGTGTGCGTGCTGTGCAGCTATAAGAACGCGCCCGTGTGCGAGTGTGTGTGACGTGTGCGTGCTGTGCAGCTATAAGAACGCGCCCGTGTGCGAGTGTGTGTGACGTGTGCGTGCTGTGCAGCTATAAGAACGCGCCCGTGTGCGTGCTGTGCAGCTATAAGAACGCGCCCGTGTGCGAGTGTGTGTGACGTGTGCGTGCTGTGCAGCTATAAGAACGCGCCCGTGTGCGAGTGTCTGTGACGTGTGCGTGCTGTGCAGCTATAAGAACGCGCCCGTGTGCGAGTGTGTGTGACGTGTGCGTGCTGTGCAGCTATAAGAACGCGCCCGTGTGCGGGTGTGTGTGACGTGTGCGTGCTGTGCAGCTATAAGAACGCGCCCGTGTGCGAGTGTGTGTGACGTGTGCGTGCTGTGCAGCTATAAGAACGCGCCTGTGTGCGAGTGTGTGTGACGTGTGCGTGCTGTGCAGCTATAAGAACGCGCCTGTGTGCAGGCACGGCCGACGCGCCCGCGCAGCCCGCGCAGCCCGCAGCCCTGCACAACCACCACCACCAGCTGCAGAAGGTATGCACTGTTTACTTTATTACTTCTCTTTATTAAATTTAACGCTCGGTGCAGAAGGTTAAGGTAGCCCGCGAAATTACAATTTTGATACTTTTTTTTTGCAATTATGCGGTCAGTTTGGCGAGCTACCGACGCTTTCGCCAAAATGGAATTTATACTTAAAGTATATAGCACTGGAGAAGGCATAAATGCGCAATATTCTAAACAAAAAAGCCTGTCACTTTTGTCGGGGGGCGCAGTAGGTACTACAAAAAAACAAAAGCTGCTCGCGTGGAAAGATAAGTCCGTACCATCGAATTGTTTTGAATTGATATCCATATTTTTCGGAATTTGTACTGAATCTTAATTATTACTACATTTAAATAATTGTAACAAAATTTATAACAATAAAATACAATATCAACAATAAAATAGGTTAAGTTAAAAAAAAAACTATTTTCTAATAACCAAATACCAAATAGTTCCATTCTAATAATGGAAATATAAAAACATTGAACACTAAAAAATAACATATTTTTAACAAAAAAGTTACATGTTTCGTATTCAGAAATTATCAACATTTCTATTTTGGTTTCAAACATGACCCCTTCGCTAGTCTCGCTAGCACTTTTACTAAAAGAGATAATTACATCAAGCATGTCAATTTTACTGATTTGACGTATATTTTTATAATGCAAAAGAATAATTATTTTTGTAACAAAAAGGCAAAGTATGTGTTTGCTGCTAACGTTAATTTTGAATCCCGAGTAAGCAAAGGATCGAAAACAAAAAACACAACATGGTATTAAAATAAACCTTTATGGATACAAGAACCTTTGACATAACTGGGTTAGCTAAAGGTACAATAGAAAAGGTAAACCCTGACTCCTAAACTAGGTGGTCCTGTGACTTAGGAGTCAGTGTTCTGCTGTCACTGATAACACAAACCTTTTATGTTGTGTTCTAACATTACAAAAATTGTCATTAAGATTGCAGGTTACAAAGTAATAACGATGAAATATTAAAGGATGTTAGTAAAGACTTTTAAGGTGTATATGTGAGTATGTTAGAATGAGGATATGTAGGTGTTTAGCATTAGCGTGAGGGTGTGTTGAAGTGTCCTGCCGGAGGCTCTACGCGGGAGTCGTGCGGTCCATGGCCCTTTACGGGGCACCGGTGTGGACGCGTTCTTTGAGGCGTCGACCAGCCCGCCGGTTGAACGCGTCCCAGAGGGTCATGGCCGTCCGGCTGGTCCGGGGATACCGCACGGTTTCCTGCGAGGCGGCGAGCCTCCTTGCCGGATTGCCGCCATGGGATCTGGAGGCAAAAGCCCTCGCGTACGTATGGGAGTGGCGCGAGGAGGCAAAACGCCGGGGTGTGACTCCGCTGCCGCGAGAAATCACGGTACAGCGGACAGAGCTCCGGCGGGATCTCATGGCGACATGGAGGGTGCGATTGTCGCAACCCAGTGCTGGGCACGCCGCAATAGCGGCGGTAAGTCCCCTCTTTGAGGAGTGGTTGGAGAGGCGCCACGGCGTCCTCACCTTCCGCCTGACACAGGTCCTCACCGGACACGGTTGTTTCAGGAGGTTCCTGTTTCGCATAAGACGGGAGGAAACGCCCGGGTGTCACCATTGTGTGGATCGCCCGGAGGACACGGTGGACCATACGGTGGAGGTATGCCCAGCTTGGGCGGAGCACCGCAGTGTCCTCAGGGAGGCGATTGGCGGCGGCGATCTCTCGTGTCCGGCCCTGGTCCAGGCCATGGTACGGAGCGAGAGGGAATGGAAAGCCGTCACCTCCTTCTGCGAAGCAGTAATGCTCGCGAAGGAGGAGGCGGAGCGCGTGAGGAGAGAGCCTTGTGCCCTCACGCCCCCACTAGCCGCCGCAGGAGACGCCGTGGGCAGTCGGGAGTCGCCTGCAGATTCCCGGCCACCGTAGGCGCGGGCTTGCGGACGGCGAGCAATGGGTAGCTCGCCGTCCCGTAAGGACGAGGCCCGGGTCGACGGTGCGTTGTGTTCCACGCGCGCCTCAAAGAGATGTCAGCACAAAGTGACGGGGTCCGATAGGGCCGACGCCTCAGGGTCGCGGGTTATTCTACAGAGAAAACCGTGGCCCTGGCACAGGCAACTGAAGGAACACGGGTGGGTTTTAGTCAGTAAATGCCTGACACGCCCTCCCGCTCCACCCAGAGCGGGAGAAGTCATTTGATGATTTCCCACCCAAAAAAAAAAAAAGTGTTGAAGTGTGGTTATTTGGATATGTAAATAAAATGGAAAACAACAGTAGAACTGTTTAGATATTTATACTCTTATTACTGGTGGTGTAGTAGTTCTTTAGTTCGAGCGTAGCCTGTAGTGCTCCTGTAGCCAATTTTTCACATTTTTGAAATGTTAAAGTCTGCGCTATGTCTCAGAGATTTAAAAATATAAATACGTCTTCTGTCTTTTGAAGCGGTGTTATCTATTTGGTTATACCCTTTCAGTCCGTCATCAATCACTACACCCAGGTACTAGAGTCGCACATGAGCAAGAACTGAGATCAGAGCACGCATGTGCCGTGATTACAAATTCTGGTGGAGTTTTATTCCTATGCTCATAAAGAAGGGAATGAAGTTCGTTTTGGCCATGTTGATGGTGAGTAGTTTGAATACAGCCAGTTCATAACAGTTTTTAAGGACTGCTCCGTAATGTTCTTTACCTCGTTCCAAGTATTACCATAGACACATATAATATAATACTACGTACAGATACCCAATCCCATACAAAGAAATGAAACCTCCTTCCCTCATATCGCCGTACAATTCACTGGTCGTAGTGATGGATTTTCAATCTCTTTATTTGTCTTGAATCTGTAGATTATGTATTTTCAATTCTGCTACGTCTGAAAACAGTGTGGTGACTAGTGCTATCTGTTCTGCCAGCACCGTCGCCACTGCGTCATCATAGTCACATTTCCATGACGTCAGCGTTTGCTTAATCTCAAGTTTAAATTCCTTCAATTGGTAAATCGAAGAGTCATCTAGCCTCGGGCGCTTATGGCGTGCGGTTATGTTGATGAATTCCGGTTCAGTCACAGCCTGAGTTATGTCCGGGACAGACTGCGATTGATCCGTCGCCAGCGTAGCAATTGGACTTTTCGTCGTTCTATTGAGCGGAAAACGCTGCACGAACGCCATGAAGTTAATATATTATCAGTAGTCTTTTTTTTTTTTTGGGAATGGCATCTCGCACGTCAACCTATGAGGTTGTCGTCTACTCAGACGGACTTGCCTGTGTTTGCCCTAATAAATTAAGGCCTCCAGCCAGGACTTAAACTTAAATACTAACTAAAAACTAAGCGACTACACACTAAGGGCACCCCCTGTGGGGTACGAACCTCGGCTTAGGGCGTCGCTGGAAGAGGGCAGCAAATGACTAGCTGGATCAGGAATGATATTATTTAGGGACGAATTTAAAGCTACAGGCTCAGCGGCGCGGGCTGGCTCGAGCAAGGGTCGGGAGGGGCGTAGATTTGGGCGTCGCGGCGGGCCTCGGCGGCAAGGACGGTAGGACGGCGATCGGGTTTTGGGGTTATGAAGCGTGCTGGTGGCCTTACTACTCTCCTGGAGGAGGGTTGTGGCGTCGTCGCTCGACGACGTCTCGAGAAGAGAACCGCCTGACTCTTATCAGGGTTGACCTCGATTCTCCATTTCCGGAACCAAGCGCCTAAGACGTTTGCGGAGGTTTGGAGAGTACGAGCTATAGCGTTGGGACAATGACCGGTATAGTAAACGGCAGTGTCGTCGGCGAAGAGAGCCAACTGAACCTTTGTACTCTGTGGGATATCGCTAGTAAACAGCGTGAAGACTAGAGGAGATATAACGGAACCCTGAGGGACACCGGCGCGAATAGGGTGAGGGGACGAGAGTGCACCCTCGATGCGATAGCGGAAGGTGCGATTCGACAAAAAGTCTCGTAAGATGAGCACGAGACGATCTGGCACTCCTAGTTGGTACAGCTTGTATATCAAGCCGTTGTGCCAGACTTTGTCGAAGGCTTTCGCTATGTCGAAGAATAGCACGCCCGTCGTCGCGTTACGCTGCAGACCAGCGCATAAGTGCTCTACTATACGGTGGACCTGGTGGATACTCGAGTGTTGGGGACGGAAACCGAACTGCTCGTTGGGAATGAGGCTCTTTGCTTCGGCGTAGTCTTTGAGACGCTTATAAATAAGTCACGTAGATTTTGCTGAGAACACAGAGTAAGCTAATAGGGCGGTAGCTGGAGGGCTCAGACTTTGGCTTGCCTGGCTTTGGGATACCGATGACGGTGGCTTCTTTCCATGCTTGTGGGAAGATGTTGTTGCTCAAGGCGCCATTGAAGATGGCGGTCATAAGCATTATGAGCGGGGCAGGAAGGAGTTTGTATACCTTATTGGTAATACCATCCGAACCGGGGGCCTTACGAGCGTGGAGCCCCTTAATGATGTCGTGCACTTCGTCTGGAGTGACGGGAGGCAGAGGATCATCAGGGTCTTCGACGGGAGGGAGGGAGGCTCTCCGTTCGACTTCAGCGTCGACCTTGTTCAGGTGAGCTTGGTCTACTGGTTGTGAGCTAGGAGAACATTGGGACTCTAGGCTGTCAGCAAGACATTCGGCCTTGTCGGGACTGTCGAAAGCGACACTATTGTCGGGGCGGATGAGAGGAGGCATAGATACCTCTTCTGAGGAACGCAATTTCCTCTGTAATGGCCAGAAGGCTTGATGAGTGGGCTCGAGTTCACTGAGCATCTTGTTCCAGCCCTCAGAGCGAACCTCCCCTATGCGTTTCTTTACAGCACGCTGTAAATGGCGCATGTGGGCTTTGTTCGCGTCACAAGGGAAGGAGTCGTAGGCACGAATGGCCGCGTTCTTCTCGGTTATCAGGTCACGTACGTCAGTAGGTAGTTTCCAGCGATGGTCTTCCATCACCGGAACTTCCCGTGAACAATCCGTCAATACGGATTGTACGTGCTCTGTAAACGAGTCGATTGCGGCCGTCGTGTCGGCGACTGACACTAAGTGATCGGGGATGGTGTCCAAGTGAGGCGACGTGGTGGATTTCAGTCTTTCGCTTACTTTCCTCCAGTCGGTTATCATCTGGGTCTGAGGGGGGCGGTTGGGGTCGATAGGGCCCGAGTAGGGTGCAAGATGCATGACTACTGGGCGGTGGTCAGAGTTAAGCTCATGGAACGTCTCTATCGAATGCAAACGAAGGTTCACATTCTTGAGCAGCGCTACATCGAGAACATCGGGAAGGTGATTGGGATTTCCTGGGAAATGCGTCGGGCTCATTGGAGTGATGACGTCAAAGTTAAGGGAGTCGCCTAACTTGAAAACTATCCTACCTCTGGTTGAAGTTGTGCTACTATTCCACGCTGGGTGCTTGGCATTAAGATCCCCCGCCAAGATGACGGAGTCACTCATACCGAAGAGGGCAGTGAAGTCCTTTTGGAGCGAGATGGGATCCTCCGGACCATTGTCTGGTGGAATATAAGCAGAGATGATGGTGATCGGTTGATGACCAGTCATGCCGAGCCGACAGATAGAGGTCTCCAGATGGGAGAAGAGAGAAGGTGGGTCGATAGGAATGCAATACAAAGATTTCCTAAAGTATATTAGTGTGCCACCCTTGTGGCATCGAGACCTGTCATTGCGAACTAGTTTATAGTTGGCAATATTCGGGTTTCGGTGATGCGGTTTTAAAAAGGTTTCCTGTATGAGGAGGATGTCAAGCTGATGGTCGCGGAGGAAAGCGGCGATCTCATCGCGTTGACCTGAAACGCCTTTTGCGTTGAAGAAGCCTAATTTAAGGGATCGGGGTTTGTTACTGTTTACTCTCGTATTATCCATTGAGAATTAATATTTGAGTGAGTGTAGAACTTGCGCGATCTCGGGATACGCGCTGAGGACTTCCATAAGGCGAAGTGCGTTGCCGTTTGCAGCAACGATTTCTTCCGCCATTTTGTCCGCGGCGGTCGTGAAGAGATCCGCGTATGTACTTAGAATAATTTGGGCGCTGTTTCGGCCCTGGGTTCCCTGAGGTTTCGCTGGAGAGGCCGTATGGGCCGCGGGGGCTTCCAAAGGCGCTGGGATGGCGGAAGCCATCAGCGCTGGAAGTTGAGCGGGTTGCGCTGGTTGCGCGGCAATAGAGGGCACCGAAGCTGCGGGAGCCTTCAGGTGATTTAGGTTAGCCCGTCTAACCTAAATCACCTGGAGGCTCCCGCAGCCTCTGCGGACTGAGCCGCTCCGGCATCAGCGCGGAAAGAGGCTTTCCCCAGGGGCTTTCCCTGTGCTGATGGTCGCTCGCGCGTTTCGCGAGTTTGGGAGAGGAGGACTTCGGGGCCTTAGGACAGCCCCGGTAATTTGCCGGGTGTCCCGCTTGGCCGCAGAGTACACAGCTGGGAGGCTCTAAACATTGTTCCCTATCTTTAGGGCGGGTACAGTCGGCGGTGCCATGCTCTCATAGACACTTGACGCATCTAGGGGTGGCATAGCAGTTGGACTGCGAGTGACCATATAATTGGCAGCGATGACACTGTCCAATTTATTGAGCTCTGTAAGGCTTCTCTATTGAGATGCCTGAGAGCGAACACACCGACTTCACCTTGAAGATCGGGTGGTGACCTTCCGTGGGGTCACAGATGACAAGGACCATGTCGTATACAAGGCCCTGTCTCGCTTTATGCAAGCGATGGACGGCGGATACTGGGACGCCTTGTGCAATAAGGTCGTCCTTAATCTCCGCAGTGGGGATTTCTTGGGGAACGCGCCTAATGACAACGCGAGTGGGGGTTTCCTCCGGAAGGGAGTACGTGTGAAAGGAATAGTTCCTTTCACGCAGGGCGCGGGAGAGATCCCTAAAGTCCGTAGACGTGGGGACGGTAACTTTGATCCCCTGGAGGGTGGATCGGGCGTTGGTGTAGTTGATCTTGCGATCAAAACACATCCTAGAAATTTATCAGTAGTCTAGAAACCCAAGTATTTTATATGTGTGGCACGCACGAGTAGGCGATTTACGTAGCAGATAGTCGTCTCGTAGCACTGTGTGGTGGGGAGGGACACCTACGACCGTAGTGCGTAGCGAGTGAAAGGCGTCTCCGTGAGCGTAGCACTGTGACGTCGCCGCGCGTCTTAGTAGATACCACTTCGTAGATTGTCCGCTAATTTAGCGTCAGCTCTCAATGTTGGTATGACTCGGCGGTCACAAGGACGACACGACACCCCACTACACCGAGCACCCGCGTCCGGCAGTTCGAATCCCACCAATTACCAAAAACGGCCCAAGTCAAAAATAGGTGACAGATCTACGAAATCAATATGTCCCTTTCTAGAGACGCTCAGAGAAGCGTTAACAGTCCATATGAGCACTTAAGAAACGGAGAATTCACAATGACACTTGTCCACCAATCAGGCAGTAGCAAGAAGGCCGCACCGAACACAAGTCTGCACGCAACGACAGCAACGGGTGGTGCGGGATAAAAAAAAACTGTAACATTTTGCAATTTTACCGTTTTACAAGGGTGACACTGAAAGTTCTTAGAAAATCAAAAACTGAACAAACTAGCAAGTTATTAGTTTTATTATATCTTTTCAAAATAGTGTCAATTTACATCAATACATCGCCTCTCAATAGCATCCGATGAAACCACTGAGAAAAGCACTTTGCCCACTCGTCCTTAGGGGTCTCTTCGACGGCATTTTGAAACGCAGCCACTGCTTCCTCGGCGTTTATAAAATGTTTTCCACAAAGATTTTTTTTCGAAAAAAAAAAATACGCAAGGTGCGAGTTCGGGGCATCATAATAGGGCGGGGGGTGACCCAGTAATTCCACGTCTGAAGTCGCCAAGTAGTACGATTGTTCGCTTGGCGGTGTGCGACGAGGCGTTGTCGTGGTGAAGGAGGATCCTACTGCGAGGTCGTTTCTCCCGAACTTTTTCCAAGACAAGTGGCAAACAATTGTTAGAGCAAGCTAATTGGTAGAAAAATGTTTTTTGCTCTTCCAACAATTTACCAGTAATGAAATAGGAGTACATAATGAGTACAAAGGTGATTGCCTACTTTTGGGCCCAGCTGTTACAGAAGAAAACGAATGTGGAAAAAATACTTTATTTTATGATAAACCAAAAAATATAGAAAAATATGTCGGATTAAGCCCAGACATCAGAAGTAAGACTCAGGTATGACAATACATTTTCAATTGAACAATCAGTTAATAAGTATCATGAATCTCGAAGTATAGAAATATAATTAAATAACTAATAATTTTTGTGAGGGCGGTTACATAGGGCAGTACTGACTGTCAGGGACAGTGGTCCATGCTGTGGCAAGCGGGTTTCTAGGGTAGATATCAATATAGGAATAAAGGAATGAAACCAAGAGGTCGCTTAACACATTTATTTAACAAGAGATTTCAGGGTAGTGAGTTCTAAGGTCTCTGAGTACTGGTTCTGGTCACTGAAGTTAAAAGAGAAGAGAATGTTACTGCCCTGGGCTTGGCTACGCCGCAGCACGAGGTCCGGCGTGAGGTCTCAGGGCAGCAGAATTGGGCGGCGACTTCAGAGGTCGCTCGACGTGGGCAGCACCACGCTTGGGTGCACGACCGCGTGTAGGCACGGTCGTGCTAAGGCAGGGCCTCAACACGTGGCGGGCGTGGGGTCTCGGCACCCACGACCCACGTGGATGGCAGGTTAGGCGGCGGTAGCGGCCGCGTGTTTAGTACGCGTGACTGCAGTCTCTCCAGCGGTAGGGCGGAGGCAGCGAGGACGTCAGTCAGCGGTAGGCAGGATAGAAGTTGTGAAGCCCAATACTGGAACCCTGGAATCAGCGCGAGGCGGGTGCTTCCGTAAGCGTTGTGCCAGGACTGCAAACCTCCGCCGATGTGTGCGTCTCCCAGCCGTAAGCCCAAAGCAAGGTGGATGGAGGAAGACTCACCCATCGTGGCGGTTTACAATTTTAGGTTATGTCGTGCACATGCCGCTGGCATTCTCGGAGGTCCCTCGCCGCGTGGCCAGGCGATTTAAGCGAACAGCAAGGCGCAGCGCGGCGAGGCAAGCAAAGCGAAGAATGCGAGAAGCATGCGCACGCATGCACAAGGTGCAGTAAAGGTGACAAGTGATGTGGCAGAAGCCACTATAGGTAAATAGCTTTCTCGACAGTCATAGGGAGGCTGCCGAGAACAATTACATTAGCTGCCAGACCGCGCAGACAGAAATACATAGAGAATGCGATCTGGCAGGACACAATTAAGAATAGAAGCAATCACGCTGAGCACTTACCCGTTTATCTCGGGGTTATTTAGACTTACAACTTGATCTGCTTGATGCGAAGGAAAGGGAACGTTAGGCGTCAAGCAGGGATATTTATAGCCTTAACCATACCACGACACCGAGTGACGTGGTGGGAACTTGTAAGATTTAGGGATGTCATTCTTTTAAACCGTAACTAGTGATGTGCGTTTTAGTTGATCTGTAGGAAATCGACTACAACGCCACAATGCACCCCATTAATATACCGCAATAAGGGCAGTACTAATTGTCAGACACATCGTTCCACGTCCAACAACGGGGCAGTACTGACTGTCGAGGGACAGTGGTCCGTGCACCGAGACGCATCCGTTCGAAATGCGTGCTGATTGTTTTTTTTTTTTTGTGTGTATGGCATCTCGTAGTTGACCTTGAGAGGTCGTGACTACTTAACCGGACTATCCTGTGGCTGCCTTAAGCGGACTCAAAGCCTCCAGCCAGGGGCGTAAAACTACTTACATTACTAAGCGAACGCTCGCTAAGGGCACCCCCTGTGGGGTACGGACCTCGGCTTAGGGCGTCGCCGACGGGAGGACAGCAAGATGGGACAGGCTGGATCTGGATTATATTATTATTATCAGGGGAATTTAAAGCTACAGGCTCAGCTACGGCGCGGGCTGGCACTTCGTCGAGCAAGGGTCGGGGGGTACAGTTACGTCGGGATCTTCGCGAGGAACCTCGGCGGCGAGGTCGGAATGTCGGTCTGTGTTTGTGCACTGTACTGGTGGCCCTACTGCTCTCCTGAATGAGAGTTATGTGGTCATCGGGATCGGTGAGGACATGCTTGGGACGGCGGACATGACTAATGGAGGAGGGAATATAGCTAGCGGCCTTGACAACCAGAGGGTTGCGGTGATTCGCGGCGGTCTCGAAGAAACGCTTTGAAATGCGTTTCATAAACTGGCGGATAGTGGGAATCTTGAGGTCAACGTGAAGGATCTCGTTGCGAACGTACCAGGGGGAGCCTGTAATCCTACGGAGGAACTTGTTCTGGAGGGTCTGCATTCTATTGAAGCGATGGGGCTTGGCGTGTGCAAAGACTGCACTGGCATATGTCATGATCGGGCGGATGCACGCTTTGTAGATACGCATTTTGCACTTTAGTGACAATTTGCTACGTGCATTTAGGACAAAGTGAAGTCGCCGCCTTAATGTGCTCTGAAAAAGAGAGGTGTTCATCGAGCACTACACCCAGATATTTGGCTCGCTTCTCCCAAGGGATCGGCTTGCCGAACAAGGTGATCGGTCGAGGGGGGCAGGGATTACGACGCGGCTTTGAGAAAAGAACCGCTTGACTTTTGTCGGGATTGACTTCGATTCGCCATTTTCTAAACCAAGCGCCAAGCTTATTCACTTGGGTTTGGAGAATGGGAGCTATCGAATTTTCATCACGGCCGGTGTAGTAGATGGCCGTGTCGTCTGCGAACAGGGCCAACTGTGCCTTACTGCACTTGGGCATGTCGCTGGTGAAAAGCGTGAATGCTAGAGGAGAGATCACAGAGCCCTGAGGGACTCCTGCGCGAATTGGGTGAGGGGAGGATAGCGCTCCTTCGATGCGATAACGGAAGGTGCGGTTCGACAAAAAGTCCCGTAAGATGAGCACGAGACGATCTGGCACATCGAGTTGGTACAGCTTATATAATAAGCCGCTGTGCCAGACTTTGTCGAACGCTTTCGCTATGTCAAAGAAGACAGCACCGGTCATCAAACCTCGTTGGAAACCGAAGTTGATGTGTTCGACTATACGGTGGACCTGTTGTACGCACGAGTGTTGGGTTCTAAAACCAAACTGTTCGTTGGGGATGAGGCCCTTTGTCTCGGCGTAGTCTCTGAGACGCTTATAAATAAGCCTCTCATAGATTTTGCCGAGGACATTGAGCAGACTGATGGGGCGGTAACTAGTAGGCTCCGACTTTGGCTTGCCGAGCTTCGGGATACCGGTGACGGTGGCTTCTTTGAATGCCTGTGGGAAGATGTTATTGCTCAGAGCACCATTGAAGATGGTGGTCAGTAGCATTATCAGGTGGGCAGGGAAAAGTTGGAATACCCTATTGGTGATTCCATCTGAGCCTGGGGCTTTACGAGTCTTAAGACCTTTGATGAGGTCGTGCACTTCGTCTGGCGTGACGAAGGGCTATGTTCGTTTTCAGCGTCGACCTCAGAGAGGTGAGCTTGGTCTACTGGTTGCGAGCTAGGCGAGCATTGGGCTTCTAGACTGTCGGCTAGAAGCTCAGCCTTGTCGACATCATCGAAGGTGATGGTCTTGTCGGGACGGATCAGGGGGGGCATGGAGACTATTTCTCCGGATCTAAGTTTCCTCTGGAGTTGCCAGAAGACTCGGTGAGTGGGCTCTAGTTCGCTCAGCATCTTGTCCCAGCCGGCGGTACGCAGCTCCTCTATGCGTGTTCTTACAGTACGCTGTAAGTAACGCATATGGGGTTTGTTCGCGTCGCAGGGGAAGTTGCTGTAGGCACGGACAGCCGCGTTCTTCTCATTCAACAGTTCGCGTACATCGACCGGCAACTTCCAGCGACGTTCCTCCGTCGCTGGAATTTCCCTTGAACAATCGTTCAGGACTGATTGTACGTGAGCTGTAAATGAGTCGATCGCGGCCGTCGTGTCAGCGATAGAGTCAAAATGATCGGGGGTCCAAGTGGGGGGACGTGGTGGATTTTAAGCGATCGCTTACTATCCTCCAGTCCGTTACCACTTTGGTGGGAGGGGGTTGGGTGGAGTCGGGCAGACCTAAGCGGGGGACTAGTTTCATGACTACTGGACGGTGATCAGAAGCGAGCTCTTGTACCACTTCTATAGAGTCCAACCGTAGGTTGACGTTCTGTAGGAGCGCCACGTCGAGCACGTCGGCGGTGTGATTGGGATCGGGGGGAAAGTGAGTGGAAGTCGGAAGAATCGGCGCGATGACATCGAAATTCTGAGAGGAGGAGAGGTTGAACAAGTGTCTCCCTCTGGAGGAGGTCTTGGTGCTATTCCAGGAGGGATGTTTTGCGTTGAGATCACCCGCTATGATAACGGAGTCACTCAGGCTAAATAGGACAGAAAGATCTTCAGTAAGGAGTTGGAAATTCTCCGAAGTATTAATGGGAGGGAGGTAGGCCGATACTATGGTGATCGGTTGATGACCTGAAATGCCAAGCCGACAGCAAGACACTTCCAATCGTGAAAGTGTGGGAGGGTCAATGGGAATGCAGTAAAGCTCCTTTTTGTAGTAGATAAGGGTACCGCCCTTATTGCAACGCGTCCTGTCATTGCGAACTGTACGATAGTTTGCAATTGACGGATTTCGGTAACTCGGTTTAAGGAACGTATCCTGAACAAGGAGGATGTCGATGTGGTGGTCGCGGAGGAACTCGCTGGTTTCAGCGCGTTGTCGCAGGATGCCATTGGCATTGAAATAACCTAACTTTAGGGATCGGGGTTTGGTTCTCGCGAGGATTATTAAGGGTTGGGTTGATTGGTAAAGGACATCAGGGCTTGCGTAATTTCCGGGTACGCGTTATATATGCTTTGAATCATGAAAAGGTTGCCGGCATTTCTGGCGGCAACAATTTCGCTGGCCATTTTCCTGGCGCGAGGGGTAAGGAATGCCGTGAACGTGCTCGAGATCAGGTTGAAGGCGTCCATTGGGTTCTGGCCGACCATACGGGTGGCTGCGGGTGGAGCTGAAGCGGCAGGAGCGGCTTTGTTGACAGGCACAGGAATGCCTGGGGGCGCGTTGACGTGGATGCGGGGGTCCATTAGTGTAGGGATGGCCGCAGGGACGTGTCTGGGAGCTAAGGCTGGAAAAGCCTGCTGGTGGTGGTAGTAATTCCAAGGCGAGGGCCTCTGAGGACTGAGTCGCTCCTGGTGATTAGTCGTTGGCCACGCGTGGGCATAGCGGGGGCTTGCCCTTTGTTGACGGGCGTCTGCACGCTTTGTCAGCTTGGGAGATAAGGTTTTGGGAGTCTTGGGGCACCCACGATAGTTGGCCGGATGGCCTGACTCGCCGCACAGCACACAGCTTGGTGGCTCTGTGCACAAGGTGCGGTCTTTTGGACGGGAACAGTCAACAGTGCCGTGTTCGCCCAGGCACTTGACGCACCTGGGTTTGGCATGGCAGTGCATCTGCGAATGCCCGTATAACTGGCAGCGGTGACACTGCCCTTTGACACCGGTCTTGAAAGGTTTCTCAATCTGCAAGCCGGTGAGGTTGCAGATGGTTCGGACGTTAAAAATGGGGTGGTGACCCTCAGTAGGAGGGCAGACCACGAGGTTCACGTCGAATGGCACTCGGCCTCTGACGCGGTGCATACGGTGCACTTCGGTGACTGGGACGTTTTGCGACAGAAGGTCGGCTTTAAATTCGTCCCTTAATAATAATTCCGATTCAGCTTGTCCTTTGCTGGTCTCTTCCAGTGACGCCCAAGCCCCAAGCGCCCAAGCCACAAGCCCCAAGCCCCAAGCCCCAAGCCGCAAGCCCCAAGCCGCAAGCCCCAAGCCCCAAGCCCCAAGCCCGAAGTCCCAAGCCCCAAGCCCCAAGCCCCAAGCCCCAAGCCCCAAGCGCCAAGCCCCAAGCCCCAAGCCCCAAGCCACAAGCCCCAAGCCCCAAGCCCCAAGCCCCATGCCGCAAGCCCCAAGCCCCAAGCCCCAAGCCCCAAGCCCCAAGCCCCAAGCCCTAAGCCCCAAGTCCCAAGCCCCAAGCCCCAAGCGCCAAGCCCCAAGCCCCAAGCCCCAAGCCACAAGCCCCAAGCCCCAATTAGATTCCTCGTCCGCGGGTATTTTTTTCGGGATCCTACGGATCACGACTCTAGTTTGACGGTCTTCGGGGAGGGCATAGGTGTGGAAGGACACACCCACACAAGGATCTTTTTTGCCGCAGAGGGCTGGGCAAAGGACTTGGCAGCACTGTGGCTGAGGGAAGAGGTTGAGGCCGAGGCGGCCTGGGAGGGGGCAGTGGCGGATGGAGCCACGGGAGCGGAGGTAGCTTCGATAGCCGGTTTTTTGGTCCTTGTGTCAGGACTCTCTTTTACTTTAAGGCTCCTCTTTTTAGATCCGACCGTCTTGAAGACGCCTTCGTCGGAAGAGGGGGAGGAACTCAGGGAGTCGCTCTCGTTTAGATAAGGCGAGGTTGGGCGAGTGTGCTGATTGGACAGCGCAGCTCCTTTTAAAGGCGATCGCTTGACAGCGAAACGTCACAACATTTTATTAGATTGGAGTCAAGTCTATTAAGCCAAATGATCTATAGAGTGAATGATTTCTTTATGATGCGTCTGGTGCACGTTCCACTAGCGCCATCTAGTCGCCGTCTCTCGCAGCTGCTAATCAATATGGCTGCCGTCAAATATTTTGTGAAATGTTTGTGTTTTTTGTTGACATAATGCACTTTGTCGTGAAATGTCTAAAAAGGCATTGATTCAAGTCTTTCAACAAATGTCGGTGTTAAAATAAAAATGTCATTATATGAGAAACAAATACACTGTCTCATTCGCTCTAGAGTAAATATGTTCCTTGATTCACTCTGTGTTTACGCGCAAGAGAATGTGTTGTGTTGCGATATTCGTGTTTTCGGTGATTTATCCAACGACTTTGGCTGCTTCACGGAATCTGACGAATCTTACTTTCACGAACTAACTCAGCGCGAAAACGGACTTTGTATCTGCTACTTTGATCGACTACGGCTTGTTATTTCGAACTTCGATATCATATAACGTTATGGACAACTGTATTAATTGCGGTATTGCAACTTCTCGCTGCAATATAACGGGAAGACGAGCTTTAAATGAATTTATTTTCTTTATTTAAATTTAATCTATTTCTTCATAATAGTTTACCTGGGAATCATAAACCTACCCACTAAAAACTAGGTATCTGACATGGCATTTGAGATTATTAGGATTAATAAATAGATAGCAAGTACCTACCATAATAATCGTTAAGTTAATCTAACAATATTTTTAAAGAATTCGTAACTGTATATCAATTGCTACCAGATCGAGTCTAAGTATTTCAATTGAATTGAAAACACATTTGTTAACAAATCATTGTCCTATTTCTAAGTAGGTACATTTAGGTACAAATGCATTAACCGCTGTACCTAGATAATTCAGTCTGTTAAGTCGGTTTATTTTATGCAATGGAAACCTATCTTAACTATTAGTCATCTGAATATTACCAGACTGATAATTGCAAAAAACATTGTTAAATAACACAATCTCTATTTTAACCTAACCTTAGATTCGACCCCATATAAATCTTGATTATGCAATTGTCAATCAAACTGAAACTAAGGCAGCTTAAAGCTGATATTTTAATCTAACAAATGAGACTAATTTGGAACTTGTAACGGTTCATCAAATTTTAGGCCCCACGATGTATGGGAGATGGTCGATGTCCTTTATAGGTATGCTCCCGTTTCATCAAGTTCTATGCTAGTTGGAATATTAGCATGGTCGTGTTGGAAAGGAATTTTGCCAACACAACCTGTATATCTGCGATAATTTTGAAATGTACAATTTCTAATTAGTGGTATCAAATAGTACAAATTATAATGATTTTATTACCATCTAAATTTATAACGAATGCGTTCATGGTCGTGCTACGCAGTACAACACGTTATATCGTTTGTTTCTTTTTTGGGCCTACTAGGTATGGAATTTAAAAATCTAACTTCGAATCGACTTGTTTCTCTCTCGCTTTTTCGTATTGGAAGTGAAAGTGACAGAACAAAGTAAATTTCAAATCTTTCGAATTTTATGAGTAAACCCAGCACTGTTCTCGGCATGTAAAATATAATAATTTAAAAGTTGCTGTGTCTCACGCTCGCAGCTAAATCGAATTTTGCTCACATCTTTAAACAGCAAAACCTGCTTATTTTTAAACTTTATGAACAAAAAAAATATTTTGAATTTTATGAACCTATAAGGTGTAGCGAGACTCGGTGACGTCGCAAAAGCAATGCGTCAAAAATATTCATGCCATGTTGAATCCGGTTGAATCGAATTAAAAAATCCAAATGTATGACTTATGACGTTAGGATTTTGAATTACAATAAAAACATGATTAAATATTATACAAAAATGTGAAAGGTCTGTGTAAGTTTAACGTATTTGAACGCTTCTATAGGATCTATCCACTAGTGGACGTACTATACACCTCCACCTAGGACACCTCTGCCTAACATTTCTGGCATTACAGGCGTGATTTTATGTTATGTTTTATAGGATAAACAGCACAGCCAGGTATTTTCACGGAGCTCCGCGCGCGCCTTGAAAACGATTTACGAATTGCGTTAAACCGATTTGAAAGTAGTTTTTATTATCATACTAGAAAATTTGTGCTTGTACTTTTACAGAGGAGGAAGTGTTCGTGGGGCCCCTCCAGTGTTATATTCTCTATCTGCATTTATGTGACCCCTCCCCCTTCCCCTTTAAAAAAGCAATACAAAATCATATTCAATAGTTTTGAAGTAACGTTACAATAATTCGTTACGCAGACTTAAAATTAGTCGTTTGTGTAACTGAACACGTCCGCCCCCTGCAGACAGCCAGCGACGGCACGGTGCCGGAGGGTATGAGTGCGCGTACGCGCGCGCCGGGCCGCGACGAGTTGCCGCCGCTGGCGCGCTCCAAGCGCTCCAACACCATCTCCGTCATGAGCCCCACGCGCCGACACAGGTGAGGGACCACTGAACATGTCCGCCCGACGGCACGGTGCCGGAGGGTCTGAGTGCGCGTGCGCGCGCGCCGGACCGTGACGAGCTGCCACCTCCAAGCGTCATGAGCCCAACGCGCCGACACAGGTGCCACACTCACATACACCGACACAGATGCCACACTCACACACACCAACGAAGGTGCCACACTCACACACACCGACACAGGTGCCACACTCACACACACCGACACACATGCCACACTCACACACACCGACACAGGTGCCACACTCACACACACCGACACAGATGCCACACTCACACACACCAACACAGGTGCCACACTCACACACACCGAAACAGGTGCCACACTCACACACCGACATAGGTGCCACACTCACACACACCGACACAGGTGCCACACTCACACACACCCACCGGCCCAGGACCGCCACGCACCACGCATGCATTTAACGCTAAACGTATTTACAACATCTTCTGTTTCTGTGGATCGTTATAATCGAATATAACAGACACAGAATGATGTTTTGAATGATTACGTTGAGCGCTAAATACATTTAGTGAATTGTGGTGAAAGTGAGCTTAAACTTACGTAACTTGGAAAAACTTACTTATATCCCCCACACATACAGTTTAATCCCCCACACATACAGTTTAATCCCCCACACATTCAGTTTAATTTGCGCAACAACTTTAGTACATGTATGTCTGTCTCAATACAACTGTACTAGTGTACAGTTGTATTCAGTTGAGAGTTATGTTATTCTCAATCAACACATGAGAAATGACATATTGAAACAAGGATTTCAACATACTTTACTTACACCGATAAAGAGCTCCCTGTGTCGTTCGTGACGCCACGACCCATTTTTCAGTAGAATTAGAGCCGAAATATTTGTATCTTCATGTTGGAGACTCGGTTCCTCAGTTTTCATTAAAATGCACGTTTGTGCTGGAATGCTACAAAACTTAATCTATTTCTATGAAACCATTATAATATGGCAACCAATCTGACCGTTCGGCTGCTGACTCGCTCATAACTATGATAGTGTGGTTGTAGTTAGTATTAGAGAACTAATTATATTGTGCATGATCTTTTCATTTGTTACTAGTCTTTGCTTTACCACCAACTTTTTTTTTTTTTATCCAGAGAAAGTAAAGAAACCTGCTATTTCAAATGAAATAAAAATAAGTGATCACTGAAAGCAACCGATCTATCCTTTCCTTCGTTTTATTTGTGACTTATTTTGTTTAACCTTGGCTTGTTTTTTACGCTTTGTGTTTTGTTTGGTTTCGTTTTGCGTTGGTCGGCGCGTGGTGTATAGTATGTACGCGGGCAGGGCGGCGGGCGCGGCGGGCCCGGCGGGCGCGGCCGTGGGCGGCGGGGGCGGCGGGGTCACGCCCAGCTTCGTGTTCCTGCAGCTGTACCACAACATGAGCACCTACCCCATCACGCCGCCCGTGCCAGGTACCTGCACACTACGTACAACCTGGCTGACATCGACGCGCGTCCTGTTACCATGCACTCAGTACGTGACTCCCGCCTCCCAAATCCGCGCTGAATATTTTTCGGCAGTTATTTAAAAAAAAAATGCCTGTTTCATACATTTTGACCGCGTAGGTACTTTTGTAGAATAGAATAGAACCGACGAAACTTTTTTTACTCAGTCCAGGGTCCAGAATCATGACTGTACTGAATCTATGGCAACAGGTTGCGCCTCGAGTCCCTGCCACCCTGTGTACGTTCACGCGATAAGCGATTTGAACACTCATTGCGTATCAGTAACTTAATGCGTATGGCGCACTGTAATCTTCCGGAACTGGCCACTTACCTAAAGAATATTTAAAAATTAATTACCAAGTTTGAAAGTAGAACTCTTTGGCTGTAGACTACAGTTTGTTTCATATAACTGTCAACTGTTTTTACATTGTAGCGTCATTTCAAAACTCGTTTTTTTGTGATTTTCTACGATTAGGGTCCAGATTTACTTGGGAGTCACGCGTCCTTATGCCCGAGCGCGACCGACGACGTGAAAAGCTTAAGCTAACAAAAAATAGTCCACTCAAATGTTTATTGCGTCTACCCACTTTTAGTACATTATTTTGGGTTCTTGTATAAAAAGACCATACTACGCAGTGTAAACAGTATTCGTCTTACGAGAGTGGTATTTAGTAAATAAATGACGTTATAATACTAACGACTTAGACTAACAATTTGTTTACGTAAGATTTTTTTGCCCAAAAACAAGTATAAATTGTTATTTCGTGCAAATAATTAGCTACAACGATGATAACACTATTTATAAATGAATATTTATCCACTCACTCCGCCAATTTAGATTTAAACAGTAATCACTCGCGGTCCACCCACGACCACAGAGCAAGCGATTTATATTTTTTTGCAAAACGTATTTTGAATGATTTATTTGACAAGATGCGTCAGGCCATGGAGTGAAATCATTCACAGACGATATTAGCCCTTACTAAAATGTAATAATAGAGATTTAAACTGCGCAAAATAGTTGATTCCTTAAGGAACCAGCCGGACTTTAGCTTAATTTGACAGCTCCGCGGAGCCTCGCTCGGCTTTGAACTGCTTTTGGCAATGAAGCCCATGCTCGACGACAATTTAGAGCTGGTTTGCAGAATAGGGATGATGACATTTTTTTTTATTCTGAACTCAAATAAATATTTGTTTCCCAAAAGTGCAAACAATATTACAAAAAGTGTACAAGCTTAAAAATATATAAATAAGTGTTAGACAAGAACAGTACTATCGTAGAACGTACGTCACGACTATGTAACTTCATACTAGCGCCAAACATTGAACGTACTGCGCGACAAGGACGAGAATAATCCCCTCCAAAAACTTTTAAAGCGTGTAGCTTCTTCATATTTACATAGATTAAACAGATATTTTCGATTATCCAATTATAACTATGCCTTCTTTAAAACTACATTATATTTTCGAACTTTTTAAAATTAGTCATCATCCCCATTCAAGCGCGGTCGTGTCAATCTCCTGATGGTCGCTCGTCCACCGCTGTGAACAACAAAAACATACTGTGCGCGTATGATCGAAACAGACAGGCATGTGACCTACCATGAGGTTCGGGCATCTTCTGGCATAGGATGAGTCAAATACAGACAATCTTATACAAACATTGTGGTATGAAAAATGCTGTGCTCGCGGTGGATCTGCATACAATTTGAGTGAGGCTTTGCACGGAGGAGTGGCATAAATGTTTTCAAATTTGGTTTATTCTCATGAAAAAGTGCATTTATACTGAGGGAGAATATTTTGAGAAACAATAAATTCATGTTTGACCATTCATAGTATTTTTTTCTCAAAAAAAAAAATAGTGCGCCCAACGTATGTACAGACTTGTCCTGCGCACGATGTTACTTGCCGACTAGGTACAGCGATTAGAGAAACTTATTAATCAAGTAATTCAAGAAATGTATTTGTTGACCCCATGAGGCGCTCAGCAGACGGCGGACAGTGTGTCCGTCACTGACCGCGACAGGTCACTCGTAAGCATCGACGACGCGGTCGTTTTGACCTCCGTGTGCGTTATTGCCTAGATTTCCATATGGTCTATCGTCGTGAACAAATTGTCCATCGTCTGCTCAGCGCCTGAAAACGAGTTTTAGAGCTAACTAAGCCCTGTGCAGGTGAGACGCCGACGATCCTGAACCCGCTGGCGGAGCGTCCGCTGCGCGTGTCCGGCGTGCAGCACGAGCGGACCATCAAGAACCTCGACCTCGTGCCGCCGCTAGAAACATATAAAGTAAACATTTGCTTATAACCCCGACTGTCCTATTGTTAGCTTCGTCGCCGGCACTCGTGGAGTGCAGCCTGGCGGACAGTGCTTTTTCAATATTTTTTCTGATTGGCTCTCGCAAATTCTAGGTACTTCCTTGTCTATCTTGGGCAAGTTGCTAGACCCGCGGCCTTTTTGGAATTAGAGCGACCGCGAGTGACGGCTGGGTGGAGCATATCTTCACCTGACGTCAAATGTCAGGCCAATAAGGCTGCTACCTGTGCTCGGTTTTTTTTTTGTACGAGGCATCTTAAAGTTGTGCTCCCATGACCGGCAATCTGATCTCTGCTGCCCAGCCCGGGTTTCCTCCGGGTAAGTCAACCGTCACGGCACTCAATGATATCCTGCGTGCCGTGAAGGAGTTGCACCAATGGCCGCAAGACGGTCAGTCACAGAAGTTGTGCGCTCAACACACTTTCGACACCACGAATTTCATAAAATTCCGTCTGCAAGACACTGCCGGCTGCTCTGTAAGCTCCACAAGTCCCCAACTCTTCATGAACTCAACCGCACATCACTGGGAATAATTGCACTACGAAAATCGCCCTTACTGCTACGACAAAAGAACGATGTCAATGTCAAACTGTCACGACAGATGTGCGCCTAAAAGTCGCTTTGTCTACGTCTATTATTTATGTTATAAATATCGGCAGGTAAATAATTAGATGCGCATTATAATGTTGTATGCTTGATGTTTGCAGATCGGAGTGTTGTACGTTGGGCCCGGACAACAAGATAACGAAGTGTTAATATTGAAGAACGAATACGGCAGTGTGAGGTACGTCACAGCGGTAACTGTTAACTGCACTGTCTTCGTTGTGTGACGTTTGTTTGTTGATACATATGTTGTATTCGTGTGTCTGTGGGTTTCATCGGGTCGGGCAAAACTTTAATTTATGTTTCTTTTAGTAGCACCTGGTAGTTTGGACTGGATTTGTGCTCGGTTATAGCAAATTGACGTAGCAAAAGTAGATCCACTTTTACCGCGGAAGGCGAAAGGAAGCCTTCGCCTTCCGCCGTGCTCCTCAGTCGGTACTTTAAAAGAACATCGGCCAAATTTGTATAGACGCTGGACCTGCCTTTTATTTTGAGTGTCCAGAAACCAATTATAGTGAGATTGGATTGTTTTTATGTAGTTATCACCATACTGTTCGAAAATATAATCTAAATGGCCAAGATATTTTAATAATGGAAAAAATATATTTGAGGTTAGAATCACTAAATAAGTCGATTTAATGCTAGGCAGACGACATACAGTTTCAGTATTTTAGCGATAAGCGAAGAGTGTAATTAGGGATCTCATTTCGTACTTGTTTATTTATTTCGATTTCGTTCAGATCAATCAAAACGCACTAATACCTACAGAGAAAAAAAAGGGCTTTTTAAAGCTTTTTAATGCCCACCATGACTGATTTCAATTCTGACTGAACAGAGATTTAGTCGCAGATACAGTCTTTAGTCTGCATTGTCACTGGGTAAACGAATGAAAAAAGGGTTTTGATAAAATAATTTTTATTCATTATCCTCTCTTCGATCGCCGGGTGTCAAACAATTAATCATTATCGCGCGTCGATGACATTTAATGTATGTGCTCCGTTGTACGCAATTGAACAAAACATGGTTTCTATGAACTTTTATTTTTTATGACAAGAATCCAATTCATAATGAAAACTTGTTGTTTTGATTCATTTTTATTTTTAGACTTTAATTACATGAATAACTTTTAATAAAAACGCGAATAGTAATAATCTTTGAGTAGGTACTAGGTCATTTCATAAGCCAAACGAATCCTCAATAGGGTGCGTTTTGAACATGCTATTCTAAAAAAATCAACGAAATTACTTAAACAAGAAAAAATGTATATCTTTTTTTTCTGGCTTCATGATGAGATATTTCTTATGTTTTATGAGTATTTGAAAAATAACGTTTTTTTTTATAAATATGGCATAACGGGACGCCACAGACTCATCGTCAGGTACGATTTGGCCATCCTCCTTTAGTCTTCTATTAAAATCTTTATATTATATAGGCACCTCTTACCTGGGAGTACTACAGTTGCTGGCGAATAGAGTATTTGAGTGGATTTTTTACTAGACATCTCGAAACCAATTGTTTTTTTTATTTAAAAAAAACCGGCCAAGTGCGAGTCGGGCTCGCGCACCGAGGGTTCCGTTCAAACCTGTAGGTATATAAGACCTGAGTATTTGATATCAATTTCAATTTAATACCTCTACGAGTTCATGAAAAGGTTAAGAACCTTGGGGTTTGGATCGACAAACATCTTTCTTGGGGTCCCCAGTTACAGGAAGTAAGTCGCAAAATTTTTGCATCTGGTAAGTCCCTGAGACGATTGCGGAACTTTCTTCCAACTGCCACTAAAACTGCGCTTGCACAATCCCTTTTACTTCCCATCCTTGACTACGCTGCTGTCAGTTATCTCGATCTCACTGAGGCACAACTAGATAAACTTGAGCGACTTCAAAATTTTTGCATAAGATTTATATTTGGCCTGCGCAAATATGATCACATTTCTGAATTTCGTACAAAGCTCAAGTGGCTTCCCATACGTCTTCGCCGGAATTCTCATATCTTATTTCAGCTCTACAGTATTCTGTTCAACCCTACAACCCCCACATATCTTAAAAAACGTTTCAAGTTCCTTCATGACACACATAACAGATATCTGAGGTCATCGGAAAACTTAAGACTAGAGATGCCGATGCATTCCACCAGTTTTTATGACAAGTCTTTTACAGTTCAAGCAGTACGGTTATGGAATGCCTTGCCTATGTCGATAAGGCGTGCTCAATCACTGTCCACTTTTAAATACCTAGTAAAAAAACACTTCCTCACTCCTTAATCATTATTACATATAGTTTCCTGAGTCTTGTTTCGTGTTTTATTATTGTTTATATATGTGTAGATAAATGTGTGTATGTATTTAATGAATATGTATGACTACCTGCAGTATTGTCTCTCCTTCTCCCTGTAATCCATCCAAAGGTTGTCTGTAAAAGATCGCTTTTAGCGATAAGACCGCCCATTGTGTCACCCAATGTAAAATTTCTACATCAATATCCGTAATTTTTAAGGTGTACATAATAAAGAGTATTCTATTCTATTCTATTCTATTTTTATTATATGATGTAACTAAAAATGTACGGTTTTCGCAATTTTTCCTTTATCTGTGCTATAAGACGTTGCTTCGTATCAAATTTTAAGATTCTGAGTTCACGGGAAGTACCCTGTAGGTTTTGATTCCCTTGCGAGTGTCGAAGATTTACGGCATGAACGGCTGTATCTTTTGATTGCGTTGACTTAGAGGTTTGATTTTTCACAGCTCCAAGGGACAGTAGACCTGATTATTTGGTATAAATTGATGCCTCCACGCGTTCCTGAGGGTCTTGACAGACGGACGGACAACAAAGTGATCCTATAAGGGTTCCGTTTTTTCCTTTCGAGGTACGGAACCCTAAAAATTGCGGATTATGCGTTTTAAAGGATATGCTAGGCAGAGCCAGCACTGCTAGCATCTGACGTCACAACAAAGAAGCGCCGTAGTGAGTTTGAAAGGATATGCTAGGCAGAGCCAGCACTGCTAGCATCTGACGTCATAACAAAGAAGCGCCGTAATGAGTTTGAAAGGATATGCTAGGCAGAGCCAGCACTGCTAGCATCTGACGTCACAACAAAGAAGCGCCGTAGTGAGTTTGACAGGATATGCTAGGCAGAGCCAGCACTGCTAGCATCTGACGTCACAACAAAGAAGCGCCGTAGTGAGTTTGAAAGGATATGCTAGGCAGAGCCAGCACTGCTAGCATCTGACGTCACAACAAAGAAGCGCCGTAGTGAGTTTGAAAGGATATGCTAGGCAGAGCCAGCACTGCTAGCATCTGACGTCACAACAAAGAAGCGCCGTAGTGAGTTTGAAAGGATATGCTAGGCAGAGCCAGCACTGCTAGCATCTGACGTCACAACAAAGAAGCGCCGTAGTGAGTTTGAAAGGATATGCTAGGCAGAGCCAGCACTGCTAGCATCTGACGTCACAACAAAGAAGCGCCGTAGTGAGTTTGAAAGGATATGCTAGGCAGAGCTAGCACTGCTAGCATCTGACGTCACAACAAAGAAGCGCCGTAGTGAGTTTGAAAGGATATGCTAGGCAGAGCCAGCACTGCTAGCATCTGACGTCACAACAAAGAAGCGCCGTAGTGAGTTTGAAAGGATATGCTAGGCAGAGCCAGCACTGCTAGCATCTGACGTCACAACAAAGAAGCGCCGTAGTGAGTTTGAAAGGATATGCTAGGCAGAGCCAGCACTGCTAGCATCTGACGTCACAACAAAGAAGCGCCGTAGTGAGTTTGAAAGGATATGCTAGGCAGAGCCAGCACTGCTAGCATCTGACGTCACAACAAAGAAGCGCCGTAGTGAGTTTGAAAGGATATGCTAGGCAGAGCCAGCACTGCTAGCATCTGACGTCACAACAAAGAAGCGCCGTAGTGAGTTTGAAAGGATATGCTAGGCAGAGCCAGCACTGCTAGCATCTGACGTCACAACAAAGAAGCGCCGTAGTGAGTTTGAAAGGATATGCTAGGCAGAGCCAGCACTGCTAGCATCTGACGTCACAACAAAGAAGCGCCGTAGTGAGTTTGAAAGGATATGCTAGGCAGAGCCAGCACTGCTAGCATCTGACGTCACAACAAAGAAGCGCCGTAGTGAGTTTGAAAGGATATGCTAGGCAGAGCTAGCACTGCTAGCATCTGACGTCACAACAAAGAAGCGCCGTAGTGAGTTTGAAAGGATATGCTAGGCAGAGCCAGCACTGCTAGCATCTGACGTCACAACAAAGAAGTAGTATATTTTGTCAGTTCAACAACACTCATTGCGTTATTTACATTGTTGAACAGAATTTTATCAATGCAATGCTAAGTATTAGCAATCTGTTTCAAAACGATTCAGATTCCAATTGATTGTACGCAATTCGAGAACAGGATATTCCGGCCCCTTAGCATTTCAAACGCTACCTCCGCCCTCGCGACTTAAGTGCGACATGATTATGTCCCGTTGTCCACCCATCGTCGACTCATCTCACTTAGCCACGTGTACTTGGTCTCGAGACTCGCAACGAACCACCTCGCCGGGATACTTGACGACTTCCAGCCGCCAGAACAAGCCGGTTTTCGAAAATGCTGCAGTACCGTAGACCACATCCATATTGTTCGGCAAGTTGTACAGAAGACGGAAGAGTATACTCTGAATGGTATTTGTGGACTACGAGAAAACCTTCGACTCCATGGAAATATGGGTAGTTCTGACCTCAAACACAACGTGGTAAGACATGTCAAACATATTGGATTCGTGCAGAAGCAACAATACGTATTTAAATGGGACAAATATAAAATAAAACGGACAGTACTCTTACAGGTATTGTTATCCATCATTGAATAATTGCTTGCAGGTACGCAGAGTTCCTGACGCAGCTGGGCACGCTGGTGTCGCTGGAGGGCGGCGACGACGACCTGCCGCACCTGTTCCTCAACCTGGAGAAGGGTGGCAAGGACGGCCACTACACCTACGTGTGGAACGACGACATCATGCAGGTAACTGAGCCGCGAGGAACATACAGCCATACAGCTGAAGCTTCACAACCTGCCGCACCAGTTCCTGCACCTGGAGAAGGGCGGCAAGGTCACAGCCACCAGGAACTACTTCAATTACAACCTGGGAGCGTTCGGCTCTCGAGTGAGTAGGTTACATGTAGGCGAGCGTGCACCAGACCGCACCAGCACTTACTATTTAGGCCAAATACGAGCCTAAAAGATATTTATAAATACTGAAAAGACGTTCAGCCATTCTGCACATGTCTAAAGTGAATAGAAAAAGCAGGTTTGCATTATAAAGAAAAAACCGGCCAAGTGCGTGTCGGAGCTCGCACAATGAAGGGTAATGTTCATGATTCCAGGTCAACGGGAAGTACCATATAGGTTTTGATTTATTTGCCAGTATCAAATATGGCGCATAAATGGCCGTATTTTTATTATTGCGTTGACTTAGAAGCTTGATTTTTGCAGAGATCCATTAGACCGTAGACCTACGAACCTATTTGAAATTAATTTCAACTTAATCCTGAGAAAAAGGGTCGTGAAAGGCAAACTACGGACGGAAAACGAAGTGGTCCAATAAGATTTCCGTTTTTTCCTTTGAGCTACGGAACTGTAAGAAGAGGATAAAAATGTTCGTTGATAGGACGTTTAGTTAGTAGAAGTGTAACGCGGTGTGTGGCAGGTGCTGTTCCACGTGGCGACGGCGATGCCCTCGCCGGCCAAGGACCCCACCTGCAACGAGAAGCGCAAGTACATCGGCAACGACTACGTGTCCATCGTGTACAACGACTCCGGCGCCGACTTCAACATACACACTATCAAGGTAAACTGACACACGTAACAACTAACAATCTCGACTTCGGATACACTATTTCGAGACGTGTATCATCTCATATTAGGCATGGGGTCTCAACTCGAACAAATTATAATTTGTCTTTCATGGCAGCCTACGTAACCGTTATGAATTTAACAATCTTTAAAAAGCGATATACGGAAGAATTTTGGTTGAATTATGAAAGGAAAGTGTCAAAACTTCCTTGTTTAGTGCTGCTTTATCTATTTCCACACCTAATGCACGTATTTAAAAAATTATAAAATAATGAAGCCTTTAACTTCAGTTCGAACCCTTTTAATGATAAAAGAATCCATCTGTTAATCATTTTGTTTAGAGCTTTTTTCCAATAGATGGCGTTTTACTCAATTGGTCCTGTCATCATTTGATTTAAATAAGTAACAATGTTTCCTATATTGTTACTAATTTAACAAATATTTTAATATATCACTTTACATAGAAATATAAAAGAAATGTATAAGCATGTTTTTCTGAATCCAGAACTATAAAGCTTTTTTTTTTTTTTTTTTCTTTATTTATTTAAAGAGGGTTTTAATCTAAATATATTATGCCACCCTCATCGTTACGAATCGACGGTACATGCCACTACTAAAAATTATCTTACACTACCTCTGCGATTAATACCAATGTTTACGAGCCTGTACAACATCCTGGCTGCTTCCGAAACAGGAGCAGCAAGGACGCTGTTACATACCCCAATCTCGCACATACTATTACATACTATTAACAAATCACGTCTTTCCGGCTCGTTCCGGACACATTCCATCATTATATGATAAACATCTTCAATTATGTTGCATTCCACACAATTTGGTGATTCAACTTTACCCATTAGGAATGCAAATTTATTTAAGGGTATGTGTCCGGAGCGAAGTCGCAGAGCTGTTATGATTGTCTGCCTTCCCATATTGGCACTGTCTATCCACGTACTTTTAAAGACGCTCGGTTGTATAGTGGCATACCATATACCTTTACTGCGGCTCCTTTCATTGAAGTATTCTTGCCAGCTGTCATAACAAACGTGTTTTATCGTACAGTAAAGTTCGGTATAATACGGGACACAGGAATACTCTTCACCGTTGGATGATGCCTCTTTAGCAAACTGGTCGACCATCTCATTACCTTCAATGCCAATATGAGACGGCACCCATTGTATTACAACATTTTTATTCATACTTTTAAGTTTACACATCAAATCCAATACCATATACGCAATGGGAATCCCCCGTTTGGGTAAGGTGCATCGTCTTAATAGCTGTAAAGCACTGCGACAATCAGATACAATTAAAAAATTAGAACATGCTATTGATTCAATATAAGATAGTGCCTCTAAAATAGCTAATAATTCAGCGTGCATTATTGAGATCACTGAATCTACTTTAAGTTTCATCGAGGCATTTGTAAATGAATCAAAAAACGCAACACCAATTTCACTATTAGTGATTGACGCATCAGTGTAAATTGTGTATTGACCGGTATAGTTTATTTGTAGATATCTATCACAAAGAGCTTTTAATTGGCAAGTATTGTAATCTTTTTTGGCTTGGTCAATACCATCAATAGTTGCAATTATACTGTTGTCTAGATCCACGTTGCTGACCCAAGTCGGTAAACTAAACATTTCAACGATATCACTACAGTAAATACGTTCGTATTTTAATGAGTCATGGATCGTAACTAGAACAGGTTTTGGTTTGTATCTCCAGTAGCGGTGCGAACACAGCGCTGACAGATGTTCGAGTATATCAATTGTGACATTATTTTTAATGGATTTGCATTTCAACCAAAATTTACTTCCAAGATATTTCCGACGGATGTGCAAAGGCGCGATACACAATTCATTTTCCATAATATGTATAGGTGTGCTTCTAATAAAACCACCTATTGTACGTAAACATATATTCTGTATCCTCTCTAGTTTTAACATATGTGTACGACTGCTATTGCCATAAAGAGCACACCCATAATCCAATCGACTTCTTACGGTAGCTATATACACGCGCCTAAGGTGTGTAGGGTGCAGTCCCCAGCCAGAACCGGCTAGCATTCTAAAAATATTGACGAACTTAAGGAGCTTTTCTTTTAATTCATTAATGTGCTTCCTCCAGATGAGTCTAAAATCAAACCATAGTCCCAAATATTTTATATTTTCAACTACTTCTAAGGGCGATTCATTGACATATAGTTTGACATTTTCTCTTTTGTATCCTCTTTTGAATACACATACTTTAGTTTTCGACGAGGATATGTCAAGGCCTAAACCTGCAATAATATTATTAAATTTGTCCAAAGCCGTCTGTACCTTTAAAGAAGCCGAGTGCCAATTATGATCCGCAGCATATAAAACGAAATCATCGGCATATTGAGCTACGTGAACTTCATTTATAGTTTTACAAATAGGGACAGTAGCAATGTTAAACAATAAGGGTGACAGGGGATCACCCTGAGCCAGACCGCGTCCTGTGTTTCTGCTAATTGAAACATTGTCATCCATGCAAATACTCAACTGCCTGTCTTGGAGGAAGTTCCACAAATATGAGCATACTTTTGACCCAATATGTAATGTTTCATTCATGTACTGCAGCAGGGGAATAATTTCAATATTATTATAGGCATTTTCAATGTCAATGAAGCAACCCACAGTGTGAAGTCCCTCCGAAAATCCCGTCTGTATTCTCGAAGCTAGGTTAGAAAGACTATCTAAACTAGAGCGGCACTTTCTAAAACCCACTGTACTATCAGAGAATATCTTGTTATGTTCTACATACCACTCAATTCTATTCAGTATCATATAGTGAAATGTCTTGCAAATACAAGACATTATAGAAATAGGTCGAAGTTTCGTAGATTCCGAGGTGCTTTGAGTATGTTTAGGAATAGGCACGATGTTTATTTGTCGCCATTGCTTAGGAACAAATCCGTGAATAAAACATCGGTTGAATAAAGATAACAGAATATTTTTTGCATTGTCCGGGAGATGCTTTATCATGCTATAAGATATATTGTCTTTGCCAGGTGTGTTGTTTCTATATTTCATTGAATTTAACAACTCCTGTTTAGAAAAGGGTGCGTCTAGTTTTGGGTTGTATGACGTAAAATGTGGGGTAGACCAACCGACAAAATCTGGCGTCAAAGAGGTGAGAAGATTCGCGACGTCAGTTTTATTAATGTAGGCCCTAGGTGAAACGTATCCCTTTATCCATCGTAATTTATGCCACATTTCTGAGGCCGTAATCTGGTGATTTAAAGTCGAGCAGAAATCACGGAAGGACGATCGGCTGGCTGAACTAATTTGTTTTTCAGACTCATTAATTTTCTTTTTTAAGTCATTATAGTTCTCGGCAATAGGATTCCGACGGAAGTTAGCAAGTGCGCGGCGGCGAACAGCTACGGACTTTGATAAAGAAGGGTTCCAATATGGTTTTGGACGGAAAATGGAGGTAGGCCCAGTATAAGTTTTATAGTACGGAATGTGTTTGTCTGCCGCTGTATTAATTAGTTGTTCAAATAAGTCATACGACATTTGCAGGTCTTCTGAGTGTATAAACCTGTCAAACAAAGTCTGTGTTAACTCTTTGTATGAGTTCCAATCGGCAGCTTTATAATTTCGTTTCTTCGTATGATATTGGCGGCGCTCGGTACCTAAACTAGATTTAATTTTTATCATTAAGTGGTCGCTGCCTAATGATTCGTTTATTACCAACCATTCAAATTTAACAGCTATATCTGATGATGCCAGAGATAAGTCAGGGGAGGATTTCTGAACCACGCCATTTATTAATTTTATCCTGGTCGGGCTTCCATCATTCAATACCACGAAATTATTGTCAGACAAGGAATCAAATAGTTGACTGCCGCGATAGTCTGTTTTATAAGACCAGTTACTATGGTGTCCATTAATGTCACCTAGTATCAAAGTCTTACTGTGGTCTTGAGATAAAAGACAGTCCCAGTCACTTGTAGATGTCGTCACCGAAGACGGACAATAAATCGCTATTATACTTTTAATGTCGTTACAATTAAACAATTCAATTTTAAGTGCTTGTATACCTGAATTTTGGCAGTTAACTGAGGTTACACTAGATTTTAAAGAATAATGCAATATTAACGCTATCCCTCCGTAGCCATCGGATCGATCATTGCGGTAAACATTATAATTTTTAATTCTAAGTTCCGAATCGGGTTCTAACCAAGTTTCACTGAGGGCAGCAATGTGGATTTTTTCTAGTAATAGTAGATTTTCAAAATTGCGCAACTTAGGCTTAAGACTTTGACAATTCCACTGTATAATACTCAAGTTCTTATTTTTAATTGGACGATTCATTGTCTGAAACAAGCGAAAAGTCAAATAACCTCTTAAATAATCACCACTCTGACATATTACCTACTACCCAAATGATCAACCACTCAGTGCATATTTTAACAATACTTTGAATTTTAACAGAAATTGGGTCTCTTTTGGTAAAAATTACTCCTTTTATTTTTCTAAATAGTTCCCTTATTGTTACGTTACCATCCATCGTCCGTCTCGTAGGCGGTTTCCTGGACTTATTGATTTTTGCTTCGCTACTTTCGGATTCTGTGTCGGAGTGTGTGAATTCCCAATTTTTTAAATTAAATTTCTTCGTTATATTTTCTGGCTTTGTTTTTTCTTTTTTCTTAGATGTAGTCTTTGGCTTACATTGCTGTTCCAGGCGTGGAACTTCTTTAACAACTTCGGCGAAGGTGGGGGTTACTGAGTATTTCTCCATTGGCTTATCAGTTGAGGGTTGTGTCAATACACGGAATACCAGGGGTGGCGAGTTAGATGGCGAATCTGGAGTAGGGTACATTGTCAGGGCCTTACGATATGTACAGTTAAACTCGGACATGATAAGACGAATTTTCCTCTCTTTTATGTAGGACGGGCATTCCTTGGACATCGCAATGTGTTCTCCTGAGCAATTAGGGCACTTCAACATCTGCGTGTCACAATTTGGATGATCTCCACTACACTTTGGACAAACTACCTTTTTTTCACATTTCTTAGAGATGTGTCCTAGTTTCCAGCAGCGAGAACATTGTGATACTGAGAACACATATTTTTCAACGTTAATTTTGAGGTTGCCTACAAATACGTACGCTGGTAAAAAATGACCCTTAAAACATAGTCTGACACTTTCGGATGGAATCCATCCATCTCCATCTTGATCTCGTCGGTTAAGACGCTTCAGCGAGACAAATTCCGCTGGACTTGGACACACAATATCTTCTCGTACTTGCTCTTCACTAAGATCTAAATCAACATTTTTAATTATGCCGTAGGAGTAATTAACTTCCATGGACTTAAAAATTCTCCATCCCATAGATTTGAATTTGTCACAAGCAATAAATTTCTCAGCACTTAATTCACTATTAAATTCTATTCTTATTCTATATGGGTTCGTGTATTTAATTTTGATCGTATCACATATGCCTTGTTCTTTAAATAACTTTGCTAAGCTGAACTGTTTAGGTAGCTTTTCTGAACTTGATACGTACACTTCAATTTTATTGCTATCGTCCTTAAGTTTTTTCCCTTTACGACCGGCCACAGTCCAATCCATATCGTCTTCTTCTCGCTCGCGTTTATTTTGTATCGAAAATTCAAAATCATTTAATTGTGCTTCAGTAGTGTTCTGTTCTTCTGTATTGTTGCATTGGGATACCTCGGATACTCTGTTGGCTTCTCCTAAGTTACGATCACTTGTATTTGAACACGATTCTCCCTTCTCGCTATCAGACATTATCATTACAAAAAATCATTCGTCGCATAACAACGAGACGCAATGAGCGTGGCGCTCGGTGCGCGTGCACGCAATAGTGCGGTGTTATGAGCGGCTACGTATGATGCGCGTATAGCTAGTTCGTCAAGGACACAACGCAAACACGATCACTCCGAACGAGTGACGCCACGACACTGAACTATAAAGCTTTGTATAAAAAAGATTGCACGAAACCTTTTAAAAGTAGGTCGACTCCTAGATGGCGTTGGAAAGCTACAGTCTCTGGCTATTTTTTCCTATAACGCCCCTTGAGGTCCTACTACTGGCAGCCTCACTTAATACATTTACAATTTTGCTATACATTTCATCCAACAGAGTTTTATGGTCTAGCTTATCACAGTATTTATCCGCACACAGTTACATTTTTAAGGGCTCTTTAATTTATTATTACACAGCAACAAGTATTTATTTACTTCTATTGAGCTTCTTTCACCCCAACGTATGTCATTACATAAATTTTTAACAAATGTTTTTACTCTAATTATATTAATATCACATTCCAATTTCAATGGAAAGTGATCTGACCAAAAATTTTCATAAATCACCTCAATTTTCACAATTGTTTTGGACGACGACTGTGTTACAAGACAGTGGTCTAGCCAACGTTTACACCCATGTGAGTCACTAATAAATGTAAAAGTAGGCGACAACATGCCGAGACAATCGACATCCACACACAATAACTCTTGCTCGTTACAAAAATCAAGAAGTTCATTATATAATGACTCACCTGGGTGCGCGTAAAAGTCCCCTAGTACAAAGACTGATTCAATATTATTATTGTATCATTGAGTACATTTCACTGTGACATTCCGTAAATTCTAACCCACCAAAAACATTCTGTAAAAAACTAGCCTAGTCTCGATGGAGCTGCTTGTTTATCTCTAAAAAGTAATGAAATTTAGACAAAGTCGTGCCAAGTATAAGGTTCCTTACTGCGATTTCTTTATTATAATAGTTAATTTTGTGACTTGGCCTTAACTCGCATAACAAACATAGGTAGTTACAACAGATATAACATTACGTGTAAACAAAATTGACTTGTACCCACTAACGTATAAAGAATGTTCAACGGCCAAGTCACACAACATTAACTATAATAACAAAGAAATCGCCGTAATCGGGGAAGCATTGCCCAGCAGTGGGACGCTATAGGCTAGATTAAATTAGAAGATGTGTCCCACTACGCTGGGTTTTAGCAATGACAGTCGATTTTTTTATGTACCAATAGTGGAAGGGGGCATTACCATGTCTCTAATACAGCTGAGACCAGCTGAGGGTTCTTCATCAGATACTTCAGACCTTCGATTTTTGACATCAAATGAAGCGGCCCACCAAGTTGAATATTTTTTGTAAAGGCGGTATGTCGATCTCCAATAGTTTGGTTGGGCTCTTGTGTTTTCTAATCAGGGTCACCAGGTGCTCCAGATCTTTGATTATCCTAGTTTTTATAGTTTTCCCTTTATGTGGCCATTAAACCCTGACTCTGTACCAAATTTCAGCTGTCTGAGTTTATATTTAACTCATGATCATCAGAATAGAACTAGTACTGCCCGTACTAGTTCTATTCTGATGATCATGAGTGAGTGTGTCAGTGTCATAAATGCGTAACTTTGCTTTCGCTTAACTTCGGACCTAAATGACCTACAGACTTGACATTTTGGATTTTAAGTATGTGATTATTGGATGAAGAAAATTTCTGCGTTCTGGTCTTATCCATAGGTTCTTAAATAGGGGCCTGAAAATGCGGCGAAATGGTTCCAATAAATCCTTTACTGGAACCATTTCGCCGCATTTTCAGGCGCATTGTACGGCAGTGTTTGCTTCGCGCTCGACTTGGCGGGGGCACTACCGTGCCCCCCGACAAGTTCTCACACAGTCCGTTGGCATATACATATTTATCACCATAAAAAGATCGGTTATAAACCACTACTTTGACTGCACACATCCTATTATTATTACTTTTCACTACCGACACGTGATCAAAAGCACTTTTTCGCCACAATGTGGCGACGCCACCGTAGGGTCTGCCTTTGCAAATACCAACAGATGTGTCTATTGAAGACTTCACAGTATATCTGAATTCTTGATCAATGTTTTCAAGAAAGTGTAAATCATGTGGATATATATGTTTCTTGTAACAAGACAATATCAGTCGTCCTGCACAGTGAGCGCACGTAGTTCACCGATCTCTTCACATTTTACAGTAAAATGTTATTATGTTCATTTACGAAGCACTATCCATTAAGTCTTGTTTTTTACTTCATTGCTCTGAGGAACAATCTTGTCCTCTTGTCTTCTACTTTTAAAATATACAAAACGTCGAAATGTGATGCCTTCGGGCCACATGTTGTCATCTAGAAACGTCTCCAGCTTGTTTTTTACAAGTAATTTAAATGCATTGTAAGGCTTCTCTTCCTTCATCGTTATTTTCTTCAGTGAAACGACTTCCGATGTTTTATTTTTAATATACAGACAAATATCGTTTTCTGCGGTTTCCTTGTTTACGTTAGAAATAAACAAAGGAATCTTTACTTCAGCTGCTTTATACTTTTCAGAAAAGACCGCGGTACCTTTCCCGGTTTTGCCAACAAACCAATTTCTAGTCCTTCTTTTTTGGACTGTTATCCATTTATCATTTGGTTCGTTGTGCATTTTCCATTCACCATTTCACGCAATGTCCGCTATGATGGGCTGTTTTGTTTCAACAGTCACTGCATGACACAGCTGATTCGGGCATCTAGTACTAGTATTTTTAAGTTTTTCATAGTTTTTGAAATTTATATTGTAGGATAATTTTAAGACCTCGCTATCGCATTAGGTATCACCTGTAATGATAGTTGTAAGGGAGATTTTAATAAATAATAATAATAATATAATCTTTGTGTAAAACTCATTTTCCAATAAAGTCGAGTTAATCAGTGCAGACGCACTCGGCTTATCTGTCTCTATCTGTGCGCAAGTGAGAGAGCGATACTTTGGTGACTCAGTGCGTTGGATGATCGAATGACTCATCACGTTGACACCGGCCGCCGGCAATAAACCGATAGGCCCACTATCCAACAAATACCCTCCTCTTTTTCTCGTGTTAATATTGCAGGTTAAAAACGATACAGCGGGCCTGTCTGATTCCAAATTCAATTTCAGCTCATCCAATTGATTCAAAGTTGCGTATCTGTCAAATGATAAATGATTTTATTTCTGTAAATAGGTTTGTACAAACACTTTTACACGTCAATCATATTTTAAAAACTAGGTGAGATCGGCATTTCCTATCTGACTACTCTGAGAAGAAACGCCGAAACAAACTCAGAGGTCACAGTCTCTTTTAAAGTCCAGACATAATCTTGGTCAGGTCATGTGAAGACCATGTGGATTGATATCTGAAATGGTCTTTCGAGGAAAGAACCACACAGAATGAGTGGACCTGTCCAGTCAGTGCACGCATTTGTCAGTTGTCATGCAGCTCAACACAGAACTAAAGGAGCTAACGATTCGACGAACATTACCAAAGAAAGGACATTTGGGTAGGCCGCATAAATTACTCAAACTGCCAGACCATGATTAAAACTAATAATTAAAAAAAAATGCATTAAAAAATACAACAAATCCACAATGTCTTCACATTCACAATAATTAAAATAGTATAATCCTTTACAAAGTAAATGTCATTGCATATATAAAGTGCATTAATGTCAAAGTGTAAAAAATATGAAAATAATCTTGGTCGTATCATATGAGGACTATGTAGACTGGTGTCTGAAATGGTCTTTTGAGGAAAGAACCACACGGATTTGAGTGGACCTGTCCAGTCAGTGCACGCATTTGTCAATCATCGTGCAGCTCAATTCAGAACTAAGGAGCTCAACGATCCGACGAACAATACAAAAGAAAGGACATTTGAGGAGGCCGCGTAAAGTACTCAAACAGCCAGACCATCATCATTAAAAGAAGAAAAAAAAATACAATAACCTACATAGTCCTCACATTCACAAAAATTAAAACAATATTATACTTTATACAGTAAATATATACATGTCATTGTTTAGATAATAAGGTACGTATATAGAAAAAAAAAAGTAAAAATAGCAAATTACACATCAATTATGTCTGTGTAAACTTATTGGAGCAGCTCAATCCCAAGCCTTCTTGTCCTCAATATAGTCTTTGACAGTATAATAGGCTTTCTGGCATAATTTCCGCTTTATAAAAGTTTTAAATTTATTAAGGCTTAGTTCTTGAATGTGGCTAGGAAGTTTATTATAAAAACGTATACATTGACATTTAAACGAGCCACCTATTTTCTTGAGCCTGGTAGTGGGAACAACAAATTTGTGTTTATTCCTAGTATTTTTGTTATGGATATCACTGTATTTTTTAAAAAGATTAATATTTTTATGTGCATATAAAAGATTTTCATAAATGTACTGAGAAGGCACAGTCATTATATTAATCTCTTTAAATTTGTCTGTGAGGGAGTGTCTGGGACTTAATTTATAAATTGAACGAATTGCCCTTTTTTGTAAAACAAAAACTGTTTGAATGTCGGCGGCATTTCCCCACAAAAGAATACCGTACGACATCACACTATGAAAATAACTAAAGTAAACTAATCGCGCTGTCTCTAAATCAGTTAAATTACGAATTTTTCTAACGGCGTATGCTGCAGAGCTTAGTTTTTTTGACAATTTATCTATATGGGGGCCCCATTGAAGCTTGGCATCCAAAGTTATGCCTAAGAATACTGTGGAGTTTTCGGGTTTCAACTCTTCACCCTTTAAAAGAACACTAGTTTCTACTTGTCTAACATGAGGTATCGTAAACTTAATACATTTAGTTTTTTTCTCGTTAAGAAGTAGGTTATTAACATTAAACCAGTTAACTACCTTAGCGAGGGCGCTATATACATTGTCAGTAACCAGCTGCTGACGTTTCAGTTTAAATAAAAGTGAAGTGTCGTCTGCAAACAACACTATATCATGATTATCCTTTATGAGGTATGGCAAGTCATTAATATAAATAAGAAACAAAAATGGGCCAAGATTTGAGCCCTGGGGGACCCCCATTCTAACTACAGATCCAGGTGATCTTTTTCCGTTAACATCTACTCTTTGAATTCTATCACTTAAGTAAGAAGTAAGAAGATCCAGAGAGGCGTTCCGTATTCCGTAGTGGTGCAGTTTCCTGATTAATGTTTCATGAAGAACACAATCAAATGCCTTGGACAGATCGCAAAAGATGCCCAAAGCATCGCACTTGTCCTCCCATGCATTATAAACATGTCCTAAAAGTTCAACTCCGGCATCAGTAGTCGAACGACCCTTTGTAAAACCAAACTGTTTGTTATGCAGTAATTTGTGTTTATTAAAAAATCTTTGCATTTGATTTAAAATAAGTTTTTCAAAAATTTTACTAAAGGTAGGTAGCACTGAAATAGGTATATAATTAGTAGGGTCAGATGTACTACCCGATTTAAACAATGGTATTATTTTACTGTTTTTCATAAGATCAGGAAACTCACCACGGTCAATACAATTATTAAAAATAACAGCTAAAGTAGGTGCTACAATATCTATAATTGACTTAGCAACGTCCACAGAATTACCCCATAGATCTGCGGTCTTTTTAACATTTAATGTGTGAAAGGTTTTAATTATATCTCTACAGGTGACATATTGGAAATTAAATTCAGAATCACAAACTGGAAAGTTTTCTTTAAGCAAAGACTCTGCAGTAGTGGGCGATGAGTTCAGAGATTTAGTAGTCGATACGGGAATCTCTGCAAAGAAATTGTCCTTTATATAATTAATTTCTGTACGCATAATCATCTTTCAATCAAGTCTTTTAACAATTTGGTGACATCGACATGGTCGAACGTAGCGGGCGGTAATTTTTGCAAGTCACGCGACACAAAAATCGGCATATGGTCCGGTTCAGTTACTTTGAAAACACATCCATATCTTCTAGGTTTCTCTGCGTTTTTCCATCTTAACGCCTGGATACTTTCTTCTGTTTACCGTTCAAACAATTAAACAGTAAATCTTTAGCACATTCTACCCCCTCCTCACAAAAAGCAGAAGCGCAAATCCTAATTAAACTCTCGTTATCTATCACTGAGATTTTATTTTGAATAAATGATAATAGCAAACTTATCACAATATTACAGTTCACACATTTTAGCGTATCGTCGCGGACGTTGCTATATTCGAACAACTCGCGAGCGCGTACGCCGCCGGAAGACTGATTTTACATTCATTAAAATTTTATTAAAAAGCAACGGACGGTGGATGACCATCAAGCTCTACTAGTTATGGTTCGAATGGAGATATTTGAAAAAAAAAAAAGTGAAATCGTGCAGGTTTGAAATAGTAGATTGTATCGTAGGGGAGCAAAATAATATGTTTACGGCGAGGGCGCTTTTTTTTAATCAAAAGCGAAGTGAGGGATTCTTTAATAGAATCCTGAACGTAGCGAGGGATTCAAAGTACGTCGCCCGAGCCAAAAATATATTTTGCGCCCGAGTGATACACTTTACTTTTCATCACCCACTATAAGAAATAAGAGGCGCCTCATATTTTATTTAATATTATTATTTAATAAAAACAAAGAGGAACATCTAAATTTAAATTAAACAACTAAAAACATATATTTACATTTGAGACATTTTCGCAATTATGAAAACTTATTTTTACTGTTTTATATGGAATAGAGATTGATGTAGATTTTATATTTTGCGTGTTTGAAATAATGCCCGGATCTGGCTCATTTTGAGGAAAACGTGACTGTGAATCTCTTTGTTTGGATGTAGATAGACGCGGCGACAGTGGATGGATTAACTGAAGGTTGCAATTTAATGTTTTCCACGATGCGTTCACATGTTTTCGCCTCAATGGAATCTTCTATATACCCCTCTGCTACAGCACTCGACTTCCATCCTCCATGTCGCTTGAGAACAGTTAAGTCCGCTCCAGAATTTGCCAAAAGAGTAGCAGAAGGACGACGAAAACAATGTTCTGTATACAGCTTGATATCTGGTAACTTTAAATAAGCAGCGATTTCTTGTGGCATGTTAAAATTTTTATTTGTTCCTATAACTTGTTTGAAGCACTTGCCGTTTTGTAACGGATGAAAAACCGATTGGTCTTCATATCAGCAGGACACAGGTCCAGGTATTTCTGTATTCTCCTCGAATTACGAAGGATCGGTCAACTTTTGTTTTAGTGTCTGTCAGCTTTACTAACATTAAATTTTAAAAAGGATTTTCGACATCAGTTATTTTTAAAAGTTCATTGCCACGACAAGCTCCATGTACTCCGAAAATTAAAGCCAACTGTAACAAAACCGAATGTGAAAAAGACAAGTATCTATTGAAGGTCACAATACAATGCGCAATTTAAAACACTATGCTCATACTTTACTAATCCACCATATACATAGTTATTTACTTTTACAACAAGAAAGACTTTGTCGGGTGCCTCATTAAGGAAAGTCTCCACGTTTTTGACTGAGAACACTGGATTTTTTAGGTTTAAATCACAGACATCCTCTTCAGATACGCTATGAATTTCGAATACCTATGTGTCCAGTTTTACGTCGTTACTAGAACTGATTGTTGATTTTAGCATTGAGTAGGTAGTCCAAAGAGTGGAAGATTGTTTACATTTACATGTTCACCTACACGTATCGCCGTTTACGAATTCCGTTTAGCTGTAGCTCTTACAAACAAGTGAAGAGGCAAGAGCGAAAATGTGCTTTTTACAGTTTATTTAGGCTTTTCATACAGAAACAGGAAGTTACTAACTACTGCTTACTTATTACAAAAGGCTAAGAATTAAAAGAACCTAGGCTGCTCTAAACGAGCTCAAAAATGTATGCACCCTGCTTTGAATAGGATGATGGCTTTTCTTTTGAATTTTGCAGCAAAGCTTAACACGCAAACTTACTCTCTTGCAGAGTAGATTGTCATTAAGACAATCTACACTGCAAGAGCAAGCGAAGCAAACTCGAAAACTTCAGCACCTCGCTGCGGGTAAGTTAGATTTATGTTGACTGTTCATACAGAAATAGGAGTTACGATACAGAAAAGTTTAAGAATTAAGAGTACTCTACTCTTAATTCTTTATTGCAACAGCGAGTACGAAAAACCTTGGATAGATTTAGATGCGACATATACCTACGTTTTAGATTTTTTTCCAAACTTGTGTATATAAGATCGAGCCTCTGTGATCAAAAATTGAAGGAAATCGTGTTTCGCGGGGCGCCTTTGGGTTTATTATCGCCTAACACTGATTTTCTGACAGAATAGTGCAGTGCTAGACGAGCTGGTGTTGTTTTACAACCAACCAATAAATACAATACGCAATCAGTGGCGGTACTTTCATATAAGCCAAAAAGCCCGGCTTGCCCTAATAAAATTATAATTCGCAAGAACAAACGTAAGCCTATCAAAACAAAAACTACACCAGTCAATGAACTCGCATTGAAACATTCATTTCATAGGAATAATAAAAATTCGAAATTCCCGCATATTCTGCCGCGCGCACTAGGTTGCTAGAATTACGCACCCGTTGAACTCCAATCATTCACGTTTAAATTCCGCGCTATCTCGTTCTGGCGCTACTCAATGCGTTCAAATGCGCCGTCTCGCTCACACTAGTCGGCTTGAAATCTGGCTTGCCTCACCAATCTTTGTCTCCCAGTTTTCGCCTACAAATTGCTATAGAAACGTTTACATTTGTTGATGTATTGGTAAGTACATAGAAGCAGATTTCTATGAAATGAAAAGCAGATTTCTATGAAATGAGAAATTTGACAGGCATTACGTTCGCGCAAGTGCAATAACCGCGTTCGGCGTTGACCGCGTGAAGTGAGTTGCGAGCTTGTGAACGCGAACGTACGCAATGACGGGACGTGACTCAATTTGTTATTATTTTGAAAGAGTATTTTCTAGGTGCTGTGGTTATGAATGAATTTAATTATTTAAAATGATGTGATAGTTATTGCGGCGATGTCATTCCATATGATTTTGTAAGTGAATATAGTGTTCTCTTTTTATCAAAATGTGAATTCGGAAACTGTCGTCGACGGAAAAGCATGTACCTAAATACATTGAGTTTCCTGATATTAAAAGACTTTATTTCTCCGCAACCATCCTTTAATTATTGCATGTATTTATCGGAAAAAAAAACGATTCGTATTTCTTGGAAATACGAACGACGAACGGTCGATTGTAACATACGAGTATGTATACAGTTGTTTGCATTTGAAGTTTTGGTAAAACTGAAAAAAAAACCATCTCATCTCTTAACAAAACAATAATGTTCGCATCGAAGAGGTTCTTCAGTGTTTTGAAATGAAGATTAGAGTTAGCTATTATCATTATCTTTAGGTAAGTATATTTAAAAAAAAAATGTAATTTCATACGTTAACGTTTTCAATCGACATTAGACTAAATTAATAAAATAATGCATACGGCAAAAGAGTATCAAATCGATAATTTGGAGGCCGTCTATTGACTTTTCATTGATTGTTTTGCTTAAGACAGGCGAATTATGAATTTAGGTAACAAGCTCCGTCAACGTGATGCGGTAATGCGCTTCATTAATATACATGGCGCTTATGACAATTACGCACTTGAAATATGAAGCTTCTTATATAAGTTTTCCATAGTATAATAATGGTGTTAGTAGTAATAATTTTGACCACATTGACCAAGAAAAAAATATTTCGGCTTGCCCTAATTTTGACCCCTAGGCACGCCATTGCACGCAATGTACTTAAAGGCGACGGAACGGGTGGGACGCCAGACGCCCCTCATAAGTGAAGTAAAAGTTCAAAAATAAAATCTTTTTATTTTTTTCCTAAAGGAGTTGCCCACAGCACTATGGATATATGTACTCAGTTCAACATTGTTGTGTCTTTAGCAAATCATCTTTAAAACACTCGATGACATGTCTAAATACTTACTTAAAAAAATAAAACAAGACTACAATGGCATTTCCGAGATATTTAAAAACATGGTGTTACTATTTTGTTATCTTCGACCACAAAATGAATTGAAAAAAGCTATTTGATTGGATCTGAATGGGTTTACGAGTAAGCTTTGTGTCTTTGAAGTACATTTGTGTAAAATCTGTAGCCTGTGTACCTAAGTACAAACGTTCATACTACGATAAAAATAAAATAAACAGACAATGTTCATTCTTACCGCCGTTTATGAGATCCAGACTCGTAAATTTTTCATGATATTATTCGGACTCTCTGACAACATGAGTCTGCGCATAAGTGGCTTTAATCTCAAAGAGCAGTTGAGACATCGCTCCACAGTTGGACTCGCCATGTTCAATATATTGTCACAACACAAAAAGTCCTGTCTTTATTAATACTATACAACACACACGGGGCAGAAGCGTTGGAAATATGTTTATTTTCTATGTAATAGCACCAGTAATGGAGGAACTGAAAGGCTCAAACTCGACGCACAACGTACCAAAACCAGGAGAAAAACATACTGGTTGATATATTGCAAAAATATGACAGACGCGCAATATTTGTCAAATAACGCTGTACCCGTGCTGATAAAAGTTTGTAATACATTCGATTTTTGATCGATTTCCGCGAACCAGCTAATGGTGTTTCACGAATACCACTTGGCGCCCATGCCGTTGACAACCATTGGTATTTACAAAAACCAGCAAGTACATGTGATTTACAACTCTGTTAATACTTCCCATACGAGCTAAAGTTGTGTGTAAGCATTTTTACTCTTTGTCATATAGAAAGAAGCCAAGATGCTTCCGTCCGGACATTGCTCAAAAGCAGACGTGTTTTTAGTTGTCTCCTTGAATTTGTAAAGTTACCTTTTTATTCTCGAAAATAATTTTATTATTTCTTACATTATTATCAACTTTAATTCCTAAAACGTCTTAAAATTAAAACATATTCAATTTAATTATATACAATTCAACAAGTGCTCCTGAGTATCAAGTCTCTGGAAGAAAACTCATTTACGACTTCTACCAGGTTACCATAAGCTGAGACGATTACGAAAGACTGTGAGAACTGAGTACGAACGGGTGAGTCAGAAAAATAAACACCAATAAAATATTATTGTCTCCAAATCAAAAGTACTAGGGTCGCATAGACGCAAAAGACTTTCAAATTGTACTACGAAGAAGTTTTTCAACTGTGTCTCTAACCGTTCAAGTGGCCCATTACTTAAGGACTGAGGGCACATTCTGCTATCCCCGAGTTTGCTCCTCACTCATAGGTATTCTTTTGTGTTCTACATATTTGTGTCTTAACTCGACCAATCATTATATTTAAAAATCATGCCTCTAAACCGAAATCCACCACCCGCCGTTGTAAACTACGAGTCAGAACCTGATATGCCAACGGAAAAGGAGGATGTAAACTCTAAAGTTACACAACGTCCAAAGCGAAAATTTGACCAGGTGGATGATATAAATGTTTTATGTCCGAAATGAAGACCCACAAAATTTGAAAAACAGCAAAATGATAAAAACAGTGCTCTGCAGTCATCTATGAATGGGATAAGAGAGTTAAATGCATCAATAAAGAAATCACGTGACTTTGTAACAGGAAAATATGACGATCTGTTGAAGGAATTCAATAAACTAACGTCAGAGCTTAAAGAGAACTTAACTCATATTCAGATTCTGGAGGAAAAGGAAGAAAACCTAGAAAGGCTGCAAAGATCTTCTTGCCTTGAATTGAGGAACATACCCGCAAAGTTGCGAGAAACGAAAGAGGATCTGTCAAAAATTGAAATCGACACGGGTAATGCCTTAAATCTTTCCTTAAGCACTTCCGACATTCGAGATGTTTACGGCCTAAATTCAAAGAATGAAACAAACAAACCGATCTTGGTCAATTTTACGACTATAATCTTGAAAGAAAAGATAAAAAGCTGTCAACTGCTGAAATAAAAATAAATGGGACCTGATGTCCCTGTATACATATCGGAATATCTCACCTATAGGGCTAAACGTCTGTACTTCTTAGCGCGAGATTTTTCCAAAACAAATGGCTATTCTATCTGCTGGACCGCGCATGGAAAGATCTTTCTGCCCAAGAAGGAAGGAGAATCCGCACACTGCATTAGTAAGGAATCGGACTTGAAGAACCTAAATGTTGAAGATTGACTATTCCTCTGTAATAATCACTATCTTCAACTTATTTTTATTATAATCACAGTTTTACAATTTGCATGCTTCTCTTTACTATATATATGTTTATGGAAATACACATACCTTACACGCGGCGTACCCAACTTACACCAACTTGCATTCCTGTCACTCACATTAGCTGTCAGAACAATTTTTTTTCTCAAACCATTGGTAAAAAACTCTTTTTTAATAACCACAACTGCTGTCAGAGTTCAGTCATTGTTCTTTTTATTAACACCTTAATCATCTTTTACCACACTTTTGGATAATTTAAATAAGTTTATGGATTCTGTAGAACCCCTTAATATATCTCGATCCTTCGTGTGCTCGCCAGGCCAATGCTTACATCACTTGCAATCCTCCAAACAAACGATTAACACTTTGCATGTAAACATTCGAAGTTTGAACCGGAACTTGAATGGCCTAAATGTCCTCATACACTCCATGGATGTTAAGTGTGATGTAGTTGTTCTTTCGGAGTGCTTGTTGAGTAAAGTTTCTGACATCCGTGTTTTAGACGGCTTTGCCTCAGCAAAGTCTACATTTAGTAACCAAAACGACGGTGTTTTGTTCTATATTCGTGCCGAGTTAAAGTATAAGATTACTGAACCAATATTTCGGGATGCTAACTGTCTTAGTGGCAATATATCGATCACCTTCTGTCAGAAATATTGAACGCTTCGTTAGCTCCATAAATGACACACTGACTTCCCTTTCATCGGTGAGAACAGTAGCGGTGATTGGTGATTTAAACATTAATATTCTTCCAGGAAATTGTGATCCAAACTCTCAAGAGTATTTATCATGGGCATTCAAGAGATGTATTTATCATGAGCTTCTGACAGGCCACCTCTTCCCGACACGTATTGACAACTGTCTGGACCACGTCTTTGTTAAATCAGATAAGTGTTCGACAACGCTGTTACTAAACTTATTCGTTACTGACCATGCCCCCGTTTTGTTTTGCCTTGAATCAATATCTTTTGTTGAGAAACCTAAAAGCATGATCCGCCAGATTAATCTTCCTGGTGTCATTAGTCAATAGATAGTAGAAAATTCGGATTTCTCTAGCATTCTGGATAGCACAGACCCGAATCAAAGTGCGGAGCTACTCATCTCCATTTTATCAGACTCAGTAAGCGAACACAGCAAATTAAAGTCAGTACCGCATAGAAAGAGAATTATGAAGCCATGGATAACTCCTGGTCTTTTGAGATGCATACGTAATCGTGACAAACTACACTTGAAGACAATGCAGGATCCTGAAAATCTCGTAGACAAACTAACCTATTCAAGATTAGGTGCAAATATGAACAGAATGAGCTCCAAAAGGCCAGTGGAAATCCCAAAGCAACTTGGGATATCATAAAGTCCATAAGTTATAAAAATACGCCACCCACAAGTAAATCGGGGGATCTCCTTAATATCTGCAGTGATCTTGTTGCCTCTGTCAATGCTATAAACAATTACGTTGCTAATGTTGGAGGTAATCTTGCTCAGAAGATACAGCAGGCTCAACATATTCGCCGGGCGAACTTTCATTATAATTCTATAACTAACCCGCAAGGAAACTCATTGGTTTTGCTTGAGACTGACTTTGCTGAGGTAGACGGTATTATCATGGAACTAAAACATAACTGTGCTGTCGGCTACGATGGCATACCTGCTTCGGTTATTAAATCTGCTAGGCATGTTCTCATCCCCTCAATTACTCATGTATGCAATCTTTGCTTGTCAAAGGGCATCTTCCCAAACGCCTTCAAAAAGGCATTCATCATCATCATCAGCCTATAGTAGTCCACTGCTAGACATAGGCCTCCCCTAATGAGCGCCATAGCGCCCTGTCTTCAGCTCGACGCATCCAGCATCTGCCTGCAGTCTTTCGCAGATCGTCATCCCACCTAGCCGGAGGACGTCCTACACTACGTTTGCCGAGTCGCGGTCTCCACTCAAGAATTCGTTTACCCCAGCGGTTGTCGGTGGGGTAAACGAGTAAAAAGGCATTAGTTTCACCTATTTTTAAGGGATGGAGACCGTTTCGAAAACTATAGGCCTGTATCGGTTCTCACGACCTTGTCCAAAATCTTGAATAAGAGACTATTGAATTATTTAGAGCAAAATAATGCACACCAATACGCCAATACGGCTTCAGGAAAGGCAAATGAACAGAGGATGCTGTGCTTGAGCTATCAAATCACATTAATAAGAATCTCGATACCAGGACTAAAACGAATGGTATATTTTTTGATTTGGCCAAGGCTTTCGATGCTGTCTCTACTCCCATCCTTTTACACGGACTGGAGGCACTAGGTATAAGAGATGCCGCCCTAAGCATCTTTTGCGACTACCTCACTGATCGACGTCAGCGAGTTAAGGTAGAGAATTACATCAGCGACGATGAGCATTTATCTTTTGGAGTCCCGCAGGGCAGTGTGCTGGCGGTCCTACTCTCTTTCTTGTATACGTGAACAGGCTATGCCAACTCACTATACCGGACTGCAAGATACTGGTCTACGCTGATGACACTGCACTTATTATAAGTGGAGATACATGGGACTCTGCTCACCGCTCGGCTGAGAATGCTCTTGGTATGGTGATGGACTGGCTTTCGTGTAATTTGCTAACTTTGAATGTCTCCAAAACCTACTATGTTGCTTTCTCAGGGAACTTCTGCACATCCTAGCATACCGGATATAAAGGTTCATAGTTTCTCCCATCCGACACTAAACACCTGCAATTGCCCTCCTATTCAAAGAACATCTTGCGTGAAGTATCTAGGAGTACATATTGATTGCACACTGAGTTGGAAAAAACATGTAGACGTAACAGTATCTCATGTACGAAAGCTTATGTTTCCAATGAGAAAGCTCAGAAACGTAGTTGCTTTCCCTCTGCTGAAAACTAGCTCAGTCACTTCTAACCTATTGCATCTCAGTTTGGAGTGGCACTTTTAAGACCCTTATGCTTCGCCTTGAGAGGGCACAGAGGGCCGTCCTAAAGGTGATGCTTCACAAACCATATCGCTACTCCACCCAGTTATACAAGGACATGTCTGTACTTACTTCCAGGCAACTCTGTGCTCTCAACATAATCCTACGTAAGCATTCCTGCCTTAACTATGACCCAGAATAATAATAATAAAGCTTTATTCATTCCACACACAACAACATAATTAAAAAAATTTAAAATAAAAATTACATAAAAATAAATTCGAAACTTATAAATAAGAAAATAATATTAATTCATAATAAAAGAAATCCAATTGCATAAAGAAACAAATATAGAATTAAATATAAATCATGCATTTAAATAAATTGACTAATAAATACCGAATGCAAGAATAGTAATTATGGTTAACATAAAATAACATTAGTGTGTGGACCCCCTTCGGGTAAAAGCCTCCTCCAAAGAATTCCACTTTTCTCTGTCTGACGCGGTGACCAGCCAGTCTCGACCAGCGTTCACAGTCATCTCGTCCTGCCACCGGGCACACGGGCGGCCTCTGTTTCTGGTACCTCTTGGACCTTCCCATTTAGTTGCCTTTATTGTCCAACGATCATCAGAATACCTTGCAACGTGGCCTGCCCATCTCCATTTCAGGCTTTGTGAAAAAGTGAGAGCATCATATATAGTATGACATATGACTTTAGTTCTGTTGCGAATGTCTGAACTTCTTATTTTGTCACATAGTTTGATACTTAAGCAGCTTCTCTTCATAGATCTTTGTGTAGTTTGAATCCCAGAACTGAATATAAATAAACGAAAGACCTGGTTTGTCCTTCTGTGAGAATCAAAACTGCCCTGGCAAGTCGAGACTATTTGAGTCTGAGTGGGCGACTTTATAATGCAATAAACAAAACATGTAACAATTATCCCCTTCCAAAATACAAGTGTAAGTCCGTAGTAAAACAATACCTTCAGGGTCTAACTTACGACGACACTGAAAGACTGTTCGCCAGGAAATCATAAATCATAAGCGCTTAACACACACTCATACACACCTCCTCTCTTACATACACACATACCCGTATTTCCTTGCATGCCTTTAAATTTAAATTAAATAAATAAATAATTTTCAATCTTATTATATTCAATCAAATTCAATTTTTATTCTATAACTAAAGATACTCGTAAATTAATGTAACTTCATTATTACTAAAACTATTTGTATCGTTATACATATTTTTACCAAAGCAAATTATTGTGTCACGGTTTGACTTGTTACGTGAAATGTTGTGGGAGGAAGGCGCCGGTGTCTGTCACACAGTTAATACTAGCACAGACATCGTCGTTTACTCTATCTTTTAAAGATCTTTTTAAAAGATAAAGATCTTTTTAAGATATCTTTTTTAGAGGTTTAGTCTTTGTGTTTTTTAAATCAACGTGGGTGTAATACTCGTAGTATTAGACGTTTGAAATATTCCGATTTCAATATAAACAATAAATTAAAATAATGCTAATAATCTAACCAACCAAATATAGGCAACGACCCGCACCGCACACTATCGTCTCGTCACATTTTCAATGAAAATAACAAAAAAAAGACAATGTTCTGTGTTGGTGATTATCAATACACACGTGTATCATACGACGTTTTTCAACACTTGTGAATAAAATATCAATAAAAACTCATTTTATTCAAAAAAAGATCGTGTTCAATAGAACAAATAAATAAATGTTCCTATTGCTTGCTCATTTCATGAACTTCTTATTTAAATAGATAATTTTAACTCGTGTTTAATAAATAAAACTTTCACTCAAAAATAACTTTTGTTTTCTTTGTAATAGAAGAAAACTTTTAATTCCTCATTTTGTACGTGGCAGAATAGGCGCAAACCCTATGCGCGGAAAATAAAAAAAAAACCTCATCCCTTTAGTCTGTGGCCGATCGCAATGCGTGCGCATAGGAAAACTGATTAATTTTTCCCGCCATAGCGAAACATTTTTCACAACTCGTTTTCACTATTGAATTTATAGTTATTTATTAATTAAAATGTCTACAAGTACTAGTTTCGAAGAAAATTATTTAAAAACAACGCCACTCCACAAATAAATTAAAAAAATATATATATAACTCACTGGTGAGTTATAGCAATGAAAAAGTCACAGTTTGATTATGGGTGTCATTCTGTGCCTAATTGCCAGTGACCATAGAGCCACTTTATGAGCAAGTGTGTTGAAATTTTTTTTTTTATTATTTTACCTTGTGTGCTATCTATTGATTGTTAACATATTAATATTTTTAGTCTGTGGTAATTATGTGCTACTCTGTGGATATAATATAAAATGAAGATGGTGTACTGTAAAAATAATGGTGAACACTAATAAAAGGTATTATTAAAGTAAAACCAGTCTTTCTTCCTGTGTCCAAATTCCCATCAACAGGTTATGGGCCCAGATTCCCAGAAATGCCTGTGGAAATCAGACACAGGAAAACAGTGCTAAAAAAAACTAAAAATTAAAAACCAGTGACGGCGTGGCCGTAAAACAAGTAAAAACCTGTTTGAAAACAAGTAAAAACCGGAAAACTACTTAAAAATGGATAAAGAAGGAATAAGGATTGAAAAGTTAATAGACGGGGAGAGTTTTCTACTATGGAAATTCGAATTCAACATTTATGTGAAGGCGGCAAAACTAAGTGACGTTTTATCACAAGAAACGGATGAGCAAGTACGAAAAACGGAAGAATTTAGTACGAAAGATGCTAAGGTACAAAAGATCATCATAAACACTATAGATAGGAAGCTAAAAAGTAATATTTTGAGTTGTCAGAATGCCCAGGAAATGTATATGAAACTTTGCAAAATATTTGAAGGACAAGAAGAAAGAAATAAGTCATCATTGTTACAGGAGTTCTTTAACTACAAACATGAAAATAAGTCTCTCACTCAAATGATCACCGACATAGAAAACCTACAGTTTCGCTTAAACCAAATAGGAGAGAAAGTAAATGAAGAAATGGTGATGTCAAAAATTCTAACCTGTTTACCAAACAAACTAAATTACTTTATTACTGCTTGGGAATCTACATCAGAAGATAAAAAGACACTAATCAATTTAACTAACCGCTTGTTGAGTGAAGAAAATAGGTTTGAGAAAAAGAAAGAAGAAAAAATAGAAAATCAGCTGGCGTTTCAAGCTGTAAAAAAGGGGAATTTAAGCATAAAATGTTTCAAATGCAATAAACAAGGACATATCAAGAAGGACTGCAAAATGTGTTCAATATGTAAAAAGTATAACCATCAGGAAAAAGATTGCAAATATAAGGTAAAACAATGCTCAATATGTAAGAAAACAAATCACCTGGAAGAAAATTGTTTCTTTAATAAAAATAAAAATAATAAGCCAGATAAGTTATTTAAAAAACCAGATATGGCATTTTTTACTAAACCAGAAGAAGTATTAAAAAACAAGGAATTTATTGTGGATTCAGGCTGCACAGCTCATATGACAAATGATATAAAAATATTGACAAATCTTGAAAACAAAGTATCAACAGTGTTAACAGCTAATGACCAATCTGTTGAAGTACATGGTCAAGGAACAGTGAAGGGTAATAGTTGCTGTTTGAATAACACTTTATATGTTCCTGACATATCACAGAACTTGTTGTCAGTCAATGCAGTCACAAATAACCAAGGAACTGTTGTGTTTACTAAAAATAAAGTTGAAATCTACAAAGAGTCACAGTTAGTACTAACAGGAGAAAAAGAAAATGGTTTATATAAAATAAACATAGGAAAAAACAATACAGAAGAAAAGACCTTATTAATGAAAGAAAGTGGAACTGCCCTAGAATGGCATGCAAGATTGGGACATCCAGGAAAAACAACACTAGAAATTTTACCAAAAATGGTAGATGGAATAAAAATACAAGGCATAAAACAATTAGATAAATGTGAAATCTGTACACAAGCTAAGCAAACGAGACTACCATTTGACACAATAAGAGCTAGAGCCAAAAGACCATTGCAAATCATACATACTGATGTTTGTGGACCTTTTGAAAATAAAACATATGATGATTACAGTTATGTATTAACAGTTATGGATGACTACACCCATTTTACTAAAATCTACCTACTAAAATACAAAAGTGAAGTTAAATATAAACTAAGAAATTACATTGAAGAAACTGAAAGAGAAAGAAATGAAAAAGTATCAACCATAAGATGTGACAATGGAGGTGAATACACAAGCTATGATTTTAGACAATGGTGCATGGAAAAAGGAATAAAACTAGATTTGACAGTACCATACACTCCTCAATTAAATGGTAAGGCAGAAAGATTAAACCGAACATTACTAAATAAAACCAGAGCTTTACTATTTGATTCTGAATTAGGAAAAGAAATGTGGGGTGAGGCAATGTACTGTGCTACATACATAATAAATAGACTACCAAGTGAATCGTTGGAAAGCAAAACACCATATGAAATGTTTTACGGTAAAAGACCTAACATAGCTAACATACAGAAATTTGGTTCAAAAGTATATGCAAAACAACTAAATATAAACATAAAGAAACTAGATCCAAGAAGTAAGAAGTTAATAATGGTTGGATATACTAATAATGGATATAGACTATGGAATGAAAAAGGTGGAAAAATTGAAATAGCAAGGGATATTGTCATATTTAATGATAATAACAAGAATAAAGGAAAAGAAGACGGTATTATGATAAGAAGACTGGTAACTACAGACATAATATCAGACAGTGATGTAGAAACAAGTATAGATGAACAAGAAAATGATGAAAACTATAATGAAATACAGGAGTTAGAAATGCAAAGTAGTGAAATAGAAGAAAATGTTTCAGCTTCAATAGAAGAAGAAATTGAAATGAATGAAAATACAGAAAGTAATTTAGAAGAAGAAGAAGTAGAAATTACTAGAACAAGAAGACAAAAGAAGAAACCAACTTACCTGCAAGATTATGTATTACTTACCTACAGTGAGGTCATGAAGTCTGCTGAAAAGAAAAATTGGGAGAAGGCCATAAAGTCGGAGAAGGATTCATTGGCAAGCAACAATACATGGGAAATAGTTGATTTAGAAAAAGCAAAGGGACATAAAATACTGACAAATAGATGGGTATTTTGTATAAAAGAAAATGGTACATACAAAGCAAGACTCGTAGCAAGAGGTTTTGAACAAAAAGACATTGACTATCAAGAAATTTATAGCCCTGTAGTAAGTCAATCAGCACTAAAATCATTATTAGCAATTGCTGCTTCAAAGGAGTATGAGATGATTACATTTGATGTAAAAACAGCATTTCTATATGGCGAGTTGACTGAAGACATATTTATGAATATTCCTGAAGGATATGAAAACCAGCGTAATAAAGTATGTCACTTGAAGAAAGCATTGTATGGACTAAAACAAGCTCCAATAACATGGAACAAGAAATTTACTGAAACTATGCTAAAACTTGGATTCAAGCCTACTAAACAAGATCAGTGTGTTTTTATAACAGAAGACAAAACAATAATAATTGCTATTTATGTGGATGATGGACTAGCTATAACTAAAGATAAAGAGAAATTGTTAACAATACTTAATCATCTGGAGAAGGAATTTAAAATAAAAGTTTATGAAAAACCCACAAATTATATAGGATTTGAAGTTATAAGAAGTGAAGAAGGAATTTTATTGCATCAGAAAACTTATACTGAAAGATTACTCAGAAAATTTAATATGTTCGATTCTAAACCAGCATTTACACCATGTATTACTGACAAGAAGATTGAATCTGTAATGGAAACATCTAAATTTCCTTACAGAGAATTAGTTGGAGGACTATTATACTTATCAACCAGATCAAGACCAGACATAAGTCAAGCTGTAAATGAAGCCAGTAAAAGGTTAGACAATCCATCTAAACAAGACATATTAGCTGTAAAAAAGATATTGAAGTACTTGAATGGGACGAGATCTACAGGAATAATGTACAATACTGGAGAAGATATTACAAAGTTACATGCATACTGTGATTCAGATTATGCAGGCTGTACTGAAACAAGACGGAGTACAACTGGATTTATAATAATGTTATCGGGAGGACCCATATCATGGTGCTCAAAGAGACAGCCTATAGTAAGCTTATCATCAACTGAAGCTGAATACATAGCAGCTGCAGATTGTGTGAAGGAATGTTTATATTTAAGATTATTGATAAGTGAGTTAACTGGAAAAATTATTAAAACAAATTTGAATATTGATAATCAAAGCGCAATTAAGTTAATACAAACAGGTTCATTTAGTAAAAGGTCAAAACATATTGATGTAAGATACTATTTTATTCATGAAAATTATAAGAAAGGTTATATTGATATAAAATATTGTCCTACTAATTTACAAATTGCTGATATGTTTACAAAACCTTTGTGCAAAGAGAAGTTTCAATTTCATTGTGAGAAAATTATAAAGGAAAATAAAAGTGATTAATGTAAAGTAAAAATTTATTAAAGTAAAATACATTTTTTTTTGTTTGTAAAAGCTGTTTTAAATTGATGTGTGTATTTTTTATTTTTAATGAAAAAAAAATTAAAAAAATAGGAGAAGGTGTTAACATATTAATATTTTTAGTCTGTGGTAATTATGTGCTACTCTGTGGATATAATATAAAATGAAGATGGTGTACTGTAAAAATAATGGTGAACACTAATAAAAGGTATTATTAAAGTAAAACCAGTCTTTCTTCCTGTGTCCAAATTCCCATCAACATTGATATTTAAAAACATTTTGTAAACTTTTTTTTTTCACTTTTTTTATTAAATAAACATTTATTTTACGTGGCTCGCAACAATAAATCGAACAATCAATACAGAATCGATATCATTATACTTTTTAAGTATAGGCAGGATATGGCAAAGAAAAAATGGATATCCCTAGTATTGACAGAGCGATAGTATAAAATGGGGTACTCTATAGTCGGAAACATAACAGTACTAATTATTGTTCAAAATTTTAAAAAATTTTTTTTTTATTTTTTTTTTTATAATTTAACGAACGTATTGCAACAGTTTTGCTATAAAAGTAACCAAAAAATAATAATCTGCGGCGATTTCAATATTGATGTTCTTCAGAAAACCAAAAACTCTACACTATTTAAGCAACTTTTGAAGGAATTTAATCTGAAACTAGAAATAAATGAACCGACGCGTCCTAGTAGTGGTACATGTCTAGATAATATTCTCCACAACATAAGAGGCTGCAAAAGTGAGATTGTGGAGCTAGGTGTGTCGGACCACTCTGCCCAACTTATGAAGTTCCCGGTACAACAAAAGTGTATTTTACCATATTATTATAAATATAAACGAGATTATAGCAAGGAAAATATTAACCTTTTTAGGAAACATATCGCCAGTCTCAGTTTCTCCGAAGTTTATGAATCTGATGACGTAAACAAATGTTTTGATTCTTTTTTTGAACTATTTAAATTAATATACGATCTCTGTTTCCCAGTTGTTAGACACAGAATATCTACAGTTACTAAACCAAAGTGGATTACACGTGGAGTAAAGCGTTGTAGTAGAACTAGACGATGTTTATTGTGGAAATATAGATTGACTCGAGACAGTGACTCAAAAATGGCATTCAAGACCTTTTCGAAAAGATATCAAAGCGTCATCAAACTAACACAGAAAGCACAGAATTCTTATTTTATTGGAACAAGCACTAACAAGTCGAAGGCAACTTGGAAAGTTATTAAATCTATAAAGCCTAACATTACTAAAAGTAATATAAATGCGATTAATGTAAATGGTAAATACATAACAGAACCGAAAGAGATAGCACAACAATTTAATGACAATTTCGTATCCTCAGTGCAACCGAATGCTGACTATTCAAAGTCAAATGATTTTAAAACGCCAGGATCATATAAATCCATGTTTATGTCACCAACCATACCAAAAGACATAATTACAATAATAAATTCTCTCAAAAACACTAGCAGTACAGGCTATGATGATATTAACACCGCAGTAGTCAAATCAGTTGCTCTTATAATAGCACCCATATTAAGTGACATTATAAATATAAGTATTCAGAAAGGCATTTTTCCCGATAAGTTAAAGATTTCAATAATAAAGCCATTACACAAAAAGGATGACAAAACAAAAGTTACCAATTACAGGCCAGTGGCACTGATACCTATTTTTTCAAAAATTTTTGAGAAAGTTTTATATAACAGCATAAACAGCTATTTAGAAAAAAATCATATATTTTGCAAGGAACAAATGGGCTTTAGGAAAAATAGAACCATTAATATGGCTATATATAACTTTTTAGAAAAAATACATCATAACATGGATAACAAAAAACCAGTGATGGCGATGTTTATGGACATGACTAGGGCGTTTGACTTTGTAGACCATAACATGCTATTAACTAAGCTCGAAAGATATGGTATCAGGGGTAACGTGCTTAATTTGATAAAATCTTATTTAGAGAATAGAAGTCAAATTACACAAATTAATAGAGTAAATATAAGGACCAAAACTGAGGTAGTTTTCACCTCTAGCTCAAGAATACTGTCATGTGGTGTGCCGCAGGGTTCTGTGTTAGGGCCCTTACTTTTTATTTGTTATATCAATGACTTTCCCCAAGTAGTCGAACATCAAATGTCACTATTTGCCGACGACAGCACTGTTATTTATGATACTGGCACCTTAACAGAAATAGAAGAGCATGTGAACAATAGCCTTACTCCTATTATCGACTGGTTAAATATTAATAACCTTAAAATAAATCTAACCAAAACTAAAGTTATGAATTTTAGAATTAGACACAAGGAGCAATCACAGTTCCAAATAAACTATAGAGGGAATAAAATACTTGAAGCTAGTGTTACAAAATTTCTTGGACTATATATTGACAATGACATGACATGGAGGACTCAAATTGAAAGTGTTTGTGGAAAACTTAGTAAATTTTCATATGCTCTTTATATGCTGGGTAAAATTGCTAATAAGACCGCCTTACTCGCAGCTTATCATGGTTATGTCGCCTCGGCTCTGCGGTATGGCCTCATATTCTGGGGAAATGCCCCAAAGATACAAGAAGTACTTATAGCACAGAAAAAATGTATCCGAGCGATTTGTAGAATAAAACAGAGGGAATCATGCAAGCCACATTTTCATAAGCTTAAAATATTAACTTTACCGTCACTCTATATTTATGAAGCCTGTATTTTTGTAAAACACAATATGAATTTGTATAGATTTGTAGAAAGTAAACGGCGCTCAAAAAAGTTGCAGGTGTTAGCGACAAAAACAAAATTTCATAGCAGCAGCTTTTATGCAATGGCTCAAAAACTATATAATAAGTTACCAGGACAAGTTATCTCAAGTAGTAACATAAACGAATTTAAAAGAAATCTATTCGCATTATTAAATAACAAGGTGTATTATTCTGTTGACGAATATTTAAATGACAATTTTTAATTATAAGACATGTTATGCTAAATCCAATCTGTTAATGATGTGACATACTATATAATTTTGTAATTTTGAATATTGTATAATAGAATCTTTGATATTTTGTATGCCTTTTGGCGGGACACAGCTCGGATCTAATGTATTATAACACCTTCTGTATGTACCCTGTGTTCACGAAATAAATAAATTTGAATTTGAATTTGCATAAAAACTATCCCATTGGAAATAATAATTAAGTATTATTTTAAAAAAATATTTTCATTTGAGATATTTCATACTGTTCAAATTTTTGAGACACGAAACAGTTTGCAAGAGTTTCCAAATTTGCCGCCCCTAAAATCTGCCGTCCTAGGCTCCATCCAGCCTACTCAAAATTACTATACCTCAACACAAATGGTAAAAAGATTTAAATATGAAGCAATGGCTGATAAATTAATGATGTGATAGAGTCGTGGTGCTCACATATTTACAAATAGTGTCAAAATGAATCAATGTGAAATAAAAATAATACAATACAATAAGCGACCAGTTTGATTTTGTCTAGCCTCTAGACTAGATTGTCCTATGGAGCAGCATGTTTCCAAGCATTCTTATCTAGGATATAATCCTCTAATTTGTAATAAGTATGCTTGTTTACAAAGTGTACTTTAAACATGAGTTTGTTTTTCATAATTGCAATATATCACAACATTTAACACACTACACCATAAAATATGAATGAACTTTAGATAATCTGAAAAATGGTAGATTTATTTTTTTATCTTTATTTCTAGTGTTAAAATGATGTATCACTTATTTTATTAAAAATATGAGTTTTTCTTACATACATAATATTTTCACAAATGAACTGGCATGATGGTACCGTCATGATATTTATCTTCTTAAATACTTCCCTTAGAGATTGGCGGCGACGTAGATTGTAAATGGCTCTGACAGTTCACGTTTGCAAAATAATAATGGATTCAATGTCAGCAGTCTGACCCCACAGTAAAATTCCATATGACAGAATGATGTTGAAGTAGCTAAAATAAACCAAACGCGCGGTTTCTACATCTGTTAACTGTCTTATCTTTCTAACAGCATAAGCGGCCGAGCTTAGTCAACCCGCAAGAGCTGAGAAGTTACAATGGGGACTTCATGTAACATTTTATAAAGTCCCCATTGTAACTTCTCGTCTAGCATGATTCCTAGAAAAACTGCCTGATTAATAAATTCTAGTTTTTCTCCATTCAATATGATTCCACTTTCACAACTTCTAACATTAGGTAATTTAAATCGAATGCATTTGTTTTTTTTTTCTCATGTAGTACCAAATTATTTACCGTAAACCAATCTTGGACCTGAAGAATAGAGTTATTACGTCGTAAAGATTTTGGGACCGTCGGTCTATTTTAAAGTTCAATGAAGAGTCATCTGCAAATAACACCATCTTCGGTTGATTTTGAAGTAATCATCAATGTAAACTAAAAAGAGGAATGGACCCAATATCGATTCTTGAGGAACGCCCACTGTCATTTCAGACCCCAAGAGTTTATGCCGTTCATTTGTACTTTAACCTTTCTATCTGTCAGGTATGATCTTAGCAAATCTAGAACTGTATTTCTAATCCCATAGTGCTCTTGTTTCAGCAGAAGTGCCTCATGGTTTACGCAATCGAACGCCTTAGACAGGTCGCAAAAGATTCCAATGGCATCTTCTGCTACCTCCCCAGGCGTTAATAATGTTCTTTATTAGGGTGACGCCGGCGTCAGTGTTATACTATTACGCACTTTAGTAAAACCGTACTAATATTCGTCATCCGTACTGATATCAGAAAGATGGATTTTATTGTAAAGTGACGTAACATTTGATTGTGCATTAAATTTTCAAATACCTTACTGAGAACTGGCAGAATTGACACAGGCCTATAATTTTTAGGCTCTTTACTATCACCGGATTTGAACAACGGAATCACTTTACTGTTTCATAAGATCTGGAAAGACTCCTTGGTCTACACTGGTGTTAAATATGAAAGCTAAATATGGCGCAAGGGTTTCGATGAGAGATCTACAGACTTTTACAGACATTCCCCATAGATCTTCTGTTGATTTAATTTTAAGATATTTAAAAGTTTTTATTACAGCTCGGGGGTTTGTATGCTGAAACATAAAATCCCAAGGGGCATGCTTTTACATTATTTTTAAGTAAGGCACCAGAAAGCGCGGGTGAGCATCAAAAATTAAATTATTAAAATAAGCCGTGGCAGCTAAGAAATTACCAGTCCCAACTGACGGCGCCCGTTCACGAACATGACGCATGGATCAGCACCATTCAGCTCAACCATTTTGAATTTATTATGCAACTTCATACAAGCTCCAGAGATTGTCCGTACCGCGCGCGGAGGACGGGAATAATCTCCTCCAAAAACTTTTAAACCGTGTAGCTTCTGCATATTTCCATCGATGTTACTGTTATTTTACCATTGCACTATGACTTATTTAAAATAACAGTATTTGTTCGAACATTTCTAGTCATCCATCATCCCTATTCATAAGTATTTTCTGAGTTTATCTCATACATTACTGACATCGTTGAAGGAAAAATATCGCGAGCAAACCTAGACTTATATTTAATATAAGTCTGAAATCCCCAACCCGTCCTGAGCAGCGTCCCTCGCGATCAATGCTCGTGCCTTCTCTATGTGGGAAGAGGCCTTTGCCCTGTAGTGGGACAGTAATAGGCTGGTATTATGTGACCTCACATTGATGACATATTCTGAGGGGACGGTCGAATGCGTGGTATGGTTGCATTTGACGTTGACGTGTGAATTCAAATCTGATATAAAAGAAAGAAAGAAAGAAAAATTGTTTATTCTGCACAAACAAAACACACATTACAAAAAGTTGACATAAATTACACACATACAAAGTAGCCAAAGGCCTCGTATTCAGCATTTAAAAGGTTTGTAATTTTGTCCATTGCTTGATGTCACTCAGCACCAAAGACAATACACATTGCTATGTTTGTGTTGCGACACTGGCAAGTGACAATAAAACAAACATTATTTGTACAGAAAAAAGCTGCCTATTGCAAAGTGGATGAATGACTTTTGTAACAAAACAAACAACAATAATAAGAACAATAAGTATGCCGTGCGTCGCGTCTGTGCAAGAACAGGTCGCTGCTCAGCAACATGCTCTGACTTCGGCCGAACCTATCGTCAACAGCGCTGATTTTCAGCAACTACCTCTCGAAATGACGTAATGACGTCCCGTGGTGTGACATAATAAATCGGGTAGATATGCTATCATATACATTATCCGCCAAACAGAGCCATAGTTAAAAAATCGCATAAATCAAATGTGGTCACGGAACAGGACAAGGTTCCGTCGCTCGGCAGCGAGTCAGCGCCCGGGCCCAGTCCCGGAGCGCGCGCTACAGACAGTCATCGCTATTGTTGCAATCGCAGGGGCAGCTGAACTTCTGCATCGTGGTGGTGGAGCCCTACGAGCACGGCATGAACCGCGTATTCATCAAGACCAAGGACGAGCGCATCCGCAGCAAGTTTCTGGCGCACCTCGACACGCACTGCGTGTCCGACACCAACGTGGCGCTGCTGGCCCGGCAAATGGCGCTGCACTGTGCGGTGAGTCACTGGAACCTTAGCTCACCAGGCTGCTCTGCGGCAAGGTGGCACTTTTTGCTGGCAAGGAACAGTGAACTATTTATGCTGTGGCATAGCAAAAGTCCCAAAAAGAGTAATTGACGATTCTTTTAGGACCTTTTTCCTATCATGCGGATTAGGTCCGCGTGCGTGGCGGCGCGCACGCCCGCCCGGGGCGCGTGTTCGTGCGGTGAGCTCAAACAAGAGCGCTAACACCGCGTCATATGGAAAAGGCACTAGGGCGACTTTCCATTTCCATCTTTTAAAATGAATATAACGCTCGCAATCGCTGCTGCTGAGCATGAGCTCCTGGGTTCGATTCCTGAGTCTGGCAAAGTTTTATTTATTTATTTAACCATTTATGTACACACATATAAAAATACAAGAAAAATCAAGATAACAGAAAAGTACGTACAAAGGTAATGCTTATTGCCATTTGAAATTTCTCAGTAGCAGTCTGGATTTGTGCCTGTTGGATGGAACTGGCAAAATGTGTGTGTAGGTAGTATAGGTGACCAAAGCCTCACCCTGTGAACAACACGGGCGTGATGTTATAATGTGTCGTGTGTGTACGCAGCTGGCGTCGCACATCTCGCAGTCGCTGAAGCTGGGCGGCGCGCCGTACGCGTCCAACTCGCTGGAGCGCCTGCGCCTCATCAAGCGGCTGCGAGTGCGCGCGCAGGCCGAGCGCCTGGCCGCGGCCGCGCGGGCCCCCGAGCCCTACGCCGGGCCCCCGGACCTGGCGCACCGCGTGGCCATCGACGACTTCAACGACTACACCTAGTGCGCACGCGCCGCGCCCGAGCGCCTGGCCGCGGCCGCGCGGGCCCCCGAGCCCTACGCCGGGCCCCCGGACCTGGCGCACCGCGTGGCCATCGACGACTTCAACGACTACACCTAGTGCGCACGCGCCGCGCCCGAGGCAGCTACGACTAGAACGAACTCATCGGCGACAATGAACTCCTGATTCCTTACGTGTTGATGAACTGAAGGATTCAATGAAATTGAATATTTTTTTGGTGTATTTTATGCTTCCGACGTTTGTTACTACAACTTTTGAATTTCGCTAATTTGAACGACGATGACGAAACTTACGTTATTTGAAATTGTAATAAATAAGAATCATTACCCTGTATCACAAAAGCTCACATGCGTAGAAGAGTTCTCATTAGATTAAATTCATACGAATAATAATAACAGCATACTGCATAGGGCCCCCCAGCCTCACACATTGTAAATAACTGTATTTCCAAATTAGCGAAATTCAACCTCACCCCAATGTACTATAACTATTTGGTCGGTGTTTATAAAATGTAGTACACTACATGCTGGTCGCTGGTCGCACGCCCCTCCCGCCGGGAACTACCAGCGTATATACTGACTCGATGACGTCACTGCTGCACTCATATTTCTAAATAGTTAGTAGTCTCGGTGTGGTCACCGCGACCGCGACCGCGACGGTACGAAGTCTCCGCAAAGTGGAGGCTTCTTTATCGCCGAAACGCTGTATTGTGTATTTGTACACTTTTGTCATGACGGCAAAGGGTGGATTAAAGTTAAATAGACGCTACGTATTTACCTGTTGCACTCGATAGTTCACGATCAGTGTATGTGTATCTGCACTCGTACAGCAGCCACAGTCACGCTACGCGGGAGTGCGCGGGTCCAGGAGTGCGCGGGTCCAGGAGTGCGCGGGTCCAGGAGTGCGCCCGCGAACTTGTCGACGTTATATTATAACGGTGTATCAATTTTTTTTTTTTTTTTTTACAATAATACTTTTTGTGATATGTGATAGTAGCGTAACAATTAAATACGAAATAGAAATATGAAACATATATTTAAAGCCGGCAAGTTTTTTTTACAAATCGCTTACGGGATCCAGCGACTTAGTGGTTTAAACTAGGACGAATACCGCCTCGAGTATGAGTGGACCGTTTAGAGTTCAGTCCCCGCGCGACGTGCGCGCCCGCGGCTGGCGGACCACGCCGCAGCTACACATGCACCTTGCACTCGCTGTTAATTCATGTTATACAACCTGTATTATATTTGTATTGCGGAACGATTAATTATTTTTGTTTATTTATTCGTTCTACCGATACATGTTTTTGTCTTGGTTCTTTGTGGCTTAAATAGTTTAATTTCTCATATAAATTTAGATTTTGAACTGAATAATGTAAAAGTTAATGCTAAGGACTTTTAATAAGTACATGTTTCACAAAATATGAGTTGTCAGTAGTTAGCGGCGCTGCGCGGCTGGCGCGATGTGACGTCACGCGGCGTGACGTCACGCGGGCGAGCCGCGCCGCGCGCGCAGCAGTGAGTCGTTAACAGTTGAGGCATTTCTTGTTTATATATATTTTATGTAGCAATTTATTTCCTGACAAAAGATTTTGTAATCAAATAAATGATGGCTATTTTTTCGCATGTTTTATTTCTCTGACAATATAGCCATGTGGGAAACAGCTCAATTTTGCCCAGCTAACTTGGATACACTGCTAGAAGCACAAAGATGATGAGTCGATGAGCCAAGGCGATAATACTAGTTAAAGAACTGGTTGGGAGTGACAACTTATCATGGGTAGATACCTGCCATAAAGTCCCTGCATTTTTTTTTCAATAACTGCCGTCAGTCCTTTCTGGACTATTATCAGTTTGGTTGCGAGAATATAGTTGACGTTACTGGTACAGGGGCCATTGCCACTGCTACCTCTTTATATTACTTGACCTCTCTTCAGCCGATTGCCAGATTCGCTGCTATCCAGCAATTTAACAGCCAGAGGATTTGGGTGGATGGCGAGACGATCAGCATAACGCTTTTAATGTCCGTTTATTTCCTCAGGAATAGTAGGAGTGTTGAGATAATCATAGATTTCATCATTCCGTGTGAACCATGGTGCAATGACAATATTCCTCAAGATAGCATTTTGAACTCTTTGGAGGCACACTATGTTACTTTTGCTGGCCACTCCCCATAGTTGGATGCCATATGACCATAGAGGTTTCAATAGAGAGTTGTACAGCAGGAGTTTGTTCTCCAAAAATAGGACTGAGTTAAGACCCATCAACCAATATAAGTTTTTATATTTGGCGTTTAGTTGATCTCTTTTTTTTATATGCGTCTTCCAGGTGAGCCTTTTGTCCAGATGAAAACCGAGATACTTAACACAATCTGTGTGTGGTAGGGTTGTGTTCCCCAATGTTACTGTGGGACAGTCGCCTCTTCTCAGGGTGAAGGTAATGTGACTTGAATTTTTAGCACTGGTGCAGATACGACACTTTTGCAGCCATGTGTTCATTTTATCCAGTGCTATTTGCAATTTGTTACTGGCGATATCCGGTTCTTTGGCGCTCGCCAGGTAAGCAACGTCGTCTGCGTATGAAGCTACCGTTACATCTTCAGTAGTTGGAAGATCTGATGTGAAAATATTATGTACATCAGAACGTTCGGCCAATCGAGTTAGGGAGCTGGCTGCTACACCAGTTTTTTGTGACGATTTGGTGACTCACAAAGATGCCAGTAGCGAATCATTCCTTTTTGATGTAACAAAACGCGAGATCGGACTAGAAACCATTTAAATCCCTATAAAATTTTGCAGACTTGGAATCATTTCTATTACGCAATTCCAAATATAGTAAACGATTAAGATCGCAATTTGTTTCACTTCAGAATCGCATTCAAAAACAAAATGTGTTTCGCAATTAGGGTGCAGGTTGGGTTGATGATAGTTTCAATTAACTTTGAAAGCTCATGGACATCGTCTATTCCATAGAGCATTATGGGTGGTGGTTTATTTGGAGGTTTTGCAGTAACTTGCTCTGGGTCATCAACTGGGAGGTTACTAAAACTGTTCCTTGTAACAGTAGTTGGGCTTGGAGGAGAGTCTGATATTTTACGTTTTAGAGCCAGGTACTCTTTGCCACGGCGGTGGTATTTGTTCTGGACTCACTGGCGGTTGCAAAGGCAGGTTATCATTACTTGATATTTGTGTATCATCACTTATTTCTATGCCTGGAGTTGCTACAGTTGTGGTTCCATGAAAAGAGTTTGCTCTGGGTCGAGTTTCAAATAAGCTTTTGTGGAAAACTTGTTGGAGGTAGATTTTCCGATTTTGTTGAGTTGGGGGTAGATTTTTGTTTATATTTAAGTTTATTTCCATTTTGATTCCCACGAGTAGGGTCGATAAACGGTCACTCACAGGGTGACCTGCATTATTTAAAGATGAATTACCTACTTAAGCCTCATTTACACGATGCGATTTCGTTGCCTGTGGCATACCAGAACTTGGAGGAACAATAAAAGTAGCACCGTCCGTCATGCAAGTCACTTGTTGTTTCGATTATATTGTATGCCACAGGCAAGAAGCTGGCATCCTGGAAATAGGGCTTAAGGCTGAGCTGCACCCTAATTGCGTAACACATTTTCGTAAACGATTACGACTAATCTGTTTGATTTTGACGGCTCAAGAACATTCATTGCGTTCTATATATTGTTGAGCAGAATTTTTATCGAACTTAAGAAGCAATGGATTAGCAATCTGTTTCAAAACGATTCAGATTCCGATTGATAGTGTATTACGTAATTAGGGTGCTGGTCTGAATGGTCTCCACTATTTGGCACCGTTTCCTGTACGTAAGCAGAATAGTAAAACAACAAAAAAGTCATGGTCGAATTTTTTTGTGCGCTGCCACGAAAAGGTTAGGTTTTCTTTTGACTATTCATGCAGAAAGGGCATATTATTATGACAAATAATCCTGTATTTTGTAATTTTGTATCTAAGAGCGAGCGAAGAGAGCTCGAACATTTTAGCCCTCCGATAAGATTAAATTTTCTATTGAACATTTAAACAGAAATAGGAATTACTTTGTTGCATGCAATAGCCAGCGGAGCGAGCTTGAACATTTTAGCACCCTATGTTTATTTTTAGCATGCGTAGTCCCGACTACCTACAAACTGCCGTCTAAGTTCTGAACTTGGCATTGTTGGAGCCTTTACTTGAGAAGTTGAGATTTGGGAGCCCCCCAGGACCGGGGGCCCGAGGCGGACCGCCCCTTAGTCAGCCAGTGGCATAACATGATTGTATGAATTTTCATTTATCGTATTCAGGCTTCAGGCTCGGCACACTATCATGATTGCAACATAACTTTTTACTACACCGATCACATTGGCCACGAAACATTCGAAACAAATGTAACATGGCGCGCCTGTCAATCAGTGAAACTTCGAAGCTATATAATGTGGCTCAAGATCGTTTGTGTCGTAGTGATAGCGAGCGGCGCATTCGGCAAGAAAGATGAGCTGTTGGACGCGATGCACGGGCTGGAGGGACGGAACAAGATGTCGATATGCGTGGCCACGGCGAGCGGCTGGCGCCACTGCGACGGCGCGCTCTACAACCGTGAGTGGCTGCTGGCGCGCGCGCACTGCCTGGCCCGCGCGCCCCTCGCCAACCTCACCGCCGAGCGCCCGGCCGACGGCGGCAGCTGCCAGCGCCTGGCCGCGGGTGAGCAGGATACCATACTTAGCAGATCACATCACTAACACAAAGGGATATTGACAGAAGCGAGAGTATGTACATTGGGTTCTTCCAATTATTGTGTTCCTCCAAACAAATATTGAAATCGGTGACAGGGTTTTTCGAAACACATTCAAAACGCATGTATTTTTATGTTTCCATAACCTAGTACATCCTTCACTAGTTTAAACAGAGAAAGGGCGTGTTATCTTTCGACAGATATGGCCAGAGTTGAGTTACGAGTAAAAGTCTGACTTAGCCCTAAATGCGGATCTGATGTCATCGGCCAATTAATTTTATAAATTCGCTTTCGACTACATATAATTATGTTTGCGACCAGGCAACTGGGGCACTTACAGCACGCGTCCCGCGCGGCACCTGGTGATGCACCCGTGGTTTGACCTGGCGCTGGTCATCGTGAGGACTCCCTACTACGACCTGGACAGACTCCCCAACGCCACCAAGATTCGCATCAAGCTGCGCCCTCACGGGTAACTAACACATACGATGCTAAAGCTCTAGATCCAAGACAGGCAACCTCAATTTTTTCTTTAATTTGACTGAAGTTTTGGCGATATTTTGTAATTGGTACCTAAAGTGTTTATTGGGTCTGTGTCTTCTAAACATCCATTTCCTTCCGAAACTTTTCTAAGCTGCAGCTTATACTTTAATTACTTCCACTGTACTACTCGGGCGAATTAAAATGGCACCTGGCTTGGAACTATTATGGGTATTTATAAATTGTTTTTAAATAGGTACTTATAACATTGAATGTTTTGGAACTTGTTACTTATGTCAAAGTATTGTGTATTATTGAGTTAATAATTAAACAAATAATTAGACAAAATAAAGTTATAAGTATTTTATTTTTATTTATCATAACTTTACCTAACAACCGTCATTTGAACCAGGTGCCATGTTAATTCACCCAAGTTGTAATTGTGTAAATGAGGAATGACAATTCACTTTATGCTTTGTTTTGTTTTTAATACACACAGCCAGTGATTAATTAGTTAAATAACTTGTTGCAGGGTGTACAAATGGATGAAATATTATTTTGATGCCTTTGCCTTGACCCGCAACCATACTTATCACCAAATTAGACTTGCGCGCAGTCAGAAAACATTCCATTATCCAGTCTGGTACTTCTTTGTGACAATAGTGCTGCCCTCTGTACTGTTCGTGTTGTTTTTCATTTATGTTACATCCTCCAAGGGTAAGGGTAATGAAATTCCATATAATAAACTGGGCTATTCTAAGAAAGTAACTCACATTTAGTTTATGTCATAAACATAGTTGTTTTATTAAAATAATAGTGTTTTATTTACAAACAATAATTACAGTACCTATTATGTGGCTACACTAACATGGGCATTTCTAGTATGTGACAATCCATACATGAAATCAGAATCTTCATCCAGCAAATAATACAGTTGTTACATAGCTCATGATTTGTATGAAACAAATCAATATTAGTAGCATGGCTCTCATTGTCAGAAATCTGTACTTTATTCAGTCTTCTGGTCAAGCTTCCTCCTCCACACTTTGACTTTGCCCCGGAGCTCCCGCAGCCTCTTCATCTCATCCTTGAAGTCTTGATGCTCATCTCGGAACAAGCCGTACTCTCGCAGCTTTAGCATCAAGCTGTGAGTCTCAACGTGTCTCGGATAGTAGTGAATGATCTCCTCATTGGTATGAACCGGCCGTTCAGAAAACATTTTAACAACTTTCATTGACTTAGAATTGGTCGGTATTGCAACCTCGCCGAAGATCCGATTGGATAGGCGCTGCATACGACGCGCATAGTTAGTCGATGCCTTTATTAATTGAGAATATTTAGCGTAGTTTGTAGTCATTGTTTACCTGCAAATAAGTTTTAGGTTATACTAATAATTCCCTAAAGCGGGTAATTAAATCATTTTTTTTTTCATTCACTTGGATAATTACCTCAAAAATATTTATAATTTTGGGGCACCAAAACAAAATTAGTAAAAATAACACACTGGCTAAAAAGCACTGACCTCGGTATCTTGAATGGGATTTGCTGACCTGACAGATGAGATGAATGACACTAGCGGTGGGTAACTCCGGAGGTACTGATCCAAAGGAGCCGGTACCGAACGCGGATACGTAAACCTTATTTATTCCTCACAATCCTTACCGGCACCGCGGTACCAAATGATTCCGGAGCGGGGCGGAGCGCGCGTTCACTATTCACTCTCGTTCACTCGCTCAAGTCACTCGGAAGTACTCGGAACACGTCGTATCGCTCTAACTAACCAACTGTTCAATTCAAAATGTGCCAAATGATCCAGTGAACCAAATGAATAAAATGTTCTGCGAAACCGGGGAACCAAAATGAGCGAGTGAGTGCCGGTGCCAAAGGAATAAATAAGGTGAACCGGTACCGGACCCGGAGTCGGAATAAGTGAATCAATTCACTTGCCGGAATAAAGATTACCCACCGCTAAATGACACTACAGACATTTGACAGTTAACTATTAGGAGACAGTGACAGCTCGTGCTTGACAGACTGGCAGCAGTCCACCAAAGAAAATCAGCATGATTTTACACAAACTACATCCGTATAATCTGTGACATTACTGCTCGGTCGGTCTGTGGTTAGACTGAGGGTACATTCCGAGGTGTAATAAGATAAACCTTTAGAATAACGGTTTTAATCAACAAAATAAACGATACATAATTTGATAAAGTAAGATATGACATAAGTGACATTACAATACAAAGATGCCAGATTATGATAACATCACTAAAGAGTTTGGTTGGCATACCACATTCTTCCGACCTTATTATGAAACAACGTAATCTCCAAAACGAACAGGCAGTCTGCGTTCTCTAGTTGAACGCCGGGGCTCTGAGAGTGCCGTATTACCCTCTGTATGGTCTTGCATATTATCTTGTTGTTGGGATGGCACTACAGTTTTGGGTGGCACCTCGATATCTTGGACAGGAAGCTCATTTTGTGGAATGGAATCAGTTAACTCGCCATTAGCTGTTTCACTTTCGATTATTTCTCCGTCTAGACCTAATGGTGCTAAATAACGATTAGATACGGTCGTTTCGCGACCATTCGGTAAGCGTACGTATGAATAATCTGGATTAACTTGAATCAGATCAACTTCTTCTACTATTGTTTGATATTTATTAGTGCGATCGAATCTCCGCATCAGTACTTGCTCTGAGTTTGTTAACCAAGTAGGTATAGAGTCGCCATTCGGTGACCTCCTCGTGTGTGTAAACATCCTCTCGTGCGGCGTACAGTTAGTGGCTGTGCAGAGAAGGGAGCGAATAGAGTGTAGAGCCTGGTTCAAAGCCTTTTCCCAATTCTCTATAGGCAGGTTTCTGGATCTTAAGGCCAATTGGATAGTTTTCCAAAGAGTGGAGTTAAGGCGCTCTACTTGTCCGTTCCCTTGGGGATTATATGGCGTTGTTCGGCTTGATGCAATACCGCGAGAGTGTAAAAACTGCTTGACTTCAGATGATAAAAATGATGTCCCACGATCAGAATGTAGGAATGCAGGCATTCCGAATAGCATAAACAATTCATTAAGATTCTTGATGACCGTTGTCGAGCTCATGTCTGAGCATGGAAATGCAAAGGGAAAGCGAGAGTATTCGTCAATCACTGTCAGGATGTATTTATTCTTTGTATTACTAGGTATAGGACCTTTAAAGTCAATACTTAGTCTTTCGAATGGAGATGTCGCCTTAATTAGATTGGGGCCGGGTTCTGTTGATTTGTAGTATCTTGGCTTCAATTCCGAGCAAATTCGACAAGAGTTTGTCATATTTCTGATTTCTTCAACAGAATAGGGCAGATTTTTTGATCTCGTCCAGTGCACCATCCTTGTTACGCCGGGGTGACAAAGGATCTCATGCAGGGAAACAAGTTTTGTTGATCGAGATTCTATAACAGCGCATATACGCGACAATGTATCAGCAACATTATTGTCTTTACCTGGACGGTAAACAATATCGTATTTAAACGGAGCTAGTTCTAAACGCCATCGTTGAATTTTCTCGTTTTTGATTTTACTATTTAGCTTGTTATTGAACATAAATGCTACCGATCTTTGGTCTGTAATTAAACGAAATTGTTTTCCGATAAGAAAGTGTCGCCATTTCTTTAAGGATTCAACTATGGCGTACGCTTCTTTTTCAACAGCGGAGTGGTTTTGTTCACTTTGATTCAGGGTTCGAGAGAAAAATGCTACGGGTCGATCATTTTGTGATAAGGTTGCAGCGATTGAATGTTCAGATGCATCCGTTTCAACGAGAAATGGTATATCGTTATTGATAGCGTGAACACAAGATTTTACTATATCAGCTTTTAATGCTTTGAAATTTTCGGTCATTTGTTTATTTAGTGGGAACATTCTTGTATTTGCTAAAGCGTGGATTCTTTCCGAGAAGTTTGGAATCCATTTGCTATAATGTGCAAACATTCCTACCACTCTTCGTAATGACTGTGTGTCATTTGGCGGTGGAAGATTGAGAAGTGGGCGCAGCCGTTCAGCATCTGGCTTTATGACATGGTCTTTGATGGTATAGCCTAGGATATCGATGCTATTCTGCGATAACTTGCTTTTCTCTTTATTGAGAGTAAGACCATATTTTTGTGTGGCTGCTAAAAATTTCTGCAAATTTGCATCGTGTTCAGATTGAGATCGCCCACAAACTGTTATGTCATCGAGATATGCGAAAGTACCTTCTAAATTTTCTTTTCGAATAACCCAGTCAATGGTTCTTTGAAAACTTGACACTCCGTTCGTTACGCCAAATGGAATGCGACGAAACTGATATAGATTGCCAGCAGCTTCGAAAGCTGTATATGGTTTTTCTTCTTGCAGGATCGGCACCTGATGATAAGCACTCTGTAGATCGATAGCGCTGAAGATAGAATACTTTGAGATATTTGAAACTTGGTCCTCCATATTGGGAAGTGGATAAGCGTCAAGCTGTGTATACCTGTTTATCGTAAGTGAATAATCAATGACAAGGCGCTTCTTGTGATTGGCGTTCTTTGTAATTAGTACTTGAGCTCGCCAAGTGGACGTGCTTTGTTCGATGATTCCATCAGCTAGGAGTTTTGCAATCTCTTCTTTAATAAACTTTTTATCGTCTTCACTATGGCGGCGACATTTAATCGCAATAGGCTTGCAATTTGGACTGATATTCGTGAAAAGTGGAACAGCAGGGACAGACGCTTCTGCAACGCCACATACTTTTAGTGGTTCTTTAGGTCCGCCGAATGAAAATTCGAGAAAGGAATGCTCGTCTAATATATCGTGACCAATTATCAAGTCAGCACAGAGATTTTTTACTATTAGTAAATTCACGTTTCTATAATCATGTTCTCCGATACGAGCTGACACACATGTTTGACCTTCGACTTGTGACGTATGACTGGTTGATGCCATTGATATAGTTTGCTTGCAGGGTCTTTTCGTTAATTGACATAACTGAAAATATTGCCCAATAATGAAGCTTATAGAGCTACCAGTATCGATTAAAGCTTCAGCTTTTATCCCTTTTATATATGCTGGAACTGTAGCTTTCTTCAAGGAAGTTGGCGATGCAGCTACAATACAACCACAAAGGCTATCATCCCCTTCGAGAATAGCGGCATTGATATGGCTCTTGCTTCGACATACAACAGCGTAGTGACCCTTCTTGTTACAAAATTGACAGATAGAGTCCACTGCGGGACAGTTTTTACGAGGATGGACATTTCCACCACAAAAGAAACATTTGCGTCTCTGATAAGTTGGCGTCACTGCTATTGTACTATTAGGCTCCTGTGATTGTTTAAGTACAAAAGATTTTCCAGATTCCTTTTGTTTGGAAGTGGAGGCAATGACAGCAGCAGTATTTGCATTAAAAGAGTTAAAGTTTGTGGCATTCACTTCAGCCATTTCTAGTGACAGTGCTTGATTGTGTGTTTCTTCAAGGGTTAACGTCAGATTTTCTAGTAGCCTTTGTCTTATCGTACTAGATTTTATTCCAGAGATAAATGCGTCACGTATATTGTCATTCTTATTTGTTTCAGCATCTACAGTTTTAAAGTCGCAGTCTTTCGCTAATTGTTTTAATGATTGTAAGTAGGTGTCTATTGTTTCGTCGCCCAGTTGTTTCCTTGATGCGAGTGCATGCCGGGCATAAATTATATTTTTAGGCTTTGTGAATAATTTTTCCAAAGTAATTATTGCCGATGAAAAAGTATTACACTCGCTGATATACATGAAAACGTTTGATGAAACGTGGTTTATGAGAAGATCTAGTTTCCAGGAAGATGGTAAGGCTTGTACCTTCTCACCTGTCAAGATGCCTTCCGACGCCTTAAGAAAGCTTTCAAATGTTTTCTTCCAATGTTCCCATTTTATTGATGCGGAACTATCAACAGGATCGATATCCAACCGTTCGGGTTTCAAGTATTTTTCCATGATGGCAAAATTTTAAAACATTTTGTTGATTAAATTGTAATAAGATAAACCTTTAGAATAACGGTTTTAATCAACAAAATAAACGATACATAATTTGATAAAGTAAGATATGACATAAGTGACATTACAATACAAAGATGCCAGATTATGATAACATCACTAAAGAGTTTGGTTGGCATACCACACGAGGTTATGCCATACCGCTCTTAGCACATCAATCATTTGCCTTCCGATTTGGATTAATGGTTACTACGAGGGCTGCACTAAAAGTATCGGGAATGGAATATTTCCACTGTTCCTGTCATCTTTTTAATTGAAAACTCCTTGGTTTTAAAACATCGAATATCATTTATTTATATAAAAAAAGATTCTTGTCACAAGGTTTTGTCAAACTTGTTTAGTCGTTGAGAAAATGGAATTGACTCGAGAAAATTCAAGAGCGATGATTTATTATGACTTTCGAAGTGGTTTAACACAAAAGCAGTGTGTTGACCGGATCATTTCTGCATTGGGTGATGAAGCCCCATCCAAAACCACAATTTATCGCTGGTTTGCTGAATTTCAACGTGGACGTGTCAAGCTCAGTGATGATCCCCGTCAAGGTCGTCCAAAAACTGCAGTCACCCAAGAAAACGTAGATGTTGTGCGAAAGCTGATTGAGGAAGATCGACATGTGACATACCGCGAAATTTAGGCAACTTTAGACATTGGCATGAGTCAAATACCAATAATCTTGCATGAACAATTAGGTGTAAAAAAGTTGTTTTCCCGATGGATACCGCATTCGCTCTGTGAAGAGCAAAAAGCGGCTCGCGTTACTTGGTGCATCAGAACTCTCGAAAGATTCCACGCAGGATCCTCAAATGCTGTATACAACATCGTATCAGGTGATGAATCCTGGATATACGCGTACGAACCCGAAACAAAATACCAGTCACGAGTTTGGGTGTTCGAAAATGAGTTAAAGCCAACAAAAATTGTTCGTTCACGGAGTGTTGCAAAAAAAATGGTGGTTTAGGAAGACTTTGGTTCAGTAGAAGGTGGAAGAAATACTCGTTGTCGATGAATGAATGTGAATAATTTATTTTGAAAATAATGCGAATTTTATACAATTTTACAAACTAAAATCTACCAATAAAAACTTGTACATTAAAATAAATAAAACGTTTGCACAAACTTAGCAAATAGGATTGCGTTATTTCGTCCAATCACATCACAGCACACTGTTGTCGTAATGAATCCGCGAGGTAGCGCCTGTGTGCTCGCGGCTGAAACTTGGCGGGCTCTCCGAATGGATAAATATAGGTGCCTCGTAGTTCGCGATTCCTTTGCAGAGCGGCCGCCGTCGAATGAAAATTCGTGTTGGGAACTGTGTATTGCAGACGTGCCTCGTGTGACGAAGACTGGAGTGTCCTGGAGATCACGTCGTCGGCGTGTGGCCTCTGCAGCTCCTATTTCTTTAACGGATGTCAAAACGTTGTGTCAGTTCTTTTCAGAACTGTTGGCTTCTGTGTTTCTTTAACTGATGGTCAAAACGTGGTAAGGTGCTGTGATGAGTGGTGGCTACAGTGGCCACGTTTGTCTCCAAAACCGGCCATGTTACGACTATTCCTCTTGAGGGACAAATAACGGTTAATGCAGAATGGTATGCTAGCATCTGTTTGCCACAGGTCGCTTCTGAACTCCGTAAAGAGAACTGCAACCGCCGCATCATCCTCGTCATCACGACAATGCGATTTCTCGCACCGCACACAGAACAAAAGAGTTTTTAGAGCAAGAAAACATAGAATTATTAGACCATCCGTTACTTTCCCTAAAATAAAGAATAAATTACGTGGACAGAGATTTTCATCACCTGAAGAAGCTGTGGACGCCTACAAAACGGCCATTTTGGAGACCCCAACTTCCGAATGGAATGGTTGCTTCAATGATTGGTTCCATCGTATGGAAAAATGTGTCAAATTTCGCGGAGAATACTTCGAAAAGCAATAAATACATTTTTAAATAGTAATGTTGTGTCACTTCCTTGATTCCCGAAATCAGTGCCGCCCTCGTATGTTATATTATTGGCTACCCTGTCTGTCAAGATAGTAAATATGGGAAGAAGATTCTGCAGACTTTTCAAGTTTTATAAGGTTTCTGTGTTGGAATCATGCCCAAAACATTTAGAAGTGTTGAAAGACGGATGGTGTTAAAAATGAACAACTTGTTTGAGCGTGAAAATCGTTACGGAGCCCAACTTATGTTGATGGGAATTTGGACACAGGAAGAAAGACTGGTTTTACTTTAATAATACCTTTTATTAGTGTTCACCATTATTTTTACAGTACACCATCTTCATTTTATATTATATCCACAGAGTAGCACATAATTACCACAGACTAAAAATATTAATATGTTAACACCTTCTCCTATTTTTTTAATTTTTTTCATTAAAAATAAAAAAATACACACATCAATTTAAAACAGCTTTTACAAACAAAAAAAATGTATTTTACTTTAATAAATTTTTACTTTACATTAATCACTTTTATTTTCCTTTATAATTTTCTCACAATGAAATTGAAACTTCTCTTTGCACAAAGGTTTTGTAAACATATCAGCAATTTGTAAATTAGTAGGACAATATTTTATATCAATATAACCTTTCTTATAATTTTCATGAATAAAATAGTATCTTACATCAATATGTTTTGACCTTTTACTAAATGAACCTGTTTGTATTAACTTAATTGCGCTTTGATTATCAATATTCAAATTTGTTTTAATAATTTTTCCAGTTAACTCACTTATCAATAATCTTAAATATAAACATTCCTTCACACAATCTGCAGCTGCTATGTATTCAGCTTCAGTTGATGATAAGCTTACTATAGGCTGTCTCTTTGAGCACCATGATATGGGTCCTCCCGATAACATTATTATAAATCCAGTTGTACTCCGTCTTGTTTCAGTACAGCCTGCATAATCTGAATCACAGTATGCATGTAACTTTGTAATATCTTCTCCAGTATTGTACATTATTCCTGTAGATCTCGTCCCATTCAAGTACTTCAATATCTTTTTTACAGCTAATATGTCTTGTTTAGATGGATTGTCTAACCTTTTACTGGCTTCATTTACAGCTTGACTTATGTCTGGTCTTGATCTGGTTGATAAGTATAATAGTCCTCCAACTAATTCTCTGTAAGGAAATTTAGATGTTTCCATTACAGATTCAATCTTCTTGTCAGTAATACATGGTGTAAATGCTGGTTTAGAATCGAACATATTAAATTTTCTGAGTAATCTTTCAGTATAAGTTTTCTGATGCAATAAAATTCCTTCTTCACTTCTTATAACTTCAAATCCTATATAATTTGTGGGTTTTTCATAAACTTTTATTTTAAATTCCTTCTCCAGATGATTAAGTATTGTTAACAATTTCTCTTTATCTTTAGTTATAGCTAGTCCATCATCCACATAAATAGCAATTATTATTGTTTTGTCTTCTGTTATAAAAACACACTGATCTTGTTTAGTAGGCTTGAATCCAAGTTTTAGCATAGTTTCAGTAAATTTCTTGTTCCATGTTATTGGAGCTTGTTTTAGTCCATACAATGCTTTCTTCAAGTGACATACTTTATTACGCTGGTTTTCATATCCTTCAGGAATATTCATAAATATGTCTTCAGTCAACTCGCCATATAGAAATGCTGTTTTTACATCAAATGTAATCATCTCATACTCCTTTGAAGCAGCAATTGCTAATAATGATTTTAGTGCTGATTGACTTACTACAGGGCTATAAATTTCTTGATAGTCAATGTCTTTTTGTTCAAAACCTCTTGCTACGAGTCTTGCTTTGTATGTACCATTTTCTTTTATACAAAATACCCATCTATTTGTCAGTATTTTATGTCCCTTTGCTTTTTCTAAATCAACTATTTCCCATGTATTGTTGCTTGCCAATGAATCCTTCTCCGACTTTATGGCCTTCTCCCAATTTTTCTTTTCAGCAGACTTCATGACCTCACTGTAGGTAAGTAATACATAATCTTGCAGGTAAGTTGGTTTCTTCTTTTGTCTTCTTGTTCTAGTAATTTCTACTTCTTCTTCTTCTAAATTACTTTCTGTATTTTCATTCATTTCAATTTCTTCTTCTATTGAAGCTGAAACATTTTCTTCTATTTCACTACTTTGCATTTCTAACTCCTGTATTTCATTATAGTTTTCATCATTTTCTTGTTCATCTATACTTGTTTCTACATCACTGTCTGATATTATGTCTGTAGTTACCAGTCTTCTTATCATAATACCGTCTTCTTTTCCTTTATTCTTGTTATTATCATTAAATATGACAATATCCCTTGCTATTTCAATTTTTCCATCTTTTTCATTCCATAGTCTATATCCATTATTAGTATATCCAACCATTATTAACTTCTTACTTCTTGGATCTAGTTTCTTTATGTTTATATTTAGTTGTTTTGCATATACTTTTGAACCAAATTTCTGTATGTTAGCTATGTTAGGTCTTTTACCGTAAAACATTTCATATGGTGTTTTGCTTTCCAACGATTCACTTGGTAGTCTATTTATTATGTATGTAGCACAGTACATTGCCTCACCCCACATTTCTTTTCCTAATTCAGAATCAAATAGTAAAGCTCTGGTTTTATTTAGTAATGTTCGGTTTAATCTTTCTGCCTTACCATTTAATTGAGGAGTGTATGGTACTGTCAAATCTAGTTTTATTCCTTTTTCCATGCACCATTGTCTAAAATCATAGCTTGTGTATTCACCTCCATTGTCACATCTTATGGTTGATACTTTTTCATTTCTTTCTCTTTCAGTTTCTTCAATGTAATTTCTTAGTTTATATTTAACTTCACTTTTGTATTTTAGTAGGTAGATTTTAGTAAAATGGGTGTAGTCATCCATAACTGTTAATACATAACTGTAATCATCATATGTTTTATTTTCAAAAGGTCCACAAACATCAGTATGTATGATTTGCAATGGTCTTTTGGCTCTAGCTCTTATTGTGTCAAATGGTAGTCTCGTTTGCTTAGCTTGTGTACAGATTTCACATTTATCTAATTGTTTTATGCCTTGTATTTTTATTCCATCTACCATTTTTGGTAAAATTTCTAGTGTTGTTTTTCCTGGATGTCCCAATCTTGCATGCCATTCTAGGGCAGTTCCACTTTCTTTCATTAATAAGGTCTTTTCTTCTGTATTGTTTTTTCCTATGTTTATTTTATATAAACCATTTTCTTTTTCTCCTGTTAGTACTAACTGTGACTCTTTGTAGATTTCAACTTTATTTTTAGTAAACACAACAGTTCCTTGGTTATTTGTGACTGCATTGACTGACAACAAGTTCTGTAATATGTCAGGAACATATAAAGTGTTATTCAAACAGCAACTATTACCCTTCACTGTTCCTTGACCATGTACTTCAACAGATTGGTCATTAGCTGTTAACACTGTTGATACTTTGTTTTCAAGATTTGTCAATATTTTTATATCATTTGTCATATGAGCTGTGCAGCCTGAATCCACAATAAATTCCTTGTTTTTTAATACTTCTTCTGGTTTAGTAAAAAATGCCATATCTGGTTTTTTAAATAACTTATCTGGCTTATTATTTTTATTTTTATTAAAGAAACAATTTTCTTCCAGGTGATTTGTTTTCTTACATATTGAGCATTGTTTTACCTTATATTTGCAATCTTTTTCCTGATGGTTATACTTTTTACATATTGAACACATTTTGCAGTCCTTCTTGATATGTCCTTGTTTATTGCATTTGAAACATTTTATGCTTAAATTCCCCTTTTTTACAGCTTGAAACGCCAGCTGATTTTCTATTTTTTCTTCTTTCTTTTTCTCAAACCTATTTTCTTCACTCAACAAGCGGTTAGTTAAATTGATTAGTGTCTTTTTATCTTCTGATGTAGATTCCCAAGCAGTAATAAAGTAATTTAGTTTGTTTGGTAAACAGGTTAGAATTTTTGACATCACCATTTCTTCATTTACTTTCTCTCCTATTTGGTTTAAGCGAAACTGTAGGTTTTCTATGTCGGTGATCATTTGAGTGAGAGACTTATTTTCATGTTTGTAGTTAAAGAACTCCTGTAACAATGATGACTTATTTCTTTCTTCTTGTCCTTCAAATATTTTGCAAAGTTTCATATACATTTCCTGGGCATTCTGACAACTCAAAATATTACTTTTTAGCTTCCTATCTATAGTGTTTATGATGATCTTTTGTACCTTAGCATCTTTCGTACTAAATTCTTCCGTTTTTCGTACTTGCTCATCCGTTTCTTGTGATAAAACGTCACTTAGTTTTGCCGCCTTCACATAAATGTTGAATTCGAATTTCCATAGTAGAAAACTCTCCCCGTCTATTAACTTTTCAATCCTTATTTCTTCTTTATCCATTTTTAAGTAGTTTTCCGGTTTTTACTTGTTTTCAAACAGGTTTTTACTTGTTTTACGGCCACGCCGTCACTGGTTTTTAATTTTTAGTTTTTTTTAGCACTGTTTTCCTGTGTCTGATTTCCACAGGCATTTCTGGGAATCTGGGCCCATAACCTGTTGATGGGAATTTGGACACAGGAAGAAAGACTGGTTTTACTTTAATAATACCTTTTATTAGTGTTCACCATTATTTTTACAGTACACCATCTTCATTTTATATTATATCCACAGAGTAGCACATAATTACCACAGACTAAAAATATTAATATGTTAACAACTTATTCCGATACGATGTGTTCAGGCTCATGTTCCCGCCACTAAGTTTTCTTACCATCCTAAAATTTAACGCAAAATGAGGGTTTTGAAGATGACTGTAAAAATTGTAAAACATGCTACTATCTCCATCACTTAAAATGTGTTACGAAAAACTACTTTCACTGTCTTATTGAAAACACCTCATTTAAAAACTACCTAATTTCAAGGATTTTTTTCTTCTTTGGTAGGTGGCGACTGTAGCCTTAAGCACACTTTCGATAATGCCGGGTTAATATAGAGATATGATGCTACTCAAAACTAAACAGCACAACTGTCATTTTTGACAGCGCTCACGGTGATATTAATTTAATGCATGGTCGGCGCAACTGCAAGATAGCGCATGTTATGACGATCGCGCTCACGCTAATTCGGAACGTGTGTAAGCACACTCAAATCTATTACAGAGCAATTCGGAATGTACCCTTAGGTTGTCAGTTAGGGATGTCAGGAGTGAAAAAAATATCGAATTATTTATTTATTTATTCACAAGGCAACTACAACAGGTTATCATGTTATATGGATATTTATTAAAATATCAAAATCGACCTGGATATATCGAGAAAAAATATCGATATATCGATGTATCGGTAAAATTTTCAGAAGTTCTCTGTTTTAAAATAATAGTCTGGTTCAATAAGAGGTAATATTATTTTTTATACCTAATGCACATTATTTTAATGTATGAGAATCTCAACAAATTAAGGCATTTTAATCATTATTGTTTATTATTAGGCAAAACTAGAAAATATAAAAAACGAAATAGCAAAACATATTCTAATATTTTCAAGACCAATTTATTTTATCAGGCAAACCAGCAGCCTAATTGCGTAACACGTTCGTAAACGATTACGACTAATCTGTTCTTTTTGACAGTTTAACAACATTCATTGCGTTATTTACATTGTTAAGCAGAATTTTTTATCGAACTTATGAAGCAATGGATTACCAATCTGTTTCAAAACGATTCAGATTCCGATTGATTGTGTAGGGTACAGTATTTGTCCGGTAGTAAAAGTAGAAAAACTCTGCTCTTGACATGCTCCGCTGTCATGTGGATTTGAATTTCTCCTAAAATATTCTGTTAATTAATTAAATTTGAAAAAAAAATCGTTTTTGATACGATTTTAGAAATTGAATATTTTGTATCGATAAATTGATGTATCGGTCCAAAATATATCAGCTAAAATATCGAGATATTGAATCAAAAATATCGATACATCGATGTATCGAAATGTTTTCAACAAGCCTATTGACTTTGACAGTGAGATCTGAGATCCTGAGATCTGTCAGTGTCACATGGAATTACCTGTTCAATCAATGTACTTTGTGGACAAAACAGTAAAATTTTACAAAATACTTTACCGTAACGCTAGCTAGAATATGTAAATAGTAGCCTGTGTACTTATGAAATGAATAAAACTTAAGTAAATATATTTTTTTGTATCGAGTGCCCTCGACATCAAGAAACAGGAGATAGAGGATATAGCCAATCAGCTTCAGTCAGTTATTCTCTGACCTAACGTTTGTTGCACTGTATGTAGGAGCAGTGGCGTTTTGGGTGTTTGTAGCAGTTTGAAACAAACCCCCTATATTTATTCTGAATGTCTTACTTCGTGGCGGAAGTGCCGGAGGTCGTCGTAAAACCGGTTAGTAACTAAGCTTATACGTTGGATATTGTTCTAAACAGATAAATAAATCAACGTTGAACCCAGTCAAATCCTCTCTTGCCCTAGCACTTGTCACTAAAACGTTGGTGCCAGTCATAAATAAAAAGATAAGAAAATCAATGTTGAAGCCAGTCAAATCCTCTCTTGTCCCTAGCTATTGTCACTAAAACGTAGGCGCCAGTCATAAATAAACAGATAAGAAAATCATAGGTTATAGGTAATACAGGCTGGTCGCCGCAACTCCACGACGCATATTTTGCGTTTCTCAGTGTTTCCCATCATAGCTTCATATTTAGATGGCAGGCAATTCCAAGTAAAACAAGGAGACGAAAGATCAGAAAAAAAAAGATCTAGTCTGTATAATATCGAAGCTGGAGTTCCACAAGGATCGGTTCTGGGACCCTATTTATATAATATTTTCACATCAGATCTTCCAACTACTGAAGATATAACGGTAGCTACATACGCAGACGACGTTGCTTACCTGGCGAGCGCCAAAGAACCGGATATTGCCAGTAACAAATTGCAAACAGTACTGGATAAAATGAACACATGGCTGCAAAAGTGGCTGCAAAAGTGGCGTATCTGCGCCAGTGCTCAAAAATCAAGTCACATTACCTTCACCCTGAGAAGAGGCGACTGTCCCACAGTAACATTGGGGAACACAACGCTACCACACACAGATTGTATTAAGTATCTCGGTTTCCACCTGGACAAAAGGCTCACCTGGAAGACGCATATAAAAAAAAAAAGAGATCAACTAAACGCCAAATATAAAATCTTATATTGGTTGATGGGTCGTACCTCAGTCCTATCTTTGGAGAACAAACTCCTGCTGTACAACTCTGTATTGAAACCTCTATGGTCATATGGCATCCAACTATGGGGAGTGGCCAGCAAAAGTAACATAATGTGCCTCCAAAGAGCTCAAAATGCTATCTTGAGAAATATTGTCATTGCACCATGGTTCACACGGAATGATGAAATCCATGATTATCTCAACACTCCTACTATTCCTGAGGAAATAAACAGACATTAAAAGCGTTATGCTGATCGTCTCGCCATCCACCCAAATCCTCTGGCTGTTAAATTGCTGGACAGAAGCGAATCTGGCAATCGGCTGAAGAGAGGTCAAGTAATATAAAGAGGTAGCAGTGGCAATGGCCCCTGTACCAGTAACGTCAACTATATTCTCGCAACCAAACTGATAATAGTCCAGAAAGGACTGACGGCAGTTATTGAAAAAAAAATGCAGGGACTTTATGGCAGGTATCTACCCATGATAAGTTGTCACTCCCAACCAGTTCTTTAACTAGTATTATCGCCTTGGCTCATCGACTCATCATCTTTGTGCTTCTAGCAGTGTATCCAAGTTAGCTGGGCAAAATTGAGCTGTTTCCCACATGGCTATATTGTCAGAGAAATAAAACACGCGAAAAAATAGCCATCATTTATTTGATTGCAAAATCTTTTGTCAGGAAATAAATTGCTACATAAAATATATATAAACAAGAAATGCCTCTACTGTTAACGACTCACTGCTGCGCGCGCGGCGCGGCTCGCCCGCGTGACGTCACGCCGCGTGACGTCACATCGCGCCAGCCGCGCAGCGCCGCTAACTACTGACAACTCATATTTTGTGAAACATGTACTTATTAAAAGTCCTTAGCATTAACTTTTACATTATTCAGTAACAAAAAAAAAAAAAAATTGCGTACGGTGGGAAAATCTATCATTCAATCCACCTCAGCTCCTCAAGGAAGGCCAGCAACGCCTTGGTGTTACTGACAGCCTCGCGTTGGGTACCTGGGTTACCGATGTACTTTGCCCTGTATGTGGCGACCACCGGGCAGTGTAGAAGCACATGAGCTGCTGTCTCGTCCACCTCCTTGCAGGCCCTGCACAGCGGACTCCTATGACAAAGAGGTGTTTATTAAAAGACCCGTGGCCAGTTAAAGCTGCCGTAACTATACGCAGCTGTTGTTTGGTTACTCGGAGAACTTGTTTCGTGAGGCGGCCGTCAATAGCAGGGAGTGCTTCCCTAGCCTGCCTGCACTCACTTTGTTCCGACCATAGTTTGTGATGTTGTTCCCTGGTGCGTTTCCTTACCAGAGTGTGTAAGTACCCGAAGGGGAGTGGCAAGATGGGTTCAGTTCCTACTAGTGCCTCACTCGACCCCCTTCTGGCAAGTTCGTCGGCTGCATCGTTGCCCAGCTAAAAGCTGTGTCCTTTGATCCATTGAATGGTTATGTTATTGAGGCTACCCACCTGATTTAGGCGCAGATGACACTCGTTTATTAACCCAGATTCAACTGTGTGGCTGTTCAGCGCTTGCAAAACAGCCTTGCTGTCTGAGAGTATCCGGATCGAGTGGTCCCTAACTTCCCTGGCCATGATGGACGAAGCAGCCAGAGAAATACCCATGCATTCGGCCTGGAACACTGTGTTATGGGCCCCCAATGGTGTGGCTATGCGAAGGTTGAGGTCCTCTGGGAAGGCTCCAGCACCTGTGCCATTACCTGTTTTGGATCCGTCTGTGAAGATACGCAGCTTTGCAGGGCACAAACCCTCGCACCTACAATCCTCGTGAAGCTGGATCTTGTATTTTTTATCAAAGATAAATTGTTTGGGTACCCGATCAATAATAGCTTTCGTAATGGGGAACTCCTTGTTAAGTCCCTCAAGTAGCGCGGTGTGTGGTGTGGCAAAGTCAAAGTCAAAGCATTTATTTCAAATAGGCCCATAAAATGGCACTTTTGAACGTCAAAAATTACAATAAAAATATAACTGATTCTAGGCGCCACTTCCAAAAAGTAGTTTCGTATGGAGAAGAAGTGGCAAGAAACTCCACCGTTACTCTTTTAAAATATTTTACAATATTTGTATACATTAATTATATTTTTATATGTGAAAACGATGCACCAAGAATAAAAATACTATACCACAAGTGGTAAGAAGAACTAAAAATATAGCACAGGCAGATAAATGAATGACGCGATAGGTACATTGTGCTCACATATTTACAAACACTGTAAAAATATATGACTTTCCTAAAATATTAACTAGGAATAGGTCAGTGTGTGAGTAAGTAAAAATAAAATAAAAATAAAAAATTCAATTAGCAACCAGTGTGATTTTGTCTAGACGGGATTGTCCTATGGAGTGGCTTTACTCTTACCCCAGAGATCTAGTGCCTTAAGACGTACCGCCGCAAGTGTCGCTTCCTACTGTATGAACAGGTGGAGCGGTGGCAGTTCCAGCATGGCTTCAACTGCTGCAGTCGGAGTGGTCCTCATGCAGCTCGTAGCCGACATGCAGGCTAGTCGTTGCATGCGTTGTAGTTTGTTTGAGGCTGTAGCCAGCTTGGTTCGGGGCCACCAGACCGCGGCCCCATAGGTGATCATGGGGCGGATCACTGTGGTGTACAGCCATAGTATAATTTTAGGGGAAAGTCCCCACTTCTTGCCTATCATTTTCCTGCACTGCCAGAAGGTTATGCAGGCCCTGTTTAGCCAGCAGCAGGCCAGTAGGGTTCACTGATAAATCAATCTCCTTGCATCAATTTTCTAGGCCCTGTTTAGCCAGCAGCAGGCCAGTAGGGTTCACTGATAAATCAATCTCCTTGCATCAATTTTCTACGATACGCTCTTGCTGAGTGAGGTTGCAGATCGTACCCGTCAACTTCCCCGAAACAAGGATTGCGAGGTCGTCAGCATACCCTATTGTGTAATAGCGGCTGGCATTGAGTTTGGTGATGAGGTCATTAATCACCAGATTCCATAGAAGGGGGGACAGCACCCCTCCCTGGGGGAACCCTCTGGCTATCATGGCCAGTTGCTGCTCATCCTCAAGGCGAACCACTCGTTCGCTTAGCATGTTTGTAATCCAGTCCGTTAGTACCTGTTCTACTCCATGTCTGGAGAGGGCGCAGCTGATGCTGGAGAAGATAGTTTTCTCAGCTCCCTATCACACAGCCTTTCCAGCGTCTTTAGTAGAAAGGAGGTCAGGCTGATTGGTCGGTAGGATTTTGCGTTTGTGTAGTCACCCTTACCTGGCTTAGGGATGAATATTACTTTCACTTCCCTCCATCCTTTGGGAACGTATCTAAAGGCCAGGCACGCCCGCATTAAAGGCACCAGTCTTATTGCGACACTAGTGTCACCCCACTGTAGTAAGGTAGGGAACACACCGTCAGGACCAGCTGCTTTAAAAGAATGGAAGCTCCGTATGGCCCATTGGAGTTTCTCCAACGTGATCACCCTGCTGGCGTAAAGCCAATAATTGTTTGATGGTTTTAGAATTACCTCTTGCCAGTCGATAACCTGCGCGAAGATACATCCAGGGAAGTGAGTTTCAAAAAGGATGCGTCTCGCTTCTTCTGGCGCGAAACCGGACAACACAATCTCTTCCTGAGAGTATGTTGTCGGGTTTCCGGAGGGTAGCGCGCCCAGGTGTGTGCTGTTGCGCCAGTACTTTCCTTACCCTGTTTGCTTGCCGACAGGATTCAATGCTACCACAGAGTTTGCGCCATCCCGTGGTACTTCTGAATCTGATGCATTTTTGTAGCTGGATTTGGCTGCGTAATATTTATCCCTGTCCTCATCCGCACATGTGTTCATAGCTCTATTAGGTGCTTTCCTTACCTTGCCGCGCTTGCGCTCCAGATCAGCGCCCCACCAGGGTTGTTTGTCTGGTGTATTACGTGGGGTGGTCTCTGGGCAGGCAGTTTGGTAGCTGTCTATCATTGATTAAGTAAGATGGCTTACTTGTACCTCAATTTGTGTCGTATCCGCAAAAGTCGTCGGAACGCTTGATAACGCCAGCTTGGATTCAAGGCTGCTTGTGTATATGGCACGATCCGTGCTACGAGGATTGCGCCGTGGTGGTTTTGGGGTGACACAGACCTGGATGTCGAAGCGGATCCACCTGTGATCGGAGCAGGAGGCCTCCGTAGAGACCTGCCACCCCGTGGCAATTTCCGCCGCGCCCTCTGTTGCCAGAGTGAGATCTATGATTGTGTGGCTTCGCCTGGTTACGAATGTTGGTTCGGAGCCAGTGTTTAGTAGGGATAGGTTACTCGTGAATAAGTAGTCAACCAAGGCCTTACCCCTCTCGTTTTACGTGTCCATACCCCAAAGTTGGTGGTGAGGCGAAAACGATCACCATCTCCACGGCTTCGCCACTCTGTATTTGCAGCTTTACTGCAGAGACATCTCTGCAACAGAAGTCATTTAAAAGCTGTGTTTTAAGGGTACCTGTGTGACATAGATGCACGATCTAGGATGAACGTGATCTGTGGTGACCAGGAGCTTACCGCCAAGATTGGAGAGTCCTTGTATGCGGCCCGCCCTAACCCACGGCTCCTGGATCAGGGCAATGGCTGTGTGTTGAACGTCCAGCCACTTGCGAAGCTGAGCCGTCGCGGTCTGACTGTGTTGGAGGTTGGCCTAGAGGACTCTACAGGTCGACGAAAGGGACAATAAGAAAATCAACGTTGAACCCAGTGGAATCCTCTCTTGTCCCTAGCTATTGCTCCTAAAACGTCGGCGCCAGTCATAAATAAACAGATAAGAAAATCAACGTTGAATAAACCTTCAACAAATTATTCACATATATTGTCTAAAGTAACATTACTTGAATTTTGACCTTAATTTTGTCGCTTTTATTATCAAATGATGTTTATCTCTTGAACAATGTTGCAGGGCAAGATGATCAACTTTTCAACTTCAAAGATGAAAGCCATCCTGGCGGCCATAGTTCTCATGTCATATGTTTACCTCCTAATATACTTCAAAACCATCTACATAAGAAATAAAAGACTTGACGAGATCATGGCTGTGGTAAGCAACCCTTTTATACTTAGTTATGTCCATATTTTGTAAATAATGTAAAATTAAAGCCAAAAATCTCTCAAGCTCTGTCATACAGCAGGAAAAAATCTATCTTATTATATTTTAAAATGTTGTTTTATTATATCTCGTCACATTCTTACAGGCATTGAAGACTGAAAGAGAGTTGCTGAAAGTTCACACCTTAGACAAGAAACTAGCAATGCAGATGGCGCAAATTGACCGACTTTATGAAGACTACTAGAATCTGCAAATCACCACCACTACACCATAAGTAAAAAGTCCATAATGTCTTATGGCATTATTAGCCAATCAATCTTTTTTCTGTTTCAATTCGAATTTGTTCTGCAGTTTTAATACGATAAATATGGCGCCAACACTGGCGTGTCCAGTCAGTGTGAACATAGGTATGTTGTCACACTGCGCCGCTCTCGCACAGCCTACAGCTACTGCAATTTGCCAGTCAGAGTAAAACTTCTACTAAACATTTGAATTTCGGGCATGCGGTGTGGTGAGTGTTGTCGGGATTCGTATTTCTACGGCGCGTGTGGTGTCATTCAGTCCGACATAGTGTCTCTGTCGCAGGCAGATTGTATGACTCGTCATTATACATACGAAATCTAACTAGGAAATAGCAGTCGCCGGCCGCTGCCGCGGTTGGTCAAAGTTCTCACCTACTACTACAACTTATTTGGTCCGGGTGTCCTGGCTTAGTTAATGCGACCAATTAGGCTCGCGCGTGGTGTGGTTGCTCACAGGCACAGAGTACATTATATATAGGGGTAGTCACAGGTTCCAACCGAACCTATGAACTGCTGAACTATTTACTCGACTGCCCATTCCAAAAAAAAAAAATTGGCCATTCGTTTAATAAATAACACTACTTGAGAATTTTTTACTGAAATTGTAGGATGAAATAACCGACCTATTTTATTTTTATTACTGTAGCTGTATGTTTATATGTATATATGTTTCACTGTCACACTTATTTACCAACCGTCGAAAAATATTATGACTGTCCGATTTTACAATCTGCCTTCGACATCTCTATGCAGTCTGTTGTCTGACGACGCCGTTGTCGATTACAGTCCGTTGACAGTTATTTTACCAGTGAGTTTTCTTTCATCACGCACAGTAGGTAGGTAAACGAATCACCTTGTCCAATGCCAATGTACATTCTTCGTTATCCGGCTAGAACAACGTTACGCCAGCAGAAAGCGTTTTTTCCGTTTTATTCCAAAACGTTAAGACGCACAAACTCTATATTTGGCACACATTGCCAGCAGATGAAGCACTAACTCTTTGTCTGGCTAAATTAATTTTAGGAGATACTTTGCTGCTGGCGGGACGCACACAAAAATCATAGTGATTTTATTTCCGTTGTAATATGGTTGCTGTTGAGGTTGCTGCCATTCACAAGTCTGTCAAATTCACAATTTAAAGAGTCGATACAATATGGTTGCTATTGGGTTGTTGCTGTCAGAGGTAAAATATGTGTAAATGGACGTAATGCAAACAGGTCTGTAATACAAAACAGGTTTGTAATATTTTTTTGGTTTGTGGTCAGTGGGTCGTCGTTGTAGACATTTTGACAAGTTTCTTGTTTTAGCTTAATTATTATGTGGTGCGACAGTTCGAGCGACATTGGTCGATATTGCAGTTTGTTTTATCTGTTTGATAACGTTTAAGGGTAGCCTATAAGTGTAATTATTAAAGTGGAGGCTCACCTAAGGTGCGGTGATTATTTGTATAAAAACACTACCGTACAGAATCAACTATTTTCATAATGTCCCTCAACAGACGACTTCGTACTTCGTCAGTTCTCAGTTGTCGGATTTCTATCACTTGCCCATTGCACTTGGTGCATACCGGACGCTCTCAATCGACTTGGAAGTATATATAGAGTTTTATTTTAAGTTAATGTAATTTATTTAATAAAGTCGCCGTCACGATGAATTGCCGAGGGACATTAACAAAATAGTTTGACTGAACAGGAAGTTTGTGTGGTTGTTAAACGCGCGCGCCGCTGCTGCTGTTAAAGTTCAGTTTACGAATATCGTCGAGGGTGGTTTATTTTGTGTCAATTATTTTATCTAAGTACCTATTTATTTTGTTTGAAAATGCATTTTTTTGTAAGTACCTATAATTGATTAATCTATATTTTAACAGCCATCTAAAAACTTTTTAATCGCTCTACTACTTAATGTTATAACCTCATGACCAGTCCCTTATAAGTCGTTCTAAAATAAGGCATTTAAGTAGGTAGATTGTATATTTGTTAACAATCATATTGAAATACCATCAGAATCTCTAACAAAAAAATACTCATAAACTACTAAGTAATAAACTTTTATAATGTTCCTAATTAAAACATCAGTATTAAAAAATCTAACAAGTTCAACAACTTGCAACATAATCGAATTTAGTGAGTTTTAATGTTAAGTTTAACGCACAATTAAATGGGGACTTAAGGGAACTCAACAATCAAGCCGAAGTCACCATGGTGTGAGCCCAGTGTGTTCATACAAGTTCTGCCGACATAGCAGTTGTGCCGGTGCATCACGTAAACTAAGCGCTGCCTACAGATCTCATTGATAGGTCTTAATTTACCATAATGTATACATCAAAAACGTTGAAAGCGTCAGTAAAACTGAATCCTTTCGGCATTTCCCGACATCAGTCGCATTAATTGTTTTGGACACGGAATAGAAAAAATAAGTGGAAGTGCCCACACAGCATTCACGCGCGTCACAATTATGCGGAAAATATGTAAAATAATAACAACCTTCGTCCGTCGTAATAAGACTTAATTTTGTATGAACAACAAATTCAACTTTGACGAAAAGCTTACTTGTTGTTCATACAAAATTAACACTTATTACAATTGATGAAAGTTGTTATTAATTTACATATTTTTCCGCATAATTGTGACACACGCGGGTCAACAAACGGGCACTTCTACTTGTTTTTTCTATTCCGTGGTTTTGGATTATGGCTTCTGCCAAATTTTAGCAATTGGCACAAAGTGCTATTAGTTTTTGAGTAAGCTTATACCTGTTGAATAGAAGGTTGAATTATTTTCGTGTGCATACCTAAAGTGTCACACCTACTTCACCTACTTGTCTTGTGTTCTGGCCGCTCGCGTAGCATCACCACCATAGAAACGAGTTTTGTCGACGAAAGAATAGACAAAATGACAGAATAAAAGAAATTTCACATTTTGTCTATTCTTCCGTCGACAAAACCAGCAGGTATTTGCGTAACACACTATCAGTAGCAGTCGCTTTCATTTTGACAGTTCAACAACATTCATTGCGTTATTTACATTGTTGAGCAGACTTTTTGAACATATGAAGCAATGGATTAGCAATATCCTTCAAAATGATTAAAATTTTGATAATTTAATATTACAATGTTTAATAGTGTGTTACGCAATTAGGTTGCCGGTCATGCTTCACATGCTGGCTACTTATGTGTATTAGGACAAGTAATAGAATGCACAGCTCGTGGTACTTATTGTACTTAGCTACACCTGAGTGCCATCTTCAAGGTCAGGCAACTTTAAATACTGAATTATTTATTTTAGGCAATAATTTTCTAACATTGCACAACCTAGTCTATTAAAATTAGTTTAAAAAAAGTCGCTGTTCAAATGAGAAAATATAAAACTAAGTAGATATCCAGAGGCCAGTGAAGCTCTCCGCGACAGACAACATGCGTACTGAGCTATGTTCAAGTGATAAGGCTGCCTGTACTTATTGTGTTATTGTTTCATGTACCTAGTATTATTATTCCTAAATGTATTGACATTAATTGTAAAATAAAAACAGAAAAAAAAACAACAGAATGTAGTGGCATTTTATTTAAGTATTCCAAAAAATATTTGTTCGCGCTATTTACCTAATTATATTCTTATAAACTATAAACCAACTTAAATCTTATATGTTTAGTTTTTGTGATGACGACTTCAGGGCGAAACCCGAATGCAGTAAAGAGAAAAACTTAAAAAATTCTTGAAATTTTCCTGAAGGCCCAATCTCTAAAACTCATAAAATTCACTTTATTTCTAAGCTGAAACGGCTCTTTCTTCGCAAGGCCCTTCCAGACATGCCCATGACATGATACAGTACGGGATATTTGTTCAGTCAGAGTTGAACAATCACACGCCCGCAGTGACGGTGGGCACAAATGTGAATGTGACAACAATTGCGTTTTTGTCCAAACCTATTTTTTCAAAAATGTTTATTTTTAAAGCTAATTAACACAAATGCTTTACAAATACGCCAATATTGAAGTGATGGCTTTAGGGCGCGTCCGAACCAAAAGCGCGATCGTCGTGCTCTTATAATATGTGAATATGATGACGATCTTGCGAAACGCGACTTCAGTAGTCGCGTTTGTATGTCATAATCATACAAAAGATCACTATTGATTGAGTGCGAAGAGCACTATTCAGAACGCGGGTCTAGAGAATAAAGAATTGTGACGTGCAATTTGTGCATTATATATTGGTGCCGATTCTCTTGTACACCGAACTAAACTATCACTAAAATTCCTTACTTTTTACTATGAGAATCTTGAAGCTATTCTGCGAAAAAATATATTTTGACACAACTATAATCGAATTTGACAATCGCGAGTCCACGTGATTTTTTTTTCTATTGGTTTCGCTATATCTTTGTTAGAGCCGGAGGCAGCCTCGACGTGTTTTATATGGAAGTTTTTACTTTTTGTATGGAAAATATAAAATAAAAATTTATCTACATGTAGAGTTATGGAGGTTTCTGGATTACAAACGGGGTCGAAATTTTCATTATTTTTGTGATAGGACACACCGTTTTCGAGAAATGACCAAAAGAAGAAAAAAAAAAGTTAAAGTACCGTTTCGCACGTCTGAAGTCGAGGTGTTGATGTGAATTTTAGTTCACGCCAACTAATTTTATTCCACACCTTTTTAATCACGATAAAAAATAGTCAGATTCAAGTTCAGATTTAGTTAGACAATCAAATTTTTAGGTGAAAAACGTAAAATTCTGAATAGGAAAATTGCCATTTTCACTAAAGTAATAACTCAGTGCCATCTTAGTGCTGTCAAACTAAAATATAGCTAAGTTGTGTCATTTTAGTCAATTTCAGAATGGAAAATCGTCATTTGACAGGATTAAACCAAATTTTAGTGACTTTTAGTCTAGTTAAGAGGCATTTGTGACAAGAGAATCGGCACCATTCTCGAACTGTACCTACTAGACTTACGGTAATGTTTCATGTGATGCAAGTTATTCTGTTTGAGAGAACGCGTATAGATGACTCCCGACTTATCACATGGACCCGCTTGCTTGCACGGCACATCACATACGACTGGCGCTTAACATATTAAAAACATTATTGTCGCTGCCATCTTCAACTACTACTACTGCAATATAACTGTTTTAAATACGTTCAGTGATTTGTGTTGAACGCGGGCTTAATGTCTAAAAGAGTTTTATATAACCTACATTGCAAATAGCCTCCGATTTTAATAAAAATAATATTTACGTATGACCATAATCAACCATTAACGATGGATAATATACATGCGAATTGAGATTCTGTACTCGTTTCCAAACGACTTCACCCGTGAGCGAGCAGGTGGTTACTGGCGCTGGAAGAGTAGTCGTGCAGCTGGTAGTAGAGGCCGCGGCACTGCGCGTGCTCCAGCACGGCGCCGGGCGCGCACTAGTCGTGCAGCTGGTAGTAGAGGCCGCGGCACTGCGCGTGCTCCAGCACGGCGCCGGGCGCGCACTAGTCGTGCAGCTGGTAGTAGAGGCCGCGGCACTGCGCGTGCTCCAGCACGGCGCCGGGCGCGCACTAGTCGTGCAGCTGGTAGTAGAGGCCGCGGCACTGCGCGTGCTCCAGCACGGCGCCGGGCGCGCACTAGTCGTGCAGCTGGTAGTAGAGGCTGCGGCACTGCGCGTGCTCCAGCACGGCGCCGGGCGCGCACTGCCACGGGTCCTGCGTGTCGCGCTGCCATCGCAGCAGCCGCTCCTGCAGCTCCTCTTCCACTTGCTGCAGAGATGGCTTGCCTGAAACAATTGTGTTTGGTTGAAGTTGTAAGCAGGAGAGATGAACGGTAAAATACCTTCGAACATCGAGCTTCCCTTTCAAATAAAAGAGCACGGAAATCCGTAGAGATCAAGATGACAGTCGTACCATGCAAGTTTCTACTCTCGGTGGGGTCGGCACGGATGTCGTAGAACTCCCATTGCGGTCGGTAGTAGTACTGCGTCAGAGTCTTGTACCACGGCAGCGACTGCTTGCTGCGCGTGCGGTTCAGCACATCCTGAAATCATAACCATACTGACTACCGAAGGTCCCAACTTCATTAAATACCTGATGATAATATGTCGGCATGTGGACCTAATAGGTTGTCTGAGCACCTATAATACCTGGAAGGTCGGAGACACGTATAGATCCTGGTCGATTGGGAAGGGCATTCCAAAGTTGAGGTTGTGTATCAGTTTGTAACGCCGCGTGCGCACTGCGCGCATCGGGTAGTACATTGTGATCTCGTGATGAGTCTGTGACGCGAATATTGCTTCATCTTCGGAGTAAGGTGGTTCTAAAAAATAAACAGGCATTACACGAAATGCAATTTTTTGTAAAGCAAGCCAACCACTGCATTCGACGCCACTTGGTACTAACCTTTTTCTAAAATAGGAAGCAAAGTTTTAGGTTTATCTGACTGCAGTATATCATTGCTGTCCTGTCCAAATGGGATGCTGAACCAGTCCATCACGGTGGGCATGACGTCCAGCAGGCTGACCATGGCGAATGATGCTTCGTTCTTCCTCGTGTGCGGCTTCGGAGAGGCGATGATCATGGGCTCGCGGAGACCAGGGTCGTAGAAGTTCGTGCGGCCAGACGGGAATGGAATGCCGTTGTCCGACGTGAATATGACGAGGGTGTCGTCCAAGTGTCCAGCGTCTTGCAGCTCTTGGAGCACCAGCCCTACACCTGTGAAATATTTTTGTTAAGATTGCCACTATGTTCTTAAAGGTCCATTATAGCATGTAAGTACCTACCTTGATCGAGTCGCGACATTGTCGTATATTGTGCTGCGATGTCTCTTCTTGCTGCTTCTGTGTCCTGGGGCATTAGAAGAGAATCAGTACTCTATACACTAGCCGATAAATTTTGATCGTTTTGTCTCTGTAATAAGTACCTGAACAAAATAAGGCAGTTGTACTTGCTCCCACTGGTAGTATATCGGATGCCAGTCGGGTATGCGCCCCATTCCCTCCTCGCCGGAGCCGAACCGCTCGCAAAACGGACCGAACTGCGGCTCCGTGTGGCCGCACCGGTGCGGGTCGTGGAAACTCACGTACAGGAGAAATGGCCTGACAGTTACGAGGAGAATAGAAATTTTAATTTATCTTTTTTTGTAATCATTTTATGTACTACCTAGTGCTGGAGTGTTGTTTTTAAACTTGTTAATTCAAGTTAACTGGCTCATAAGTTATGAGTGAACCCATGAGCAACAATGTAGGTATTTACAATTAGTAGTTGATAAGATCTCACTTGTTATCCTGGTTAGCTTTAGCGAGAAACTCCCTGGTGAGCAGCTTGATGTGCGTGATGTTCCGGCCGACCTGGTTCACGTGGTTGTTCTCCTCTGTCTGCTCGTAGTCGAACTTGTACACCGCGGTGGGGCCCACGTCTTTCTTACCAATAATACCTGGAAATATAAATAAGCTACAAAGCAGTGTCTTAATGTCACGGACGCTATTTTGAATCCTGAACGCAACGTAGGATTTAAGGGCACCAGAGCGCATCGAAGGATTCGCGCTCGTCCAAGGCGAAGACACCGTTATCTACACCGCGGCGAATATTCTACTTTTGGCACCCCTACGAGGTGATTAGTAGTTTATGAAACTTAAATTACCGGGGAATACCTAGTTATGTGCAGTATATACACTATTTACCCGACGTGGTAAGTAATAGCAAAAACAGGGTTAGGTAAGTGAATAATGAATTATGACATTCAGTGCAACACTAATGTCCGGCTAGAGCCTTGCTATAGGTACCTACCTACGTTCAGTTTGCATCATTTGCATGACATAATTTGACGTTGCCGAGCAGGTGGGGTGAAATAGTAGTTTATGAAACTGTTCTCATACATCTATACTGATACTATTTAATTACACAGTCGTGTTTTAATATTATAGTAATGCGCAGTTTCATAAACTACTAATTTTCTTTTCTCATACATTGGGATTGAGCCTACTAAATCTATAATTAAAACAAAGTCGGGTTAGTTACTCGTAGTTCAAGAACTGCTGGATAGATTTTTTATTATCTTGGTTTGGTCTCATGTTTTAATAGTTATTCTGCTATCCGGCCCGAATAGCAGAATAACTATTAAAACATGGGAAAAATTTCACACTCACTTTGTCTGTAATTGATAGTAGTTCATAATTTCAACGTAACCTAAGGCATGCGAGCTTAGTCGTTACCGTGCTTGGGTAGGAGCGATTATGGCAAGCCCTGACTTCGAATCTCACCTGCGCACAGTGGTCTGAAAATCGAGCTCCATACTCATAGAAACTTAATATAAGTAATGTCAAAAAAAAAATGGAATGTCCCTTTATATAATATTATAGTACCTATGGAGGGTATGCACAGCTCCGCGCGTGAGAAAAAAAATAAAACACTTAAAGTTAATTATTTTTGAACTGAAAGGAACTGAAGGGCTGGTGCTCACATGAGCTATTACACCTCACACGGTGATCAAGATAACATACAATTCATGTACCTTTCGGTGCCGCTTTGCTAGTAAGAAATTTTAGAAATTTATATAACGGTAAAACGGGGTGAATAGGGATGCAGGGGTGAATAGAAACGAAACTTTAAAAAGGATTTTAACATTGAAATAATAGAGTTTGTTGCCAACAAGGGCACTTAATCGTTAATTATAATACAGTCAATCCATAAGCGACATTTTTGGCAATAAACATAATTATTTCAATGTTAAAATCCCCTTTAAAGTTTCGTTTCGATTCACCCCTGCATCCCTATTCACCCCGTTTTACGGTATATAATTTTCGGTTTATGTGATTTTTCCAATCTTTGACGTAATTAAATGAAGTTACTAGTAGACTGCTACCCACCAAAAGATACCTTAGAGATCACGGAAAGAGGGGTAAGAGTCCAGCTCCAAGCAATTTTGAACAAAACTTTTGCCAGACTAGGAAAATTCCTACGTTTGGAGTCTTCGCTGGATGGCAAAGAGTTGACCCTGATATGCAAGTGGGGATTTGATGGTGCTTCAGGGCAAAGTTTGTATAAGCAAACTATGGCAGACGACGACGATTTCAGTATTTTTATGTGTTCCTTTGTGCCCCTGCGCTTAGTTTGTGGTGAAGAAAATATATGGGAGAATCCAGAGACATCTTCCATAATGTTCTACAGACCTCTTTATTTCAAGTTTGCAAGCGAGAACAGCTTGAATATCATGGAAGAACAGAGTCTGATTGAAGCTGAGATCGCAGCACTGGAGCCGTCTATCATGGGAAATCATGCTGTTAAGCACTCAATGCTTATGACAATGATAGATGGCAAAATCACTTCGAAATTGTCAAAAACCTCAACGCAGACTTGTGATATCTGTAAGGCTACCCCTTCGGAAATGAATAAGTTAGAGAAGATCTTAGAGTGAGTTTAGTATAATTTGATTAATTAATGACATCTTATTGTACTGTTACCTATCTTTTATTGATTTATTCACTTTCTTTCCAGAAAACCGGTTTCGACAGAAATGTACCAGTATGGTACAGTTATCTACTCTTCATGCTTGGATCAGATGTATGGACTGTCTACTGCACATTTCATACAGACTAGACTTTAAAACATGGCAAGCCAGAGATGCAAGCAGTAAAGAGTCATTGAAGAGTAGAAAACAAACCATACAACAGAAGTTCCGTGATGAAATGGGCCTCCTAGTAGACATCGTCAAACAAGGTGAGTTAAAGCAACAGTCGCTTTTCTCTAAATTTTTTTTGAATACGCTATTGTATACATCTTTTCGTTACAAAGTCGTTAAGTATTTTTTGTTTGTTTCAGGTTCGGGAACCACAAATGATGGGAACACAGCCAGGTTTTTTTTAGTGATTCTGCAAAAACTGCAGCTATCACAGGATTGGATTTCCGTTCTATCCAAAGATTTGCAACAATTTTACGTGTATTAGCCTGTGGGGAGCCCATAAATGTTGACGCGTTTGCAAACTTTACGCGCCTCACTGCTGAAATGTATGTAGACCTCTATGGCTGGTATTTCATGCCTTCGACAAACTTTTACTGCATGGCGCTGAAATGATCAAACACTTCAACATTATGCCCATTGGTAAATTATCTGAAGAGGCATCGGAAGCCAGAAACAAAGACTTCAAGAAAATTCGAGAGCACCATTCGCGCAAGTTTTGTCGTAAAGCGACAAACGAAGACATCTTCCATGGTCTCCTTATACCGTCAGATCCTTATCTGTCCAGTATAAGACCTGTGATAAGAAAATCCACAAAAACAGCTGTTACTGATAATATGAAACCTCTTCTCATCTGTGACGATGCAGGTGTAGACAAAGAGAACATTGAATTTGTCGATGTTAATGTGTCAATGATAGACTCGGATTTAGAGGACTTTGATGATGGCGAAGATACTACCTGTTAGTAGTTGTGTTTTATGTTGTTTTATTATTAGTCGTAAATAGCAAGACATAGTATAGTTGCTATAGATATTATAAATGTAATAGTTGTGGTGTTCACAAAATAATACTATCTTCACTGTTTTTTATTGTGTTAAATAATTATAGTGGATCATAGTTATTGACGTATTTTTGTTGTAATGTCTTGGTATTAGCATTCAAGATTAACACTATTTGTATAAAAAACTTGATTTTATTGGACCTTATTTTTAATCATTTAAAATAAAAATAATTTAGGAATATTACTTTACTATTTAAGTATATCTTAATTGTTTTATGAATATCTATTGTTTCACTAGTATTTTCCCATTCAGTGCGTTCGGCAACATCATTTAATTACGTTAAAGATTAGAAAAATCAATAGTGTAACTACCCACATTAACGCTGAGTATGCCATGTTATCAGTATCTAATTAAAACTCGTTTACGAGTTTTAATTAGATACTGATAACACTCGTCTACGTTTTTTTTTACAAATTCATTTTGAATTTGTAAAAAAAAACGTATGTAATCAATATAGTTTTCTATTATTGTCATTAAAAAGGTCCTTAGCAGGCTATTAAAGTAACTAAAATATATGAAAAGCGATCGGCAATTTCATTTTATTACGTAAAAGATTTAATAAATCACATAACCTAAACTCGAAATTTTAAAAATGTTACGCGCGAAGCGGCACCGAAAGGTGCATGAATTGTATGTCATCTTGATCACTGTATGAGGTACAATAACTCATGTGGGTACCAGCCCTTCAGTTCCTTTCAGTTCGAAAATAATCAACTTTAAGTGTTTTCTCCCATACAAAAAAATACAAAACATTTTTTTTCTCACGCGTGGAGCTGCGCATACCCTCCATACTTTAATATTATGTAAAGAGAGTGATGCCAGAAACATTCCCATTTTTTTTTAAATCCCTGACATTTAGTTTCTATGAGTATCGATTTTCAGACCACTGTGCTGCGTCTGCGGATTAAGCTTGATGTTATTTTCAAATACTATTTATATGTGATTTTGATGTGATTAAAACTACCTAAAATTAACAATTTTTGTTTGTTTTAATAAAATTACAATTTTTGTTTGTTTTAATAAAATTACTTGAAGCGGTTGTATAAGTTCGACGGTTCGTCAGTTCGACGGTTTGATTATACTAAACAATCAAATCACTGAGTAATGTTGGTTAGTGACGAATGTTTAAATCTGTTAATTAGCGGTATTGTGGTTATAATTTTCAAAATGCATTGAAATATAAATATTGAAGCGTTGGCAATATTATTGCGCATCGTAAAAGTGGACGTAAATGATGTGCTGTCACAAATGTGGTAAGTGTGTATATAAATTATTATTAATTTAAATTAGTGAATGATGAGTAAACTGTTATAAACATAATGTTATTTACAATACTTTTTAAATCTCTTCTCTTAATTATTATATTTTATCATATTTTGCTTAGAGATGTCTAATAGTATTACATTATTTGTTCTAGAGAAATACTGTGAGTCTGTGGGTTAAAAGATGTGAGGAAGAGGGAATCCTTGCTAGTCGGAGCGCTTGCTGATGAAGTGGAAACCTTATTTAAACAAGATTTCACATGTTGAATGAATATGAAACAAATCGTTTCATACCAACCGGACATTTTGCTGAATTATTCAACACGTCGTTAAAAGTGTTCGCCGTGTACTCCAAGCTATAAAGAATGCATCACCGAAGCCCAGCAAACAATAACGTTTAAGTTTCAGAATAGTATAACCTGTATATTGCGCTATATCCGTGAATAATGAAATAATTGTAAAAAAATGAGGTCAAGTTTCAATCCTTTTTTCTTAGAGAAAATGAATACTTATAATATAATCGTTAAGTAACACTTTTTGTTAAACATTTTTTTTACTAATACGAAATAGGGCAAATCCAAGAAGTTATTATCACCGAGCGTTTGTTTCCCGTGATACTACCAGTAGTACCACGGGAAGTTTTTGTTACCCGTGTTACACTCCTAATCGACATTTCATAGTTTGACACCTATCACTTTGACACTTGTCCTTTTGAAACTTCTCATTTTGACTTTTGCTATTTAGAAATTTCCCTACCTTTTCAAACTCAAACTCAAATCATTTATTTCAATTAAACCATTTACAGGCACTTTTGAATTGTCAAGGAGTCGGTCAGTCAGAAATATGAAGCTAGTTGCCCATTCCAAAGCGCTTTAGGTACCTATAGAGAGAAACTCCTTGGACACTCTTTTAAATAATATTGTTGTAACAAATATATTAGTTACATCGATGAATGTTGACACTATCAGTGAGAACGATGCACAAAAACCGTACACGTTAAAAGCGTTCAGAGTGCAGCAAAACATAATTAAAAACAATCCAAAAAAAATATTTTTAAAATAAGCCGCGGCAGCTGAGAGATGACCAGTCCCAACTGACGGCGCCCGTTCACGAACATGACGCATGGATCAGCACCATTTAGCTCAACCATTTTGAAGGGAGCTAAATGATCCACGACACACGCGCCACCGTCAACGAGACATTTGAGTGAGCATGACATTTTATCAGCCGCCAGGGCACATTCAAGTCAATCTATGACATTACCCGGTAAATGGTAGCTCTATAGTACAAAGAATTCACATCTGTGCAATGCATTTATATAATAAAAAGGAGATTGAGTTTATATAATGCAAATATATTCTTACAATCTTCAGCAGCTTCAACAGTATTTCAAATGTCAATTAATTAGTTGTGTGGAGCAGGACCAGCATTAAGCCAGACATTTTTATCAGTTATGTAATCCCATAACCTATAATATGCCTGCCTGCAAAGTGTGCGTTTGACAAAGGATTTGTATTTCGTCTCATTCAATTGAAGTATGTGGGGAGGTATTTTATAATAACATTTAAGACAGTACCCCATGAAAGATGAGTCTACTTTAGCCAGTCTGAAACCTGGTTGAACTAATAGGTCCCGATTTCTAGTACTATAATTATGTCTTCCACCTCTTTTACTGTTAAGATGTAAATTTTTCTTACGTACATGATGTTTTCATAGATGTATTGACAAGGTACCGTCATTATGTTAATATCCTTAAACAATTCCCTTAGAGAATCGCGCATGCGGAGATTATAGCCATAGCTCTGATGGCTCTTTTCTGCAGAATAAAAATAGACTCGATATCTGCAGCCCATCCCCAAAGTAAAATACCGTAAGACATGATGAAAGTAACTAAAATAGACCAGCCTCGCGGTATCAACATCAATAAATTGACGGATTTTTCTGACAGCGTAAGCTGCTGAACTTAGCCGTCCTGCAAGAGATGTTAAATGAGGACCCCATTGTAACCTTGAATCGAGCGTGATCCCCAAGAAAACCGTTTTATCGACGAATTCTAGTTTCTCTTGATTCAATACTATCTCACAATCACTACTATTCACGTTAGGAAAAGAAAATCTTATGCACTTAGTTTTATTTCCATTTAGTACTAAATTATTAGCAGTGAACCTATTTTGGACCAGCAGTAGGGCGTTATTTACGACGTCAAAATTTGAAGCACGTGTGGCGTCATGATATTCAACCACGTTAAGCTTGTATTTCTGTGTCCACAGACAAATCTACTAACCCCCTGGCCTGCCAACCAGTCTGCAGACGATTGTAGCGTCTCTGGCCAGTACGACCTTGGAAGCGGTCGCGGAGCTGGCAGATCGGTGGCCCAGGTTGCGAGTGCCTCACCCTCATCAGGGAGCATATTAGAGGTAATGCGTACGGAGATAGCCAGTCTCACTCGCAAGCTGGACGAGTTATCCACCGCAGTGGATCGCCGTCCATGAGCAGAAGGTAGGTCGGCTTGAGTCTAGTATCGTTTGGCAGGAGTTTTGGGGTAAAAAGGGTTGAAGATGGTAGGGGTGGGTTCCCTGATTATAACGCTACCACTCTTATTACAAGGTAATGCGTATTTTTCGAGAAATTAATAATAAATTTTTCTAACCTCAAATTAGATTACAGCGTAACGAAACGTTAAAATCGGTGAAACGGAACGTAAAAAAAAAAAAATACGCTATTTGCGTCATGTGTCAGTGTCATTTGTTTACGTTCATTCCGTTTCTCCCAGAGTTGTGAGAAGTTAGTGTACCTCCACTTCATGGTTAAAATAGGTCGACATTGTTCCAAAACCGAATCGGGGCACCCCGACTCCACGTAGTCTTTTGGCTCCTACCCCTAGAGTGTTTATAAAAATCCAGAGGCGCGAAGGGAGGGCAACCCCCGCCCGCTGTAACAAAGCATAGGCACCCGTGCGAAGCTGCGGAGTTACTCAACTCCGCAGCTTCGGCTCGCACGGGTGCCTATCCTTTGTTACGCAAGGGCGAAGGGGTTGCACTTCCCGCAGCGCCTCCGGATTTTTTAAGGGGTTTAGTAATTGTTAAGGGGGTTAGCAGATTTGTCTGTGGACACATAAATATGTGTCCACAGACAAATCTGCTAACCCCCTGGGTTTAGCCGGGGCGATCTAATGGGCCCGTGTGCGCGTCACGCGCAAGTGTGTGTCGCACGGACACACTGCACCTGTTCCGGCCGGTTACCGCGCCCCGCGCCGCCGCCTCCCCGCAGCCAACGGCTCCGGGCCAGACGGACGGTCGCGCGCGCCGGACTAGTAATCAACACGCCTTCATCAAGACTTCACGTTTCTTTAATCTCTCACGCGTTATTATATTTCATTCGCGAAATAAGTTGATTTACGATTGTTTTACTTTGCTAACTTCACAGATTCTCATAATGACCCTTCTGGTGTAAAAATCATTTCTGTGATCTCAATTTAACTTCGTGTGCATCCTTCGCTGTATAACAGCTGTGTATTGTTTTTGATTCCAAAATATAACCATTATAATCTTGTTCGCGGCCTTTCACTTTACACGCCTACTAAACCATAGCTTCCAAACACGTCTATCTACCTTAAAAATTAAGTATCGTCAGCAAATAACACCATTTGTGGTTGATTTATTAATAAATGGAGTAGGGTATATATACTAAAAAGAGGAAAGGACCCAATATCGAGCCCATTTTTACTTTTAAACCAAGTGAATTGACACCATTTATTTGAACTTGCTGTTGTCTATCATTTAAATAAGATTTTACTAAACTGAGTCCAAGTTTTCCAAGTCCGTAATGCTCAAGTTTCAAAAGCAGGGTTTCGTGATCCACGCAATCAAATGCCTTGGAGAGGTCACAAAAGATTCCAATGGCGTCTTGAGCCTCTTCCCACGCATTAAAAATATGTTTTAATAAGGTAACACCAGCGTCAACGCCCTTTGGTTAAGCCATACTGTTGCTCGTGAAGGATTTTATTAGTATTGAAATAATTGAGCATCTGATTAAGCATTACTTTTTCAAAAACTTTGCTGAAAACAGGAAACACGGACACAGGTCTATAATTATTAGTGTCTTTACTGTCCCCGGATTTGAAAAGTGGTATTACCTTACTGTATTTCATTAGATCCGGGAAGACTCCTTGATCCACACAAATTAAATATTAAGGCTAAGTAAGGTGCTATAGTCTCAATTATGGAGGTACAGACTTTAATAGACATTCCGCAAAGACCTTCGGTCAATTTGATCTTGATTTGCTTAAATGATTTTATTACTGTTAACGGGTTTATACTTAAAGGGGTTTATGCTTAAAGTTAAATTCAATCGGGCAGGTTGAAACATTCTCCCTCATTAAATCAAAAGCAAGCGAGGGCGAAGAATGTAAGATTTCAGTGGTTTTTAGTGGGACACTGGTAAAGAAATTCACAAATTCCGTCTCCGTCATGACGTCTCCAGTGTGTAATCAGAATTTTGCTTTTTGATCCTGTTCGTTTCATTATTGATAATTTTCCAAACCGTCTTCATTTTATTGTCTTCTTATTTAACCTTGTTGCTAATGTATAAGGCTTTAGCTGCCTTACAAGTTTTCTTAAAAAAAATTGAGTGAGAAGCTTATTAAAAGTTTCCGTGTTAATATAAGGCTTATGGCCATAAAGCTCGAAAAGTCTTTTCCTAAGTCCTTTAGTTGCCCAGTCACTAAATAAAAACTTAGGGCTGATACTTTTGGTGTTCTTCTTAGAAGTATTATTAACTCGGCTTGAACTACCGAAAAGAATTCTATATACAAAATATTAACATTATTAATTGTAAGGTCCTGATTACATAACTCACAAATTAAAGTGTTATTAAATTTATTTAAATAAACAGATGTTATTGGTCTAGATTGTATCTGGACTTTTTGTATCGCTATGTTGGACTCAAAAGTTACGGTTTGACCGCTGTGATCTGAAGAGAGATAATTAACGATAGCTTTATCTAAATAGTCGCAGCAACAACATACATTATCAATACATGAAACAGTAGTTGTAGTTGTTCGGGTTGGTTCTAAAAACACATTTGACAAATTGAATGATTTAAAAAAATTCAATAATCTACTGGTATTTGAATTATTTTCTAAAATATTTAATGTTAAAGTCTCCACAGATAATAACTGATTTATTACCAGTTGCAAGTTTAGCCAAAACATCTTCCATTACTGACTCAAATATAGAGAAGTTTTGAAAATTTGGGGGTCTGTAAACGCACACTATAACATGCTTATCTAGCTCAACACAAGACAGTTCAACGCTATGTTCAACCGATAGTTCAAATATAAAAAAAGGTCTTAACGAGATTTTGATTTTATACAACTTTTAATTAGGATTAGTAAACCACCACGCAGCATTGATTTTCGGTTACCTAAAACAACTGGCCCCATTATAATTCTCGTTATTAATTAACATTTCAGAATCTTTTAACCTATGCCTATGCAAATAATGTCAAACATTGTTTTTTCTAAAACAATTCAATTTCCAATTGTTTGGAGTTAAAACCTTGAATATTTTGATGAAATAATTTCAAGGATTTCTGCTTAGCCCCTTTTCTACAGTTAACTATTGTAGTGCTAGAAAATACCTTTTGGAACTATACTATTAGTTTAGGTACCTTCTGTTGTCTTACATACTAGTTTAAATTATCTGAGCTAACCATTTTATATATATTAGTCTATGAGCTAACCACCCCAACATTAGTACTATTACAAATTGTGGTGCCAACTAAAGGTGACTTCGACATACTATACGTAGTATGTCGAAGTCAAAATAAAAGCTAATAGTCTAGCTATTTGACGTCTAAAACTAATCGGCAGATACACAGTATCCCTAGTCGAAATCCCTTTTAACACGACGTATAGTTGCGCTTTATGCCGCTATCCCGCTTTTAGATGCGGTAAGACAAAAACCCGTGTAAAATTATATCGATTTCTACCGGATATGACTTTACATGGGTTTGTCTTACATTAAAGAAGAAAGTGAACACCTTACATTCAAAGTGAACATCTTACATTAAAGAAGAAAATGAAAACCTTAGTTTAGAAAAATATCTAAATTACATCAAGCGTACGTCGATTAGACACAAATACCTAAGCCTGTTGAGTGTTTATGGTTTGAGGCACCGCACTTACAATGTGTTAGAAGGCTATCAGTATCGCTCAAAGTTAATTATGAACATCAATAAAAACATTATTATGTCATGGGGTCTCAACTCGAACAATTAATAATTAGTCTTGAAAAAAAATCATAGATGGCAGCATATGTTACCATTACGAAATAAACAATCAATAAAAAGCGTTAAACGGCGACATTATTTTCGTTGTGTGTGTCTTAGTGTTAATATCTTTGGTTTAGAAATATTTAAAGTCTAAAACTAATTTGATATTATTTTAAATAAAATATGTACACTAAGCGTTCAAAAGTGTCAGAGTCGTATTGCTGTGAACTCGCGGTCCGACTGTATGTGGTTAAACGACACGCAACACAAAGATCGTAGTTTTGCATGGCACACATTGACGCAAAGTCGCGTACTCGTATCGCACTGCACGAAAAAAAAAACCGACCCTTTTGTTAGACAGGCATCATGCTCGTGACCAGCACCCTAATTGCGTAACACATTTTCGTAAACGATTACGATTAATCTGTTTGATTTTGACGGTTCAAGAACATTCATTGCGTTCTATATATTGTTGAGCAGAATTTTTATCGAACTCAAGAAGCAATGGATTAGCAATCTGTTTCAAAACGATGCAGATTCCGATTGATTGTGTATTACGCAATTAGGGTGCTGCACCCTAATTGCGTAACACATTTTCGTAAACGATTACGATTAATCTGTTTGATTTTGACGGTTCAAGAACATTCATTGCGTTCTATATATTGTTGAGCAGAATTTTTATCGAATTCAAGAAGCAATGGATTAGCAATCTGTTTCAAAACGATTCAGATTCCGATTGATTGTGTATTACGCAATTAGGGTGCTGGCCGGTTTATCGTATTACTAAAATTCGAGTTATTCTAGTATGAGCTGGTAGCAGTAGGCGCCAAGCGTTGGACTGAGAAGCAGCCGGCTTAGGTTCTGTGTCATGTCCATACATAATTAGTATGTTACTTTGCCAAGCACTATGTTAGTAGGGTACACCCCTAAGGGTAGAGGAGTGTGGTCTATGTTGGGGTGCAGAATAAAGGACACGTCTACAAGAGTGGGTTGTTTTATTTGGGTCTTTGATAATCCTTGAATCCCTGGAGCATCACGTTGAATACTATTCCTGGCTGAACCAAAACACGATAGTTTGGCGACGAGATGGAGGTCAGTAATAAAAGTTTTATCGGAAACTTACCTGTATTTGATAATGACGCTCAAAGTTTCGCAAGCTGGTTAGAGATTTTTGAAGAATACTGTACGCTAAATAGCGTCCCGCTAGAGAATATCAGCAACGTCAGAAAGTCACTATTTCTATGTCATATTGGAGTCAAGCATTATAACGTGTTACACAGTATATGTTTACCAAATAAACCAAGTTCAAAGACGATCATAGAATTGGCAGCCATTTTGTCAGAAAAATATGATTCTAGTCTAGTCTAGAGTCTACAAACATGTTTTTATTCTATCGGAGAATGTAGTCAGAAGCAGAAAGTGGCACGGAATGTTGATGGGAATTTGGACACAGGAAGAAAGACTGGTTTTACTTTAATAATACCTTTTATTAGTGTTCACCATTATTTTTACAGTACACCATCTTCCATCTTGATTTTATATTATATCCACAGAGTAGCACATAATTACCACAGACTAAAAATATTATTATGTTAACACCTTCTCCTATTTTTTAATTTTTCATTCAAAATAAAAAAATACACACATCAATTTAAAACAGCTTTTACAAACAAAAAAAAAAATGTATTTTACTTTAATAAATTTTTACTTTACATTAATCACTTTTATTTTCCTTTATAATTTTCTCACAATGAAATTGAAACTTCTCTTTGCACAAAGGTTTTGTAAACATATCAGCAATTTGTAAATTAGTAGGACAATATTTTATATCAATATAACCTTTCTTATAATTTTCATGAATAAAATAGTATCTTACATCAATATGTTTTGACCTTTTACTAAATGAACCTGTTTGTATTAACTTAATTGCGCTTTGATTATCAATATTCAAATTTGTTTTAATAATTTTTCCAGTTAACTCACTTATCAATAATCTTAAATATAAACATTCCTTCACACAATCTGCAGCTGCTATGTATTCAGCTTCAGTTGATGATAAGCTTACTATAGGCTGTCTCTTTGAGCACCATGATATGGGTCCTCCCGATAACATTATTATAAATCCAGTTGTACTCCGTCTTGTTTCAGTACAGCCTGCATAATCTGAATCACAGTATGCATGTAACTTTGTAATATCTTCTCCAGTATTGTACATTATTCCTGTAGATCTCGTCCCATTCAAGTACTTCAATATCTTTTTTACAGCTAATATGTCTTGTTTAGATGGATTGTCTAACCTTTTACTGGCTTCATTTACAGCTTGACTTATGTCTGGTCTTGATCTGGTTGATAAGTATAATAGTCCTCCAACTAATTCTCTGTAAGGAAATTTAGATGTTTCCATTACAGATTCAATCTTCTTGTCAGTAATACATGGTGTAAATGCTGGTTTAGAATCGAACATATTAAATTTTCTGAGTAATCTTTCAGTATAAGTTTTCTGATGCAATAAAATTCCTTCTTCACTTCTTATAACTTCAAATCCTATATAATTTGTGGGTTTTTCATAAACTTTTATTTTAAATTCCTTCTCCAGATGATTAAGTATTGTTAACAATTTCTCTTTATCTTTAGTTATAGCTAGTCCATCATCCACATAAATAGCAATTATTATTGTTTTGTCTTCTGTTATAAAAACACACTGATCTTGTTTAGTAGGCTTGAATCCAAGTTTTAGCATAGTTTCAGTAAATTTCTTGTTCCATGTTATTGGAGCTTGTTTTAGTCCATACAATGCTTTCTTCAAGTGACATACTTTATTACGCTGGTTTTCATATCCTTCAGGAATATTCATAAATATGTCTTCAGTCAACTCGCCATATAGAAATGCTGTTTTTACATCAAATGTAATCATCTCATACTCCTTTGAAGCAGCAATTGCTAATAATGATTTTAGTGCTGATTGACTTACTACAGGGCTATAAATTTCTTGATAGTCAATGTCTTTTTGTTCAAAACCTCTTGCTACGAGTCTTGCTTTGTATGTACCATTTTCTTTTATACAAAATACCCATCTATTTGTCAGTATTTTATGTCCCTTAACTTTTTCTAAATCAACTATTTCCCATGTATTGTTGCTTGCCAATGAATCCTTCTCCGACTTTATGGCCTTCTCCCAATTTTTCTTTTCAGCAGACTTCATGACCTCACTGTAGGTAAGTAATACATAATCTTGCAGGTAAGTTGGTTTCTTCTTTTGTCTTCTTGTTCTAGTAATTTCTACTTCTTCTTCTTCTAAATTACTTTCTGTATTTTCATTCATTTCAATTTCTTCTTCTATTGAAGCTGAAACATTTTCTTCTATTTCACTACTTTGCATTTCTAACTCCTGTATTTCATTATAGTTTTCATCATTTTCTTGTTCATCTATACTTGTTTCTACATCACTGTCTGATATTATGTCTGTAGTTACCAGTCTTCTTATCATAATACCGTCTTCTTTTCCTTTATTCTTGTTATTATCATTAAATATGACAATATCCCTTGCTATTTCAATTTTTCCATCTTTTTCATTCCATAGTCTATATCCATTATTAGTATATCCAACCATTATTAACTTCTTACTTCTTGGATCTAGTTTCTTTATGTTTATATTTAGTTGTTTTGCATATACTTTTGAACCAAATTTCTGTATGTTAGCTATGTTAGGTCTTTTACCGTAAAACATTTCATATGGTGTTTTGCTTTCCAACGATTCACTTGGTAGTCTATTTATTATGTATGTAGCACAGTACATTGCCTCACCCCACATTTCTTTTCCTAATTCAGAATCAAATAGTAAAGCTCTGGTTTTATTTAGTAATGTTCGGTTTAATCTTTCTGCCTTACCATTTAATTGAGGAGTGTATGGTACTGTCAAATCTAGTTTTATTCCTTTTTCCATGCACCATTGTCTAAAATCATAGCTTGTGTATTCACCTCCATTGTCACATCTTATGGTTGATACTTTTTCATTTCTTTCTCTTTCAGTTTCTTCAATGTAATTTCTTAGTTTATATTTAACTTCACTTTTGTATTTTAGTAGGTAGATTTTAGTAAAATGGGTGTAGTCATCCATAACTGTTAATACATAACTGTAATCATCATATGTTTTATTTTCAAAAGGTCCACAAACATCAGTATGTATGATTTGCAATGGTCTTTTGGCTCTAGCTCTTATTGTGTCAAATGGTAGTCTCGTTTGCTTAGCTTGTGTACAGATTTCACATTTATCTAATTGTTTTATGCCTTGTATTTTTATTCCATCTACCATTTTTGGTAAAATTTCTAGTGTTGTTTTTCCTGGATGTCCCAATCTTGCATGCCATTCTAGGGCAGTTCCACTTTCTTTCATTAATAAGGTCTTTTCTTCTGTATTGTTTTTTCCTATGTTTATTTTATATAAACCATTTTCTTTTTCTCCTGTTAGTACTAACTGTGACTCTTTGTAGATTTCAACTTTATTTTTAGTAAACACAACAGTTCCTTGGTTATTTGTGACTGCATTGACTGACAACAAGTTCTGTGATATGTCAGGAACATATAAAGTGTTATTCAAACAGCAACTATTACCCTTCACTGTTCCTTGACCATGTACTTCAACAGATTGGTCATTAGCTGTTAACACTGTTGATACTTTGTTTTCAAGATTTGTCAATATTTTTATATCATTTGTCATATGAGCTGTGCAGCCTGAATCCACAATAAATTCCTTGTTTTTTAATACTTCTTCTGGTTTAGTAAAAAATGCCATATCTGGTTTTTTAAATAACTTATCTGGCTTATTATTTTTATTTTTATTAAAGAAACAATTTTCTTCCAGGTGATTTGTTTTCTTACATATTGAGCATTGTTTTACCTTATATTTGCAATCTTATTCCTGATGGTTATACTTTTTACATATTGAACACATTTTGCAGTCCTTCTTGATATGTCCTTGTTTATTGCATTTGAAACATTTTATGCTTAAATTCCCCTTTTTTACAGCTTGAAACGCCAGCTGATTTTCTATTTTTTCTTCTTTCTTTTTCTCAAACCTATTTTCTTCACTCAACAAGCGGTTAGTTAAATTGATTAGTGTCTTTTTATCTTCTGATGTAGATTCCCAAGCAGTAATAAAGTAATTTAGTTTGTTTGGTAAACAGGTTAGAATTTTTGACATCACCATTTCTTCATTTACTTTCTCTCCTATTTGGTTTAAGCGAAACTGTAGGTTTTCTATGTCGGTGATCATTTGAGTGAGAGACTTATTTTCATGTTTGTAGTTAAAGAACTCCTGTAACAATGATGACTTATTTCTTTCTTCTTGTCCTTCAAATATTTTGCAAAGTTTCATATACATTTCCTGGGCCCATAACCTGTTGATGGGAATTTGGACACAGGAAGAAAGACTGGTTTTACTTTAATAATACCTTTTATTAGTGTTCACCATTATTTTTACAGTACACCATCTTCCATCTTGATTTTATATTATATCCACAGAGTAGCACATAATTACCACAGACTAAAAATATTATTATGTTAACACGGAATACATTGCGGCCCTGCAGGAAATTGCAGCCAAATGCAATTTTGGCCGGGACCAAATCATTGTTGGAATCCGTAGTGAAAGTATAAGAAAAAAACTGCTGTCGATCCCAGAGCTAACCTACGAAAAAGCGAAAACTATACAATATGTAACAAAAACCCTGTCCGATCCAAAAAAGGCGTATTCTTGGTTTAATATACGTACCAGAAAAAATAGTTAAAAAAATGTAACTCATAAAAACCAAAAGTTACTGATTTTTTTATTTTTAGTTACCATGCGAAATGTAACACTAAATATGGTAAATTTTCATAAGTTGGCAACACTCCACCGGCCGGTGAAATCTTTTATTTTTTGCCTATTTTTATTTCAAAGGTCATCGCCGTGAACTAGCCGCGATGTAGGTACTCATAACGAGTCCTAGACCCTTTGATGTAGCCGACTGGTTGCCTACTGGCTCTACTTGTTTGTCGCCAGTCTCACGTGGAGATAGCTTGCGATCCGGATGTCCGTACGTACCGCTGTCGTATCGCGAACAATGTCGTATTCCAATCAGGAATATTTGAATAATTATGTTAATTTTTATTTGTGTGTGAGTGTGATTTGGAAATCGAAGTAAGAGCTTGGATTGTGCAAGCTTTCGACAATCGTACACAAGTGCGCTGCGAAGAGTACGTGCAAATTTAATAAAAAGGTGTCGATAATAAGATGTGTACTAATGTTCGAGATAGACCTATGGAACACAATCTCAGAGGTATGCAACAAGTAAATGTTTTAATAAACTGATACCTACAGTCGGTACATTGCCAAAAGCACATCACATTAACTCAATAATAATTGTTTCTTGATAAACAGAATGTCAGAAATCGGGTTCACTATTCGTCTATGCCTACAGTAAAATATCAGCTGATACCTACGCGTAGGCAAAACGTAGGTTTCTTTAGTCCTAAGTTTGTTTGGCGGCATTCGACAAAGCACCGCCGCGCTCAGGCGGCTTCTTTGACACGAAACTGTAGGTGAATCCTGTCGAGCGATCAGTGTTGCCTTTGGTATGATTATTTTTAATTTTTTTAATTAATTATTTTCATTTGGGAAAAATAATTATCTCGTATCCATTAAATGATTACGTATTTGTGTACGCAGTACGATACCAAATAATACCCTTCAGGATCGGACAGGGATTTAGTTACATGCTGTATTCCTACAGGAAGAGTCTGTGGTGGCACAAATGAAAAACATGTTGTGTATATCAAATATTAACAAAGTCAGGAATCGTCATGATAATCCAGGTCGTCAAAACCCAATCAGTCAGAGTCCAAATCGTCAAGGTCCACCGAGTCGGAGTCAAAATCGTCAAGGTCCACCGAGTTGGAGTCAAAATCGTCAAGGTCTACAGAGTCAAAACCGTCAGCATCCAGCATACCATAACCAGTCGAGTCAACAAGGTAATAACGCCAGTCACCAGCCATGCTACCGATGTGGGAGGAACCACAATCCATCAATGTGTCCAGCTCGTTCATGGAAGTGCTATATATGTCAGCGCTTTGGTCATACGTCAAGGATGTGCAGAAATCGCAATCAAAGTAACACAAACCAAGTAACTGAAGTCGAGTCGGTATCAAGTCCTGTAAGTAATAGTGTAGACAACATAGTTAACTTGTTAACAGATTCTTTTAACATAAATAATGTTCAGTCAAGTCAGTCAGTGTGTAAACTTGAGTTCTACTAACAAATATGTACTTGTATATCTTGTGATATTCCATGTGATCCTAATTGTGGATTTTGTACAAATATTAAATTAGTAAACATCAATAGTGTCTCACCTAAGCCACAAATTATTAGAGTAATGTTGAAGGATCATTATTAGGAATGGAAATTGATACAGGTGCAGCAATTTCGTTGATTCCTTATCAGTGTTATTTAAATGTGTTTAAAAGTCATACCTTAATTCCGTGTGGTATAAAGTTAAATACTGTGTCAGGTCCACTTAAAGTAGCTGGTATAATTAAAGTTAAAGTGTCATTTAGTGAGTCAGTGTCTCCCAAGTTGTTGCCACTCGTTGTAACAGCAAATAAAAAGTCCTTTATACCTTTGCTTGGGCGTGATTGGTTAGATATTTTAAACCCAGAGTGGAGAAATAATATTTTGTCAAGTAGTGTTAACAACAAGGAATATGTAAAGTCTATTCGGCCAGACGTAAAGTCAAATAGTGAGTCTAATGTTGTGCAACAGTTCATGAAAACTTATCCAAACGTGTTCAGTAAAAATGTTGATTTACACATAGTAGGTTTTGAAGCCAAATTAGTTTTGAAAGAAAATAGTACTCCGGTGTTTTTGAAACCTTACCCATTACCTTATAATATTGTTCAAGTAGTCAGTGATAATTTAGATAGGTTGGAAAAAGATGGGAAGATTTATAAAGTCAATTATTTAGAGTGGGCATCACAATTAGTACCCGTGACAAAAGTCAATGCAGATTTTAGAATTTGTGTTGATTTTAAGCGTTCAGTGAATTCAAATAATAAAGTTGATTCTTATCCGCTTCCCAAGCCGGAAGATGTGTTTGCTACAATGTCAGGTGGTGAAGTATTTGTTGATGTAGATTTATCTGATGCATATTGTAATATAAAAAAAATATAATAGGTCCCTGATTGGGAAGCCAAAAGTAATATTTAAAAAAGTAATCCCTTGTTGGGATGGATTGTAGTACAAAAAAATAATTAGAAAATATGTGTGTGTTTCTGAGTGTGTGATCTCCAAAAAAAAAGGTATGTTGATATAGAAAATGAAATTTCGGGCGCCGTGGAGCGACACACTAATAATGGATAGCCAGATAAAATTGGAGAGATTGAATAATTAATCTTAGGGTGGGAGCCTGTGGATGTCAATGGTGATTAAAAGTCTCACTTCCTTGGACGTTCCCAGTTTATTATCTACTTTTAGCTTATTGATTACAATTATACTATAATAAATTTTAGTTGCTATCTCATCATTGCACCTTTCCAGTAATTTTAAATAAGCAGCTGAAGGCTGTTTTGGTATTATAAGAAAATTAAGAAAAGATAAAAACTTGAAGGTGACCCCGAGAGCCGGAAGGTGGTACCTCTCAGGTAATCAGCCCCGTGGAAGGCCAGAAAAATTCCTCGGTTGTAGCAAAGGTGGAATAAGCACCCACAATTGTAGGCAAAAATCCGATAGAAATATGATCTGGGACCATTTCACGGGTCCTTTGGTTTAGGATAATGGCATCTATACGCCAAGATCTCCCAGATTAACTATGATTCCATTTAGGGAAAACTAGGAGACCTGTCACCTTCACGAACAAAGATAGCAATAGTCAAATTTTGACGTCGAAATGTCAGCCGAATGTATCACAGATAAAAAATTACAATTTAGAAATCGTTCCGAAATCGACTAGAATTATCAAAAACATGTAACGGTATAAAAAAACTCGTTACATAACATCCCTCCCCGAAAAAATAAAAGAATCAGCAATTTCTTTTATGCCAAAAAAAACAACGATCAAGGTAAAACGAACAGTTTCCCAAAAAACAGAAAATATAAACAACAACGTGTATACAAACAGCACTAACAGGTGCAGACTAGATACTAGCACAACCGACCCACAATATCAAAAGAACCACAAGTGTACAGTTAAGCACCTTCGCCTAATCTATATATAACCTATCGGCCCCTATGGGGCCAACGGGCACAAGAGGGCGAGCGAAAGGCAGATCGTCAGCTTCGACGTCGTGCGACTCTAAGGGACGCTTCCTCAAGCGCCCCGACACGCCGGTCCCTGGTGAGCGCGTTGAGAGCGAGGAGATGGACCCCGAGCCCGTGGTGGATGTTGGCGGAGGCTCCAATACGTCCCTGTTGGGAACCAACAGGGCGGAGGCGAGTGCTGCAAAGCGGGCGCAGCAAAAGACTGTCGCGGCTGACGAGGTCAGCGAGTTGGCCCGACAGGCTCGAGAGCGGCGCTCTGCTCGAATGGCAGCCGGGGGGAGCACAACAGGGGTGGCGCTCAGTCGCCAGGTGTTGGACGGCGTGGATGTCGTCCTGAAGGTGGCCACCAAATCTGGCAACTTGAAGGGCACATTCACGCGTGCTCTGAAGGAGGCGGCTGAGGGAATTAAGGAGGCGGTTGAGGTCCTTCTTAATCGCACGAGTACGGAGGAGACGGCGAAGTTATGGGAGGAGAATAGCCGTCTCCGATCCGAGTTGGAGGACCTCAAGCGGCAGTTCGCCGCCCAGAGGGTATTACCCGCTGCCAACAGCTCCTCTTCCGTCACGGCCCGGTTGTCGGCTCCATCGCCGGTCCCATCGTCGACACCTGCACTTGCGGATGCGGAGATAGAGAAGATCGCGCGCATCTGCATGATACAGTGTGGACAGATGGTGGGTGCCCGCATGGAGGCCATCGAGGAGAGGCTCCTTCCGGCGGTGAATCTCCGCCCACCGCTCGCTGCGGACAAGCGCAAGGAGGGGCCCTCAAAGCAGGGGCCAACAACCGCGGCGGTTCAGACGAGTGGGTCCGGGAAGGGGAATAAAAAGCCCGCGGAGGGTACGTCCGTGCCCACTTCCCGGGCGACAGCGCCACCGGCGGCCTCGCTCGCACCTCCCACAGAGACGTGGGCGACGGTCGTCAAGAAGGGCCGGCGTCGCGGGAAGAAGACGGCGCCACTAGCACCCGCTGGAGCACCGGCACCAGCATCGGCTCCTAAGAAGGCCCAGGGACCGCCTAAGGTCAGAGCCCCACGCCCCGCAGCTGTAGTTATTACACTGCAGCCCGGAGCCGTCGAACGGGGCATTACCTACAAAGCGGTCCTAGCGCAGGCGAAAGCCAAAGTCGCGTTCCCCGACCATGGCACACCGTCCGGCTTCAGATTGAGGCCGGCGATTACGGGGGCGCGGCTGCTCGAAGTGTCGGGTGCCTCTAGCGGGGAAAAGGCGGACATCCTGGCCACCAAGCTGAGGGAGGTCCTCAGCCCGGAGGACGTCCGGGTGTCCAGGGCCATGAAGACCGCTGAGCTGCGCGTCGATGGCCTGGACGACTCGACGACCCCGGCTGAGGTCGTGGTGGCCGTCGCCCGAGTCGGCGGATGTCCGCCAGGAGACGTGCGGACGGGCGACATACGCGCCGACGCTTCCGGACTCGGCACGATTTGGGTGCGGTGCCCGGTGGCGGCGGCGAGTAAGGTCGCTGACGGTGGGCGTCTGTTGGTGGGGTGGGTTGCGGCGAGGGTGAAGATGCTGCAGCCCAGGGCCTTGCGGTGCTACCGGTGCCTGGACATGGGGCATGTTAAGGCGCGGTGCACCGCCGCAATTGACCGCAGCGAGCAGTGCTATCGCTGCGGCCAGCCCGGACATAAGGCGGCCCAGTGCTCCGCGGCGCCAAACTGCAGCCTCTGTACAGCTGCAGGGAGGCCCGCTGGGCACAGAGCGGGCGGTAAGGCCTGTGGCGCGCCCACCAAAAAAGAAGAAGAGAGGGTCTGCCAGGGCTGCCGGGGGCCCGCAGCCTGGCTGCCCTCCGGTCGACTCCCGGCCTGAGAATGGTGCAGAGGGGGGGATGGACTGCGCATAAATTGCGGCACGGTTGGCGCAGTGGTTGAGCGATCGGCTGCTGCGCTGCGTGTCGCGGGTTCGATTCCCGCACGGAACAAATACATGTATGACCTACAAATAGTCGTTCCGGGTCTGGGTGTCTTGTGTATGTGAGTTTTCATGTTTGTGAACGCACCCGAAATACAGGAGTAATTCCTAATGTGGGGCAACGTTTTTAAAAAAAAAAAAAAAAAAAATGCGCTGTTCCGTCTCCTCCAGGGCAATATCAACCACTCTGCCAGAGCTCAGAATCTCTTGTTCCAGAGCATGGCAGAGCGGTCGATTCACGTGGCCGTGGTCGCCGAGCCGTACTGGGTCCCGCCCAGGGATAACTGGGTGGGATATCTGGACGGTTTGGTGGCCATCATTGGCGGGGCTCTCGTCAGCCTGTCTCGGGTGCACGGCTGGGTAGCCGCCCTCGCATATGGCGTTGGCGTCGTTGGGGCGTATTTTTCGCCCAACAAGAGTCTCGCCGACTTCGAGAGGTTCCTTGTCGAGTTGGGTGCCGTCGTGGGCCAGCTCCATCCTCGCCCGGTGCTGTTGCTCGGGGATCTCAACGCCAAGTCTGTGGCGTGGGGATCCCCGGTGACCGATGCTAAGGGTGAGGCATTGGAGGAGTGGGCGATCACAACTGGCCTGGTCGTCCTGAACCGGGGAGACCGAGCCCCGGTTCACCCGTGCGTGCGGCAGCGGGGCGGGTCCATAGTGGACGTGTCGTTCGCAAGCCCTGCTGTCGCGAGCCGTGTCCGCGACTGGCGTGTCGCCGCGGAGGTGGAGACGTTGTCGGTTCACCGATATATCCGATTCGACGTCTCCGCCCAGACCGCTGGCGGCCGCAGAACATCAGTCCCGCGTTCGGACGGCCCGCGCTGGGCGCGTAAGCGCATCGACAGGGAGCTTCTCGAGGAGGCAGCCATTGCTCAGGCCTGGTTCCGGGGGTCGGCAACGACCGGACCCGATGACGTCGAGCTGGAGGCGCTGTGGTTCCGCGGGGCAATGACGCAGATATGCGACGCGTCCATGCCCCACGCCCACGCACAGGGTGCAAGGCGCCAGGTGTACTGGTGGTCCGCCGAGATCGCGCAGCTGCGCGTCGCATGCGTGGTGGTGAGACGCCGGTACACCCGTTACCGGAGGAGACGTCGTCGGGTACCCGAGGAGGAGGCCGCGCTGTACGAGGTGTACCGCGCAGCAAAGCAGACTCTGTGGCTGGCCATCGACGAGGCGAGGACGCGATCCCGGGAGAGGTTGGAGACTCTAGACGGGGATCCGTGGGGGCGCCCGTATAAAGCGGTTCGAGGGCAACTTCGAGCCGCGGCGCCCCCACTTACGGAGAGTCTCCAACCCGAGCTGCTGGAGGAGGTGGTAGCAGCCCTCTTCCCGGTGAGAGCGGAGCATATTCCACCGCCGATGGCTTTGCCCGCAGCCGCAGAGTCTGCAGAGGAGGAGGAGAACGCCATCAGCGTCCCAGAGGTGACACAGGCAGAGATGAGGGCGGCCGTGATGCGGCTCCGGGCCAAGAACGTGGCTCCGGGGTCCGACGGAATTCACGGCCTGGCTTTGGCCCTCTCTCTGAAGGAGTTAGGGCCCCAACTGAGAGGACTCTACACAGCGTGCCTTGAGCGGGGCCAGTTTCCCAGTCTGTGGAAGATTGGACGTCTGGTCCTGCTCAGGAAGGCGGGGCGCCCTGCCGACTCGCCGTCTGCGTACCGGCCCATAGTGCTGCTCGACGAGGTGGGCAAGCTGTTCGAGCGCATACTCGCAGCCCGCCTCGTCGGCCACTTGTGCAGAGAGGGGCCGGACCTGGACGAGAGCCAGTTCGGCTTTCGGCATGGGCGCTCTACCATCCACGCTGTGTCGAGGGTGAGAGTCCTGACGGAGGAAACAGTGTCCCGGGGCGGGGTGGTGGTGGCGGTGTCCTTGGACATATCCAACGCCTTCAACACCCTGCCCTGGAGCTGCATACGGGAGGCACTGCGTTATCATCGGGTGCCTCTCTACCTCCGCCGCATCGTTGGGGCTTATCTGGCGGGGAGGTGTGTCACCTACATGGGACGCGATGGCGGAAACCAGCGCCAAGTGTCGTGCGGGATCATCGACAGGGATCGGTCGTGGGACCGCTCCTGTGGAACATCGGGTACGACTGGGTGCTGAGGGGCGAGCTCCCGCCGGGCGCGGACCTGACGTGTTACGCGGACGACACGCTGGTCACGGCCCGGGGGAGTTCGCACAGGGAGGCAGCGTTGCTCGCGACGGCGGCGGTCTCACTCACGGTGAGCCGCATACGGCGCCTCGGCCTGGAGGTGGCCCTCAACAAGTCGGAGGCCATGGTGTTTCATGGCCCCCGGCGGGCGCCGCCGGCCGGATCACACATTGTGGTCGGGGGGGTCCGGATCGCTGTCGAGCCCACCATGAAATATCTGGGATTGGTGCTCGACAGCCGGTGGGACTTCGGACCCCACTTCCGGCGGCTGGCGCCCAAGTTGTTGGGCGCGGCCGGGGCGCTGGCAACGCTGCTTCCCAATCTGGGGGGCCCGAGCGCCGCTTGTAGGCGGCTCTACGTGGGGATCGTGCGATCGATGGCCCTTTATGGGGCCCCGATCTGGGCGGCTGACCTGACGGCCGCCAGCATCTCTGTGCTGCGAAAGCCGCAGAGAGCAATGGCCGTCAGAGTCATAAGGGGGTATCGCACGATCTCCTACGAGGCGGCTTGTGCACTGGCCGGATCCCCGCCATGGGACCTAGACGCGAAGGTGCTCGCGTCACTTTATCGGTGGCGCGAGGAAGCGAGGGCGCGGGGCGAGCGGCCGATGCAGCGCCATATGGAGCAGCGTCGGTCGCAGCTTCGCGAGGTCCTGGTGGCGGAATGGCGGGACAGGCTTTCACGCCTTACCACCGGCCTCGTCACCATCGAGGCGGTCCGGCCAGTGCTCGACCTCTGGCTCGGGAGGAGGCACGGCTCCCTGTCGTTTCGGGCGACGCAGGTGCTCTCGGGGCATGGCTGCTTCGGGAAGTACCTGTGTCGCATAAACAGGGAGCCGGACGCTCGGTGTCACCACTGCGTCGACTTCTGGGAGGACACGGCGTGGCATACGCTGGCAGAGTGTGCCGCTTGGGAGGAGCCGCGCCGTGCCCTCATCTCAGAAGTAGGCAGTGACTTGTCGCTGCCGACCGTAGTGAGTTCGATGGTCGGCAGCGCCGAGTCCTGGGACGCGGTGGTTTCCTTCTGCGAAACAGTGATCTCGCAGAAGGAGGCTGCGGAAAGGGAGAGAGAGATCTCGTCCACTCTCCCGATCCGCAGCAGGCGCACCGGGCGCAGGCGGAGGGCGGACAACGCCCTCTTCCAGCCCCCCTTAATGGGTCCAGGGGCGACGGATTCGGGGACATCCGTCGCCCCCCAACATCAGGACCCGAGAAGGCGGCGCGCGTAGTGTTCCTCGCGCGCCGACCACAGACGTTGCGGGGGGAGAAAATCCAACCTTTGTTCAAAGGCATATTATTCAATTAACGACTACTTAAACGATAAGAATAGCTGGTCGCTGTAATTAACTCAAGACAATGTTTATGTTCTTTCTCCAGAATCAGCTTACCTACTGACAGGGTATACGAGTTCGTATATTTATTTTAATTTTATTTGACTGTATAAGTCAATTAGTTTTTAGTTACCTTCATTTATTATTGACATGATCCGCTCATTACAATGTTTTTCAATGAGTTGTATTGCAATAAGTGGTTAGCTAGCGACCTCGACAATTGATCTTAAATTATTCTTGCCTGAGCAACCGGCAGCGAGTTCGTCATGCTCCCGTAGATGTCACTGCCTGCGGTAGCGTCGGGGATCGGGTTGCCTCCTTCCCTCAAATATGGCGAGGGGGACAATGGCTGATCTTTGCGTTATGCTCGTGAACGGGTGCTGCTTGTGGTGACTGGTCGTCTTGCTGTCTATGGTTTTGATATTGTTAAAGTAACTGTTCTGTTAACTTATTGTACTTCTATGGTCCTAGTTTATCATTTGTGTTTACTTAAAAAATAATCCAATAATGCATATGTAAGATGTCACGCCCCTAATGCCTGGAGGCTTTTATTTGTGTATTAAGTTATGTTTCTTTATTTTTCATTGATTTTTTATTGGTTTCTGTTTTGGATATATTGGCGTGGCTAGCTTAAATATGGCAGATAATTTAATATGTATTTTTTTTGTGTTTCGGTTTTTATTCTTTGATTACCTTATAATTATATAATTCAATGGTTTGCTAACTAAACAGACAGCTGTGCTGCTGGGGAGTTTGTTGCGCCACTTCTTCTTCCCAGCTAAAGCACTAGGAAGTGGTGAAGGGCGGGCGTTTTGGGGGACTGTCTTATGTAATTTTGACGTTCGAAAAGTGCTGACTCTCAGCCTAGTTTGAATAAATGACTTTTGATTTTGATTTTGATTTCACTCCCCCCGCCCGAGACGGGGCCCGCGCAAGCGGGCCGGCACCAGCCGGGGTTGTGGAAGAATAATGTGTTCCCGCGACCCCGGCGTAGGTGAGAGATGGAACACCGGGGTGGTTTTTAGTCAGTAAGAGTCTGACAGACCCCTCCGCCCGCCCCAGGGCGGAGGACATCCATGAGGATTTACCACCCCGGGAACAAAAAAAAAAAAAATAAGGAGGCGTTTGGACCCCCTAGATTGGGCAGGAGCCGCCTCAAGGCAGCGCCAGCCCGCTCCAGTCTGGGGGCCAAACGTCGGAAATGCTCCACGAAGTTCCACCGGCTGTCGAGGACGAGTCCCAGGTACTTCATCGTCGACTCGACGCCGATGTGAACCCCTCCCGCCGTTATCTGGGAACCCGACAGTGGCGCGTTCCGAGGACCATGAAAACACATGGCCTCGGACTTGTGCAAGGCCACTTCGAGTCCCAACTGCCGGATTCTCTCGACGACAGTCGTAACCCGCGCCGCCTCCTGGTGCGACCTCCCCTGTGCCAGGACCAGCGTGTCGTCAGCGTAGCACACCAAGCTGACGCCATTCGGGAGGTCGGCGCGCAGCACCCAGTCGTAACCGATATCCCACAGAAGCGGCCCCAGGACCGATCCCTGTGGGACACCGCACGACATCTCTCGCCGGTTCCACTCTCCCCGGTGAACGTGGATAGATGATGGCCCTTTCCGTCAAATAGGCGTCGACCACGCGACAGAGGTAGGTCGGCATCCGGTGATACCGCAATGCCTCCCTGATGCAACTCCAAGGCAGGGTGTTGAAGGCATTGGCAATGTCTAGAGACACCGCCAAGACGACCCCACCCCGGGCAACAGCATCCCCCGTCGTGAGGGCTCGCACGCGCATGATGGCGTCCACCGTAGATCGCCCCCTGCGGAAACCAAACTGGCTCTCCGCCAAATCCGGCCCCACCCGTACCAGCCGCCCGACGAGGTGGTTTGCAATAACTCTTTCAAAGAGCGTGCCCACCTCGTCGAGCAGCACGATGGGCCAGTAAGCGGACGGAGAGTCCGCAGGGCGCCCCGGCTTCTTAATGAGGACCAGTTTCCCCGTCTTCCAACGAAGTGGGAACTGGCCCTCCTCCAAGCATGCGCTTAGGAGCCCCATAAGTCGAGGCCCGAGAGCCTCCAAGGCCAGGACCCAAGCTTTTCCAGGTAAGCCGTCGGGTCCTGGGGCGGTATTTTTGGCACTAAGCCTACGTACCGCCACTCTCAACTCCACTTCGGTCACCTCCATCGAAGCATCGTCGTCGTCGTCAGCGGTGTGGTCCGCATCCGGCACCGCAGTAGGCGGAGTCATGGGCGGGGGAGTATGCTCCCCCCGCGAAGGGAACAAAGTGCTCACCACGTCCTCCATGAGCTGGGGCCGGAGACTCTGCGTCAGTGGGGGTGCCCATGGGCGGAGTTTATCCCGCACCATTTTGTAGGGCCGTCCCCACGGGTCCCTGTTCAGAGTCTCCAGCGACTCCGCAGGATCTCCGCTTGGAGGGCGGCCTTCGCCGCTCTGTACCCCTCGTACAGCTCCGCCTGAATGTCTTCCGTATTCGGAGGGCGAATACGTAGCCTGCGGTGCCTGGTGTACAGGTGTCGCGCAGCCACGCACGCCTTGCGCAAAGCCGTCAGCTCCGGCGACCACCAGCACACCTGGCGCCAAGCACGTCGGGGCTGGACCCGGGGCCTTGCCACGTCACATATTTCGGACATGGCCTCCCGGAACCACTCCGCCTCGTCGTTGATGTCAGCAGGCCTGTCCGGTGGTGACACCCATGCCTGCACGATCGAGGCTTCCAGGAGGAGCTCCCGGTCCAGCTGCTTCAGCGCCCACCGCGGACCACTCGGGGCCTGTCGGACCGGCGCGCTCGAGGTCTGGGCGGAGACGTCGAACCGGATGTACCGGTGGTCGGAATAGGTCTCCACCCCCTCCATGACGCGCCAGTCAATGACGTGCGGCGACAGAGCGGGGCTGGCGAACGAAATGTCCACCACTGATTCACCCCGCATACGCACACACGTTGGGACAGAACCCCGGTTTAGGACGACCAGGCCTGTCTCCAGAGCCCAGTCCTCCACCATCCTGCCCCGCGTGTCCGTGAGCCGGGAACCCCAAGCCAAGTTCTTGGCATTGAAGTCCCCGAGGACGAGCACGGGGAGGGAACGAAACCCGACGACGGACGACTCTCAACTCCGCTAGGGAGTTGTGAAACTCGGCGAGAGTTCGGTTCGGAGAGAAGTACACCCCTACCACGACTATCTCCCGGAACCGTGCTGCCACGCAACCCCGTCCCCTCTTGACGGCTTCGAGGGACAGGGTACCGGCGGCGGCCGACGAAATTAGGGCCACTGAGCCGCTCAGGTTCTCCACCCAGTCATCCCTGGGCGGGACAAAGTACGGCTCAGCGACCACGGCGATGTTAATCGACCACTGCGCCATGCTCTGGAGCAACAGATCCTGAGCAGAGGCGCAGTGGTTGATGTTCGCCTGGAGGAGGCGTAATGGGGCCATTACTGACACTCCATATCAGCCCCCTCCCGAGCCCGCTGTGAAGGCCCTGCCACTATGGTTGCGGCGGCGACGACGGTGGAGGCAGCAGCGGCGGCGGCAGTGTCGGCGGACGCGGCATTGACGGCGGTGGCAGTGGGCTTGCCCCTGCTCCTGGGTTTGGCCGGTGGTACGCAGGCCTTACTCCCCACCCGGTGATCGGCCGGCTTGCCAGCTGCCGCACATATAAAGCAGTGCGGCGCGGCACTGCACGAGCCAGCCTTGTGACCGGGCTGACCACAGCGGAAGCAGTGACCGCTGCGGTCCACCTCCGAGGTGCATTGCACTCCCACGTGGTTGCCCACCTGGTAGCGGAAGCACCGCAGAGGTCTGGGCTCCAGCAGTTTAACCTGCGCAGAAACCCAGCCCACCAGGAGCCTTCGGCACTCCCCGGCAATTTTTAGGGCCATCGTCACGGGGCAGCTCACCGTAGTGGATCGCATCCCCGTGAAGTCAGGACGAATGGTGCCTTTTTTTTTTTTTTTGTTCCCGGGGTGGTAAATCCTCATGGATGTCCTCCGCCCTGGGGCGGGCGGAGGGGTCTGTCAGACTCTTACTGACTAAAAACCACCCCGGTGTTCCATCTCACACCTACGCCGGGGTCGCGGGAACACATTATTCTTCCACAACCCCGGCTGGTGCCGGCCCGCTTGCGCGGGCCCCGTCTCGGGCGGGGGGAGTGAGGTGTACTCCCCCCGCAACGTCTGTGAGCGGCGCACGCGGAACACTACGCGCGCCGCCTTCTCGGGTCCTGATGTTGGGGGGCGACGGATGTCCCCGAATCCGTCGCCCCTGGACCCATTTAGGGGGGCCGGAAGAGGGCGTTGTCCGCCCTCCTCCGACGCCCGGTGCGTCTGCTGCGGGCCGGGTCGAGAGTCGAGATCTCTCTCTCCCTTTCCGCAGCCTCCTTCTGCGAGATGACCGTTTCGCAAAAGGAGACCACTGCGTCCCAGGACTCTGCGCCGCCGACCATCGCGTTCACGACGGCCGGCAGCGACAGGTCACTGCCTACTTCAGTTATGAGGGCACGGCGCGGCTCCTCCCAAGCGGCACACTCTGCCAGCGTGTGCCACGCCGTGTCCTCCCGGCAGTCGACGCAGTGGTGACACCGGGCGTCCGGCTCCCTGTTTATGCGACACAGGTACTTCCCGAAGCAACCATGCCCCGAGAGCACCTGCGTCGCCCGAAACGACAGGGAGCCGTGCCTTCTCCCGAGCCAGCGGTCGAGCACTGGCCGGATCGCCTCGATGGTGCTGAGGCCGGCGGTAGGGCGTGAAAGCCTCACCCGCCATTCCGCCACCAGGACCTCGCGGAGCTGCAACCGATGCTGCTCGATATGTTGCTGCATCGGTCGCTCGCCCCGCTCCCGCGCTGCCTCGCGCCACCGGTACAGTGACGCGCACCTTCGCCTCCAGGTCCCAGGGCGGTGATCCGGCCAGTGCACAACCCGCCTCGAAGGAGATCGTGCGATACCCCCGAATGACTCTGACGGCCATCGCCCGCTGCGGCTTGCGCAGGACAGCTATGCTGCCGGCCGTCAGGTCAGACGCCCAGATCGGCGCTCCGTAGAGCGCCATGGATCGCACGATCCCCATATAGAGCCGCCTACAGGCGGCGCTCGGGCCCCCAGATTGGGAAGCAGCGTTGCCAGCGCCCCGGCCGCGCCCAACAACTTGGGCGCCAGCCGCCGGAAGTGGGGTCCGAAGTCCCACCGGCTGTCGAGCACCAATCCCAGATATTTCATGGTGGGCTCGACAGCGATCCGGACCCCCCCGACCACAATGTGTGATCCGGCCGGCGGCGCCCGCCGGGGGCCATGAAACACCATGGCCTCCGACTTGTTGAGGGCCACCTCCAGGCCGAGGCGCCGTATGCGGCTCACCGTGAGTGAGACCGCCGCCGTCGCGAGCAACGCTGCCTCCCTGTGCGAACTCCCCCGGGCCGTGACCAGCGTGTCGTCCGCGTAACACGTCAGGTCCGCGCCCGGCGGGAGCTCGCCCCTCAGCACCCAGTCGTACCCGATGTTCCACAGGAGCGGTCCCACGACCGATCCCTGTGGAACACCGCACGACACTTGGCACTGGTTTCCGCCATCACGTCCCATGTAGGTGACACACCTCCCCGCCAGATAAGCCCCAACGATGCGGCGGAGGTAGAGAGGCACCCGATGATAACGCAGTGCCTCCCGTATGCAGCTCCAGGGCAGGGTGTTGAAGGCGTTGGAGATGTCCAAGGACACCGCCACCACCACCCCGCCCCGGGACACTGTTTCCTCCGCCAGGACTCTCACCCTCGACACAGCGTGGATGGTAGAGCGCCCATGCCGAAAGCCGAACTGGCTCTCGTCCAGGTCCGGCCCCTCTCTGCACAAGTGGCCGACGAGGCGGGCTGCGAGTATGCGCTCGAACAGCTTGCCCACCTCGTCGAGCAGCACTATGGGCCGGTACGCAGACGGTGAGTCGGCAGGGCGCCCCGCCTTCCTGAGCAGGACCAGACGTCCAATCTTCCAAAGACTGGGAAACTGGCCCCGCTCAAGGCACGCTGTGAAGAGTCCTCTTAGCTGGGGCTCAAGCTCTTTCAGAGCGAGGGCTAGCGCTAGGCCGTGAATCCCGTCGGGCCCCGGAGCCACGTTCTTGGCCCGGAGCCGCATCACGGCTGCCCCCATCTCTGCCTGTGTCACCTCTGGGACGCTGATGGCGTTCTCCTCTGTTGACCCTGCGGCTGTGGGCAAAGCCATCGGCGGCGGGGTATGCTCCGCCGGGAAGAGGGCTGCGACTACCTCCTCCAGCAGCTCGGGTTGGAGACTCTCCGTAAGTGGAGGCGCCGCGGCTCGAAGTTTCCCTCGAACCGCTTTATACGGGCGCCCCCACGGATCCCCGTCTAGAGTCTCCAATATCTCCTCCCTGGCTCGCGTCCTCGCCTCGCCGATGAAGGTAGGAAGCCTAGTCCATCCTTAGTAGAAGCTGTTGTCAATGCAAAGTGTCCACAAAATATCAAAGAGTTAAATCATATTTAGTGTGTTAAATTTCTATCGTAATTTCATAGGGAATTTACGTACATTAGTTAAACCATTGCGTCGTTTAACAGAAAATAATGTTAAATGGGTTTGGACTCCTGATTGTCAATCTGCTTTCACCTTAAGTTAACAAATGTTAATTAGTAGTGATGTTTTAGTCCATTATAATTCGTCCTTACCTTTAGTAGTATATTCTGATGCAAGTCCAGTAGGTTTAGGCGCAGTGTTGTGTCATGTTATTAATATTAATGGTAAATCTGTAGAAAAGCCAATAGCTGATGCGTCATGTTCATTAACTAAAGTCCAGTGTAACTACTCTCAGTTAGTTATAGAAGCCTTAGGAGTTGTATATGCGTCACAAAATTTCACAAATATTTATGGGATCGTCGTTTCACCCTTATAACAGATAATGCTCCAATTAGAATATATCTTGCATCCTAGTAAAGGAATACCAACGTTAGCAGCTCAACGCTTGCAACATTGGGCATTAATTCTTGAAAGTTATGATTATAACTTAGAACATAGAAAAAGTGAGTTTTTACAGCCAGCAGATGCCTTGTCTAGACTACCAATTAATAAAATTGTGTTAGATGTCAATAGTAATGCATTTTCAAGTGACTTATCAATGCATATGTTTGATATTGCAAAACAAACTTTGGAAGATCCAGTTTTAGTTAAAGTTGTCAAGTTCACTAAAGAGGGATGGCCTGACCATTGTAAAGATCCTGCAATTAGTCCTTATTTCAGGATAAGAAGCTTTATTTCAAATAATGAAGAATGTTTAATGTTTGGTTCAAGACTAATTGTACCACAAAGATGTCAAGAACATATATTTTATATCAGCCAAGAACTTTATTGTCAATGTTAAATCCCAAGTCTTTTAAGAATTATCATAGTTCTCATGTATTTAGTGATAATGATAATGTTTTAATTCGCATTGGGAGGAATGGTGTTATTCACAAGGGTATAGTTGTAAAATGTCTTAGCCCAGTTATGTTTTTCGTATCTGTGGATGCTGTAGTGAAGAAAGTCCATTTAAATCAAATGTCCCATGCACCCTTACCATCCAGTACTCCAGGTTCTACTCCCGCTGTGCCAATTCCAGTATATCCTGGTCCCATAGTAATTCCTCAACCCAGTTTTAGACAGTCCATTCCGATGCATCTTGGTCTTGTCCAAACAGGTCCCTTACGTCCATGTCCTGCTCTACCTAATTTAGTAAGTCCTAGTCGTACCCAGTCCAGTCCACTAGGTCCCAGTCCTGTCCAACCCAGTCCAGTAAGTCCCATTCCGGTCCAGTCTTAAACAGTAGTGTCAGCTTCCTCAACTCAGGAGATCTAAGAGAATCATCCACCCACCAGCTAAATTAAATCTGTAAGGGAGGATGTCATGTCCATAGATAATTAGTATGTTACTTTGCCAAGCACCACATACTAGATAGCCAAGCACTATGTTAGTAGGGTACACCCCTAAGGGTAGAGGAGTGTGGTCTATGTTGGGATGCAGAATAAAGGACACGTCTACAAGAGTGGGTTGTTTTATTTGGGTCTTTGATAATCCTTGAATCCCTGGAGCATCACACTGAATACTATTCCTGGCTGAACCAAAACACGATACTGATCTCATAAGATGATGATGATGAAGATGAAAACAAGTGATAACAAAAATAAAAACATATTTATTTGTTATAATATTTTACATATTGATAACAAACCGATACGATTATCTATAATAACGTCATCAGCCAAATTGGATGTGCAATACAAGGAAGGAACTTAGAAGCAATTTGTTTTATTTTGATATGTGAAATGTTCGAAACAATGATAAGTAAATTTATTTCACCGATCTTTAATTTCCATTATAGGTAAGTGATTTTAATAAGTGGTTATGTAGGGCAGTTTGTTAACATAAAGTATTTCACATTTTATTTGGCTTTAGTGAATATAGATTACATTTTGAGGATAGCTTAAACTCGTTTTGAAGTTTATAATTTGAATTATACGAGAGTACCTAGCCTTCTTCATTGAAGAGATTTTTGTGACCTAGATGAATCTAAAGGTAGAACTAGACCATATAAATATGGTGGCTTCTAGCTACAAGTTAAAAAATTTAAGATGTCCTATAATACGAAATTATAAAACCTAATGTTATGACGGAATTTCTATCAGGCAGATAAAAAAATCAATCAGTCAGCTATTCATTGCTCCGCCCACTTACCAGTCAAAACATCGTGTTTGCTGAGCACATTGGGCATGCTGGCAACGGTGTCGAAGGAGTTGAAGTGGTGCTCGGCGCGGTGCAGGCCGTACATGCCGTTCTGGTGGCTCGGCGCGCCCGTCAGCAGCGCCGCGCGGCTGCGGGCAAGACACGGTTACAAAGTGCTAACTTTAGCTCAAGTACAGAAGCCGGTCTAATGTTTATGGCACATGGAGTTTTACTAAAACTTCGGCTTTGTAAAGCCTCTTTGTAAAACACGCTGGCAGAGTCATTACGCTCTGATGAATAGGTAGGTGCGTACCTACAACATCTACTATTATGTTGGCGAGGGCTTTTAGGATTTAAGGTCGCTTCCTAACCAATATCGATCGTCGCGGAAGGCGGAGTGCGGTATCAACTTAGACGTGGAAATGTTATTAGATAAATATCATATGGTTATCTTATGTTTTTGTGAAACTTGGTTAAAACCGGATAGGATGTTGTTTAATGTAAATAATTTTTCAGTGGCCAGTGCATACAACAGGTCCTCAATAGGGGGTGGTACCTTGATATTGTGTAATAGTCGTTTTAGATGTAGGGAAAGGAAGGATATCACTGCCTGCTCTGTTGATCGCTTATGTGAGGTAGCATGTGCGGAGGTTGAAGGCCATACTTTCTTATGTGTTTATAGACCACCAGCCTCAAACTTGTCATCATTTTTTATCATTATGGAAAGAATACTAAGTAAACTTTTTAAAGATAATAAATTAGTTTTTGTTTGTGGTGATCTAAATGTTGATCTGCTAGTTAATTCACCCGAAAAATTTAAGTTAATCTCATTGTTTAAATCATTCAATTTAAAATGTATATTTAAATGAGGCGACTAGAATAACAGCAACCTCGGCTTCATGCATAGACAATTGTTAAGGTCGTATAAGTTTTAATGAATATTGTCTATAAATGTTAGTATATCGATGTGTCAGGAAGTCACGCACTCATGAAATTATTAGTTTTAAATGTTTATAACGACTTTTTCATTCATGTGTTAAAATAGTCTTTTACTATTAATTTATTAGGAATTGATTACTTTATCAAAGTATTTTAGTGGATTTTATTTATTTTTGTTGATCACCAATTTCATTAAAGCTTCTTGCACTATGAGTGGTAGGAACATTGACAGCCGAATGGTTGGCTGCTCGGCCATTATGGGCAACCGTTGCGGAACACATAGACTAATTTATTAATTTAACATGGTAGAATACTCGGCGAAAACGCGAATGTAAATCGTAATAAAAAGTCATAAGTTTGTTACGTTACGTATTTTCCTGGCCAAAAGGTCAGAAGCGGAATATCCAAGAAAATTTCACATTTTCTTGTCACGTCCACGGCTCGGGCAAACGTAAGTAACGTACAAAATTTATTTTTTAAAATTATTTTATTATTTGGATTTCGGTAAATACCTAGTCAGGTATTTTATTCGTTTATTATCTTACTTTTCAAAATTATAGTTGAAACAGTTTGTTCAGTTATAATTAATTTTGTTCAAGAGGTTTGACAATACATAATACTTTTTTTTACATTAGAAAATACAAAGGAAATGTAATTTATTCACGATTAATGGTAATATGCTAGCAAAATTAGGAGAAATTTAAAAATATAAATTGAGATATGTGGGTCTACCACACGTCTACTCCAATCACTTCGAGAATGAAAGGCGTCATTATATATGATTGCATATGTGTAATAAGCACATGATAGATACTAAGCACATATTTTAAAGATTCAGACATCGCTGAGATGGATGGATACAAAGGAAATGACCGAGGTAAAGGGCCTTATAAAAGGGGAACCCGAGGTAAAGGGAGTTGTAACGAGGGAACCCGAGGTAAGGGCGCTGTTGGAAACGAAACCAGAGGTAAAGGGTTATGGATTTCTGGTAATGTGACCAGTCGAGGGGAAGGACTGGCACATGCACAGGAAGGAGAACCCGAGGTAACGGGTCAAAAACAAATAATAGACGATGTGGACTTGGAAAGGAATGTACACTGCTCGAGGCAAGAGCATGAATATACAAATTCGGATGGAAACCAAAGCGTTATTGGGGACAAAGGATCAGACGGAAAATGAAGACTGGAATGAAAATAGAATGAAAGCAGAACGGAGGTTGTTAAACAATCGTCTCGGATAAAGAGGAAGCCCTATTACTCTACGTCTTCGGAATCGGCAGGTGAATTCCCATCGCCAAAAAGAACAAGGAGATCAAATGGAAACGAATCCAATAGTCGGATAATGGACAAATACTTAGCTATTTTAGAAAATTTTAAGGGTTCTGATAAATCTAAGATATCTTTTAATACGAATGTCATACCGGAGTTCGACCCTTTGTCTAAAGAACAAACCATATTGATTTGGTTGACCAAAATCGAGGAATGTGCCGAAATTTACGGCTGGGAAGAAAAATAAATTATTCATTATTCTCTGCCTAAGCTCATCGGTGTAGCAAAGACATGGTATCAGGGTCTAACTTCGATATCACATACGTGGTCTGAATGGAAAAGGAAACTGATTGAATCTTTCCCGTGTAGGGAAGATTACGCAGAGCTTTTAACAGAAATGCTAGGTAAAAAAGCAAAATATGGAGAATCGCTGGAGCTTTATTATTATGCGAAGGTTAACCTATTAATTAGATGTAAAATATATGGCAGACAAGCAGTAGATTGTTTTCTATATGGAATAGACGACCGTGCGGTGAAGGTTGGCGCTCAGGCAGCTCAGTTCAACGAACCAGAACAGGTACTAAAATATTTTAGGACCGTTATAAGTGGTCCGAGTAGAGAGACGCAAGACTACACAGAAACCAAATGATCGACGATTTGGAAACAACTCAAGTCGACCGGGCCTATCTAAACAAGGTACGAATATTAATTCTAATATTAAATGTTTTAATTGTAACGAAGTTGGTCACCCCAGCTTTAAGTGTGAAAAAGCTCCTGTGAAATGTACGAATTTTGACCGGCTAGGCCATCAGACCAATAACTGTCTGAGGAATAAGAGGACAACAAACGAATCGGATAAAAACAAAACACTAGGTAATGACCAGACGCACAGGCAAGTTTCAGAAGTCACAGAAGAGGCTAGCGGTTTAAACAAGTACGTGCTGGATATCAAGGTGATCGAACTGACGATTTTGTGCCACATTGACCTGGGTAGTCAATGTTCTCTTATCAAGGCAAGTGATGCAAATTCTCTAAATCTTCAGATTCTTAATCGCCCGAATCTACCAGTACTCAGAGGCATAGGTGGTAACTTGATACGTGCGCTAGGAGTCGCCGTGTCTTACGTGGAAGTTCAAGGTTTGCGTGAAATAATAGATTTATACATTGTAGAAGATTATGTGCTGGTACATCCCGTTTTGTTAGGTCATTCATTTACAGAAAGGCCTGACATACTAATTATTAAAACTCCCGATGAAATAAAATTTAAGAGACTACCGCCAAATAAATTAGATATTATGATGTCTACTGACAGTGAAATTCCTAGCAATATATTACAAGCAATAAAAATCTGCACGCATACGCAGTTGGATTGTGATGTTTATATTAACGGTACTTTACGAGATATTGAAGGTCATGAGCATTATTTACTTCCCGGGCAATACGAGATCAAGAAGGGAGGTGGAGCTGTCCTAATTTATAATATATCAGCGTCTCCTTTGCACATCAGTAAAGGTACCCTTTTAACTCGCTCTTTGCAAAGAAACTATGTCTCATCGTGTAATACATTTAATACTTTCAGCCTATGCTAAAGGTCAATGGTAAGAAACATGATACAGGAAATGTTAGACTGTGATATAATCAGAGAATTATCATCGCCTTACGCGAGCCCGATCGTCATGGTTCAAAAGAAAACAGGTGATAAGAGATTGTGCGTCGGTTACAGGGCGCTCAATAGAAAGACCAAGAAGGACCACTACCCTTTACCGAGGGTGGAAGACCAACTGGATCTACTTGCAGGTAATACTTTGTTCACGTCTTTAGATCTAGCTTCTGGCTATTATCAGATCCCAGTATCTGAAGAATCCCGTTCTAAAACTGCCATTGTGACCCCTGACGGGCAATATGAATATAATCGCATGCTTTTCGGCCTAGTCAATGCACCATCGGTTTTTCAGCGTACCATCAACAAAATATTAATAGAAGCTAAATTAAAATATGCGATTATATATATGGATGACATCCTCATTCCATCCAAGGATTTCAGAGAGGGACTACAACGGCTAGAAGAGGTACTACAGTTGCTCAAAAAAGGTGGGTTAACTTTAAAACTCAGTAAATGTCATTTCTTTATGAACTCCATAGATTTTCTGGGTTTCGATGTGAGCGCTAGTGGTATCAGACCATGCAATAGAAAAACTGATGCTGTCTCTAATTTCCCAACACCTAAACATCAGCACGATGTACGGCAGTTTCTTAGACTTTCTGGTTTTTTTTTGACGTTTTATCAAAGGATATGCTGTAATTACCGCACCTTTGACAGATCTTCTAAAGAAAAACACTAGTGACGAACAAGAAAAGGCGTTTACTAAAGTAAAGAATTTGCTCACAAACCGTCCGATACTTGCTTTATATAACCCGAAAGCCGAGACAGAATTGCATACAGACGCCTGTAAGGATGGTTTGACAGGTATATTACTTCAACGAAACGCGAATGGTACACTCCAACCAATATCGTACTTCAGCCGTAAAACAAATGTTGACGAACGAACGTAAGATGCATTCTTATGAACTCGAAACGCTGGCGGTGATCTCATCGTTAAATCGTTTCAGAGTTTATCTGTTAGGCATACCATTTAGAATCTTTACTGATTGGATGCGCTTAGGTCAACGTTAGTAAAACGGGACCTCATACCTCGAATCGCAAGCTGATGGGTTGCACTTCAGGAGTACGACTGCATTATAGAATATCGTCCCGTAGCCCGAAGGACGCACGCAGATGCACTCAGCAGGAACCCAGTGGATAACCCGTTAAGTGAAAACCATATTTTAGACATCTTACCAATACAGCAATCTGACCAAAACTGGATTTCAACTGTGCAATCCGCTGATGATGAAGTTAAGAAAATTAGAGAAATTCTATTGGACCCGTATGCTGAGGAGGCCATTGATGTGCATAAAAATTATAATCTAAAGAATGATAGAGTTTTTCGCATTGTTGGCGAAGAGTTGAAATGGGTTGTACCACGGGACGTGCGCTGGCAAATCCTCAAGATGAATCATGACGATGTTGGTCATTGCGGGTTCGAGAAGACATTACATAGAATTAAGGAACATAACTGGTTCAGGAAAATGCGCCCGTTTATAAAAAAATACGTTTCCTCTTGTCTGGAATGCGCTCACCACAAAGCTCCTGGTGGTAAAAGGGAAGGTGAATTACACCGTATCGAGAAGATCAGTATACCCTTTCATACCATTCACGCAGATCACCTAGGACCATTCGTAAAGAGCAAGGCAGGAAATTGTTATCTACTCGTAATTGTAGATGGTTTTACAAAATACGTTAGTATAAATCCAGTTACAAATACCACAGCTGTAACTTCAGTACGGGTGATGAGGCAATTTGTTAGTTACTTTGGAGTTCCAGCACGTCTAATTACTGACAAAGGCACGAGCTTTACCAGCAAAATGTTTCAATACTTTGTTGAAACCTATGGTATAAAGCACTTCCTAAATACCGTTGCCACGCCCAGGGCGAATGGGCAGGTGGAGAGGTTCAACAGGACCATTTTAGATGCTTTATCAACCTTTAGTCATGGTGGAGATGATAAGTCATGGGATGATCACATTTACGACATACAGGTAGGTATTAACACTACAAAACATAAAACGACTCAAAAGAGTCCGTCGGAATTGTTATTCGGATTTAATGTGACTAACAGATCTGAAGGTAAGTTAAACGAAATTATCAAAGAAACTCTAAATAGGACTTCTGTGGAAGAATTGGATGTATTAAGACAAAACGTAAGCGAAAAGATAAGGCATCAACAGGTAAGAGACGCTGTTAATTATAATAAACACAGGAAACCTGCCGCAGAGTATAAAGAGGGTAACTTAGTAAGAGTGGAGAGACAGGTGCCGCATGATGGTAAGTCACAGAAACTTACTGTTAAATATCAAGGTCCCTATCGCGTAATAAAAGTGTTACCTAATGATAAGTTCTTGGTTGAGGACACACCTCTGACACATAAACGTGTGTCCAAAACCAGGAACCTGTTTATTTAATTTTGAATGTTTTAATTGTTGAATATAAGGTTCCATAATTAAGGAAAAGATTATACTGATTGTAAAAGCGATGGGACTCGCTTGAAACAGGATGGCCGAGCTGTTAGGGTCGTATAAGTTTTAATGAATATTGTCTATAAATGTTAATCTATTGATGTGTCAGGAAGTCACGCACTCATGAAATTATTAGTTTTAAATGTTTATAACGACTTTTTCATTCATGTGTTAAAACGTCTTTTACTATTAATTTATTAGGAATTGATTACATTATCAAAGTATTTAAGTGGATTTTATTTATTTTTGTTCTTCACACAAAGCTTCTCGCACTATGAGTGGTAGGAACATTGACGCCGAATGGTTGGCTGCTCGGCCATTATGGGCAACCGTTGAGGAACACATAGACTAATTTATTAATTTAACATGGTAGAATACTCGGCGAAAACGCTAATGTAAATCGTAATAAAAAGTCATAAGTTTGTTACGTTACGTATTTTATTCGAAAACAATGTATTTACTAACTGTATAAGAAAAGACTCTACCTTAATTAGTGGCGCCAGGTCAGACCATACTGGTCAACTTGTATCATTTGACTTGGATAAAACGTTAAACTCAAATAAAAGCATTGAAATAAGACCTCTTACTAAAAATAAGTTGAAAATGTTTAATAATAATCTTAATAGCAATCTTTCAACAGCTAGTTTTGATTCACAAGACCCCAATTTAAACAATGGTACACTATTTTCTACAGTATGCCAAGAATTCAATAAAGCATGTCCTGTAAAAAAAGTTACACCAAAATTTTGTGAATGAGCCACTGCTGGCATTAGAAAAAGCAGAGATATTTTATATAGGTTGTATCACGAGAAATCATTGACGTCTGATCAAACTCTTCGTGATTATGTAAGAAATTATTCTAAAATATTCAAAAGAGTCTGCGCTCAAGCTAAGTCTAAATTAATAAGTAACAAAATTGGTATTTCCCATAATAAAATAAAAGCTGTGTGGCAGGTAAACTGGAAACACAAAACAGCGAGATTAGAATGACTTATCGTTAAACATTGATAATGAAACCATTTCAGATAAGTTGAAGGTTGCTGAGTCACTATAAAATTTCTTCACCTACATCTCAATTGAGGTTACGAAATCTCTTCCGTCATCATCTGTATTAGCTGAATCTTTACTCAAAGAAAACTTTAGTAAGGACATTCCTGGTTTTAAATTCGAGCCTATTTCTATTGTCACAATTAAAAAAGCGTTCAAAAGTCTTAACATGAAAAACTCTGAAGACGTTTCCTGATTTAATGAAACATGGTAAAGTAGTATCAATTTTCAAATCGGGTAGTAAGAGTGATCCGTCTAGTTATAGACCTATATCTGTGCTACCAGCATTGAGTAAAATCTATGAAAAAATCATGCTAGACCAGATGTTGTCACATTTTAATTCAAATGGAATTTTACATCGTCGCCAGTTTATTTATTTATTTATTTAAACTTTTCGAACCCAAAGAGGTACAAAGGCGGACTTAATGCCTTAGCCATTCTCTACCAGTCAACCAAGGGTGGTGAAGAGGTAAGATGGCAGGTGCTTAAGTTGAAGGGGACGATAATGGAAGAAAAATAACTTTAAAAAAATAATATAACTTGTGAAGTGTGATGTAAAATAGATATTGTGTAACTTATAATACACATACATACATATTAAAAAAGTATATACTTACAATACATATATACATATATATATATATAGGATATATATATATGTAGGATCAGGAGTGCCGAGCGGTATTTCGTCAGGGTTTGGAGTTCCCATTTTACAGGGATAAACAATACCGTATAAACAATTACAGGGTTTTTATTAATTACGCTAATACAAATTTTAACAATAAAATTAACCGAACAGACTTTTTCAGGTCTCAGTTCGTATAGTGGCCAAGCCACCCAACGACAAAGTGTATCGCTCGCTATCAGCAAGCAAATACAGCTATGTCAATATACAGCAGCGCTGTACCAGGTAAACCGACAGTTTTGTCGGGAGCAGGGGAGCTCTGTAATGAGTCGAGTCCGAAGATCGACTGACTCGCACTCGGAGCTATATCGCGGCGCCCCCGTAAGGGGGCGTTGCGTGCGGTGCCGGGGCTTCACCCCCTGACCGCGGAAGCCATACGGCGACCCGTAAATACGGGCCTCTCCTTTTGTCTGCTTCAGTGGCAGTGGATTTTTCGGGCGCGCGCGGGCAACGCGCGCCCGTGTGAGTGATTGCTATTTTGTTTCTGTAGGAGCGCCGCGACGCTTATAGTGAAGCGCCGCTTTCTTCACGACATCTCGGCGGTCTGTCGCCGCCAGGTGAGACCCCTAGTTACCTAGGGGAGGCCCGGCGACAACGACCAGCGACGAAGATGCCGGCTCGACGCGCCTACAGAGTAGGTGAGTGGTCCCCGCCCGTCCAGATCACAGAGCTAGCCGTTACTGTCCGGGCTAAGGGGCCGAATGTGGGTGTGAACGGCATTGTAATTGTGTAACACCGTTCAATGTTTGCGTGCCTCGCGGCCCGCGCCGCGCGTGCACGCGTGAGTTTGGGTGCCTGTATAGACATGTATGTCTGTCTGCATTTACGTAACGTGCCTATATTAACCTAGAACACGTTACGCAAAGGGTGTGTGTGTTGTGAGTGTGGAGTCTTTTTGTCACAGATAAGTCGCGTGTAACTTGGCTGCGGCTTATCTGGAAGTCAGTCCGGGTTTCAATTGACGTCTTCATGTCCCGAGGGAGGTGGCGGAGGGGGGGGGGGCCGCCGGCGTCCCATTTTGGGCCGCCCTGGGTGACCTAGCCGTGGTACATAGTCAGTAGTGCGGCCAGGCCATCCAGGATGACCAACTCGACATCCTGTCCCTGCCTGATGGCCTTTATCAGGTCCATCAGTAGTTTGATGGCACAGGTTGTGAAATCCGACTTGTTTGTGGCTGCTTTGGCGTCGGTAGGGCCGCCACTGGTTTCTTTTAGGAACTTTTCCCTTGGTTGTTCCTTGTTTGTCCGCGGCGCCGTGGCGGCGCTAGCGGTAGGTTGCTGCATATTCACAACCTGTGCCTCGGTGAAGGCAGGGGTGGCAGTTGGGTTTTCTTGGGTCGCCGGGGGTGGGTCGGGTTTCTTCCCCTTGCCCTTTCCCCCGCGTCTCTTGTTTTTCCTCCGCCCAGAGGAGGTAGCTTGTTTGTTTGAGGGCCCGTTGGCCGCCGCCATAAGCGTCGTGCCTTGGGCCTCTTCTGGCATCACCTGTGGCCTCTCAATGGTCACTATGGGCCGGCGTGATGTGGCCGTTATGGCGGCGGTGCCCGCCCGCTTGTTCCGGATCTCCTTCTGGAACACCGGACATCTGATGTTACACGCCGGGTGCGGGCCACCGCAGTTCACGCAGGTGGCCGGCTCTTCCCGTGGGCGCGGGCAGTCTCTCGCCGCGTGCTCCCCTCCACAGCGCACGCAAGCGAGCGGGCGGTGGCACTGATGCGAGCTGTGTCGGAACAGCTGGCATCGGTGGCACTGGGCAGGTCCTCTTTTTCCGCGCCAGGCCTCTATTTTGACACCACGCATTAACATGAACGTCGTAGTGTCGTAAATGGCCCGGACGTCCGGAGTCTTTTTTAAGATCGCGTGGAATACGCAACCGGGTCGTCCTTGTGCGGCCTTGATATGGCGCACATACTCCGGCTGGTATCCCAGCGTTTGGAGCTCCTCCTCTATCTCCTTCGGGTCCGTATCCGCCGGTAGTCCCCGTATGGCGATCTTCAGGCTCTTCTCTGCTGGCAGCGAGTAAGCGAACCAGCTGACGCCGCTATCCTTCTCTAGGCCAGTCAGGTATCGCTGGACCAGCCTATACTCCTCCTCGCTGTCTGGGGTGAAGCGGACTCCACCTCCGTATGGACGAGCGTTAGGAGGCCGGCCCAGTTTCTCCCTGATGGCCCGGAAATGGGCGGCCCAGTTTGGCAGCTTCTCAACTACCAGCGGCGGGTACCTGGGCTTCTTTTGCCCCGTCTTTTGTTGCCACGTTCTTGTCGCGGCGCCGGGGGGTGCATCGGGCGTGTTGGCAGCGGTAGCGGGGGCGGGGGGTGGCCTGACCCCCACGGTCGGTGACGGTGGCGGCGATGGTGACGCAGGTGGCGGGGGTGAGCGGCGCGCCGCGTCGGCAAAAGTAGGCGACGCTGGCGGGTCCGGACTCCGCGGCGCGCTTTCGCGCGGTGGCCGCGGCGAGTCGGGGCAGAGCCGCTTCCCCTCCGCCGCTGCGGTCTCGCTTGAGCTCCTGCGTCGGCGTTGTCGTTGGCCTCTGGGTTCTAGCCGGGACTCGATATAGACGCGCGCACAGCCATCGCCGGTCGAGCCCACGGATGCCAGCGACATGTTCGATCCGATGGACGAACACGGCGACATAACCGCGGGCGAGTCGTAGGCTGAGGCACGAGGAGGCGCCGGCGAGTCGGGCGTATGGGTGGCGCTTGGTACTGACCTTGCTGATGTCATGGTGGTTGCAGGATTTTTAACTGGCCGCTCTCGCTCAGCCATTGCCGGTCCCGCCAGCGAGAGGCGGGTGCCGGTCACGGCGGTGCGCGGAGCTGGCGCAGCTTTGTTCTTCGCTTGCGCGGACACAGGAGCCGCTGCGGCAGGCGGGTGGGCGCGGGCGGTGTGCGGGGGCGCGCGGGGTAGTCGCGCGGCGTGGCGGGGCGCGCAGCGTAAGCGGCGGCGTACGCGGCGGCATATGCAGCGCAGCGCACGGGCGCGGGTGCGGGGGCACGCGCGGGCAGTGCCGCGGCGCGCGCATGCGGCGCGCGATTTGGGTTAGCGGCAGGCCCCGGGGCCTGGATGGGTACCGGGCGGAACGCGGCGGGGCGGATCACTACCGCGTGCGGTCGGCTCGACGACGGCGAAGGCGCAGCGCGCGCAGGCGCCAGTGACGTCGGTGGGCCGGCAGCAGCGGCGGCGCTCGATCCCCCTCCTCTTCTGTCTTCTTTCTTCTTCTTCATCTTTTTCTCTTCACTCCTTGTGGAGCCGGCCGGCGGTGCACAGGACGACGCAACACCGATGATCGGCATCGACGACGTCCTATCCAGCGCCGGGCGGGACTCCGGTGAGCCGGCATCGCAGCCCAACGAGCCGCGCGTGCCGGGCTTCGGCATCCCAGGGGTATGGTCTCCGCGACCGCGTCGGTACAAAAAAACCGGGTAGTCAGATAATTTTAAAATTATTAATGACGGTCCGCGCGGAACAAACTCAACGGAATGGAATATTCCGTAGGACGAGCTTGCGTGACGACCACAAGCCAATCCCTGACTCGCACACAGAGGGCACGCTATTTTATAAGACGATGCCCCCACCTTGCAATCCCTCCACAACAACTCTGTTCGATGACGCACGGAAGTACGTCACGTGTTTACTTGATACAAAACACTAAAATGTGCTAAACCTAATAAGAATTACATTGAAAAGTAATGAAATAATACATGAATAATTGTCGTAAACAAACATTGGTAAATTCACAAAGTAAATGACTATAAAATTAAAGTAACATTGTCATAATTTGTTTTCAACAAAACCATCGGTTACAATTATTGAAATAAGTTGCCAAGAATCAATTAGTGCGTACACAGAGCACTTCATAAATTATATGTCGATTTATTAGACAATAGTTAATAATAAAAATCACTTGTAATTGTTATCCATCTCCGACATATATATATAAATTTTATGGTGAAAGGTGTTGAGCCGACTCTACGCTATTTGTTACGAAAATATTTCTGCAATTTCCGCTTAAATGCATACCGACTGGTGGCCGTCCTGATATCAAGAGGAAGCGCATTCCAAAGAAGAATGGACTGAATATGAAAGGAAGAATGAACAAAGTCAGAAGTATGAGAAGGACAAAGCAGGAGAAGATTGTTGGAAGAACGCAGTTCCTTAGCGTGAGATGAACATAGATATTGGAAGTGAGACATAAGATAAGAAGGAGGAGTGGGAGAGTTGAGAAGAGAGAAAAGTGTAGTCAAAGCGCGCAAACTTCTTCTTTGGCGAATGGACATCCATTTGAGCTCAGACCTATAGCTCGACACATGGTCATATTTTCTGATGTTGAATATGAACCGGATACAATTGTTGAGCAATCTGTCGAGCTTATCCAAAAAAACCGCATTCAAGTCAAAGTAGCACACGTCACCACAGTCGATGATAGGGAAAATCAAAGTCTGCACGAGCATGGTTTTCGTCTTACCGGGTAAAAAGTTTCTCAGACGATACAGGGAACGCAGAGTACCGTTGACCCTTTGGCTAACACTAGAGACCTGGCGTTGCCAGCTCAGTGTCGAGTCAAGATGCAAACCGAGATCTTTCACAGTAGGGGTAATGGGGATGGCGATACCATTGAAAATAAGAGGAGGAAGAGAACTGAGCACCACCCTACCCATCATGCGTGAGCTTCCAATTAGAATGGCCTGACACTTTGAGGGGTTTACTAACACCCCAAAACGATCAGACCACTCTCTGATAGCATCTAAGTCTCGATTTACATCTACTATAGCGTCCGACAAACTTTCCACCCGCTCAGATGTATACAATTGAAGGTCATCAGCATAGAGATGATACGAACACCGAAGACAGTGAGTTATAAAATTAATGAAGATGGAAAATAGCAAAGGAGAAATAATACCGCCTTGTGGAACACCAGCATTCAGGTCACGCCAACTCGACGAGGTCTCATCAACGCGAACCGACTGCTGACGTCCCCGAAGATAAGAAGAGAACCATTCCAAAGCCTCGGACGAAACCATAAGATGAGAGAGGATAGAAAGGAGGATATCGTGGCTGACGGCATTAAAGGCATTGGAGAAATCAATTAACACCAGAACGGTAACCTTGGTATCCTCCATAGCATCTCTAATGTCACCAGTCACTTTAAGGAGAGCGGAGGCTGTACTGTGCCCTGGTCTGAATCCAGACTGAAAAGAGCTAACAAGTTTATTCCGGTGAATAAACCCCGTAAACTGCTTGTGTACGCAGGCCTCAAGCACTTTAGAAAGGAATGGGAGAATGGAAATGGGTCGAAAATGACTGGGAAGGCAGGGATTTGAAATTTTTGGGAGAGGGCGGACATAGGCCATACGCCACAGGGAAGGGAATTGTCCGGAATCAAGAGAAACGTTGATAATATGGGTAATCGGAGAGAGAAGGCTATCCAGGATCCAAACAACCATATTACGACTGATGCCGTCACAGCCCACAGCCTTGGATTTAATGGACAGGATGAACTTTTTAATTTCGTCTATAGTGACCGGAGAGAAGTGAAATGGTTCTATGATGGGACTAGCTAGGCCAGAAATGAAATCGACCGTCTTGGACAACATTTGGGAATCCAAATGACAAGTGGTTGTATAATGACGGTTGATATCATCAAGGCCAATTGTATTAGGAAAATCCACATGACGTGGTCTGCCGATACCAAGAGTACCAAGAAACTTCCAGATATCAGCAGGTGAAGAAGAAGATATGTTCTCGAGAATATGGCGGCGTTTAGCGTTGCGTATCATCTGATTACACCGATTTCTAGCAGCTTTAAAAAAACTCCGATTTTCTTCACTGCGATCCTTTTTAAATTTTCGAAAGGCCCGATCCCTGCGCCTCATCGCCATACGAACCCCTGTCGTCATCCAAGGAGCAGGAGGACGCCGAAGTTTAATATTCTTAACAGGAGCGTGTTTGTCGTAGAGAGCAAGGACCGTCCGATCGAAAATGCGCAGCTTTTCATCAACAGCAGTCGCCGCTTCCAGGTGTTCCCAATTGAGGTTTGACGCATCCTGACAAAGCTTCTCAACGTCCATGCGCGCAAAACACCGCATGTGCAGAACTTTTGGGACAGGTTTAGGCGGTTTTAGGACATACGAGAGGAAAATTAGATCATGATGAGAAAATCCAGGAGCGGGACATTGACCATGAGAAGAAACAAGGGAGGGTGCGGAGGTAAGCATCAAGTCGAGCCAAGTGTCTTCGCCTGAGATGTTGAAATGGGTAGGTTGCAGTGAAAGTATGTGGAGACTAACAGACTCAATGATGTGAAGGAGTTTACGGGATCGAGGGGTGTGATGAGCAAGGTCGGTGTTGAAATCGCCCATGATGACACAGTGTGCATACTCTGACCCTACGGATTCAAGCGCCAATTCAAGTTTGGAAAAATAGTCGACGGCGGGTGGACAGTAGACAACACCAAGCAGGGTCTTGACGCCTTTGACGTAGACCTCTAAAAAGAGGTACTCAGCGGAAGCATGGTATTGTGAGGGTGATGAGGCAATGATTTTGAAAGGGAAATCGCTTCGAAGATAGATAGCTACACCACCCCCTCCCTTTCCAATTCTATCATTGCGGATAAGAGTGAAACCTGGGAGAGGGTAGGTGGTGGAGAGAAGATGAGGTTTGAGCCAACTCTCGGAAACCAGAACAGCATGGACATTGGCGACGGTAAAGGTGTCCAACAGATCACTATAGTGACTAGGAACGCTTTGCGCATTTATGTGGCAGACATTTAAAAAATGGCCTTTCCGTTGGGTGAAGCTCCGACGCACAAAGTCACTAAGGGTGTCAGTCAGTGAGCTGAAACTTGCATTAGCTTTAGCTTTATTTTTACGAAAGGTAGGTCGACGACTGATGCGGGAGTAAAACTCATCAGTCACATTTTGGAATCCTGGGAGAAGTCCCAGGATGCAATTGGCATTTTCTGTGACCTCTCAAAAGCGTTTGACTGCGTTGACCACAATACACTGATCTGTAAATTACACCACTACGGAATTCGTGGACAAGCCGCTAATCTTGTTCTTTCCTATCTATCAAACAGGCAACAGAAAGTGAACGTTAAAGGGGCGACGTCCTCGGGGTCCTTAGTTAAGATGGGCGTGCCTCAAGGTTCAATTCTCGGCCCTTTCTTATTTCTAGTTTATATTAATGACCTTCCATACATGATGGCTAACTTATCAGATATAATTTTATTCGCCGATGACACTTCTCTTATTTTTAAAACAGATAGAAAAGGTACGGATGTCTTACATGTGAATGATAGTTTGGCTGTTCTTTCGAAATAATTTGCAGCTAATAATCTTTTACTCAATGCGAACAAAACTAAATGTCTTAAGTTCTCATTACCAAATGTACCCCAAGTGGGTTTAAATTTAAAACTTGATGACAAGAAAGTAGATGCTATTACGGAAACTGTATTTCTAGGAATTACTTTAGATTACAAATTGCAATGGGGCGCTCACATTAGAGCTCTTTCAGGTAAATTAAGTTCAGCTGCATATGCAGTAAGAAAAATAAGGCAGTTGACCGATATAGCCACAGCTAGGTTAGTATACTTTGCTTATTTCCACAGTATTATGTCTTATGGCGTTCTGCTGTGGGGATCTGCAGCTGACGTAGATTCAATTTTCATTTTACAAAAGAGGGCAAGCCGCGCGATCTATGAAATGGGTCCTAGCGAATCTCTTAGAAACAAATTCAAAGAAATTGATAAACTAACTCTGCCTTCTCTTTATATCTTAGAAAGTATTTTGTATGTTCGCAAAAACTTAGGACTTTTTAAAATAAGAAGCGATTTCCATAATATAAATACACGTAGTAAAAATGAAATCGTTACACCCACATTTAGATTAACTAAAACAAGCAAATCATTTCTGATAAACAGTATCCGCTTCTATAACAAGTTGCCAAAGTCGGTTACAGAACTTAGCGATGGAAAGTTCAAAACCCACATCAAACGTGTCCTTATCAAAAAAGCGAACTATAAGATTAAAGACTACGTCGAAGACAAGAAAGTTTGGCAATAATTCCCTCTGCACATGTGGCTTCCCTGGTACCTCATAAATGGCATCACTATGTAAATTTCTAATAACTGCTCCCAAATAATGGTGTTTATTTTTTATTTTTTATTATACAGCATGTAACGAAAACCCTGTGCGATCCTGAAGGGTATTATTTGGTATCGTAGTGCGTACACAAATACGTAATCATTTAATGGATACGAGGTAATTATTTTTCCCAATGAAAACAATTAATTTAAAAAATTAAAAATAATCATACCAAAGGCAACACTGATCGCTCGACAGGGTTCACCAGAGTTCACCTACAGTTTAGTGTCAAAGAAGCCGCCTGAGCGCGGCGGTCCTTTGTCGCATGCCGCCAAAGAAACTTAGGACTAAAGAAATCTACGTTTTGCCTACTCGTAGGTATCAGCTGATATTTTATTGTAGGCTTACGCACAATGACCCCGATTTCTGACCTTCTGTTTATCAAGAAACAATTATTATTGAGTTAATGTGATGTGCTTTTGGCAATGTACCCACTGTAGGTATCAGTTTATTAAAACATGTACTTGTTACATACCTCTATCTATCTAGAACATTAGTACACATTCGACACCTTTTTATTAAATTTGCACGTACTCTTCGCAGCGCACACGATTTGAGTGACTCGAATGCTTCCACAATCCGAGCTGTTACTTCGATTTCCGAATCACACATTCACTCACAAATAAAAATTTACATATTCAAATATTCCTGATTGGTATACGACATTGTTCGCGATACGACAGCGGCACGTGATACGTACGGACATCCGATCGCAAGCTATCTCCACGTGAGACTGGCGGAGTGTCCAAACAAGTAGCGACCAGTCGGCTACATCAAAGGACCGAGGACTCGTTATGAGTACCTACAGCGCGGCTAGTGCAGGGCAGTGTCCTTTGAAATAAAATAGGCAAAAAATAAAAGATTTCGCCGGCCGGTGGAGTGTTCTCAACATATGAAAATTTACCGCATTTAGTGTTACATTTCGCATGGTAACTAAAAATAAAAAAAATCAATAGCTTTTGGTTCTTTGAGTTAGATTTTTTTTACTATTTTTTCTAGTACGTATGTTAAACCAGGAATACGCCTTTTTTGGATAGGACAGGGTTTTTGTTACATATTGTATATTGACTTTTAAATAACTCTGACATAATAGTTTCATTATTTGACATTATATACCTACAATTTTTAATTAGTTTTTGATTTTACTTTATTAGATTATTTTATATTTTGTAAATGTGAGAACGTCGTAGGCCTTGTGGATTGTAAATTTATAGACCATTGTCTATTTGTTTAACATATGGTACTTGTTGACAGGCCTACACTCGCCTCCCATACCTATTAACACTGTAATTAAAAAACATTGTAAAAGACAAATATTTTTAAAAGAGTAACCATGGAGTATCTTGCCGGCTCTTCTCCCTAGGAAACGACCAATTGGAACCGTGCACCTAGAATCTGATGTTTCATAAGTGCTCATGTAGGTTTATGTGAAATAAAATATTTTGATTTAGATTTTCGAACGCGATTGTTTGTAGCAACTCAACGCGACGATAGCTTTTGGTTGGGTTGCCTCTTCGTCCTGTGCAGATGGGGCGGCCAGAAAAGTGAATTAAGATAAAAACCTCGTGACAGCCTACCAAATACACCATGGTGTTTTCTTTTCTCGGTGTTTTTTACGGTATTTTCTACCCACGATGGTTTTCAAGTAGTTAGGCTTAGAATTTGTGTAAATTTGCCACAAGTTCTATTTATCGCGTAAAATTACATGACCAGTTAACGTTTTTTTGTGAGTACAGCTTGGAAATGAGCTTTCCTGCAAATTTAAATAATATAGATTCTTAGACAAGGTGATTACTAAATAATTAGGAGCTTATTGCTCAGAAACCTTGGCGAGCAGCTGCTGACCGAAGTGAAGGCATTGTTGAAGAGAAGGCCGCGCTTTGCAAGCGCGTCGATGTTCGGGGTCTGGCATATCTTGTTCAAGTATGAGCCTAGCTCGAAACCTCCATCGTCCGCTGCAACATAAACAATATCTAAAGTTAAGGGTTTCCTACCGGCAGTTAATGCCGGTGTTGGGGAAGTCCGGGTAATATGAACACCACAAATCTACTAAACTTCATCAAACAAAATGTATGGTTACTTGTGCGGTACTTTCCATAAAACCTTGCTAAATACGATTATGTTGTAAGTTATTCATTCGCAATAAAATGTTATGTAAAATTAAATATTACTATTTTAAATATAATAATATTATTAAATATTACTGTGCATATCTAATATGCAGTCTAGGATTCTGACACAGTTCTCCAACATTCGCTTCTCCGATGAACGGATCGCCGGCAGAACGATTCACTTTTGCTAATGTCATCGATAGAACCTTTCACCGGCGATCGATTCGCCGATACACGTGTTCGTCTCTCCCGGCTTTCACACCAGGGTATAAACATATGTTTTCGACATGTAGTCCTGTTTCCGTTTATTAGTTGTTTATACCTAAATCAAGTTGGGAAGACTAGTAGAAAACTAGACTAGAAAACTAGACTAGAAAACTTTACAAAAATGAAAGGATCGTCGTTGAAACGTTCTATCGGCGTAACACTGAAGAGTGATGTTTTCTGTCGGCGAACCTTAGATATATGATTGGTCTCGCTGCGCTCGACTAGATACCGCCGGCGTACTTGTCAAATGCGGCAACAAATACTACGCCGAAGTCGGCGTACCCGAGCCTGCAAGCTGTCAGTGAAGTGTGTCGAATGTTTTATTAAATTATAGGCCTAATCCGAGTTAAAATGCCAGTTTGCGTAGTGAAACTGTCTAAAAATAATGCTACAAGAAATAAGAAGGATCACTGGGATCACATACCATTCAGTGTTGCCATACAAGAGTCAAGTTCCCCTTGGTTGATATTTTTATGTGAATTTATTGTTTTTGTATTTTAATATAACACGTATCATCATCATCAGCCAATTGCCGTCTACTGCTGAACGTAAGCCTCCCCCAAAGAGCGCCAACCATCCCGGTCTTGAACAGTCAGCATCCATCCGCTGCCAGCCAAATCATCGATTCACTGTGCCGCAAGGCGTCCCAGACTACGTTTGCCCAAACGCGGTCTCCACTCTAGCACATGTCTGCTCCATCGACCGTCTGTCCGTCTAAAGACATGGCCGGCCCACTTCCACCTCAGCATGCTGATTCTACGTGCAATGTCGGTGACTCTCCGGCGAATGACTTTGTTGCGAATTCTATCCACCAGAGAAACCCCGAGCGTTGCTCTTTCCATTGCACGCTGAGCAATTGAATTTGTGGATCAGGCCTATGGTGAGTGTCAAAGTCAAAGTATTCATTTCAAATAGGCACATAAAAAGGCCCTTTTGAAGGTCGACATTAACATTTTTAAAAAAAAACTAGGCGCCCCTTCCAAAAGGTAGTTTCGTATGGAGATGAAGGGGCAAGAAACTACACCGTTACTCTTTTAAAATGTTTTAAAATATTTTGTAAACAAGAATAATATTTTTTATGTGAAGACGATGCACCAAGAATAAAAATACTATGAGAACCACAATTGCTAATAAGAATTTAAAATAAAGCAAAGACAGATACATCAATCACGTGACAGATACATGGTGCTCAAGGGCGGATCCAGGATTTTTGGGGGGGGGGGGGGGGGGCACAGGGTGCAAAAAAATTACAATAACTATTAGAAATAAACTTGAAGTATTCGCTGCATGAAGTACGTCTTCTATGCGCGGGTATCTATCTCAGGGCTCAGTCACGGCGTTGAGCTTACGGTAGTCCACACATAGGCGGAATCCGCGATCCTTCTTCGCGACTAAGACGACGTTGGCAGCCCACGGCGACTCGCACTCCTCTATAACATCTGCGCACAGCAGCTTCTCGAGCTCACCATCCAACAACTCTCTCTTACCTTGCGACATCCTATAGGGTGGTGAAGCGGTCGGTTCCTGCTTCTCGTCAACCCGAATGTGATGAGCGGCGTAAGTTGTAGTAGGTCCTTCGGTGGCTATCGCACAATCTCCTACGAGGCGGCTTGTGTACTGGCCGGATCCCCGCCATGGGACCTAAATGCGAAGGTGCTCGCGTCACTTTATCGGTGGCGCGAGGAAGCGAAGGCGCGGGGCGAGCGGCCGATGCAGCGCCATATGGAGGGGCGTCGGTCGCAGCTTCGCGAGCTCCTGGTGGCGGAATGGCGGGACAGGCTCTCACGCCCTACCGCCGGCCTCGTCACCATCGAGGCGGTCCGGCCAGTGCTCGACCTCTGGCTCGGGAGGAAGCACGGCTCCCTGTCGTTTCGGGCGACGCAGGTGCTCTCGGGGCATCGTTGCTTCGGGAAGTACCTGTGTCGCATAAACAGGGAGCCGGACGCCCGGTGTCACCACTGCGGCGACTGCCGGGAGGACACGGCGTGGCATACGCTGGCAGAGTGTGCCGCTTGGGAGGAGCCGCGCCGTGCCCTCATCTCAGAAGTAGGCAGTGACCTGTCGCTGCCGACTGTAGTGAGTTCGATAGTCGGCAGCGCCGATTCCTGGGACGTTGTGGTTTCTCTCTGCGGAAAGGGAGAGAGAGATCTCGTCCAATGTCCCGATCCGCAGCAGGCGCACCGGGCGTAGGCGGAGGGCGGACAACGCCCTCTTCCAGCCCCCCTAAATGGGTCCAGGGACGGCGGACTCGGGGACATCCGCCGCCCCCCATACATCAGGACCCGAGGTGGCGGCACGTAGTGTTCCACGCGCGCCCCTCTTAAACGTTGCGGGGGGAGTCAAACACCTCACTCCCCCCCCCCCCCCAACCCGAGGCCCGCAGAGGCGGGCCGACACCATTCGGAGTCGCGGAAGAATCATGTTCCCGCGACCCCGACGTAGGTGTGAGATGGAACACCGGGGTGGTTTTTAGTCAATAAGAGTCTGACAGACCCCTCCGCCCGCTCACCTCTATTAGTTATGAGCTGGATGAGCTGCATCCTTTGAGCAGATGACAGTTTCGTCCCTTCATCCTCTCTCAGCGCCAAGCAGGTATCAACCTGCATCAGCTCTGCATCGCTGATGGATGTAAGGCTAAAAGACTGCACAAAAGTAAACTTCTGCCAAGGGAAATTACTAAAATGCCAACAGTTATGTTGGAGGTCCACTAATATACCTGCTCTAGCGATAAAGTCCTGTCCTAGAAGCGTCCTATTATCCGGTTACGATATCACTAGGAAAGTGGTGGGGATAACGCGTCCCTGAATGGTGACGTTCGTGTCAAAAAAATTAAGCTAGTTGCCCATTCCAAAGCGTAATAGGTACCTATGGAGAAGAACGGGCAAGAAACTCCACGGACACTCTTTTAAATCAAATTATGTTTACAATAGATTGGTTACATCATTCATGTTGAAATTATGCATGTGAGAACGATGCAGAACGTTAATAGCGTCCGTTATATAAATATGAAAACAATTCAAAAATAAAATTTAATTAAAATACGCCGTGGCAGCTAAGAGATGACCAGTCTCAACTGACGGCGCCCGTTCACGAACATGACGCATGGATTAGCACCATTCAACTCAACCATTTTGAAGGGAGCTAAATGATCCAACACACGCGCCACCATCAGCGAAACATTAGAGTGAGCATGACATACTCTCAGCCGCCAGGACACATTCAAGTCAATGAAAGACGTACCCAGTAAATGGTAGCTTTAAAGCATGTACATAGTACTCACATAAATGATAATAACTCACGTACCTGCTGCGTTCCATCGGCGAGGCCGAAATTACTACGTGTTTTCGTGAAAATGTTCCCACTGTCCAATAATACCTTATAGAGTCCGGGACTAGCGAGACTCTCAGTAGCACCTGTATCCAGCACTGCAACACCTACTAAAGACGCAAATTCTATCTTGACCGTAGGGTGTGACAGGTCAGACTCATGGCTGCAGGGCGAGCATGGCCTACTGTGACATGTCATTTTGTTTGTTTGGCATCTCGCAGGTCAACCTATGCGGTTGTCGTCTGCTTAAGATATGATATGTATTCATTTAACTTACAAAAAAGTACTAGGAAATATCAAATTGACATGGAAGACTTGCAGTATGAACTTGAACAACTACAGGAGAAACTTACTTCCATGACCATTAAATATACAGCCTCTGAAAACCAAATGAGAGAATATGTATTGGCAATGAATGAGCTGGTGAGCTCACAAACAAACAAATGTGAGTATTGTCAACCACCATCTATTGAACCCACACCGGACCATTCATTGACAATATGTGATACCAACATACCGCAGTCTTGTAACAATTTGCCATTGTCAATTACTAACTGTTTCCCTAAGCATACTGTAAATAAAGAAATAGTGTTATTTTGTGATGAAATTGGAAAGGATCTAGGCCAATTGTTGACAAAAAAATATCCGGGACACTCAATAATGAACTACTGTATGCCTGGTTGTTCATTATATGATATAATGAAAAAAATTATTAAATGCAATTTTAACCAGGACACTATATTATTAATATTTGTTGGTAATAGGGGTAATGTGAAGAAAGGAGAATTACTCCAATATTATAGATCCTTATGCAATCTCAGTTTAAAAAAAATTGTAATGTTCACATTCCCCTTCAGCCAAAGTTTGCCACAGGAAGAAAACATCTATAGATTTAAAATGAATATGACATTGTATAATTTGACATCTAATAATAATTCATTCCATTTAATTGACACTAACAATTATGTTGGTAACCATTTATATTTGACAAAAGATAGATTTTTCACAGATAAATACTATCTTTCTAAGTATTGTAAAAGACAGATAGCTGTGTCGCTATCATATTATTTTTCTATTACAGCCAAGAATTTGGCTAAACAAATTGCTTCTATTGAGCAATGCATTTCAAATAATTCAGCCAATAATTTGGTACCATATGTTGACATTCATCATAATATTTTAAATTAGAAATTCAGACAATAGAGGCAACCTCTGGCACTAACGTACAGAATTGCAATAATAAATCTAATAAAAGCTTAAAATCAGTTAATAGTATCAACCTGGTGCATCAAAATATTCAAGGATTTATGAACAAAGATTTAGAAGTAGAATTATTTATGAATTATAATAGTATTGATATTCTGTGTATAACAGAACATTGGCTTAAAAACCACCAGTTATTGTTCAATTTTAATAATCACCAGGTTGGTAGTTTGTTCAGCAGAGTAAACGCTATACATGGGGGCTCATTAATTTTAGTAAGTAACCAGCTTAAATTTAAAGACCGTAAGGATATTGTGAGCCTATCTGTTGAGCGGACTGTTGAAATAGCTTGTATAGAATTGGAGCAGTTTATTGTATTAAGTGTGTACAGGCCCCCTTCAGGATTGTATGACTGCTTCGAAAAGGTAATGGATGAAGTATTACACAAGATTTGTAACTCAAACAAATCCATTATCATTTGCGGTGATTTTAATGTTAATTTATTGGAAAACTCAGGTTCTTGTAGCAAGATAATAAGTTTGTTTCAGTCCTACAATCTTATAAATCTATTTTTGGAGCCAACAAGAATTACCCCTACTAGTGCCAAATGCCTAGATAATATTTATACAGATATTGTACCAAGCCACAAAGAAATTATTAATTTACTAGATTCTGATCATTGCGGACAAAGGATTACTATTGAAAACCAAAACAACAAAATAAGTAAAAAGGATATCACTGTCAACCCGAAAACTACAAGCCGCTTAGAGGCTTTTAAATTTAAACTAATAAATAATTTACCACTTTTGTATTCTCCTGTTCATGCTGATCCTAATCATCTATATGATGAGTTCTTTAATATTTACTGTAAACAATTTAATTCGATCTTTATTCCCAAAACTATCTCGGATAATAGTAATGCATCTTTCAGTGATTGGGCTACCATTGGTATTCATAAAAGTAGAACACGGCTTTATGACCTGTTTAATGAAAGGACTTATGTTAACACTGCTGAATTTAATTTATATGTTAGAAATTATTCAAAACTGTTTAAAAAAGTTTGTGTTATGGCCAAGTCACGTTATTTGGGTTCGAAGATTAAAAGCAGTAGTAACGTAATTAAAACGACTTGGAAAATTATTAATAGTGAAACGGGAAGGTCTAGTAACAGAAGTACTGACTACAGCCTGTCTATTAATGACAACATAATAAAATCAGACTCACAAGTCGCCGCGGCCTTTGAAAAATTCTTTTCAGATATTCCCGTTTCAACTACTAAATCCCTTAACTCATCGCCTTCTGTTGCTGAGTCTTTGCTAAAGGAAAATGTAAAATTTTGCGATTCGGAATTTAATTTTGAACATATTACATGTAGGGATATTATAATCAAAGTTTTTCACACTTTAAATGTAAAAAAGACTGCAGATCTGTGGGGTAATTCTGTAGAAGTTGCTAAGTCTATTATAGACATTGTAGCACCTACTCTAGTTCTTATCTTTAATAATTGTATTGACTGTGGGGAGTTTCCTGACCTTATGAAAAAAAGTAAAATAATACCTTTGTTTAAATCAGGTAGTACATCAGACCCCACAAATTATAGACCTATTTCAGTACTACCAACATTTAGTAAAATTTTTGAGAAATTAATTTTAGACCAACTGCAAAGATTTTTTAACAGACACAAATTATTACATAGCAAACAATTCGGTTTTACAAGGGGTCGTTCAACTACTGATGCCGGTGTTGAACTTTTAGGACATATTTATAATGCTTGGGAAGATAAATGCGATGCCTTGGGCATCTTTTGTGATTTGTCCAAGGCATTCGATTGCGTTCTTCATGAAACGTTAATCAGGAAACTCCGTCACTACGGGATCCGAAACACCGCTCTGGATCTTCTTACTTCATACTTGAGTAAAAGGATTCAGAGCGTTGACATTAATGGAGAAAGATCTCCCGGATCTATCTTAACAATGGGAGTTCCACAGGGCTCAATTCTTGGTCCTTTCTTGTTTCTTATTTATAATGACTTGCCTTACCTCATAAAGGATAATCATGATATAGTGTTTTTTGCGGATGATACTTCACTTTTGTTTAAACTTAAACGTCAGCAGCTGGTTACTGACGATGTAAATAACGCGGTCTCAAAAATAGTTCACTGGTTCAATGTTAATAATTTACTTCATAATGAAAAGAAGACTAAATGCATTAAGTTTACGCTATCTCACGTTAGGCAGGTGAAAACGAATGTGTTGATAAAGGGCGAAGAATTGAAACTTGAAGACAGCACAGTATTCTTGGGCTTAACTTTGGATGCTAAGCTTCAGTGGGGCCCACATATTGATAAATTGTCAAAAAAGCTAAGCTCCGCAGCATACGCTGTTAGAAAAATTCGAAATTTAACTGATTTAGAGACAGCCTGTTTAGTATACTTTAGTTATTTTCATAGTGTGATGTCGTACGGTATTCTTTTGTGGGGAAATGCCGCCGACATTCAGACTATATTTGTTTTGCAGAAAAGAGCTGTTAGATCAATTTATAAATTAAGTCCGAGACACTCTCTCAGAGAGAAATTTAAGGAAATTAATGTAATGACTGTGCCTTCTCAGTATATTTATGAAAATCTTTTATATGCCTACAAAAACATAAAATTGTTTAAAAAATACAGTGATATCCATAATATAAATACTAGGAACAAACACAAATTTGTTGTACCTACAACAAGGCTCAAGAAAATAGGTGGCTCGTTCGTACTTCGTTCGTACTTCGTTTATGTAAAAAGGTGTAGGTATGGAAGAACCTTACTGAAGAGCATCACCAAAAAGGTCACTGTTACCTTGGATTCAATTCATGATTCTGAACACCCCCTTTTTTTTCTTAGGTCGGGAAATCATCAAATGACTTCTCCCGCTCTGGGCGAAACGGGAGGCCGTTCAGACTTTTACTGAATAAAACCCACCCGTGTTCCTTCAGTTGCCTGTGCCAGGGCCACGGTATCTCTTTCGGATAACCCGCGACCCTGACCAATTCTGAACTCCCTAGCGTAGAAAACCGATGCACGTCGATATCTCTGCCACCCTGTGTGTCCTTCCAGATGCACGAACGTAAACGAAAACTTACCAAAAGGAGTGTGTAAGGATCAGATGTCAATGTATACGCTTTTATAATAAACTTCCAAGCCATGTTCAAGATCTAAGCCTTAATAAATTCAAATCATTTATTAAAAACGTAAGTTGTGCCAGAAAGCTTTTTATACAGTCAAAGACTATATTGAGGACAAAAAGGCTTGGGACTGACCTGCTCCAATTTTTGCATACTGAGTGTGTTTTTTTTTTTTTTTTGTTTGGTACGTAACTTTTGTTTTATTTTATATACACTTTGAAATTTCATGATTATGACATGAATATTTACTTTGTATAATATTATTATTATTTTAATTTCGTGTGAGGACTTAGTGGGTATTATTTCTATATATTTTGTCTATCTCAGTTATTTCATAATTTTTTTATATCTGGCAGTTTGAGTACTTAAAGCGGCCTACCCAAATGTCCTTTCTTTGGTATTGTTCGTCGAATCGTTGAGCTCCTTACGTTTTGAGTTGAGCTGCACGATTAATGACAAATGCGTGCACTGACTGGACAGGCCCACTCAAATCTGTATGGTTCTTTCCTCAAAAGACCATTTCAGGCACCTACCTACATGGTCCTCATATGATCTGTAAAATAAACAATGACATGAATACTTACCTAGGTATTATTTTATTGTTATTATTGTGAATGTTAAGACTATGTGGGTCATTTTTATTTTTTACTTTTGTTTTTTTATATTTTATTATCTCAGTTAATTTTAATCGTAACTTGGTCTGGCGGTTTGAGTAATTATGCGGCCTATCCAATGTCCTTTCTTTGGTATTGTTCGTCGAATCGTTGAGCTCCTTATGTTTTGAGTTGAGCTGTACGATTACTGACAAATGCGTGCACTGACTGGACAGGTCCACTCAATCTGTGTGGTTCTTTCCTCAAAAGACCATTTCAGACATCAATCCACATGGTCTTAACATGATCTGACCAAGATTATGTCTGGACTTTAAAAGAGACTGTGACCTCTGAGTTTGTTTCGGCTTTTCTTCTCAGAGTAGTCAGATAGGAAACGCCGACCTCATCTAGTTTAAAAAAAAATGTTTGACGTGTAAAAGTGTTTGTACAAACCCACTTACAGAAATAAAAATCATTTATCATTTATCATTTGTCATGTCTATTTATCACATTTTGAGCCATAAAAACGTTATGTCATAAATGCTAGCTCAGTGGCGTGAGATAATTCTCTCGACATGTGACATAAGTTCTTGACATTTAATTGAGACTCTTTATGTCTTACTTGCTAATACGGGCGCAGCAATTTTGTCACAAAGGTCACACTTTGACAGATGGTTATGAAAAATTTAGCAGATTCGATCAGAGGTGGTGATAATTTTTTTTTATTAATAAAAATAATATTTTCCTGCTACTTACTGCACCAAATGGCAGTAAATTATTATTATTATGTTCTTGCCAGAAGACAAGAGGCCGACAGCTTCCGGAGAAACTTTCGGGACTCCTATAACCCGTTCGATTTGCCAGATTGGGAGTTTAAACGGATTTTCCGCCTGACAAAGCCTATGGTGGTTGTGCTATGGTGGCTATCAAACAAGAACAACGGAACAACAAAGACGGTTTGAAAAATATTTATATTCTTTGGAAAGACGTGACGTGCATGTTTTAAAAATGAATAAGATCCCAACCAAATTAAAAAGTTGTTTAACTTTATGAACTGCACTCTTATACGACGATTTACGATACGTATACGAGATACGTATTATTTTGTTTGTTCGCGTATTCAGATGGACATAGACATTTTAACTTTTCTAATTTACTGTGTCACATTATGAAGTCAGCAACAAGAAAGGCATATCACGCCATATTATTTTGTCACATGGTTTTAAGACAAATTGTAAGACATTACATAATTTATCTCATCTTGTCACAAACATCTTGGGTACGCCCATGCTCGCCCCACTGGCTGATAGCGCTTTGGAAACTCACCTTGCCGGCGGATGGCGTGCCTTTACACGTCGGACAGTTTGATCGTATTACTCCTTGTTGACCGCAGCCGTAACAATACAGCAGTGTGTTATTATCTTGGTCCCCCGATTTTAATTTAATTTTGCATTCATCTATCGAATGACCAAACCGTTTACAGAAAGCGCAGCGTGGTCGAACACGTTTCGTATTCGAATTCGTTTCATTACTGTTCTATATTGTACCTGCTGCGCGCACGACACGCGTGTGTGTGTGTCGGCGCGCGTGCGACATCGGTTCGGCATATACAATAAAGCAGTATGACAGTGACTCGCGGTTTGATTGCATGTGCGCACCCCCCGCTCTCGATAAATACATAACATTGGCGACGAGGATTAAAACAACACGAAGATGTTTTCTAGTGGAGTTTTTGGTGCTATATCCAACTTTGACCACCTCACAAGCGAGTGGGAGACTTATAAATCACGACTTACGCAGTGGTTTGTTGCTAACGACGTGAATGATGTGTCGGACAAAGCCAAGGTCAAACGGAAAGCAATTTTGCTAAGTGCATTGAGCGAGTCGACCTACAAGCTAGCGAGTGACCTGGCGCTGCCGCAGAAAATAGAAGACATAGATTATGACAAAATCATCGCTCTTTTGAACTGCCACCTCACCCCGAAACGGCTTGGTTTCGCGGAGAAGTATAATTTTTACTCGGCTACGCAGCGCCAAGGTGAAAGTCATACTCAGTGGGCAGCAAGGATTAGGGGATTAGCGGCACACTGTGGGTTCAAAAGTCTGGAAGAGGCCCTTCTCGACAAATTTGTGATGGGAATGACAGCAGGTTCCGAGCGTGAGAAATTGTTCGCGAAGGATCTGCAGGGACTGACGCTGGTCAAGGCCGTGGGGTTGGCTGAGAACGTGTGCGCGGCACGCAAAGCAGCCATCCAAACATCGAGCGGCAACATCATGGCCGCCGGCAGCGCGGCCCCCGACGGTGTGTTCAGTATCTCCAAAAACGAAAAGTGCAGTGTGTGCGGTTATACCAATCACAAGTCAAATCAGTGCCGTTTTAAAAGTTACAAGTGCAAAAAGGGCAACCAGAAGGGTAATTTAGGTAGAATTTGTGCGGCTAACTCAAAAGTAGTAGTAAATTACGTCGCAAAAGATACTGCGGATGTCGGAGACGATGGTAAGTCACATGTATTTAATATAACATGCGTGAGAGGTAGACCAATGTTCGAGTTAGTGCAGGTAAATGGTGTATTTTTGGAGTTTGGAATAGATAGTGGTTCAGCCGTTAACGTCATTTCAGATCATACATACCGTTCTTATCTCAAGGAAGTACCGTTGTCCGACACCGATAAAAAAATATTTAGTTATACGGGAAGTGAAATTATAAGTTTAGGTTGCGTTCGATTGTCCGTGACGTATGCAGATAGAACACATGTTTTAAAGTTCTACGTAGCACGCGGCGGCGGCCCGCCGCTCCTAGGCCGTGAGTTCATACATGCATTTAACTTAGAGTTTGCCCCGGCGCGGCGGCACCCGTTAATTATATTGATAAATCACAGAATCGCGAAGTCACTCAAATTATTTCGCAATTCCCAAAACTATTCTCTAGTAAATTAGGTTGCTTCAATAAGAATAAGGTATCTTTGAAATTAAAACCCGATACAAAGTTGTTAATTTTTAAAGCAAGGCCAGTCGCTTTCGCTTTGAGGGAAAAAAATGAGGTGGAGCTGAATCGTCTGGTAGATCTTGGCATATTAAAACCTGTAGAATATTCGGAATGCGCTTCTCCCATAGTCCCGGTATTAAAAAAAGACGGTGATGTTAGAATCTGTGAAGATTATTCAGTGACTATTAATAAGCAATTAATGATTGAATAATACCCAACACCAACTATCGATGAATTGCTCTCTAAATTACACGGTGGTGAGCAGTTCACCAAACTTGATCTTTCTCGTGCTTATAACCAATTTGAACTGACAGAAGACTCACAGGCCCTAACATGCATCATCACACACCGGGGCCTTTTCAAATATACCAGCAGCCTAATTGCGTAACACATTTTCATTTAGAGTGAACGATATGCCAGGAAAAATAGGCAACAGAGTATTTTTCGAATTGTGTAACCGAGAGAACCGTCTGCAGGATGAAGTAAGGGGGGAAAACCGCGAGTTCCGCGACTGTGAATAGCGCGCTGCTTACGTTTTGTTGTTGACGGAAGTTTACCCATTACGCTAAAGGAATTACGTTGCCAAACTGACAGCGCCCTGATTTTAAAAAAAGTGAAAAAATTTGTTATAAAGGGTTGGCCGCGTAAAGTTCTCGACCCCGAATTACGAGCGTTTTTTGATTGTCGCTTCCAATTAGCATTGGAAAATGGATGCTTAATGCGTGGTCATAAAGTGGTTATTCCACATTCACTGAGAGAAAAAATGTGTGGAGAACTACACGATTCTCACTTCGGGGTAGTAAAAATGAAGGCAGCCGCACGCGAAAAATTTTGATTTCCGGGAATCGACGCAGCGTTTGAACAGTTGGCAGCCGCGTGCAGCGTGTGCGCGCAGCTGCGTCCGTCGCCACACCGCGCGCCTCCCTCGCCGTGGCCCTACCCGCCACATTCCTTCTTTAGAATTCATTTGGATTTTCTTGGACCGTTCCATAACCAAATGTTTAGTTATAGTAGATGCATTTTCTAAGTGGGTCGAATGTTACACAGTTGGTACAACATCTTATGGATCAAAAACTGTTCTCAGTAGATTATGTGATTTTATGTCTAGAGTAGGTATACCACACCCGTTGGTGACAGACAATGGTACTTCTTTCACGTCTAGGGAGTTTGAGAATTTTTGCATTATAAACGGTATTCAACATATTATTATTGTATCACCGGTTTACCACCCGTCAAGTAACGGACAAGCCGAAAGTTTCGTTAAAATAATTTATAAAGGGCTAAAAAGTATCATAATGCAATCTGACACGAAAATACCTCTAGGTACAAGAAAAAATCGCAATTTTTTATTTGATTACAAAAACTCCAAAAATAGTACCACAGGTAAATCTTCAGCAGAAGTACTTTATGGTCGACCTCTACGCTCGCGGCTGGACTTAATTAATCCATTTCATGTCGTTTCGACATCCGCGGATCTTTCGCTAACCGTAAGGAAAAATCAGTCCTTACAGAGTAAGAACAAGGGAGGAAGAAAAAGACCAATATTTCATTTTGATGACGTTGTTTGGATAAAGCGTTTTTGCGGGAACGATAAATTTTGTTGGGTACAAGGAAGAATCAAAAAACAGATTGGGAATGTCATGTATTCGGTGTATATTCCGAAACTAAAATGCACAGTAATCAATCACATAGACCAGATTCGACGGTTTCAATCCAAAGGCGTTTCAGAGGTACGGAACAAAAAGAAGGATGGGCATTTGGACATGGTATCTGATGACAGCAGTTTGTCGCAGGCGTAACGAGTGAGAACGGCGGTTCCTGTGCCGAATTACCAACAACTGACGAAGGGGTTCATCTTAGAGAGGAGGAAGGGACGAGTGTTGAGCCATTAGCCACGCATGCGCCCTCGACACCAAATCAGTCAAGGATACTGAGTCCCCACGGGTCGGGACCACATCTCACAGTAGAAGGCGGTGAGAGTGTTTCAGAACCTGACCAACAGAATGTAAGATCCAAACGACGTGTTCTGCCGGTTAATTATAAGCCATTTTTCTGAACCATGTGGGGAAGGGAATGTTATATATTGACACGCGTGTGTGTGAGTCGGCGCGCGTGCGACATCGGTTCGGTATATACAACAAAGCAATATAGCACTGACTCGCGGTTTGATTGCATGTGCGCACCCCCCGCTCTCGATAGATACATAACAGTTACAAATAATCGAACTAGAGTCGGACGCAGCGCGCGAGTTACTTTGAAAAACCGTCGCAGTAGGAGGGTTAATGTTTACATTTCGAGAATTCGCGGTACTTGCATTATTATTACTGTTATATGTCGAGATACCCGCGTTATGTGACGGAAATAGTAGTCTTGTGCCTGCTCGGTCATTTCGTCGGATCGCTCCGTACTAGTTCATTTCGTCCGTTTCGGACAGTGAACTAGTTCATTCTATTAGTTATAAAGCTCTATTCGGTCTTCGCTCTCGGTGGTCAGCATCTCATCTCATTCTTGCAGATTCGGTCGGTCGGGTTCGGTTAGCATCGTCATTCGTCTGCTATTCTCTTTCGTTCTCATCAAAGACATCGAACGTATCTGTCGAACATTCAGTGAAGAGTAGTTATATTCTTTGATTCAGTGACTGTTTATCATTTCTCGTTCTCGTTCGCACAAACGATCGCGCGGTTTACAATGTCCGAGATCGAAAAGACCTATTAGACATAATAGATCGATAACGAGTCAGCGTTCGGAAACGTTTCGGGTTGGGTCTAGTATCGTTTGGCAGGAGATTTGGGGTAAAAAGGGTTAAATATGGTAGGGGTGGGTTCCCTGGTTATAACGCTACCACTCTTATTACAAGGTAATGCATGTTTTTCGAGAAATTAGTAAAAATGTTTCTAACCTCAAATTAGATAAACAGCGAAACGAAACGTTAAAATCGGCGATTGACAACCAAATCTGTACTAGTGTATTGCCTGTGGTGTAAAATGTCGTGCAAAATCTATGAAACGGAACGTAAAAAAAAAAGAAGAACGCTATTTTTGTCAGGGTCATTCCAGGTCATTCCGTGTGAGAAGCTAGTGTACCCCCACTTCATGGTTAAAATAGGTCGACACTGTTCCAAAACCGAATCGAGGCACCCCAACTTCACGTAGTCTTTTGGCTCCTACCCTTATAGTGTTTATAAAAATCCGGAGGCGCGAAGAGAGGGCAACCCCCGCCCACTGTAACAAAGCATGGGTGCCTATCTTTTGTTACGTAAGGGCGAAGGGGTTGCACTTACCGCAGCGCCGGAGACGCTGCAGATGCAACATTAAAGTGTTTTGAGGTTAGGTTACAATAATTAGTTTTTCTCAAGAACGGTGCGTTACCTTTTCATGGGACTGGCACCAGCGGGGACGGAGCACCCTCCCCCATCCCCTCAAATTCGATTTAATTTGTGTCAAAATTATTTTTAAATTTAGATATTTCTTTTCAGGATAGCTTCACGATTCTCATAGTAAAAAGTAAGGAATTTTAGTGATAGTTTAGTTCGGTGTACAAGAGAATCGGCACCACTGTCTAACTACGCAAAGTGGCATTTTACTTCGGATTAGGTCCTAATTTAATAAAACATTAGGCACGTGCGTCACTGACAGCTTGCAGTGTGACTGGCTCGGGTACGCCGACTTCGGCATAGTATTTGTATCCGCATTAGACAAGTACGCCGGCGGTATCTAGTCGAGCGCAGCGAGACCAATCATTTATCTAATTGTATAAGGATCTTTGGCGTTTGGCCTAAAACAGAACTAACGTCACCATCTTGTTTTTTTTTATATATATTAAAGGTACAATTTTACAAATGGTGTACCAACAACGCCCCCTGAAAGTGTCATTCAAAAGTGTTTTTGGCACTTTTTAATTATAATAAATCAACCTAGATCCTGATAGGAAAAATTCTGACTTTCTAAAACTGCAAAAAACGTAATAAAAATTGAACTTCGCGGGCAAATCTTGCGCATTAATATTAGTATGATGTAAACGCATTTTGCCTGATTCACGACTGCGAGTCGCATGCTAGTTCACATGCTTGTGTCGCCGAGATTCCGAGAATCGATAGCTGTGATCACTAAGTTTTTAATGAAAATTGGATTATTAGACACGTAACTAGTAGCTGTCATCCTGATAATAACATAATAATAACAATGTTCATGAACTTGAGAATTTGATTGAAGAATTTATACTCACCAAATAGAATAAGAACATTTCCCGATTTAGCAGTATTATCTGATAACACGGTTGCAGTGACAAACACACAGAATAACAGTACGTACACAAAAGTCGGCGCGTTCGCCATGTTGTCCGCCCGGCTGATAACAAAGCAGTTATTTGACGTGTCGTGTCTCAGTGAAGTGTTGGCACTTTTCGACCGCTGCCGGTGCCCTACTTAGCGACTGCTTTGCCTCCAAAATTCAAATCATCCATCGAAAATACAATGTCTAGACGGAAATCCATTTTGTATCTGTTCGATGTGGACGGCACCCTCACCAAGCCGCGCCAGGTCATCACAGAGGAACTGAAGCACTTCTTGTTAGATAATGTAAAATCTAAAGTGGCCGTAGGACTCGTCAGTGGATCCGATTATGTCAAAATTGCTGAACAAATGGATGGGGCTGAAGTGGCAGCCAAGTTTGACTATGTGTTCTGTGAAAATGGTGTGGTGCAGTATCGAGACGGCAAGCTGATTAGTTCTGAAAGTATTCTCAGCCATCTGGGAGAGAAGTTGCTACAGAGAGTCATCAATTTCTCACTTGAGTTTATGTCCAAGATTGAATTACCTGCCAAGCGGGGCAACTTTGTTGAGTTCAGGTCAAGCATGATAAATATCTGTCCAGTGGGGCGGTCCTGCAGCCAGGCAGAGAGAGAAGAGTTTGTAAAGTTTGACTCTGTACACTCAGTAAGACAAAAATTTGTGGATGCATTACAAACTGAATTTGGAGGTTCAGGCTTGACATTTGCACTTGGAGGACAGATCAGTGTTGATGTGTTCCCTACTGGCTGGGATAAGACCTACTGCCTCAACCATGTAGCAGACCAGAAGTTTGAAGAAATTCACTTCTTTGGAGATAAAACAATGCCAGGAGGTAATGACTATGAGATCTACAATGACTCGCGGACTATCGGCCACAAGGTCACGTCACCTGATGACACCAAAGAACAGCTAGTGAAGTGCCTTAGTATTTAGTAACTCTTTATAAAATATGTATTGTAAATGCTTTTGTTACAGCTTCTACATAAATGAGCTGTCTTTTGTTATTTGCTTTAATTAATTTTGCCAAGTATATATAAACAGCAATTATTAATAGTAATATGATAACCTTAAATAAGTGTATCAAGTTTATTCTTGTTTTCAATCAAATTAAATGAGTACCTATGTCTTACATATTTACTAACACTTTAATCAATTTGTATACTAATTTCATCATATTTTTATGGAGAATCCAATTGTCATGTTTTTCTTGCTGAGAGCTATAAATGTTTTACAAAATGTCTTGTTTTATTATGGATAGAATATAGAAGTAATAAGGAAACAAATGAATAGTAATTTTCAACAATTCATTTAAAAAGTATATAATTATAAAAGATAAAAAAAATCCTTGCAAAATATAAATATATAACCATAAAAATATGTACTCTGGTTTACACATCATTAAAAATTATATCATTATAACGCTTATTGATATGTGGTTTATTTGCTTACACCTAATAATATAATTTGAGCTTCAGTGACCCTCATAGATGGGTTTCCTCTTCTCTATAAAGGATATCATGCCTTCCTGCCTGTCTTTTGTGGGAATGTTAAACTCATAGCACTTCTGTTCCACTTCATAACCTTCTTTGATGCTGAGCTGTATACCTTCGTTGATGGCTTGCTTGGCACATCGGAGGGCAATTGGCGCATTGAGTATGATCTCCCGTGCTACAGTTAGAGCCTTTTCTAGTGCTGCGTTGTTTGAGCTGCTCTGTGGTACCACATGGTTTACTATGCCTGCAATTGATTACATAATGTTTAATAGGATATCTAAAACATAAAAAATTTCATGTCCACAGGTGATCTTCAACACCTACCTAAATCTTTGGCTTCCCGGCCACTGACTATTCTTGAAGTGTATATCAGTTCTTTAGCAATATTGATGTTGACTGCTCTGGGTAGTCTCTGAGTGCCTCCAGCACCAGGGATGAGGCCTCGACCGGTCTCCACCAGACCCAGCTTAGCTGTTTCAGACACCACCCTGATGTCACAAGCCAGGGCCAGCTCCAAGCCTCCCCCAACTGCTACCCCTTCAATAGCTGCTATTGTTGGCATGGGCAGATCTTCTATTTCTATGAATGTGGCTCTCAGTCCTTTGACAAATCTGGCTACTTCGTCATCTGCCATCTTGAAGCGCTCTTTCAAATTGGCCCCTAAAATAAACCAATGCAAAATTTGATTCAATATACAGAAGTTTGAACTAAACAAATATATGGGAGGCGAAATAAATATATATTTGCACATATAATAATATGACATTTGTATGAATTGACATACAAAGCATGTAAATATGTTTCTATTCTTTATGCAATTGGTACTTGGTAACAAACATTACAGTATCAATTTGATAGTTCTAATTGGCTCTAAGTGCCGATTTCACCAGTGAAACTGAATGCGTTCAGCACATTAAGACTGCGTTCAAGAGCGTCAGTATTCCACAAAAAAATAATGATACTGACAGCTCTCAAACGTAGTTTATGTGCGTTCAATTTCATTGGTGAAATGAGCCCTTAGTCACTATTATCGAGAAGGTTATTTAAAATCTTGTATGATTCTTACCAGCACAGAATATGCCAGGCACCATGCTGTGCAGTATGACAACAGAAACCTTGGTGTCCTCCCTGATCAACTGGTTGACTTCCCTCATGGCTTCGATCATGTCGAAGCCCAAGGCATTGCGGTCCTTAGGACTGTGCAGTCCGTAAAGCGCGATGCCTCTGTCCGTCCCCAACAACTTCTCGTACACCACAGGACTCACATTCTCAGTATACTGCTGGGTCTGAGTCGCTAATAAACGCACGGAGCCATTTTTTATTAATGAACTGTATTTAAACAGCCTTGGAATCAACATTTTCTTAGAAGACTCACTAATGACTTCTCTAGACCAACCACTACCTATCTTAGTGTATCACGAGAGGCCGAGAGCAAATAATTTTGAACGATTCTTGAATCTTGTGACCATACAAGATAAACATTACTTTTTTTTTTCGCCACAAGGGCTACAGTCTTTCGACCATACCGCCTCGTCTTCACTTCACAGAATATTAAACTCCTAACGGAGCTCGTCTTCCGTGTAAGATAAAGCCAGTGCTGCCACCTCAACAATTATCTTGTCACTAAATCCATAGTAAAATGTCGCCATATTTTGGAAATTTGCATTGAAAAAAAACCACCAGGATTCTCGCTATTAAAAAAAAAAAAAAATTGAAGTGCTTTAAATGTCCGAAATTTAAAAATAAGTAATTTAGTAACATTGTCAATGGAGAAAATAGAGATTGATTAAAATTCAAGATTTTGAAACATTATATCTTCCATTACATCATCATCATCCACAGACGCCGACGTTTGCGCTAAAGACGTAGTTCAATGGATAGATCTTTAATGAGGACTTTGCGCTTTTGCCGATAGCCTCAATGACATCGCTAGGCAAAGTGAGCTGTGGTTTATCAACCAAACTCTTTAGTGATGTTATCACAATCTGGCATCTTTGAATTGTAATGTCACTTATGTCATAGCTTACTTTATCAAATTATGTATCGTTTATTTTGTTGATTAAAACCGTTATTCTAAAGGTTTATCCAAAGAGTACTATAATTAGACGGGTAAAGAGTGCCATCTTAGGTCATTTTTATGCCAATAAGCGCAGTGGCGCCGTCTACAATTTGTGCCCGAACTAATACAGGTTTTTTTTTTATCCACGTTTTTGTAGTTGTAGGTACGGTGCAACAGTTTATCAAAGGTAACAAAACCATTTTAAGCAGAACTGGCTTTGTATCATAGGTTTTACAGAAGACAGGATCTACTTTTACTAGTTTTGTTACCATTGATATGCCGTTGATATATCATGTAGGCTTGTCTCTAAGAGAAATGATGTGAAATGAAACAAGTCAAATGTTTATGTCATTTTTTATTTTTATTATGTTTATGCTTATCATAATACAATTTTGCAAAAACTTTTGTTTCGTCATCTCCATTATATGTTATTTTTCCTGTTAAAATACGATTAACGGATCGACACCAACTATGTAGTAAGACACTAACTGTTAAATTAAAGAAATAATCTTTTAATTTTTCTTTGTGCATACTACAGCTAAAAGGGGTATCCACTAAAACATCTGCAAACGAATTAATTGTTTTAAGTACATTTTGTTTCAGAACACTTTTTATTAAAAAAGATTCTGTCATATTTTGCAGGTCATGGAAATAATTTTGCAAGAGTTCATTTGGATAACTTAACCATTTTTTATTACCATATTCTTTTGCGTTTATGAAACTATTATTACTAATGTTTTCATTATTCTTATCTAAAAGGTCTTTTCTGCAATGTTTACATGATTTCGCAACATTTTTCAAACATTTAGTCAGGACCCAACCACATACATAATTTCTTTGACCAGCATCAGACTCTTTGCAGTAATCAATTAATACATTAGTAGTAAAATTAATGTTGTCTTCCTTGGGAACATCAGTCGCATCACATTTTTCTGTGACGTAAAAACTAAGAGTCTGTAGGCACTTGTTGGTGTCCTCTTCGCAATTTGCCCTTTTTGAATGAGGAGTACAATAATTATTTAATAGCAGTGCTTTATATGCCCCTTCAAATGATATTGTATTTGGGGCAATATTTCTGGCTCCATAGCTTCTGATATTCCCAAAAAAGTTTTCTACAGGGTCCTGATTAAAATTCCGTGATAATATTGCATCGTAACCATATTTATCAAACAACACCTTGCAAATTGCTTCCATGCCTTCGATAGTTTTAATTAAATTCTTTACAGATGGTATAGTCGTTTCCACCAATCGTACTTTATTACCAGTAACCTTTTTATGAACAAATTTCACAGTTTTCAATATTTCTTTCGATTTTAGCCATAATTGGTGGTGAGGTGAGTGCCTTCTAATCGGCCCTTTATACATTTTACCATTGGGTATTGAAAAACTACTAACATTTAATGTATCATGTTACGCACAGCACTAGTCGACGTCAACGCCTCTAGCGGATGAACAGTGAGGGCGTTCGGGAGCGAATGGCTCCGCGGTTAAAGAGACTTACGTTTGGTGTTCAATTGAGTTGATTATAAATGGTCATAATAATACAGTTCCATCTTATACAGTTGTTTTAATTGAATCCAAGATACACAACAGAAAATGGCGACGAGGAAGTGGAGTGTCGGTGAAAAAAAATAAAAATAAGAACTCATAAGAAACCGCGTGGTCAGATATAACCTTTTTTAGTGCGTACTGAGTTTTCCAAGTGTTCCCATACTTATTCCTTGCTATCCAAGGGCTCCCTATCCTGTGATGATAGCCCGCTTCACAATTTCCTATTTCTTACCGAATACAAAAAATGGAGCAATTGTCACAAGTACTAGCACAAATGATGGAAACCATGCGTGGCATGCAAGTACAGCAAGCAAATCTACAACAAGCGTTACAAAACCAAGGTACAAATAAAATAAGTGGCATTACATTACATCCTTATGATGAAATAAATGAGTCATTTTCAAGTTATTTACAAAGATTACAAAACTACATTACATTAAAAGGTGTGAGGGATTCCCCAACAAAACTACAGATTTTTCTAAATTGCATTGGGCCTAAGTACTATCAAGTTTTGAAAAACATCACGGCACCTGAAACACCTGAATCTAAATCATTTGAAGAACTGGTAAAAGAGTTAAGCAATCATATTTCACCTGAGCCCGGGGAAGTAGCACAGCAACACAAGTTCTGCCTCAGATCGCAACAGGAATGCGAAAGCATTGCCAATTATGTGGCTGCACTGAAAGAAATTGGGGGAAAATGTAATTTTACCTGTAACAATTGTAAGAGTTCAACTTTGGAGACGCACCTTAGAGTACAGTTCATTAGAGGTCTGCGCAATACGGAAATTAAAGAAAGGTTATTACAAGAATCACCAAAAACCAAATTCGAGGATATTATGAAAATCGCTATGGCGATAGAAACTTCAAAATCTGAAACTAAAGAAATGGGACAAGAAAAACAAATAAATAAAATATCGGTAAATAAATACAAGAAAAATACTAAAACTGCAAATACAAATAAGGAAATGAAAATAAATTGTTTTAGATGTGGAAAAGATAACCACAAAGCAAGTCAGTGTCGGCTAAAACACAAATTATATTGCAAGAAATGCAAAATAAGAGGACATTTACAGTCAGTATGCTTCAAAGATCAGAAACAGCTACAGCTGGAAGAAGAATATTCAGAATCTGAAAATGATGAAGAAATATATGAAATACATAAAATACCAATGGAGAATAGCACAGATAAATTTAATATTACACTACAATTAAATGGGAAGTCACTTACCTTAGAATTAGATACAGGAGCTGCAGTTACTACATGTTCTACAGAATATTTCAAAAATAACTTCAGTAACCTGAAACTAAGAAAGACATTAGTTAAATTGAGAACTTACACTGGTGAAAACATACAACCCATTGGAACTGCTGAACTAAATATTAAATACAAAAATAAACAAATACAAGGAAGAATTTTTGTAATTGATAGAAAAGTTGACCCAGTGGTTGGAAGGGAATGGATAAGAAATCTAAATCTACAATTTGATATAAATTCCATTAATAGAGAAGAAAATGATATTAAAGAAAAAGAATTCAAAGAAAAATTACAGAAATTACTTGAAGAATTTATAGAATTATTTTCAGAAGAGATTGGAAAAATAAATGATTATCAAGCTACATTCAAATTAAAACAGGGAGCAGTACCCATATTCTTGAAACCACGTCCAGTGCCATTTGCACTCAGAACCCAGGTGGAAAATGAGATAGACAGATTGGAAGCTGCTGGAATATTAGAGAAAGTCACATATTCACAGTGGGGTACACCCATAGTCCCTGTAATAAAACCAAATGGAAAGGTACGTCTATGTGCTGACTATAGAGCAACATTGAATAAAAATCTGGAGAATGATAACTACCCAATACCAAGAATTGAAGAAATATTTCAAAAACTAAGTGGTGGAAAATACTTTTGCACACTAGACATAAATCAAGCATATTTACATTTGATGACAAATGAAGATACTGCAGAGATGCAAACCATAAGTACATGCAAGGGGACCTACAGGGTAAAAAGATTGATGTTTGGAGTGAAGATTGCACCAAATGTTTGGCAAAGATATATGGACCAAACCCTACAGGGAATGGAGGGTACAGCGTGTTTCTTTGATGACATTGCCGTACAAGGCAAAACATATATACAATTATTACAAAGAATTAGAATCATATTTCAGAAATTACAACAATGTGGATTACGCCTAAATAAGAAGAAATGTCAATTTTTCCAAAAATCGATAAATTACCTGGGACACACAATAAATGAAAAAGGATTACATCCTACAGATGATAAAGTAATGGACATAAAGAACAGCCCATGTCCAACAGATGTATCATCTCTTCGCACTTTTCTTGGGATGATTAATTATTATCAACAATTCCTACCCAACCTGGCATCAAAGCTTAATCCTCTCTACAAGCTATTACAGAAAGATACAAAATTCATATGGTCAAAAGAATGTCAGAACTCATTTCAAGAGTTGAAAGACGAAATCTGTGGTGAGAAAGTACTTATACCATTTCATGAAAACTTACCTGTTACTTTAGCTACAGATGCATCACCTATCGGATTTGGAGCTGTGTTGTCACACATTATGCCAGACAAAACGGAAAGACCAATAGCATTTGCATCAAGATCCCTATCAAGAGCTGAAAAAGGCTATAGCCAACTAGATAAGGAAGCAGCAGCACTAATATGGGGACTAAAGAAATTCTTTCAATACTGTTATGGAAGAAAAATTACACTAATTATTGACAACCAACCATTGGCAAGAATACTACATCCAGAAAAAGCTACACCAGCTACTACAGCTATAAGGCTGGTACACTATGCAAATTTTCTTGCAGGTTTTAACTATGAAATAAAGCTACGCAAGACTTCTGAACATTCAAATGCAGACTACTTTTCAAGATTACAAAATTCATCTAATACTAGTCAAGTAAAAATTACAGATGATGATGCATTCTACTTAAATCAAATAGCTGAAATGCCAATAACATTACAAGAAGTCAAAGAAGCCACTAGTAAAGACACAGAATTACAAAAATTATACATAGACATCCAATCAGGAAAAGAAAATTCAAATAGACTTCATGAATTTTCCTTACAGGATAACTGCATATTTTATGGCATAAGAATAGTAATACCTAAGAAACTACAATCTAAGATCTTAGAAGAACTTCACACAGCTCATACTGGAATTGTTAAAATGAAAGCACTAGCAAGAAGCTATGTGTGGTGGAAAAATATTGATGCAGACATTGAACAGATGGTAAAGAAATGCAAAGAGTGTTGTTTAATGCAGAAGAATCCTACAAAAGTACCAGTACACATCTGGGAATACCCAAAAGAACCATGGAGTCGCATTCACATTGACTATGCGGGACCATTCATGAACCAATACTTCCTGATTGTTGTGGATGCTTATACAAAGTGGTTAGAAGTCATACCCACTACATCTACAACAGCTACAACTACTATTAACATATTGAAAAAAGTATATACAACATTTGGCTTGCCAATCACACAAGTCTCTGACAATGGAAAACAATTCAGATCAGAGGAAATGAAAAGATTTCTAAAAGAAAACGGAATCGAAGCTAAATTTACGGCACCTTTTCATCCAGCGACGAATGGCCAAGCAGAGAGATATGTGCAAACTTTTAAAAATAAAATAAAAGCTATGGGAAGTGAAGAAGGATCTCTACAAGACAAATTACAGAAATTCCTGATGGTGTACAGGAAAACACCCAATAGTACAACGGGGTTGAGTCCAGCGGAGATGATGTTCAAAAGACTGTACAGAACAAGGATTGATTTAGTAAAAAGACCAAAAGCAAAAGAGTACAAGAATGAAGAAATTAAAGAAAATAAAGAATTCAAAACGGGAGACAGAGTACAGGTAAGAATGTATGACGGAAATAAATGGAAATTCGGGAATATAAGAAGCAGAACAGGCAAACTACATTATGAGGTAGAGGTAGATGGCAGGATTCACCAAAGACATGTGGATCAAATCTTAAAGACATCATGTTTGAGAAAAAACCTGGACACGACCTACATGTACAATTCAAAGCAACCAGAAGTTATATCTACCCAAAGTGATCCCAACTTAGAGTCAGCTGTGCAGCCTAGCCCTGGAAAGATGAAAGAGATATCACATGCACAGGAGGCAAGAAAGTCGCAAATGCCTGAAACAATAGAAATTCCTACAGAAGTTCAACTGGAACCGCAACCAACAGAACCTGTGAGTACATTACCTTTAGAAGTTGCAACTGCACACACAGAGATGGCACCACGCAGCAGCAAGAGAGTCAGGAGACCGCCAAATCGCCTGAACCTGTAACAACGTATCTATAACGAGGGAGAGATTGTTACGCACAGCACTAGTCGACGTCAACGCCTCTAGCGGATGAACAGTGAGGGCGTTCGGGAGCGAATGGCTCCGCGGTTAAAGAGACTTACGTTTGGTGTTCAATTGAGTTGATTATAAATGGTCATAATAATACAGTTCCATCTTATACAGTTGTTTTAATTGAATCCAAGATACACAACATATCAAACAAATTGTCTAGTAATAATGTTATTTCTATTAATTGTTTACACTCTTTGGGCAAATCTCCTCTAGCTATTAAATGGTCTGTTACCACAGCGACACTGTGGCTGAAAATTTGGGTCGCGGATTTTACCCTCATTTTATTAATTTTTTCAGGGACAATGTGCTCTTCTGTTATTTTATTTAGTAGTCGAAGCTCCCCTTTGGATTTATCTGCAGCGTATACCTGCTGATAATAGTCCCATTTAACAATATTAACTTTATTATCAGAGGTGTACGCCATATCCTTAGTGAGTAAGTTATTTCTTATTCCTTTGATTAAATGGGGAGCATCGAACAACGGTATTATCTTCTGACCATTTACCCTGAAAAGATCATGGCGCCACTCTTTGCCTAGGCGCAAATAACTCGCCTTCGTGTCATTAATTAAATCCGTTATTGCCCCTACATTTACAGAACTCTGATCACATACAGTGTTTATAATAATTAAACCAGATTTTTGCACCTCTGATGCTACACATTTTATGAGTGTTTTCAGCTCTATTTTTTGTAAGGCATTGGTAAAATAATATGCTACTGGCTGTTTAAAATTGTGTTTTAAACCTTTCACCATGAAAACGAGAGCGTGGTCGGCAAATTTATTGTCTTTGGTTGTGGCAAAACCCTCAAATGCATCTTTCTGTTTATTATAAAATATTTGAGGTGTTACAGACATTTCGTCAAAGATTAGACTGCACAAACGATCAACAGCATCTTTTTCAAGTACTGTTTTCTTAATTTTATTGAATACAATAGGATTAATGCCAGGATGGAGTTTAATTTGACTTAGCAAACGTTTCATTGCCTTTGTTGAAGGTAGTGTAAAGTATTTATAAAGTAAAGAATAGGCTTTTGGACTTTTCTTATACATAGACAATGCAAGTATTTTTTCATCCATAGTAAACCGCCTACCTTTGGATTTTTTTGCCGATTGCAGTTGCATATGGACAAACAGCTGGGCCGGTGTTTTCAAATTTTTGACAACTTGCTGGAATGCAGTATCTTGGGATAATTTAGCAGCATTTGCCAGTCTTGACTTGTAAGATAGCCCCCTCTTTCGCAGACGACATATCTCGGACCGAAGTTGTTTGATTTTTGAAGAAAGGGCTTTCACTTGTACACAACTATATGTAAGTGAACTCTTAGTACAACCTGAAAAAAGATAAGTATATTATTTCATATTAGGTAGGTAGGTACTATAATATTATATTTGAACTTGCTATAAGAAAGTAACATTTACCCATTCTGAATGTTTTACTTGAAGATTCGCTAGCCTTGCTGTAGCTGTGTTCCATCATTACTACAGATGCAGTGGCCGTGCCATGAATTGTGGCTGAAACATAGTAATGAATCTAATTAGTTATTTTTCTTAGATGAATTTATAACCTACTAGCTGTGCCCGCGGCTTCGCCTGCGTGGGTGTCGGAAATTAAAGGAGGAATTTAAGGAAGTCAATTTCTACCGAGACAAAAAGGAGCCTTTGTAAGCCGTTTCGGTGATTACCCGGAACAAACAGACAGACAAAAACATGAACATTGATTTCTTGTTATAAGTACCGTGTATACTTTCATAATATGCATTTAGTGCAAAGCTGTTATTTTGACATAATAAACAGACACTTCAATTTCATTTATTTGTACAGATGTATAGATATCTAGGTACCTACCTACTAAAGTGATAGGTAGATATACTTGTTTTATGGTAATACTTTTCTCTAAAGAAATTACGTTTATATTTAAACTGAGTAATTATCAAATTTTTGATGCTGACTTCACCTGGACCAGAATAAAAGACTGGACCAAAATATCTTTATTCGCAAGTAATTTAGGCATAAAGTTTTTCTTATTTAACTTATCCATTTAAATTTTAAGGCATAATGTACAGTGGTTGACTGCAATAGGTTAAGTTTATTATTAGGTACTTAAAGAATTTACCTGGATTTGCATGATCGGAAGTGGAAGGTTGGCTATTGTTCATTTCAACATCAACTAAACTTGGCTCTGATATGAAACTGCCTGTCGATCCTGGAATTAAAAAAACACTTGATCATAAATTCATTTTTTTAATCATTCAAACATGACATTTAAAAAAATATTGAACAGATTTCATAATCAAGTTCCCTACTGTTAAACTTTTAAAATAAGAGTTGCTAAATAATCCCACTTTACAAATAAAATTTGGTTTATCTACTGTATAAATCTTCAAATATATATCAATTTACAAAGCATGAATATTTTATGACACATATATACTGCCCAGATATTATCATATTTATTGGGTTTTCTATCTAGAAGTTCTCAGTAGCAGCCCAGAGTCTGGATTTGTGTCAGGTTGATGGCAATAGGCTCGCCACCTATTTGAAGGGACTTTAACATAACTGGCGAAATGCGGGTGTACCATAGGTACCCCTCTGCCTAACCCTTCTGGGATTACAGGCGTGATGTTATGTTATGTCTTGTATGACAATTATCTCCTCGGGTGTCGTAATAAGGCTAAGGGCTCAAGAGTAACTACAACATGTCATGTTTACAATTCAACTTGCAAAGACTCTTTACTTCGTAGTAAGGGCGATTTATGTAACTACTTTAACTTCAAAAAAAAAATACATACACTTAGGTACTGTATGACATAGACTACAATATATTTATAAAATAAGTAGGTACCAATTAGCAGTTTCAGTATTCAGATTCTAAGTTTTAAAAAATTGTCATACTAACCATGTAAATGAAGTGATGGAACTGCTAATGCATTTAACCGGCTATTACGGTTTCGATCTCTCGTAGTAAAATGTATATCGCAAACCAACTTTGTTCGGTAATATGCATAATCAACTGCTGTTTGTAGTTTTCCACCAACAAGATTGACCCAAGCCTTAAGACGATCAGGGAACTTATCAGCATTTGGAAAACGATGCATTGGGACACCTGCAATTGGAAAGATAAAAGAGCTGTAGGCTATTTGAATAGTCTTTTAACATTTATTGATGTGCCTTCCTTGTAAGGTATGCAACCTGGGATATATGTATCATTGTTAACACCTGGCTAATAAAAGGGACACTCCAAGCGTGTAATGTATCAGCTGTGTACATCTAAAATGTATAGCTAACTTATCTGCTATTGGACCACTTGGACTTGTAGTGGTCAAAAAGATGCTTCACAACAAGTACAAATTTTGTAATCATATTAAATTATTAAATCTGCGTCTTTACACTGCAGGAAGCTAACCCAATAAAGACTGATGTTACGAAAGGAATATGTACCATACCAGTCAAAAACTATTGTTATCTATGCCAAAAATTATTGTCTTGATCCATTCAAATTCATTTTTAGTCACGCGTATAATAAATATATATGAATGTAATTGTGGCTCATTTATCGGTGCTTGACGGGTAGTCATGAATTTATATTTGGTTCACTGAATATTGAGAGTTTCAGAAATACTAACAATGTCCTGTTATGAAGCATCTATAGAACATTGCCGGTGATGTTAAAATGTTATAAAATTAAACTTACCACTGGGAGCACAGCCAAATGCACATAACCTAGGCATTTTCAATAGAAATGTTGATTTAGCACAACACAATAAAATTAATAGCGTCCTTTCGCGAAATTGTTAAAATCAATTCGACAAATATTACGGGCCGAAGTCACCACAGAAAGGCGGAGAAACTTAAAGCTCAAATCGACGCAGTTTCTGGAAGATTTCACAGCCGAAACACAAACGAAAAATGGAAAAAACTACTAACATACGCTGACACAGAGAGTAGCTACCATTTTGAAATTTGAATTTCAAACAAATTGCTAAACTTTGTTTTGTTAGTTACCAGTTTAAAAAAAAAGGCTAGTACATAAAAAATTACATTTGTATTTCAATTTGTAAAAATACTGAAATAAGCTCAATTTTATTAGTGTAATGTAAAATAAATATTGTTAAGGTACATTATATTTTAAATGTATAAAACTTTTTTTTTCTCGAGACGCGGTGCTAAAGGCCTCGTAGCCATGCCATAAACATAAAAAAAAACCAACGTTTAGGAACAACATGCAGATGGAGCCACCATCTTTTCATCCAAGTCAAATATATGGGACTGTCCCCCCCCTGGGTTTATCTTATTACAATGTAATCAACAAAATGTTTTAAAATTTTGCCGTCATGGAAAAATACTTGAAACCCGAACGTTTGGATATCGATCCTGTTGATAGTTCCGCATCAATAAAATGGGAACATTAGAAGAAAACATTTGAAAGCTTTCTTATGGCGTCGGAAGGCGTCTTGACAGGTGAGAAGGTACAAGCCTTACCATCTTCCTGGAAACTAGATCTTCTCATAAACCACGTTTCATCAAACGTTTTCATGTATATCAGCGAGTGTAATACTTTTTCATCGGCAATAATTATTTTGGGAAAATTATTCACAAAGCCTAAACATGTAATTTATGCCCGGCATGCACTCTCAAAACGGTGAAGGAAAACATCGTGAGGAAACCGGCATGTCCTAGAACCAAAAATTCGAAGACATGTGACATCTACCAACCCGCACTGAGCCCGCATGGTGGATTACGGCTCACTACCTCTCATAGAGAGGAGGCCTGTGTCCCAGCAGTGGGAACGTTATAGGCTGATTATGCTTATGCTTATGCTATGCACTCGCATCAAGGAAACAACTGGGCGACGAAACAATAGACATCATCAACAAAGACTGCGACTTTAAAACTGTAGATGCTGAAACAAATAAGAACGACAATATACGTGACGCATTTATCACTGGAATAAAATCTAGTACGATAAGACAAAAGATATTAGAAATCCTGACGTTAACGCTTGAAGAAACACACAATCAAGCACTGCCACTAGAAATGGCTGAAGTGAATGCAACAAACTTTAACTCTTTTAATGCAAAAACTGCTGCTGCCATTGCCACCACTTCCAAACACAAGGAATCTGGAAAATCTTTTGTACTTAAACAATAACATGAGCCTAATAGTACAATAGCAGTGACGCCAACTTATCAGAGACGCAAATGTTTCTTTTGTGGTGGAAATGTCCATCCTCGTAAAAACTGGCCCGCAGTAGAATCTACCTGTCAATTTTGTAACAAGAAGGGTCACTACGCTGTTGTATGTCGAAGCAAGAGCCATATCAATGCCGCTATTCTCTAACGGGATGATAGCCTTTGTGGTTGTATTGCAGCTGCATCGCCAACTTCCTTGAAGAAAGCTACAGTTCCAGCATATATAAAAGGGATAAAAGCTGAAGCTTTAATCGATACTGGTAGCTCTATAAGCTTCATTATTGGGCAATATTTTCAGTTATGTCAATTAACGAAAAGACCCTGCAAGCAAACTATATCAATGGCATCAACCAGTCATACGTCACAAGTCGAAGGTCAAACATGTGTGTCAGCTCGTATCGGAGAACATGATTATAGAAACGTGAATTTACTAATAGTAAAAAATCTCTGTGCTGACTTGATAATTGGTCACGATATATTAGACGAGCATTCCTTTCTCGAATTTTCATTCGGCGGACCTAAAGAACCACTAAAAGTATGTGGCGTTGCAGAAGCGTCTGTCCCTGCTGTTCCACTTTTCACGAATATCAGTCCAAATTGCAAGCCTATTGCGATTAAATGTCGCCGCCATAGTGAAGACGATAAAAAGTTTATTAAAGAAGAGATTGCAAAACTCCTAGCTGATGGAATCATCGAACAAAGCACGTCCACTTGGCGAGCTCAAGTACTAATTACAAAGAACGCCAATCACAAGAAGCGCCTTGTCATTGATTATTCACTTACGATAAACAGGTATACACAGCTTGACGCTTATCCACTTCTCAATATGGAGGACCAAGATTCAAATATTTCAAAGTATTCTATCTTTAGCGCAATCGATCTACAGATTGCTTACCATCAAGTGCCACAAGAACAAGAAGAAAAACCATATACAGCTTTTGAAGCTACTGGCAATCTTTACCAGTTTCCAGTTTCGTCGCATTCTATTTGGCGTAACGACCGGAGTGTCAAGTTTTCAAAGAACTATTGACTGGGTTATTCGAAAAGAAAACTTACAAGGTACTTTCGCATATCTCGATGACATAACAGTTTGTGGGCGATCTCAATCTGAACACGATGCAAATTTGCAGAAATTTTTAGCAGCCACACAAAAATATGGCCTTACTCTCAATAAAGAGAAAAGCAAGTTATCGCAGAATAGCATCGATATCCTAGGCTATACCATGAAAGACCATGTCATAAAGCCAGATGCGCTCCCTCCACCAACCACCACCGGCTGCGCCCACTTCTCAATCTTCCACCGCCAAATGACACACAGTCATTACGAAGAGTGGTAGGAATGTTTGCACATTATAGCAAATGGATTCCAAACTTCTCGGAAAGAATCCACGCTTTAGCAAATACAAGAATGTTCCCACTAAATAAACAAATTACCGAAAATTTCAAAGCATTGAAAGCTGATATTACACCTGCATTATCATTTAAAAAATCACCACGAATTCCGTACAATCAAATAAACAACTTCATTAATAAACAATAACATACGGCACAAGAAGTAAAAACAAGTTTCAAATAAAGACCACACGTGCACGGACTAATTACGGCAAAAAAACAATATTGGTGGAGGGAGCACAACTGTTCAATGATTTACCGGAGGATATAAAGAAATGTGATAGTATAAATATATTTAAAAAAAACTTAAAAACCCTGTAACGTCACCAACACCCCAGAGGCAAACATAATGTTATTATTTATTTATAAGCACTCTGTACCTATCTCATTTTAAGTGAACTATTGTTCTTATGAGAAATATTTTTTTTAAACCTATATAGTAAAATCTTCATCTGAACATTCAATCGCTGCAACCTTATCACAAACCAATCGACCCGTAGCATTTTTCTCTCGAACCCTGAATCAAAGTGAACAAAACCAACCCGCTGTTGAAAAAGAAGCGTACGCCATAGTCGAATCGTTCAAGAAATGGCGACACTTCCTTATCGGAAAACAATTTCGTTTATTTACAGACCAAAGATCGGTAGCCTTTATGTTCAATAACAAGCTAAATAGCAAAATCAAAAACGAAAAAATTCAACGATGGCGTTTAGAACTAGCTCCGTTTAAATACGATATTGTTTACCGTCCAGGTAAAGAGAATAATGTTGTTGATACATTGTCGCGTGTATGCGCTGTTATAGAATCTCGATCAACAAAACTTGTTTCCCTACATGAGATCCTTTGTCATCCCGGCGTAACAAGGATGGTGCATTGGACGAGATCAAAAAATCTACCCTATTCTCTTGAAGAAATCAGAAATATGACAAACTCTTGTCGTATTTGCTCGGAATTGAAGCCAAGATACTACAAATCAACAGAACCCGGCCCCAATCTAATTAAGGCGACATCTCCATTCGAAAGACTAAGTATTGACTTTAAAGGTCCTATACCTAGTAATACAAAGAATAAATACATCCTGACAGTGATTGACGAATACTCTCGCTTTCCCTTTGCATTTCCATGCTCAGACATGAGCTCGACAACGGTCATCAAGAATCTCAATGAATTGTTTATGCTATTCGGAATGCCTGCATTCCTACATTCTGATCGTGGAACATCATTCTTATCATCTGAAGTCAAGCAGTTTTTACACTCTCGCGGTATTGCATCAAGCCGAACAACGCCTTATAATCCCCAAGGGAATGGACAAGTAGAGCGCCTTAACTCCACTCTTTGGAACTGACTATGTATTAGGCAACTTAATAGCTAACTTTAAGACCAACACTGTACCAATACCTATTGCAAATAAATGATTATGATTATGATTACAAACGCTTTCAGTTCGTCACCAGGTAGAGTTTTAAGCCAGCTTTTGAATTCATCATGCTCCTCTCACTGTTTTCTATACTTTTGCGTATATTTTTTTTCCTTGGGCGGCATGGGCGGCAGTTCCATTCTTAATCGTATTTAATCGACATTAATATTCTCACTCCCACGATGACACGGTACGATGGACCACTATTCAACTAACTTCTTTACTGTTCTTTCACCGAGAACGTACAATTTCCTACCAACTTTAATCGAATTCAGATATAGAATGATAAATAAAAACAATAAAGTCTATAACTCAGTATTTGGGACTCCCCGACCATAGACTAAGTCCAGAAAGATAATATTTCCGTCTCAAATAAGTGTTCCCAAATTCCAAATTGAAAAATCTCCAAAAATCGCTTAAAATAATTTGGCGCTAAACGATGAAAAAATGTCGCTAAGAGCTCTGAAATCGCCAGATCTAGTGACAAAATCACCAAGGTGGCAACACTAAACATTACTTCGATTCGAATTCCAGCTGTCATCAGTCAAAAAAGTATTGCCAGGTCTTGTTTTTGTTTTACCCCAAGTCTGATCTCAATTTACCCTAGATTTTAAGTTAAATGAAAAAATTACCCTACATTTTTTAATTGCTTTTCAGCACCGTACTATCTTAACATAACATAACCACGCCTGTAATTCCAGAAGGGTTAGGCAGAGGTGTACTTTTAGTACACCCACATTTCGCCAGTTATGCTTAATTCCCATGTAATCGGGGGCGAGCCTATTGCCATCAACCGGTCACAAATCTAGACTCCGGGCTGCTACTGACAAATTCTAAATAGAAAAACCCTATAGGTAACACTTTGCCCGTCCTGGGAATCGAACCCAGGACCTCATGCTCAGCAATAGCTCTTGCGACCGCTAGACCATTGAGGCTTTAATTCTTTAATTGATACATTTCATGCATGATCATAAACAAGAAGAGACAATTCAATCTACTTAGAAAATACATAATTATATACAAGTTTTACTGTATTTGAAACCCTGAATAAAACTGGTGTTTTCCAAAGATCCTATGTTTACCAAGTACTTGACTACTTCATTGAGTCCATGATAAGCGTAACGAGAAACACGTTTTAGTACCAGCCGAGCGAGTGGGATAAAAAGTACTTTGCGTTTGCGTTTTACAGCGGGCTCAGATAATTAAGTAGTAGGAAGGAACAAGACAGGCGGAGAGGGAGTTGTGACAATGAGTGCGTGCATGAATTCTCGAATCGATGATAATTATGTGCGTTCACAGAAACTTAAAAACGAGTAGCTCACTCAATCATGACTTGAGCTACAAAAATGTTTGCATGATATTTATGCAACTTAACCCTTGACAAAAAAATTACTCTAAAATTACCCCCACCGAGTTTGTACCCTAAAATTTATCCTGTTGATTTTACTTTACTCTAAATCTAGGGTAAATTACCCTAAGTTGGCACCACTGCAGTGAAATACTCTACAACAAATAAAAGATGATGGACCAGTGGTCTCGAAAGGCTTGTTGAAAAAGTATCGATGTATCGATATTTTAGCCGATATGTCGATACTAAATATCCATAATATCGAAAATAATATCAAAAACATTTTTTTTTTTAATTTATTTATCTGAAGTCACTAGAATCCAAAACCGTAAACGTTAGGAACAAACGGATAAAAAGTAATGTACCTATTGGGAACTGACGAATTGGGTAAATGTTATATGTTTTCATTTCTGTATGTAGGTTCTAAAAACACTTTTACACGTCAAACATATTTTAAAAACTAGATGAGATCGGCGTTTCCTAGCTGACTACTCTGAGAAGAGAGGCCGAAACAAACTCAGAGGTCGAAGTATGAGACGCTGTGTTCCCTACACAGCGACTCATACTTTGCCAGATACAAGCACCAGCAACTTGAGGCTGGTGCTAGATAAAATTTGGGTTGCAAAATCACGGGCATTTCGCAAAACAAAACCCAAACACCTAAAAGATTCCTTGGCAAGAGTAGAGAGATGATCTCTAAATTTCAGACCAGTGTCAAAGGTCACGCCCAGGTCTTTTATTTTGGTGACACGACATAATACTTCAGTACCCAATCTTTAGTTATAGTGGAGTGGTTGACGTTTTCGACTGTACGTCATGACGTAACACTTTGTTACATTAAAAACGAGTTTATTCACCATGCTACACTCATGTATAGCGTCAATGTCCCCTTGTCAGCAATCCGCGACCGTATCAATTTGAACTAGTAGTTTTAGGCCATCAGCGTAAAGCAAGCATTTTGCGAACCTAACCTTATTGATAAGATCATTAATCATTATAAGGAAAAGCAGTGGACCAAGTATGACTCCCTGACTCACGCCAGAGCGGGTAGTATAAGGTTCAGACTCAAAGCAAACATGCCTAACAAACTGCCTGTGGTCTCGCAGATAGTTCGCAAAGAAGGTAAGAAACTCAGACGAGAAACCTAACGCCTCCAATTTCACCAAGTGCACGTCATTGTCAGCCCTGTCGAACGCCTTGCGGAAATCGAAATAGAGGACATCTACAGTCATCTACTTGCCCCCCACTGTCCAAAACCCCAGAAATGTAATCAACATGAATCATCAGATTCGAATTGACTGAGCGGCCTTTGCGAAAGCCGTGCGGGCATCAGATAGAAATGCTTTTATACGTTTATAGATGTACATGAGGAGTATGTGCTCGAAAAACTTAGCAAGAGTTGGCAGGATAGCAATAGGCCTGTGTTCCACCACAGATGATTTGTCAGTAGTTTTTGGGATGGGAATAACACGCGAGATTTTCCTTTGCTCAGGCTACAGGGTAGACTGAAGGGCTAGATTAAAGAAATGGCAATAAACGTAGCGTCGAAGGATCGCTCTATTACGTCCGTTTCCGTCGGCGATCGGGGCTCGCTCTCTTCGTAGTCCTTGTCACTTCACCCGCGCTTGCGGTGAGGTGCGAGGGCGGCGGAGAAGGAGGGACGCGCGCGGTAAGGCACTGCCTAGCAACAACATTGGAACTACCATGACCATAGAAAACCCGTTGAGATTTTGGTCTATTTAAATAATGTACATTTTGTATAGCAATTACTGGATAGTATTGAGCTAAACGCAATTTTTTTAACCCAGTTTTTTTTTTTTAATTTGACGAAATATCGACGTTGATATCGATATTTTAATAAATATCGATATTTCGATATTTGTTTTCAGTAATCGCGTAATCGGTAGAGCTGCCAAATAAAATCGGTATTTTCGTACCCAAAATCGGTTAATGAAAACAAAAACTGCACAATGGGGAAGGCAACTGTCATAATGGCGCTGTTGTAGCTAGTTCCCAACACAAGCTAATAATACAACGCGTGATGTGGTTTTGTTTTATTTTAGCGAAAAATGACGCTTTGTTGTGTTCCTAGATACTCCGAAATTGGAGTCTACAATATCCCGAAAGCCCCTAAAATTAGAAGATTATGGTTTAAAGCTATTCGTAGAGCTTTTTTTGAGTTCGAGTTTATGCGAAAACATTTTGAAGAAAATGATTACGAGGAAATATTCAAGGTTTAAAATTCTGACACTTTCCATGTCAAGTACTTGATTTGAAATACTGAAATCACCGAAAATAACGAAATAGTGAAATTTAATCGAACTCATGAATGAACATAAAATGAAATGAGTGAACGAAATGTCAAATTTATTGTAGGCCGTAGGGACCTAGCTATGGTCACGCCATCTACAATTAGCTTTGCCCGACCTTCCCCATTCATTCAAATTCGTTTATTTATCAAACAAAAAATAAACTAAATCTTTAATATACATCAAAGTCGACCGTAACAAACACACGTGACAACTATTGTCAACAGCATTCTTCCCATTAAATCAAAATTAAAGTCATATAATGAAACTAGGCTGAGAATCAACACTTTTTGAACGTCAACTTAACAAAAGACAGTCCCTCAAAACGCCCGCTATTACCACTTCCTAGTGCTTTAGCTGGGAAGAAGAAGTGGCACAACAACACACTTTTTGACGTGACAACGTCTAATAAATCGATGAACGCCGGCTGCATGCACGAAAAAGTGTAACGTTACGAAGTAGATTGTAGTAGGTGGTATTAATTATTTTATTATTAAAAAAGTCATGTTGCAATTGACAAAAAAATTAAGTTTTCTCTTCTAATATAACTAAATGGAAAAAATATTTTGCATAGTTGTTAACATTAAAATTAATAAAAATGATTGAATTTTATTCAAAATATATTTATCAATGTTTTGCTATGACGTTGTCACGCTAAACTATCGTCCGTAAATCGACTTTACAAACAACCAATTTATTTTTCTAAGATCTATTTTATATGGTTATACCAACTTTCTTTAGCCATAGCCTCGGTCATCTTTGAACAAATTTCAAAGTCATAACTATAGAGTTGATTTGCATGTAATAGACCCAGTGATTGCTCCGCTAGGAGTGTTCTGTGAGTGCTTGACTCTATAGACAGCCTATTTCGCTGTTTTGTTTTCATACTATCTCCTCCGCCGTAACGCGATTTTCGTCCGCGACGGATCTCGCGTACAAAGCGCGCGCGACTTAGCCGCGTTCACTAAAGCTACGTTATTTCAGAAAATGACAACCCTGTCCGACTGGTTCCCCTGACAACATGTCTGACTGACGTTACTGACATAGGCCGCATTCCGAATTGCGCTGTAATCGATTTGAGCGCGCTGACACCCTTTCCGAGTAGCATGAACGCGATAACGATGTCCCGTGAATCGTCATAGGTGACGTCATGACATGCGCCATCTTGCGATAACGCCGACCTTGTCCTATAATAATATCACTTTGAGCGAATTGTTGACAGCTCTCAGCTGTCATAATAGTGATTTCTAAATCGGAACGCAAATTTTGTATGTGAGCGCTGTCAGCAATTATGGTCTACTCGGAATGCGGCCATAGGCTGCTTTCCGAATTAGGATGTAATCGATTTGAGCGGGCTTGCGTCCGTACTGAATTACCGTGAGCGCGATAACGATGTCATGACATGCGCCATCTTGCGATAACGCCGACCATGCTCTTAATATCACTGTGAGCGAACTGTTGACAGCTCTCAGCTGTCATACTCGTGAAATCTAAATCGGAACACAAATTATCGATGTGAGCGCTGTCAGAGATAATTGTCTAACTCGGAATGCAGTGATACTGTCATTGTTGTTTTTGATTGACAAATTGGAAGTGACACAACGCTGATGACACCAAACTATGCGATCCACAAATCAAAATAACCTCAATTGATTTGATATTTTCGACAGCATTGATTGGATTTAGTGAAGCAAGCAGAAATTCAGTAATAAACAGAGAGTGGACGGCACATTGTTACTTATTCTTATCGACATAACGTTGATTCCCAGTGGTGCGAGACAAATAACTTTAATATTTGTGGGTTTGTTTGTACTTTTTACTTCGTAAAGATTAAGTTAGAAAATCGCTTTATCTAAACACACAGTTTGTCATCAATTTTGTTTATTTCAGCTACTACCATGGCGCGTGAGCCTTATGTGGTCGAACTGGATCCAGACTCGAAAACTTCATTGAAGATGTATCTATTCCAAAATGTTGAGAATGTGGAAGTGATAAGAAATAACATTGTCCAAGGTGTTTGGAGCTGTGCTGCAATCAAGCCCAAGTTAATAATAGAGCCCTTCCAAGTAGCGGTTGCAGCAAATAGAGCTGTGCTATCTCAGAAACACAATGTAATGGTCACCAAAACAGTGTTTTCTGAGATATTGTATAATTTATCCATCTCAAAAAACATCACACAGAGTTTGAGCAAGTTTGGTGTAGAGAAGGACACAAAACTGTTGATTTGTTTTCTAATTACTGAAGAATCAGATGCAAGTAAGGAGATTTTACCACAAATTGAGGGTGAATTGCTACCTATGAGTGACTTGAAAGAATTTACATGTAAGAAGGCTCTGAGTAATGTATATAAATTGAATGGTATACCAACTGATCAAGACATAACTGATGTTATTGTTAGCAGAATGGTTACTAAGAACTTTGTAACACATTAAAATATAGATTTCATACAAAATATATCACAGGCCTACTACTGCTTAAACTGAGACGGTGCCTAAGGTAAGCCTAGCAATGCGAGAGGCGTGTGGTGACGTGTTGCAAGAGCTCAGTCATTTATCTCAGTTAAACAGTTGGCCTAAAGTTTGTTTGTGTTTACCACTCGGCTTATGGTCTTTAAACACCATCTGTGTAATAACCAGTGACAGCCGCCAAACCCATGCACAATGGTTGGAAACCAAATCCATACTGTAAGAAAACAATGCAAAGTCTACTGAGGACTATTTTAGCCATAGTATAATAAAGAAAATATTTAAATGAAATAAAAAATTCAATCAACATTATTCACAAGTGAGTTTCTCCTTTGTTATTGCTGACAAAACAGGTAAAGTGAAATTCCAACTATTTAAACATGTTTTATTTAACAACAACAATTACAATTAATATGTAAAATGTACATTTAAATTACATATGATACATAAAAGCAAAAATCAATCACTCCATAGGTGAAATGCAAGTTTCAGTATAATCAACATCCAATAGGCAACTTGTCCATTTGTTCATTGTATTGACATAGTTAAGGTTTGATCACAGCTGGTGACAACCGCTTACAACTAACTATAGTTTTCTATGGCCACACATTTCATAAGTGAATTCTGTAATATATCTCCAATATTAACTAACTTTTGTTCAATGAAAATCAACATAATCATCACATATTACAAACTATTCATCATTACAGTTAAATGCTCATTATATCACTTAACATTATTATAGCTACCGGTATCCCTCATTTCATTGCAGTAGAAATGTGAAATGATAAAAATTAAAATCCTCTGAATGACACATGGGCATAATTGTAATATTAAACTATTCTACAAACAAACACAAAATCGTTAACTTATTATGTAGTGAACAAAACCTTATATATTTTAAAATGGCAGCTAGTAATTATTGAGTCTTAGGAACTTTCTGTAAATCACAAGACAACTTCAAACATTTGGAACGAAAAAAATATACACATAAATTGGCTTATTATAGAAAACAAGCTTACTAATATTATGTACAAATACGAAGTAGGTGCTGGAGTACTTGTGTATAAGTAACAACTAATATATTTGTATGAAAATGTCGTGTGTTTAGCACCTCGTGAACACTTGGGTGGCGTGTGGCGGCGCGAGGCATGCTATATGTGAACACAAAATGGGAAACTTAAACAAAATAATACAATCATAATTTTACAATAGTCAATTTTAGACATAGTCTAAGGATCTCATTTGTCAATATTTTTTTAGCAAATGTTAAAAATTCAATTGTCTAAAAATTGCGCCCTATAAAAGAAGTAGCGAAACAATGCAGGAGCTAATCGAGTAAGAAATGTTGCGTTTTCAGCGTTCAGCCCGCATCAATTAACTATGGAAACACGGACTCTCCGAGTGCCGCCCAGCCTGGGGCGCGGCGCGCAGGCCGCACGCTTGTGCTATGTGCGTCACTCGTGTAGTATCCGTAGTTTCCACAATATCCATTATGACAAAATCGTATGTTCGAAACAAACGGCTACACTTACTTTAACTATTAAATATTGCATTACTGGTACATTACTTTATGATCTAAAATAGCTTTATATCGCGTCTCTTTCGCCTTTCTGATTTATTTCCAGCTCGATTTTTTTATTCTAGTACACGCTTCAGGCGTCATAAGCTTAGTCTGTTGAGCTCGTTTACAAACAATAACAAATCGTTTGTACAGCAACGGTAAAAAGGCAAGTATGCGAGCATGCATATAGCATAGTCGCCTACTAACCAGCAACTTGCGGGAAACTGTCACGCCACGCGTGTGCGTACTAAGTCACTCGGCTCGGCTGCAGACCTTCTATCCACGCAGATATCGATCGCTTCTTGTTCGCCGTCCGCAAATGTTACAACACACGAGTTCACTTAGTACAGCTGGTATTTTGACCTAATCTTATTAACACGATAACTACATACCTACTTAAAGCGTTACATTTTGTGAATAATTTAATTAATAATACAATATGAATACATGTGTATTGTTGTCATTATTTGGCTGAACTGTCTGCAACGCGATGCGTTCGCTGCGGCGTTCAGTGTATGTTTGACACACCAATCTGAACAACAATAATATGTACAGTATCAGATAATTTGACATGTCTGTGGGACACATAATATAATGTGGTATAATTATGATATTATATTATAGCGCGAATACACTGTTCTGATATAAACATATACAAATAAAATGATGGTTTAAAAAATAAAATACACAGACAAATTCCGTAACATGAGGGAGCTCTGGATACAAACGTTATAAATTTAAGATATTCGTCTCCAGTTTGAGCTTATCCCTCCGACAGAAGGCACAACCAATTATAACTATTTAGCAATATAGAGTTACAAGCCCAGACACGTGCACAGTCCGCGCGCGCTGCACGAGCGGTGACGCGTGATGCGTGACGGGCAGTGCATCTGCTCGCGGCGGCCCTCATCAATAACAATAAATTAACATTACAGTATCGGTAGAATGTAGCACCAAATATTCTTACAATAGGCGTTCGAATAATCACCAGCACATACCAATATGTTCCTATCGCAGAAAATATTAATATGAACGTCACGTCGCGTTATCAATGTAATATAATGTGCCAAATATCGTAACTATTAACTGTAAAGTTCTGAGTATTTTTTGGCAACTTTTTGATTATACTGTGTGTACTCGAACGCCGTTAGATATATACAGCATGTAACAAAAACCCTGTCCGATCAAATAAAGGCGCATTCCTGGTTTAACAAACAAAAATAAAAATCATAAAAAAAAATGATCCATGCGAAATTTACACTAAATAAGGTAAATTTTCATAAGTTGGCAACACTCCACCGGCCGGCGAAATCTTTTCATTTTTACCTATTTTTTTTTCAAAGGACACTGCCCTGCATTAGCCGCACTTTATTCACTCTTTTAACGAGTCATCGACCATTTGGTGTAGCTGACTGGTTGCCTACTGGCACGCTACTTGTTTGTTGCCAGTCTCACGTGGAGATAGCTTTCGATCGGATGTCCGTACGTATTACGTGCCGCTATCGTATCGCGAACAATGTCGTATTCCAATCAGGTATATTTTAATACGTTCATTGTTTATGGGATAAGCAAATGTTTTAATAAACTTAAACCCACAGTCGGTACCTACATTGGCAAAAGCACATAATACGAGTATTAACACAATAATAATTGTTTCTTGATAAACAGAAATCAGGGTTTTTAAGCATCTATGCCTACAAAACAATATCAGCTGATACCTACGCGTAGGCATAAGGAAGGCCAAACAAACTTATGACTAAAGAGTCATAAGTTTGTTTGGCGGCACGCAACAAAGCACCGCCTCGCTCAGGCGGCTTCTTTGACACGAAACTGTAGGTGAACTTCGACGTCGACGATCGTTTCGTGTTGCCTTTGTTATGATTATTTTTAATTATTTTCATTGGGGATAAATAATAATCTCGTATCCATTAAATGATTACGTATTTTTTAAGCAGTACGATACCAAATAATACCTTTCAGGTTCGGACAGGGTTTTTGTTACATGCTGTATTTTGTCGAGTACATACCAATATAACCACAACTCACTGATAATTGTACGATTAGACTACCATTAATATCGACTTGCAGGACAACCCTCAAATACCTATACACTAAATAAGTATTCAATGACATATTGACGAACAAAACAAATATTTAAATGTATCATTTACATAAGACATTGTAAGTGGCTGATTTTTCCATCGTCAGATAAGTTATATCTGAGGAATAAATGCGACAGTTTCTGTATAGAAAATATGTCAAACCGCCAGTTTAATTCTTCAGAGAAATGAAGTTAACTGGCGATTGAAAAATCATCCCTTAGTGGATAATGTATCAGAGACTAGACAGCAAGCATTACTAACGGTACGACGTCGCTTAGAATTAAAATAGGCTGGGAGAAGACCATGTCAGTGAATAGATACTTTTATATAGTTATGTACATGTGTCGTGCGGCAGCCACTCGCGCGTCGCACCTGGGGAGCGAAACGATACGTTTTACTGAATGAAATGTGATTGAGAGTGATTAATAAAATATTAAAGCATTGAGACAAGGACCGTTTGGGAGACTAAAGAAAATATGGATGAATTGTGTAAGGGATGGGCAAAAGAAGACTGGAGTATCACAAAGTAGTATGTGATAAGGCGTTTACCTGTACCTGTGGGCGCGGTGACGCTCACTGGTGGAAGGGCAGCGGCAGCGCCAGCGAGTACAGCGAGGGTCACTTACCTGTACCTGTGGGCGCGGTGACGCTCACTGGTGGAAGGGCAGCGGCAGCGCCAGCGAGTACAGCGAGGGTCACTTACCTGTACCTGTGGGCGCGGTGACGCTCACTGGTGAAAGGGCAGCGGCAGCGCCAGCGAGTACAGCGAGGGTCACTTACCTGTACCTGTGGGCGCGGTGACGCTCACTGGTGGAAGGGCAGCGGCAGCGCCAGCGAGTACAGCGAGGGTCACTTACCTGTACCTGTGGGCGCGGTGACGCTCACTGGTGAAAGGGCAGCGGCAGCGCCAGCGAGTACAGCGAGGGTCACTTACCTGTACCTGTGGGCGCGGTGACGCTCACTGGTGGAAGGGCAGCGGCAGCGCCAGCGAGTACAGCGAGGGTCACTTACCTGTACCTGTGGGCGCGGTGACGCTCACTGGTGAAAGGGCAGCGGCAGCGCCAGCGAGTACAGCGAGGGTCACTTACCTGTACCTGTGGGCGCGGTGACGCTCACTGGTGGAAGGGCAGCGGCAGCGCCAGCGAGTACAGCGAGGGTCACCGCCGCGCCTCCGACACGTACACCGACACCGTCGAGTCCTTCGAGCCCACGCCCATCGCGCATCTGGGATAGTAGAAGCATTTATTTCAAAGGGGCCCATAAAAGGCACTTTCGTACTTCAAAATGTACACGAAAAATTTATCGATTCTAATTGGACCTTCCAAAAGATAAAGAAACTCCCTAGTTACTCTTTTAAAATGTTTTACAATATTTAGTTGCCATTTATTTTAAGTGAATATGATGCACCTAGAATAAAATTACTAACTACATTAAGTACAGTCACGAGTATAAATATATTACTACGGACAGCTCGGCAATAATATCTAATTTCATGATTCATCCATGAAAATATGAAGGCATCCATGAAGGCATTTATGACACGTAGTCGGGTCATAAATACTGTCATATGTACCGGATTTTGAATTTGGAATGCAGACGAAAAATTCAATAAATTACGTTCGTATTTTGAATGTTTTACGATTTTAAAAACATGGTCTTTGCAAACTTTTCTTCAGCTATCAACTGGGGAGTCACAAATGGAGTAGACACAAAAAGAACAGATTCGCTGTAATTGTATTGCATCCTTTCACATGCAGCGTACCCAACGCTGCATGTGAAAGGACATTGCCGTTGACAGGACGTTGCAGTTTAGATATTACAGGCAGTAAGCTAATAGGTCTATATGAGGTTACCTCATGCTCTGGTTTGCCTTCTTTCCATAGTGCTGGAAAGTGTTTTGTTCTTATTATACCATTATAGAGTGCCGCTAGGAATACAATTCCTTTCTTTGGTAGTTGTTTCAGGACTTCCTTAGTGATAAGATCGAATCCTGGTGCTTTTTTCCTGTCTAGCTTTATTATCTGACGAAGTACTTCCTTGGGAGTTATATGTCGAATAGGAAGATCAAGTTGGTACGGCTGATTTAATATGGCTTCAATATCAGCGTCGTCAGAACTAGGCTCTGCTTCGTTTGGTGTGGATACTTTCCATAAGTGCGTTGCAAATGCATCTGCTTTCTGCACGCTACTTCTCGCTCATCGTCCATCGTCTAATTTAATTGGTGGTTTTGTACATTGTGGTCGGTTTATGCCACTAGTAACCTTCCAAAGGGAATAGTTTGTGGTTTTTGTGGCTGTCAGGGACTCTAATTTTGCTTTTAAGGTTACATTCTCAGCTTCGACAATAGCGTTTTTAAGGTCTACTATCGCTTTGTTCAGAGCAGCCTTGTCTTTTCTGGCCTTGGACGTATGTCAAACTCGTCTCAAACGTCGCTTTTCTATGATTTTAAATCTAATTTGCTCAGGGATAGTGCGGTGTGAATTTGAGTTCAAGATTTCTGGAGTTGATTGCCAGCACGCAGTCTGTATTGTGTTTGTCAGGTATTTGGCTGCGGATTCAATTTAATTTTTTGTTTTAATGCTTATTTTCAAATCTAGTTTATCTTCTAATCGTTCTCTAAAAGAGTCCCAGTCAGTTAACTTGTTGTACAATTTCGGGTTGGTTTCATAATGGAGAATAGTGGTACTTACAGCTAGTAGTACCGGAACGTGGTACGAGGAGCCATCTAGGCAGGAGTCTACCTTGAAATACAAACTGAACAACAAATAATGTCCTCCTATTATTAAAAGACAAGTAAGTAAATTGTCGATACGTTGAGTCCTCAATGCTCAATGTTATCGTCTGGATATGCTACGTTCGATAGCTGGCAAGCTGGTGATGTTTCACTGAAGACTTAATGACAACAGCAGTACCTCCATGAGCAGTGCCGTCAGGATGGTCAGTTGAATAGATGTTATATCCAGGTATGGTGACTGCACTTCTGTTGGTAAAGTGGGTTTCTGATATTAATAGTATGCCGATGTTGTGGCATTTCAGGAGCAATTCCACTTCGGATTTGTTGGGCTCAAGGCCGTTATTGTTCCACGTCCCTATAAGTAGGTTAGTCATCAACAAAGTTTGTCGATAAGCTTTGTTATAAGTCCCATAAGGGTGCTTATTTATTGTACTAGCTTGTAAATTTTTTCTGAGTTTTTTATGAGTAGTTCCTGGACTACTTGAGTTGGCTCCACGTTTGATTGACGGGTTTCATTCTTTAAAACTTCTTTGTAAGTGTTTTTGTTGGCTTTTACATTCCTGATATTATTGTCATGTAACTTGCTTGTATTTCCATTCCTTGAGAAGTAATCCTTTATCGTTTTCTGATTATTTTCTTGGCACAGTTGCTTTGTTGGTGCTTCCTGCCTAATGCGCTGTTTTCGAGCTAGAATTTCTCTGTACACTTCACATCCTTTATAATTGGCCGGATGACTTCCCAGACAGAGTGCACATTTTGCTGGGGTATTTCGTTCTACTTTCGGGCAATCAGCTGTTTTGTGGCTTTCAGCACATTTGACGCATCTAAATGGCCTCATGCAGTTATTCTTCGAATGCCCATATTGTTGGCATCTTTGGCACTGGAACTACTAAAGAAATTAAGTACATATATATACCACCAACATATTAAAATAGAAGACCCCCGAAAATCAAAGGTTTTTTTGGCCCAGGTTCAATATTAATAAAGAATGTCGAAGTAGGTTTCTTCTCGGTACCTCGGGCATTGACAATTTCACATCTAACTTTATTACCTGTAGCTTCTATTTCTTCAACGATTGCACTATGAGGGGTCGTACAGTGGAGATTTTTAACGACAATTCTTTAGCTTTTGGTGTTCTTTGGGGTAAAGGTGAGGCCACGGAATAGAAAAAACAAGTGGAAGTGCCACACAGCTATCGTACGTGTGTCACAATTATGCGTTGGTTCGCAAAACCGGCTCAGTCGCGATTTGCTACTCGCTGTGTCACGACGTCTCGAGAAAACCGAAAAATATTATAAACATGCCCAATTGTGCAATTTTTACGTGCAAAAATGATAGCAGGACAAAAAATGTATCTCACGGAGGTGTATCCTATCACCGGTAAGTATAAAACTTTGATATATTTCAATAAATTGTTTTTTGTTGAAAAAATCATATTTATTACTTTGATGCGAACTAAAAACTATCGTGTGTCCATTCCTTAAAGTCTAAATCAACTTGCTTGCTGTGATGAATTTCATCGCATTTATTCTAGAACTTTCGACGCTACTCGTTTAGGGATGGGACACAAATACAGTAAATCCATATTTCGGTATCGATAAAATATGTTTATCTAACTTTATCGCAATTAAATAAATGTACGAGAAATTAGTATCAAATTATGCTTAAAAAATATAGTTATTATATATATCAGCCATAAGTATACACACGTCAGCCGAAAGTGGTCCAAAGTCGAATTGAGTGAAACCATAACTTCATGACATATGTATTACATGTACTTAAATTTTGGTAAATAAATCAATCATTCATTTATTCGCGGCTGGACAAATATTAAAGTTAAAATAAGTATTTAAGTAACAGTAATAAAGTATGTAAATATTTCAGTTTTCCCAAAGATCCTTTTATCAAGGAGAAATGGATAGAAGCTACGGGAAGACAAAACTGGATGCCGACTAAAACAAGTTCCCTATGCTCGGAACATTTTGATGCCGAAAATATTAAACTGTCAAAAAAAGGCTACAGATACTTAAATGATAGCGCAATTCCTATTCATAAAATTTAAATTTTTCAAGTACGTACAATTAATTACATATTATTCGTTATTACTGTAACAAACATACAGCGCCATATAGTGTAACTCATCTGAAGCACTACGATGAGCGGCTTCATAAAATAGAAGACGGTAACTACAAACGATATCTGTGGACAAGTGACGCCATCTACAATCGTCGTGTGCGACATTCTGCGCCAGCGCTACCCCGCTAGTTATGTGCACCACAACTACAGATGACCACAAAAAAAAACATTAGTCACTAGCTAGAGGTTCTGAGCCCGGTAGCCACGCAGCCAGCTCTGATCCTTATTACGAATAGTTTCCTGATTCAATAGCTTAGCAGTCTTCAGAAAACTAGTCGGCTAGGGGAGGTCTGAAGGGCGATAGCCACGTAGTCCCTTTCATCCCTCCACTTAGGGTTGCCACATGATAGATTAATTATTGTAACGTGTAATATAAGTTAAGTTAAAGTTAATTGTAATTTAAGTTGGCAATAAATTATCATCAAGTTCAACGAGGCTTTAATTCCACAACCAGCAACTCTAAATTACTTATTTGATCCTGCCCTTATGTTTAAGTACCGTTTAATTTATTATTTTACAGGGTCAAATTGATTGAGAAAAGTGAGTCAGGTCCATCCAGGAAGCGACTCCTGGAAACGCCACCATTGCCTAGCTTCATTTCAGTGACACCAACAAAGAAAGCCCGTAAAGATAAATACTCTGAGTTGACGAACAGTCCCGCGTATTCAACTCCAAGAAAAAGAACATTAGGAAAGATGTTACGATGGACTCAAAGTAAAATAAGGAAACAAAATCTAAAAATAAAAATGTTACAAACTCGGAGTCGTAGATTAAAAAGCAAAATTAAGAATATGGAGGGACTTCTAAAATCATTAGAAGATAAATTTGCAATGAGAAGTGAAGACCTTGTTAGCTTACAAAACACAAATTTAAAGGTTACCTATTATTATTTTGATTTCCCCTACCTACTACTAGATTACCTACTATTATTGTTTAAAATTGACTATAAGCCGAGAAAACAAGTATGAGCACAATTCTGTAAAAGCCCTAGGCAAATAAAACTGCTAGGTGTTACACCACGTTGTTTAGTTACGCCACTACTTTCAACAGTAACTACCCTCTCCATGCACAAACTATTTTTTTCTTCTTGCAGGTTAACGAATTGATTACTCGCATGACTGGAAACAAACTTAAAGTCCGAAAGTATTCACCAGCACTTCGCAGTTTTGCACTAACCTTAAACTATTATTCGCCCCGAGCGTATGACTACGTGCGTAGAACATTTACTACTTGTTTACCTCATCCACGAACTTTAAAAAAGTGGTACTCAAAAGTGGGTGGAGATCCTGGTTTTACAAGTGAATCCTTTACTGCTTTAAAACGTAAAGCAGCTTCATTAAACCATGGAATTATAGCTACATTTCATAGACGAAATGAACATTCGTCGCCGTATTGAATGGGATGGGAGTAAGCTACATGGGTATGTAGATATGGGAACAGGTTTAGACGGGGATCACTTATCAGAAGCAAAAGAAGCTTTGGTTTTTTTAGTTACTGCTATAAACCAAAATTTTAAAGTCCCCGTTGCTTATTTTCTTATCGATGGTATCACCGGCTTACAACGCGCTGAATTAGTTAAAAAATGCTTGGAAATGACTCATGACGCTGGCATAAAAATAGTTGCACTGACATTTGATGGATGTGCAGCAAATATTTCTATGGCTGGACATTTAGGCTGTTCTTTTTTAACAGGTAATATGAAATTTGAGCATCCTGTGACCAAAGATCCTCTTGTTGCTATACTTGACCCGTGCCATATGTTAAAATTATTGAGAAATTCTTTTGAAAATTACAAAACATTTATTGACAAAGACGGTAACGAAATCTTGTGGCAGTATGTAGTAGATTTAAATAGCTTGCAGAAACAGGAAACCTTTCATTTAGCAAATAAAATTAAAGATCGACATATCAACTTTAAAAATGAAAGGATGAAAGTAAAATTGGCTTCGCAACTGTTTAGCCTTAGTGTGGCGGAAGCAATGCAATTTTGCAGAGTAGATTTGGCAATTGAATCATTTAAATATAGTGAGCCTACCGAAAACTTTTTAAAATTAATAAACAATATTTTTGACATTTTTAACTCCAGAAATTTACATTTTTATGGTTTTAAAAAAGCACTAAATAATAAAAACGCTTCTCAAATCTTTGATTAGCTGCAGATTATATAAAGAATTTGAAACTTGAGAATGGCACACTTTTAGTAAACAGTCCACGAACAGTTGGTTATTTGGGTTTTCTGGGTTGCATAGAAGCGATAAAAGATTTATTTGCCACTTTAATACAGACAAAGATTTTGATTTATCTACCCTTCTATAAATTAAGTCAGGACCACATAGAACATTTTTTTTGTAATATTAGGGCACATGGTGGGTCGAACAACAATCCCACGACCAGGCAGTTCGTATCTGCATATAAAAAAATGTTGGTGCACGTGGAACTGAAAGACACAGACAGAGGAAATTGTTCGGCATTGGAGCAAATCTCAATTTTAAATTGTTCATCTGCAGTAGAAAGAATTAATCTAAGTACAGTGCGACAAGACAGGGAAAATGATGAAAAGGAGGATGACGACTTCGATGAAATTGATCTGGATCTGTCCGATTTTAGCAAGCAAACGATAGATCACATTGCTGGTTACATTGTCAAAAAACTCATTCAAAAAATTAAGTGTGATATATGCGTTAATTCTCTAGTAACAGAAAAAAATCACTTACTACATAGATTTATAATAGCAAAGGATAAAGGAGGATTGTTATATCCATCAGAGGATGTCATTAAGATATGCCAGACGTCAGAGACATTTTTAAAAGACTGTCACGTATTTAAAAAAGATGTTCTCGTCTCTAAAATAATGCGACAATTCATTGGAACATCAATATTTCAAAATATCAATTACCATCAGTTAGGAGAATTTCCTACATCTAATCATATTACGGACTTAATGAAAGCCATCACGGAAAAATATGTTGATGTACGCATGCATTATTTGTTAAAAATAAATATAAAACAGTCAAAACGACAATTATTGAACAAATATGTTCTATTTCAAGGACAGTAAAAATAATTTTAATGACTAAATGTAATTTCGTTTAACTATTTTACCTTTTATTCTAATCTGACTTTGGTACATTACTCACCTTATATTATTTTATCTTTTTGAAGATTATAAATTGTACAAACATCGTCATTAAATTATCGACATCTTGTTCACATCTCTATCTGAGTAGAAATATAGATGACAGTTTTATGTGAATATGACATCTATTTCAAAGACGTTAGCGTGCTAAATTGTGTAATTTGGTTACAGCGCCCTCTAGTGTTGAGTAGTTGAACTCATTGTGGATAGCTCGGATTTTTTTGTGAGTTGAAAAAATGTCCTTATTGATTTTGACATGTAAAATAATAACAACATTCAGTAGTTGTAATAAGACTTAATTTTTAATAACAATAAATAAGATTTTCGTCAAAATTGCATTTATGATTTCTAGCCAATTATATCAACGTTTTCTGTGTATTGCAAATACATTTTAATTTGTAAATGTGTGAGTTTGGCGACATTGGTTCCCGTACTTGGTAAGTTTAAGGGCACTTCTACTTGTTTTTTCTATTCCGTGGGTGAGGCCATGTCATGTTTTACTGCTATGTAAACATAATTAAGTTAAATCAATATAGAATCACTACTAACATTAATAAATAAGCTCACAAAACTAACAACTAGTAATTTATTAATTCAACGAATAGACGGACAAACATATCGTCGCGGTACATATGCAATAGGTCGAATGTGAGTTAGGTACCACTTTACAGGAAAGACTAAAAACTGATTATTTTATGTTGTGTTAGATAAATAAAATTTGTGATGATGCATTTTGTATTAAAATTGGGTATGAAATCATAACATGGTACAAAAGTGGTTATTGACTTTACAGTTTTTGTGAAAAGTTGACAAAGGATATATTGCGTCTGTATCAAAAACCATTTTGAAGTTGACAAAGGATATATTGCGTCTGTATCAAAAACCATTTTGATGACATAGGTAAAATTGATATAAAAACAGAAAAAAAGAAAATCATGTAAATATTAAAGTTTTTATTTATTATGAATACATTTATTTGTGAAGTATGCCCTCATAGAATTGACGATAATCTTGTGGAATCAATTGTTTTAGTTCTTGCAAGTGCGTATATTTCGAAGTTTCAATTCGAATTGGTCCTGTGTACAGTTTGGGATGATCTGGCAGTGATTCCAGACGCTTTGGTCGTACAGGTAATTCAGCCCATTCGTCTTGGAAGCACAGTTTGTAACGAATAATGCCATTAGGGGTATACTGAAAAGCAACCACATCGTTAACACAGGGATCGCCAACTTTGTTGCCAGGGCGAATAGTTTTGTAGTATACTGGCTGAAATGTATAAAAATCATCACTACTACAGTAAATTGTTTCATAAGGACGCGGACGTTGTCTTGCAGCTTGAATTATTGGAATGTAATCTGCTGGTGTATAAACTTCTCTTCGATTGCGCAATTTCTGCTCATTAGTAGAATGAATGGAGTCCACTTCCATGAAGGTGTGTCCAACTTCCAAGTATTTTTGTTCTATTATTACGTTTGTTTTAATGCTCAATTCTAGCAATGCATTAGAAAGTTTGATATTTCGGTTCTGATATCCACATCCATCACTCCAAATCGTAATTTTTTCGGGGTGTCTTTTTTCTATTGTCTTTTGTAAAAAGTCTGTATATGTTGATGCAAAAACATCACTTTCAACCGCTGCCACAGCTTCGTGCCATACATAGCATAGGGCATCTTTAGTACTTAAGTTAAGGATTGTCTCATTGTGGACCTTCAATTTAGTCTTGTAGTAATTTGCACTTGCATTTAGTCTTGGAGCCAATAGCACAGCCTGTAGATCTACGGTATACGTTTCCGTATTAGGACTATTAATGGATTGTTCTTTGTCTCTTGTTTTGTCTTCTCTTGCTGATTGTTTCTTTTGCTCATGTTTCCGGAATATTTCCTCATCGCATGTTCCTATCTTATACTGTGTACATGTATTACATTGATCCTTTTTCGGAATATAAAGATCTAAGTTCATAGCTTTCAAAGTATTGTAGAAGGTTTTCCAGGATGATGCAATTTTGCTTTGTGTTTGACACTCATCTTTATAAAAGCGGTACATATCTCTTAAACTAGACCACAAGGGCTCAACGTAAAGTTTACTGGATGATGCTCGACAATAATGGCTTTCTACTTTGGGCAGTGAATTCAGGAATTCCTCTAGATTCTTAACGATGTTTGATCTTTGTCGTGGGGTCTGAGCTTGATGTTCTTCCTTTCTTTGTTCTTGGCTTGTACTGGGTTGGTCTGATAAAATCCACGTGCGCACAGTCTTCTCACCAATATTTAAAGTGTTTATAAACATATTTCGGCATACACGTTTCTTCACATCATCTCCATTTTCTTTTACAGTCAAGTAGAATGTAAATCCAGTGTTTTTTCTTGAAGTGGTAACATCAGTAGTCTTTCTTTTATACTTTACAAAGTACAGAAGAAAGACTACTGGTCTTTCTTCTATACTTTGGACGTGCCTGCAATACACATGCAGTGACGTAAACCTTTTTAGCCTCCCAAGATGTCAGATTCCAAAAGTGTGAATGTATTGACTTTCGATCATCCTCACTCATAGTATCGCATTTGAAATCTTGTCTTGGGCCTCCTTTAACTGTTGTCAGCTGTGGATGCCCATTACATCTTGGACCTAGGCATTTAGCTTCTTTAATTTTAGTTTGCTTGTATTTCCCACTTTCCTGTTTTTCAAATCCAAGATTTGACTTCCCCCCTAATCTTAACTTAGCATTTTTCAATCTCTTCCACTCATTTATGTTAACTTGACCTTTACGCTTTCTTGGTTTTGGTGGTTCTTGATCTGGAATATTTTGATCCGTGTCCGATATGGATTGCGGCTGTTGTTGTGTCGTTTCATTAGCCACCCAGCCATCGTGAGTTGAAATTTCAACCACTGATCCAACAGAATCATCTGCTTGTACATCAGTGTCATACTCACTTTCAGGTGGGGCATACAATTCATCCGATCCTGAACTAAAATCAGTATCTAATTGATTTTGCGTGACTTCATCGTGTCTTTCAATTTCTGTAGGATGAGTATGTGTTGTGTACACCATTATACCATGAAACTCATTGGGCGTAAGTTCGGCTTCCGATGGATGTGTAAGCCATTGTTGCTCTCTAATATTATGCTGTTCTACGACGGGTTCTGCTGTCGCTGATTGTACCTGAGCACCTGCCGCATCAACGACTTTTTTCGTAGAGTGTGAGGTTAGTATTATGTTAGAAATTTACTTCTTTGTTATGATTAAAAAATTACGTATTATTACTGTCTGTTAGATTAAATTATATATAAAAAAGAGTTGATTACTTACAGAACAAATCAATAACGTTTAATTTCTTAAATTAAATTCATTAATAGACATAGGAGTCTTTGCAAACGTTGCGGAAGCATGTTTTGGATACTTGCATGCCAAAAAGGAACATTGCATTTTTTTTCACATTCGACCTATTGCATGTACCGCGACGATATTTAATATATTGGTAGGGAACTCGTTATCAGTAAGCGATGACGCGTCCTTTGTTCCAATGACCGATTGGACTGACCGCGACACACGACGTGAGTGCGCGAGACAGCACCATCATGCGGTGCACCCGCGCGCCCGGCAAGGCAGTCTGTTTACCGCGATTTACATAATCGTTCGCTTTTCGAGATTAACTTCGCGCAATAATAAACATTATATAAACTGTACTATTAAAACCTTCGATCTATCCTCTAAATCTCTCCTTCTTATTAAGTGGAACTCTTGTGTGTTGTGATCTTAACTAAACTGTGGTGTCAATAAACTTTCTCTTCTTTCGTGTGTGTATCTTCATTCTTATTTCCCTTCAACACACCGTACCTGAGATCCTACATTGGTGACCCCCGATCAAGAGCACTAGGATGACTGAGAACAAAGCAAGCCCTGGACAAGATGGCGGCGAGAAAACACCGGAAACATTTCATGTGGTTGTGCGGATTCCACCTTTTTACCCGGAGAAGCCAGCGTTATGGTTCGCTCAAATGGAGGCTCAATTTATCCTGTCAAATATAAAGAGTGATTAGACCAAATTTTACTTCATCACAGGCAACTTAGACCCACAATGCGCATCCGAGGTAGAAGATGTTATTACTTACCCTCCACCTACTGATAAGTACGAAAAACTGAAAGGTGAGCTCATTAAAAGGCTATTGGCATCGCGTGAGAAGAAAGTGAAACAGCTTCTTATGCACGAGGAGCTAGGTGATCGAAAGCCATCACAATTTTATCGCCACCTTCTCAACCTGGCTGGTCCTGGCGTCCCGGAAGAATTCCTGCGTACTCTATGGACGAGTCGTCATCCTAACAGCACTCAAGCTATTGTTGCGTCACAATCCAAGATGGATCTGGCTGAGTTGGCTGAGCTGGCAGATAGGATACATGACGTCGTCGGTACCCAGTTAGCGTCACCGTCAGCAATCACTACTGCTGCATCGTCGAGCACACAAGGAAACAGCATGAACTCGGAGATTCACCAGCGCTTACCAGACAAATGGAAAAGCTTGTCGATAAAGTCGAAAGATTGTCGCGAGAAAGAGAACGGTCTAGTAGTCGTATGTGTCATCGTTCAAGCTCCACCAGATCGCAGTCTAACTACAGACAATTCTCTTTATGCTGGTACCATCAGAGTTTTGCAGAACGAGCAAGGAAGTGCGTTAAGCCATGCGACTATCAAAGCTCGGGAAACGCACGGGGCAGTCAATAATGGCGACTGATGATTGTCCGCGTGTTGGTCGCTTATTCGTCACCAACAACAAATCGAAGGTACAGTTTTTGGTCGACACCGGCAGCGACCTCTGTGTCTACCCCCGATCGGCGCTATCAGGACGACGTGACAAGACCAACTATCAGTTATGTGCGGCAAATGGTACAACAATAAATACATACGGTTTTATAAACACAACTTTAAATCTAGGGTTGCGCCGCGACATTGCTTGGCGATTTATCGTTGCCGATGTAACAAAGGCGATAATAGGCGTTTATTTTTATCATTTTATAATTTAGTTGTTGATTGCAGGAACCAACGTCTTATTGACAACCATACAACACTTACGACCCCAGCTTCACCTGCCCGTCGTTCTGATGATATTTCTTCGGTGAAGGTAAGCCTTGGTGATTCCGCATACCATCCCATACTACCGGAATATCCCGACATCACCCGACCATATGGTATACACCGCACTCCTAAACACAACACAGTACACTACATTCGCACTACACCAAGGCCGCCAGTATTCTGTTCACCCCGTAGATTAACCCCCGACAAATAAAAAATAGCAAAAGGGGAATTTGAAGCTATGTTGCAATGTGGTACATGTCGCTTATCTGAATCGCCTTGATCGTCATCTCAACATCTAGCACCTAAAAAAAATGACGGCTGGCGCCCCTGTGGCGATTACAGAATGTTGAATGCTCGGACCATTGCAGACCAATATCCGATTCGACACAAACAGGATTTTGCACATAGTCTGTCTGGCTGTGCCGTCTTCTCACAGATTGACCTGGTGAAAGCAAGACTCCCGAAGACTGCTATCACGACGCCCTTTGGATTGTTCGAATTTCCGTACATGACGTTCGGACTTCGAAATGCCGGGCAATCATTCCAGCGCTTCGTAGACGAAATGCTCAGAGGTTTAGACTTTACATATGCGTACTTAGACGATTTCTTAGTCTTTTCTAAGGACCAGAAGACGCAAGAGTTACATCTGCACCATCGTGGTGTATACCGATCACAAGACTCTCACTTACGCCTTCCATACTCGTAAAGAAAGTTGTTCTCCCCGACAATTTCGTCACCTAGATCTTATAGCCCAGTTCTTCAGTCTTCCCGGATCTACTGAAATACAGTAAGGTAATACCACTTTTCAAATCCGGGGACACTAAAGACACCAATAATTATAGACCCTTATCCGTGTTGCCGGTTTTCAGAAAGGTCTTTTAAAAGGTAATGCTGAATCAAATGTTAAATAATTTTTACACCAATAAAACCTTACACGGCCAACAGTATGATTTCACAAAGGGACGTTGTACGACTGACGCCGGTGTCACCTTATTAAAACACATATTTACCGCGTGGGAAGAGGCTCAAGACGACGTAGGAATCTTTTGTGACCTCTCCAAGGCTTGATTGCGGACTTATTCTTAGACTTTAAATTACGGACTTGGAAAATTTGCGCCCAATTTAGTACAATCATTCAAATAAGATTTTACTAAACTGAGCGCATTTGACAACAGCAAGTCCAAATAAACGGTGTCAATTCACTCGGTCTGAAAGTAAAAATGGGTGTACCACAAGTCTCGATATTGGGTCCTTTCCTCTTTTTAGTTTATATTAATGATCTACTGATTGTTTTGTATGTGTACTTATCTGGTCAGACCGACCCGCATAGCTATTCGACAGGTTGTCGGATCGAAAATATACGTTTCCAATGATTAATTTGCTTTGCCCCCGACCGAAAATAGCAGACGGAAAAATGGTGGTCGTCTATATGCTTTAAATTAACAAAATTTTCGATTTTTTTGTATCAAGCCTGTCTGATGAGGTTACCTGAGCGGATGGAAGGTCAGGCAGGACACCGGTCCGATGCGCGCACCCATGAACCCCTCGTGGAACTTGATGGTGTTCAGCGGATTGCCCTTCAGGTCGTAGATGCTGATGCTCTGGTTTACTGACCCACTAAAAAACAAGTTTCATTTAGTGATTAGCTGTTGCCCGCGACTTAGTCGGCGTGTATTTTGTTTAATTATTTTACATAACATGCCGAACCCTCACGCCTGTATACGAAAGGGTAGGCAGAAATGTATACTACACCCACATTTTGCCAGTTACGTTTAAGCCCCATGTAATAGGGGGCGAAGCCTATTGACGTCAACTGGGCACAAATCAAGACTACAATCATCCAAACTCACAAATATCTAGGATGAAAAGTAGCCTATAGCCTTCTCCAGGTGGTAGGCCGACCGGAACGGATCCTTGTGATAACTGTTCGTTATGATCGGCTCAGTGGTATAGGCGTGAAAGGGTGATAAACAGAGAGACAAATTAACTTTGACATTTATAATTTAGAAATAGCATGGAGTATGGGTTATTATGAATAGTAATAACGTGGCCATTGACAGTCACATCCATTACATGTTCGTCTCTTGTACCGTGCAATCTCAGCATCATGTATTTCGTCGTTATTTCAATATCGCAAAATGATATTCACTTTTTACATGTCAGACCGAATAAAAAAAAGGTGACATTGACAGACATGACAGTTTTACTATATTCTTTTTATAGATAAAGATATATAAGACTAGAGTGTTCGTACCAGGCGACGAGGTTGCACAGCGGGTGCACGTCGATGGCCGCGAGAGGCGCGGGCGCGCGCACGGTCTCCAGCACGGCCATCTTGCGCGTGTCGTAGATGTTCACCTCGCCGTTCATGCTGCAACGAACACACGCGTGCTATACCGTTCATGTAGTTTTTTCATATTATTTTATTCCTTTGCTTTTGCATCACTGCCAAAATAACAGCGGTCTTTATACTCGTTACAATTAGATCGTTGCCACTGACAAGGTTGTCAGAATGACAGTGGGCGATGCGATAATAAGTCAGCAAGTAAAGCTCACCAGCCCGTGAGCAGCGTGTAGAGGTCGTGTCGCGCGGCCGCCTGCAGCACGGGCGCGTGGTGCGGCTGCAGGCGCCACAGCGGCGCGCGCGGGCTGCGCTCGTCCCACGCGCGCACGGCTCCGTCCGCCAGGCCCAGCAGCAGCACGTGCGCGTCGCGCCACAGAGACGTGGCCGCCGCCTCGCACTCTGGACAGGGACGTTCTTTTAGGCTCGTGCGGAAAGAACATTAGAGACAATCCTCCTTCATCACTTGCGTACATTTTCAACGAACAAACGTGCTGGCGTCCCACAGGCGCACGCGGCTGGCGCGGGCGCATAGTGAGTGTACATACCGGTGTCGATGTCGGTGAGCAGCAGCTCGGTGCTGGCGTCCCACAGGCGCACGCGGCTGGCGCGGGCGCATAGTGAGTGTACATACCGGTGTCGATGTCGGTGAGCAGCAGCTCGGTGCTGGCGTCCCACAGGCGCACGCGGCTGGCGCGGGCGCATAGTGAGTGTACATACCGGTGTCGATGTCGGTGAGCAGCAGCTCGGTGCTGGCGTCCCACAGGCGCACGCGGCTGGCGCGGGCGCATAGTGAGTGTACATACCGGTGTCGATGTCGGTGAGCAGCAGCTCGGTGCTGGCGTCCCACAGGCGCACGCGGCTGGCGCGGGCGCATAGTGAGTGTACATACCGGTGTCGATGTCGGTGAGCAGCAGCTCGGTGCTGGCGTCCCACAGGCGCACGCGGCTGGCGCGGCCCGCCAGCGCCAGCGTCCGTCTTGCAGCACACCAGCGCAGCAGAGTGGGCGGCGGCGCGGGCGCGTAGGCCGTGGCGCCGGGCCCCGCCGTCCCCACTGCAACACGCAACGCCGTTAGCGCCGGGGTCACACACAGGCTCCCAAACCAACGCGAGGTAAAATAACGTCGCGTTAACACGTTGCGGAACACTAAACGCCCAGACGTAATAACAATAAAACTTCATTTGTGTCCCGTTCAGTGTCCTTCAACCGATTAAAAAAGCGCCTGTGCGTAAGTACCTACAGTCTGTCAAGAAAAAAATGATTCAAGAAATAAATAAATGATTATGATTATGAACTCATAAAAAATGGAAGAGAGGTGGGAGGTGTAGTTCACGAACGAACTAAGTACGAGCGATCCCCCAGACGCACTAGTTCCCGATCCCTGGCTTCTTCGTTCATTGGTTCGCTCAATAACCGACATGAAATAGCGAGAATGAGTGAGAGCACGGCGTCACCCGAGCTAGTCACGTCACTACTACCGCTCATTTACTCACTGCACATAGTGCACAAGCGGTTTTTATAGTTCGTTCAGTGGAATGTATTATTGCGGAGCGGCAATTGTTGATTCAAAATAGTTACTTTAACAAATAAAACAACGCATGCAGAAGCAGTAGCAAAGCGAGCGAACGATCTGCCTTTCTCTGGTTCGAGACGGGAGCTGACCATTGACAAACTAAAAGAACGACCTAGTTCGCTTTAGACTGCCAACTAAACTGAGCGCTGCAGGTTGCAAACTAATGGCGCATGACTAACCACCATCATTTTATAGTATGGAAAAAAGGTGTAGTTTAAAAAAAATATTCAAGTTTCTTGACAGGCGACACCCGCTACGAAAAAAACATTATTTTTTCTTAGTTGGTGTTGTTGTGTTAAAGAATTAAATTCTCTTTTTTTTAACTCCGTATTTCCTTTAATAACAGGGCACAAAACTCAAATGATTCGATTTCTTCGCCCGGTTTAGCGCATGCGCGGTGATAAGCTGGGTTTTGGCGCCATTCATACGTTTTGCTGTACTGAATTTCGTGGGTATTTTTTTAAATTCTTGCATAATAATGTCTGATATCAGTGAATGTTAAAAACTTTTGACTCCGCCTGATATTTTAGATGCGGCGGCAGAAATGACTCACCAGCAAACTCGACAATAGTACACTGGCGAGCAAAACTATGGAATCACCTACTTGTGATTTGCTACGAGCGATCTTAAGAACTAAGATAAGATTATACTGTATCCTTTAAATAAATCCCATTTTAAGTTGGACGCGTATTTAAGGAGCTATCCTTTTTTAAGTGAAGGAGTAAGAAAAAAAAAAGACATGTTTCATTACTCGGTACCCGAGAGTTGCGCGACATTAAACCCCTATACAAGCGCACGGTATCGGATTTTTTATATGAGTCGGCTATTACACGTTGACTAGTCTCCGGTAAATTCGACCAAGCCAAGGGCAAGCCTTGGACGAAAATGGATACCACTCCTAAGGAAGCAGCAGAAATTGCTGCCCTACTGCACCAAGGGCTTAGCCAGCGTGATGTCGCACGTCAGCTTCACATAAGCCATTCCTGTGTCTCGAAAATATACAAACGCTTTCGGGAGACTGGAAGCTTCATCCCGAGACCATGATCTGGACGGCGCCGGTGCACTTCGGAGAGAGATGACCGTTTTATCGTGTCAACTTGCTCGGTCCCATCCTAATTGGGACTACGAGCAATGGAGGCGGGTTATGTTCTCAGACGAGAGCAGAATGTGCTTGCACGGTAGCGACCGAAAGGGGCCGGGTATACAGGCGGCCTGGAGAGCGAATTGGTCAGTGCTGTTTCGCTGAAACAGTAGCCTATAGGTGTGGTTAATGTATGATGATGTGGCTTGGCATTTCATTTGACGGAAAAACGGAGCTCGTTTTCTTCCCTGGTGGGGGACGAGGAGGCGGTCTAACTTCAGACCGATATATTGCCGACATTCTGCTGGAACATGTCGTTCCTTATGCAGGATATGTCGGTGATAACTTCATCCTGATGCACGATAACGCCCGTTGTCACACTGCACGTGCCACAGATGAATTCCTAGATGAAGTCGGTATCGCCACATTAGACTGGCCAGCCCTCAGCCCCGACTTGAATCCCATTGAGCACTTCACTTCACTCAAGTGTTGATGAGCTGAAATCGGCTTTGGTGGAGGAGTGGGAAAGTATCCCACAAGATTCTATCAGGAAGCTGATTAGGTCAAAGTGGAATCGTCTTGGAGCTGTTATTAGGGCTAGAGGAGGAAACACAAAATTTTGAATACAAATAATCAAGAACAATTAAAGATTTTTCGCAAATTTTTTGTTATTTTTTTCCAGATCCCCATTTACCTATTGCTTCACTTTTTCCTTACTCCTTCACTTAAACCACGATAGCTCCTAAAATACGTCAAATTTAAATGAAAATGGTATTAATTTAAAGGCTACAGTATAATCTTTAACATGGTAACATTTTCATTAACCTCCATTGGTTATTTAATTCTTAAGATCGCTCGTAGCAAATCACAAGTAGGTGATTCCATAGTTTTGCGAGCGAGTGTAGTTCTTACACATAGTGCACATAACTAGGTTTTAAACTGTTGCACAATGTGGGGGCATTATGCAACAGTTTCTAACCTGTACTATAATTGAGTCTGATCAAAATTATATCATTATTTACAAACATATAATCTCTAGTCTCGTCGTCGAACATGTCCACAGTTAAACGTTGCACAACAACAGTAAATGAGAGCAATACAGATGCTAACATACGATGACGACGACCAGGCAGTTAACACGTTATGTAATAAGCACTGATTGGAATAGTTATGCATGCCACATGCCGTAAAAGTACTACCCATATTCCGGGATTAAAAGAGACAATAAATGTCAGAATCCTGCAGGCGAATTCATTCTAATTCAAGGTGTATGTTCGTTACATTGGTCTACCTGTTTCGGTGTAAGTCATGAGTAGTGCTACAAGGTCTTTAGGCGCCTGATGACATTGACACAACAAGATAGCGGCTCTGGTTCCGATTTTGACCACGCGCCAAAAGAGCCTTGTAGCGTTGTGTGAGTGAGAAGCCGCGATATGTACTCACTGCTGGCGTCCTGCTTGCCCTTGGTGGCGGCCAGCTTGTCCTCGGCCGACGCGAACTGCTCCGACACCAGCTGCGCTAGACCTGCCCCCCAACACGACACCCAACGTCAACATATGACAATCGACACTCAACTTACTATACAAACTGTGGCTCTGATGCGGTGTGCACCGACTTGACGGTTACTACGTTAAAATCGCAGGTCAAAAATATTTTTCGGAAAACATGAGAGCTGTCATATTATTTTGCGAAATTAAGCCTGGAGAAAACTATCGGAAGCGAACTAAGTCGCCGCTGTAATGCTCGTTTTCACCAAAACTAGACGACACGTCAATTAATGCTTAAATTAAAGCGCGTTATTGAAATTTCTATGCTCGGCTCAGCACCAATCGTTGAAAATCCAACAGTGCAATCATATTTTAGCATTATTTTGGAGTCTGGTTTTAGTGAAACAGGGTATAAATCGCAAATCATACAATCTGAACTATCGCGATGGTCGATTGCACATTATATTTTTGTAAACAGAGGGTCTACTCTCTAAGTCCGTCAACGAAAATACGAGCCCGACGTGTACGTGATATGGAGTATTCGGGAGTAGACATCCAGAGGCAGAGCATTCTCTCATTAGTCTCTAAATCGAAACCCACTTCCAGTTAGATAACGGCGTAAGAGCTAATAAGAAGGTTTAAAACCTGTTTTTTATTGTTTTTATTCGGCTTCATTAGAAATATTTTTACATCTTCTTTTGTTTTAAGTTCTATGTGTCATCTCATGTGTGCACGAAACCGAATAAATATTTTATAAAATTTTCAATATTTGTTTGCGTCTATTCATGGAAAATGTGATCGTTCACGGTGACTCTTAGTTTTTGTGCAGATGTAACATGTCCTTTGTTACTGACAAGGTCAGCATCAACCAGTTACTTACGTTCGATAGTTTTTTCGGGCTTTAATTTCGCAAACAAGTTTAGATAAAACGAGCGCCATGATAATCCAGTCGGTACGCCACAGAATCAGCGCCAACACTGTTCTACTGTGTGAAAGCTTGCACGTTGAAATTATCTAAACAAGAAACTTCAACCAAAAGACTGTTTGTCGAATAATAAATGCCAATATTCGTTAGATGATGTTTTGAATTTTGTGGACATGCAGTTATGAATGGGGTCCAGTTTTAGTTTAGTCACACGAATGGCATGAAATAATTAGTTACGTTCGTAATACACTTATAAACCTGTAGTGCCAATACACAATTACGTTGACCAGGATATATCAAACACCGACAACACGGACAAGTCACAAGACCTCCACCTGCCTCTCTTGATGTTTACTGTGCCACAACAGTTACAGTTATTAAGCTTGTGTTTTCTAAGAAAGAGTTGCCGTCTGTGTAGCGGCCACAATATGACGGTGGCACTTTGAAATCACGGTGTCAAAAAACGTTCTCTAAATTGGGATGATGACAATTATATTATTTTTGTCTCAAAAGACTGTTTGTTTCCAAATAGCGCACACTATATTACAAAAAGTGTAAAAGCTTAAAAAATTGCCAAGTTATAAACGTTTTAAGATACTTGTTAGACAAGGACAGCACTATCTTAGAAGTGACGTCACGGCTATGTAACTTCTTACTAGCGCCGTACATTGTCAGTATCGCGTGACAACGACGGCAATAATCCCCTCCAAAAACTTTTAAAGCGTGTATCTTCTTCAAATTTACACCGATTTAACGGATTTTTTCGATTATCTCATTTTAACTAGGCCTTCTTTGAAGTTACATTATTTTTATGAACATTTTTAATATTAGTCATCATCCCAATTCCCCGTCATTGTGCGGCGTTGTGACGGCACCGCTTTCCTAAGAAACTCTAGCTCTAGGTTACAGCTTGGGGCGTCTCATACGTCTAATGACTGACGGGCAAACTGTTGAATTCAGTACAAGATTCTGAACCCTTAGCGTTAACATTTTTGGTCGATTATTTCAAAAACTTTCGGCGCTTCCATACATTTTGATCGTGTAGGTATTATACTTTTGTGTGAACAGCCTTTTTAGTTGTATAATCGACGATAATTGGGGCGCTGGAATCTTGTGCTAAAATTATGGAAACAGTCTTTGCGTCGATATCGCTAACACCAGGAGTAGTGTGTGTACGTACTGTAGACGGCCTGTCCGGGCGGCGGCCGGTAGTCGGCTGCGGGCCGCACGTCCAGCGCGCGCCACGCAGACACCAGCGCCGGCTCCATGCTGCTGCCCGACGGCCTGCGGAGGCACGGAACTCAAGTAGGCCATTCTAAGGCACGTTTGAACGTCCACATTTACAAGAAAATATAACTAAAAGATGAAGAATGGAGTTATTCCACAGTATTTTTTTTGTTGTATACATTATAACGATGCCCCAGTCCCAGATGTAGTGTAGTGTACCTGTAGATGGCGAGGTTGCCGGTGTGCGAGGCCACGGCCAGCAGCGCGTGCTGGTGCGGGTTGAGGTAGGCCAGCGCCGTGATGCGGCCCCACGCACAGCTTGTACCGTGCCCCAGTCCCAGATGTAGTGTAGTGTACCTGTAGATGGCGAGGTTGCCGGTGTGCGAGGCCACGGCCAGCAGCGCGTGCTGGTGCGCGTTGAGGTAGGCCAGCGCCGTGATGCGGCCCCACGCACAGCTTGTACCGTGCCCCAGTCCCAGATGTAGTGTAGTGTACCTGTAGATGGCGAGGTTGCCGGTGTGCGAGGCCACGGCCAGCAGCGCGTGCTGGTGCGCGTTGAGGTAGGCCAGCGCCGTGATGCGGCCCCACGCACAGCTTGTACCGTGCCCCAGTCCCAGATGTAGTGTAGTGTACCTGTAGATGGCGAGGTTGCCGGTGTGCGAGGCCACGGCCAGCAGCGCGTGCTGGTGCGCGTTGAGGTAGGCCAGCGCCGTGATGCGGCCCCACGCACAGCTTGTACCGTGCCCCAGTCCCAGATGTAGTGTAGTGTACCTGTAGATGGCGAGGTTGCCGGTGTGCGAGGCCACGGCCAGCAGCGCGTGCTGGTGCGCGTTGAGGTAGGCCAGCGCCGTGATGCGGCCCCACGCACAGCTTGTACCGTGCCCCAGTCCCAGATGTAGTGTAGTGTACCTGTAGATGGCGAGGTTGCCGGTGTGCGAGGCCACGGCCAGCAGCGCGTGCTGGTGCGCGTTGAGGTAGGCCAGCGCCGTGATGCGGCCCCACGCACAGCTTGTACCGTGCCCCAGTCCCAGATGTAGTGTAGTGTACCTGTAGATGGCGAGGTTGCCGGTGTGCGAGGCCACGGCCAGCAGCGCGTGCTGGTGCGCGTTGAGGTAGGCCAGCGCCGTGATGCGGCCCCACGCACAGCTTGTACCGTGCCCCAGTCCCAGATGTAGTGTAGTGTACCTGTAGATGGCGAGGTTGCCGGTGTGCGAGGCCACGGCCAGCAGCGCGTGCTGGTGCGCGTTGAGGTAGGCCAGCGCCGTGATGCGGCCCCACGCACAGCTTGTACCGTGCCCCAGTCCCAGATGTAGTGTAGTGTACCTGTAGATGGCGAGGTTGCCGGTGTGCGAGGCCACGGCCAGCAGCGCGTGCTGGTGCGCGTTGAGGTAGGCCAGCGCCGTGATGCGGCCCCACGCACAGCTTGTACCGTGCCCCAGTCCCAGATGTAGTGTAGTGTACCTGTAGATGGCGAGGTTGCCGGTGTGCGAGGCCACGGCCAGCAGCGCGTGCTGGTGCGCGTTGAGGTAGGCCAGCGCCGTGATGCGGCCCCACGCGCGCCGCCACGACCCCACGCACAGCTTGGCCGCCGTGCCCCAGTCCCAGATCCTACCAATGTACAAACAACGTTTCAGAAACGTTTCAGAATCTGCATTTGTTTACATCACAAATGACAAAACACAGTTTATAAAACGCCACGGACACAACAATGTAACCTTTGTTTTTATATTCAAAGTAGAATTAGTTATTGGATTGGTAGTACAAAGAAAACCAATGCCTGTGGTTTAGAAAATAGTCATTCTCTATCATTTCCGGTTGTAAATTGAGGTTGAATAAAACAACCAATGCTTTGGATTATAACTAACAAGAATTTAATTGTATTCATTATAATTAATCATTTTTAACTTAACATTGACATAAAATAAATATTATACACCCCATGGGTATGTTACAGCGCGGCAGCGATAGAAAAATTATAATCGTAAGAACTGTTTTTTCACCTGTGATAAACAATAAATAAATGAATATGATTATATAGAGAACACGTTTATTTAGTTAGTAGTGTTACCCCCAATGAATTAATTAATGAAATGCACCCACCCCAGCGTTTGTCCCTTCTACGTTCTACCCCTGTTTTTTAATTGCGATTTTTACATTATTCTGTTCGATCAAATTTAAATTGATACTAATCGTTGTTAAAAATGTCGTCGGCTAATGTGCTTAAATGTAATAATTGTAATTTCGTGGTTAATGAACTGTTAACGTTTGTGCAACAGAAACATGAAGTGATGGACAGTGAAAGCCTAGTGAGGATATGTAGTTCTGCCTTTTCAACAGAGGACATCGAAAAAGCTAAGTCATTACTGTTTCAATCTGTTTCTTCTGGTATACGTCAAATAAAACGTAAAAACGAAGAAGGAAAAAGCAAGAAAGACCTCTTTGATATTATAGAAGTTTTTAAGAATGTAGACCCTGAGAAGATTCCTATTTTCGTAGCTCATGATTTAAACAAACTACCTCCAATTACGTTTGATCATGTAGACGTCAGTAGACTTTTAAAGATATCGTTATCCTACAAAACGAGATCAAATTGTTTAAAAGTACGTATGTAACTGTAGACCAGCTGTTACAAACAAAGCAGGAATTGTTAAAACTTAACGCTGACGGTGGTGTGTGCGCTGTGACTCCTGACAGTTTGAATAAAACTATTATGCAGGATGACTATAGGAACATTAACCTAAGGAGAGGTGCATCATGTATGCAAGCTAGCTTTGCCTATGATAGCCGACCTTTCTCTTCCGCACTTGTCGTCAATATCGTTGAGATCTCCGAAGCGAATAAATAGTACGAATGTTGAGCCTGACGAGCATGAGTGTGATTGTTCGTCCCCTTTACACGGTAGCATTGATGTTGTGGCTGAGTGTGATAAAGCTGTTTCGTTTGCACCGAATAATCAAACAGTGCGGCAAGAGGTTGGTATGAGCACTATGAGCGAGGGGTCGGCTGCGGGGGTGCGAGAAAGACAGAGCATATGGTGTGTGAGAAATTGAAGCCCACTTGCAAGTCGAGTGGTGTGACAGCCGTGGCGCCTAGCAACAGCTGTTTGCCTGAGTCTCACTCGTTTGCAGATATTGCGCGTGCGCCAGGTGAATGGAAACAACCAATGAATGACGGTGAATGGACGGAGGTACAGAGAAACAGGCATAAAAATAGGTTTATAGGACAAAAAGGCGTAGCTGTTACCACGCCACAGTGTAAGTTTAAGGCTGCATATGTGAGACTCCCTTTGTTTATAAACAATGTTGACAAAGGAACTTCACCTGCAGACATTGCTAGTTATATTATGACTAAAACACAAGTTTGTGTAACCTTGGAGAAAATTATAATGAAGCAACATAAGGAGTACGATGCTTATAAGATACTAGTCCCTAGGCACAAGTTGGCTACGTTCATGGACGACCGTATTTGGCCTGAAGGGATATCTTTTCGGCGTTTCATAGACTTTGGAAATCGAAGACACATTTATAAAAATCAAAATGGACACTCAACAACTAGAAAGACCCTCACTTAGCAGTTTTATCTCCTTTAACTGTAAGTCATAAGTACGCTCTGTGGACTATGTAAGAACCCTGTGTCGTCGAGCAGACATAATAGCCCTACAGGAGACGTGGCTGTTCCCGCACGACTTGCCGATCCTTGGAACAATCGACCAAGACTTTGACTACTGTGGCAAATCGGCTATAGACTCGTCTGCGGGCCTAGTACGAGGCAGACCGTATGGCGGTGTTGCTCTGCTCTGGCGTAAAACTGCGTTTAGTTCGGTGACAGTGATCCCGTGCAATAGTGTGCGTCTCACGGCAATTAAGGTAGTTGTGTGCGATCGATCCTTTGTAATAATAACTGTGTACATGCCGGTGAACTCCATTGAGAACTTAATAGAATTTACCGACTGTCTTAGTGAAATAAGTGCTTTAATTGAAAACACCGAAGTTGCGAATGTGTACATTTTAGGAGACTTTAATGCTAGTCCTTGTGCGGTGTTTGGAAAGGAACTTCTAAAGTTCTGTAACGAGCAGCAATGGGTATGTGCGGATATAGAAAAGTTAGGAATTTCATCGGGGACCTTTACTTTCGTTAGTGAAGCCCACGGCAGCACAAGCTGGCTTGACCATTGTGTGGTGACGGAGTCTGCGTGGCAGTCCGTACTGAGTGTGAGGGTGCTCTATGATTGTACTTGGTCTGACCACTATCCCCTAGAAGTATGTTGTAGTCTTTCTGTAATGAAACCACAGTTACTAATACTTGAAGAATCCCCTAATGGCATACTGTGGGCCAATAGGGATGAGCAACAAAAACTACTTTATAGTAAGATATGCAATGATCACTTTAGAAAGGTAGATTTTCCATCGGAATTGTCGGAATGCTGTGACGATTTATGTAACAATAAAGATCATAGAATAGTAGTAGACAAAATGTACAAGGATATTGTTGCGACTATGTGTGAAGCGGCAGTGGTTAGTTCGAATTGCAGAGTTACTATAACTAAACGAAAACGTGTTGTATTAGGCTGGAATAGACATGTTCGTGGTGCTCACGAGGTTGCCAGGGTAAACTTTCAAACCTGGTTACTATACGGTAGGCCTGCAAGTGGACCTATCTATAATAACATGGTGGAGTCTCGACGTCTTTTTAAATCCAAAATAATATGGTGTCAAAGTAACGCAGAGGAAATTAAAATGGATATTCTCGCATCACACCACGCAGACAAAAAATTTAAAAGCGTTTGGAAAGGCACGAGAGAACTTAACAGTAATCCCACTGTCCCTCTAAATGTTAACGGAGTAACTGAGCCTCGAGACATTGCGAACATGTTTAAAAGTCTTTTTCAGATAGAACCTCCTTCCTGTGTGCCGGGTATGCTCAATGCTGGTGAAATCAGGGAAAATTCGCTTGGGCAGGCAGTATTACCAGCTTTTACTGCTAAGCATATATCAACCGTTATAAAGCATATGACGAGGGGTAAGTCCCCAGGTCACGATGGAATTAGTATTGAACATATGCAGCATGCGGGGGTTCACCTGCCAAGGCTACTGGCTATGTTTTATACATTTTGTGTAAGACACTCATATTTGCCGGATGAATGTATGAAGACCGTGGTTGTGCCAATAATCAAAAATAAAACTGGTGATGCGTCAGACAACAGCAATTATAGGCCCATTTCACTAGCTACTACCGTGGCGAAAGTGCTGGACAGTCTGCTTGATCGTATTTTGAACAGCCACATAAAGCTGAATGACGCGCAGTTCGGTTTTAGACGCGGGCTATCAACAGAAACGGCAGTTGTATGCCTCAAGCACACTGTCCGGTACTACACTGATAGAAAAACTCCAGTCTATGCCTGTTTTTTAGACCTTTCGAAAGCTTTCGATTTGGTGTCCTATGGTGTGCTATGGTACAAAATGAGGACAGAAACCAGCCTCCCTGAAGAAGTCGTTAGAATTTTTGATTATTGGTACAACAACCAAGTTAATGTCATTAAGTGGGCGTGTGCGACCTCCGATGCGTACAGACTGAAGTGTGGAGTAAGACAAGGAGGTTTAACCTCGCCTCGTCTCTTCAATCTGTACGTAAATGGGCTCATCGAGAGACTCAGCAACACCAATGTCGGCTGCTCCATAGACGGAAAATTTGTAAACAACATCAGCTACGCTGACGATATGGTGTTATTGGGCCCCTCCATAAGCGCCGTACGTAAACTCCTTGCTATATGTGTGGAATACGCCGGGGCTCATGGGCTCAGGTATAATGTAAAGAAGAGTGAGCTATTGGTGTTCCAATCACCAGGCCATAAGGTCATGAACGTACCACCCGTCCTCATAGACGGTATTTCTTTACCCAGAGTTTCGCGATTCAAGTACCTGGGCCACTGGGTCTCGGATGACCTCTCGGACCACGAGGACATTGAGAGGGAGCGCCGGGCGTTGGCTGTCCGATGCAATATGTTGGCTCGTAGATTTGCACGCTGCTCTAAGGCAGTAAAAGTAACTTTGTTTCGGGCGTTTTGCCAATCTTTTTATACGTGCAGTCTATGGGTCAATTATACGCAGAAGACAATCAACGCCCTGCGCATTCAGTATAACAATGCCTTTAGGATGCTGTTGCGGCTGCCGAAGCACTGCAGCGCGTCAGGCATGTTTGCCGACTCTCGCATCGATGGCTTTCATGCCATCCTTAGAAAAAGAACGGCATCTTTGCTTAGTCGAGTCCGCGGCAGTGGCAACGGCATTCTTAGAGTTGTGGCTGGCAAAATGGACTGTCCATCAATGTGGCATTGTGTGCAGTTGCATGTCGATAAGAACCGGTATCGGATCTTATCTACTGTATGATTATTGTGCCATGTATATCATTTGTTACTAACATAATTTTTAAGTATACTAACATAAATATGGATCACTTGTGTCTGAATTAAATAAATAAATTAAAAATTAAATTAATCTTCAACACTGGAGTAGGGATGAGAACGAAGCCGGCTTCCTTTCTCTCACTCTCTATACAGTTTTCGCAACTTTTTTATTTGTGTCTCGATCGTAGCAGTGCCTGTTATACGTATTATCATTATTTATTTATTCACAAAATCAAACGATTTCAATTAAAATTAATAAACTTTTCTTACAGCCAATTACGGATTTACAATTTAGTACCTACACTTATTTTATGCACAGAAACAAACAGGATGACAGGCTAGCTCCATACAAACATACCAATATGTGCAGTGTGCAGGTGTGCAGTGTGGGTGAGTGTGCAGGAGTGTGTGTGTTATTGAGTTGTAATGGTGTTTGGATAACTTATTCAATAATATTTAGAACTGTTGGCAATTCGTCGCACACAGAAGTTACTAAGAGTTTTCTGAATATACCTTTCTTGGTGTTAAATATGTCAAGATGAGAGAATTTCTTGTTAAAGTTTCTTAATAACCTACCAATCTAGAATTTTAAGCATAGGTTGTTTGTTTTACGTCATCATATCATCTTAATTTTTCAGTGCAACTCTTTTTCAACTATAACAACTATTTTTCAGGGCTATTATTATTCAATAATATTTTCTTAATCTAATTTGTAAAATTTTCGGGTCACACACTTTCTAAAAAAAACTCATTCGAAACGGCTCGGCCGATTCTTATGTTTTTTTTTTTGTAAATTCAGAAGGTTTGAGAATAAAACGTAAACTATATAAAAAAAAAGAAGCAAAACAACGATTGCGGGGTCATCTAGTATCTATATATTATATAAAAGGAATCCGTGACTGATTGGGTGATCTATGCACGCATAGCTCAAACCACTGAATGGAAGGCTGAAAGTTGGCACACAGATCGTTATTACGACGTAGGCATCCACTAAGAAGGGGTATTTGGAAATGCGACCTTTATGGGGGTGAAAACTGGGGATTTTGTTTGTATTAAAAATGTAAAAATAAATCTTATTCCTTGACATAACTCAAGAAATAAGATTTTTTCTCACACAACTTGAAACTTGGCACGAATTTATATCTAAATAAATTATAAAGCTTGTAATTTTCTACGTTACTCAACTCAAAAGCGATTGGACGCCAGTGTCTCAAAGTTTGTATGGAAGCATTTTAACGCGAGGTCCGATGAACTCGAAACTCAGTGTTTATACTTAACATAAAAAATAAAGAATAACGTGTATCAGGGTTTTTCAAAAATTGTGGGGGTTATATTTTTAAGGGGATGATTAATTTACTGCTGGGTTTGAATAATCTTTAGTTTAACTTATGGAAAAAATAAAGGGGGGGGGGGGGGAGAGTCTAAGTCAAATAATTTATTTCAAATAGGCACTGAAAGGCACTTTTGAACGTCAACATTTTGTAGCGTTGTAGTCGATTTCCTACAGATCAACTAAAACGCATATCACTAGTTACGGTTCACAAGAGTGCCATCCCTAAATCTTTCAAATTCCCACCACGTCACTCGGTGTCGTGGTATGGATTGGGCAAGAAATATCCCTGCTGGACGCCTAACGTTCCCCCCCCTGATTTCAGAGGCCGCTCTAGTAGTATTCGCCGACCAAGGCATATCTTAATCGCCCCCGATGACGCCACTACCCTTCTCCAGGAGAGTAGTAAGGCCACCAGCACCCTAATTAAGCCCAAAACCCGATCGCCGTCCTACCCGAGGCCCGCCGCGACGCCCAAATCCACGCCCCTCCCGACCCTTGCTCGAGCCAGCCCGCGTCGCTGAGCCTGTAGCTTTAAATTCGTCCCAAAATAACACCAATCCTGTGATCCAGCTAGTCATTTGCTGCCCTCTTCCAGCGACGCCCTAAGCCGGGGTTCGTACCCCACAGGGGGTGCCCTTAGCGTGTAGTCGCTTAGTTTTTAGTTAGCGTTTAAGTCCTGGCTGGAGGCCTTAATTTATTGGGGCAACCACAGGCAAGTCCGCTTAAGCAGACGACAACCCAATAGGTTGACTTGCGAGATGCCAAACAAACAAACAAAACCTAACGTTCCCTTTCCTTCGCATCAAGCAGATCAAGCAGTAAGTTTAAATAACCCCGAGATAAACGGGTAAGTGCTCAGTGTGATTGCCTTTACTCTTAATTGTGTCCTGTCAGATCGCTCTCTATGTATTTCTGTCTGCGCGGTCTGGCAGCTTATGTAATTGTTCTCGGCAGCCCCCCTATGACTGTCGAGAAAGCTATTAACCGATAGTGGCTTCTGCCACATCACCTGTCACCATTACTGCACCTCTGTGAATGCGTGCGCATGCTTCTCCCATTCTTCGCTTTGCTTGTCTCGCCGCGCTGCGCCTTGCTGTTCGCTTAAATCGCGTGGCCACGCGGCGAGGGACCTCCGAGAATGCCAGCGGCATGTGCACGACATAACCTAAAATTGTAAGCCGCCACTATGGGTGAGTCTTCCTCCATCCACCTTGCTTTGGGCTTACGGCTGGGAGACGCACACTTCGACGGCGGTTTGCAGTCCTGGCACAACGCTTACGGAAGCACCCGCCTCTCGCTGATTCCAGGGTTCTAGTATTAGGCTACCTGCTATTATCCTGCCTACTGCTGACTGACGTCATCGCTGCCCGCCCTGTGACCTCACGCCGGACCTCGTGCTGCGGCGTAGCCAAGCCCAGGGCAGTAACGTTCTCTTCTACTAACTACAGTGACCAGTGAACCAGTACTCTAGAGACCTTTAAACCCACTACCCTGAATTCTGTGTCTCGTTAAATAAATGTGTAAAGTGACATTTGGTTTCATTCCTTATCTCTACCAAGAAACCCACTTGCCACAATTTACATTTAAATAGAATTGATTCTAGGCGCCCCTTCCAAAAGATAGTTTCGTATGGAGAAGGGGCAAGAAACTCCACCGTTAGTTACTCTTTTAGAATGTTTTACAATATATTTTTTAAAATACTTTACCACGAATAGTTAAAAATAATTTAAAATAAGCAAAGCCCAATAAATAAATCACGTGATAGGTACATGGTGATAATACGTGAGAAAATATGTGAAATATTTACAATCATATGATTTTCCTAAACAATTAACTAGGATTATGTCAGGGTGTGAGTAAACGTCGTCAAGTCGGAATCGGGTGATCAAGTCATAATAATTAACAGAAAAATTAAAAATAATCTTTACCATGTATTAAAAAAATACACGCATTTAAGACAAAAGGAGACAGACAGCGGCGAGGTATCTTAAAAGAGGGAAGCCGAAGAAAAATGAAAACGGCTGGGTGCGTGTGGGACCACCCACAATGAAGGTTTCCGTAGTTGACATAGATGTCTCACAAAATCAACTTAACATTGTAGTATAAAACATGGTCTCCCGTACATCGATATACGTCACGGTCAACTTTCCAACAGCAAATGTATGTTTGTAATAATCGAGTCGATAAGAAATGAGTTGTATGAAGCCTTCGCCACTGGTACATGTAGTCCTGTACAGTACAGTGCGTCTGGTACCTACCCGAAGTTGTCCTTGGAGGCGACGGCGGCGTGCTGCTCGTAGGGATGGAACAGCACCACGGCGGGCGGCAGCGGGCAGCGCGAGTGGAAGGCCTGCGTCTCCAGACGAGACACGCGCGCGCGCAGCAGGCCTGCAACACGGCCACAATTGTGATGATGTTTGTATGTATTTAAATCACAACATAAGGGCGAGGACGGCGAGGACAATTTGACACATCGTTTTGAAAAGTATGGTTCCTCTGTTTGTGTCTCACCGGCGGCCTCCTTCCTGAGGCTGCGGTTGCGCGCGTACCGCCACACGCGCTCGTGGTGCGGCCGGCTCTCGCAGTCCGAGCGCCAGCTGTCGCCGCCCTCGGGCCGCGCGAAAGCCGACGATGCCCACTCTACGAACTGTGTCGTCACTATTGCCTTCTTCGCTGGTTGACCTGCACAAAAAAAAATTAAAGACATTTATTTTAGTAGACTGAGGATCTGTATTTTTGAACGTCAAAAGTTACGAAACACAGCCTCATTTGTCAGAATAACTTAGCGGTCATTTCGTCATGGCGATTAATTGTCACAAAATAAGAGTGCGAAATAACACAGGACCACACAGAACACTAAGCGATTTAGGAATGAAATCATATAAAATCAGCATTTCCCACTGGAATATGGTACCAAGACAAAGAGTATGCCTATGTCTTTCCCCAGGATGCTATCCTCCGAAATTTTATCGAAATCCGTCGTGAGATTTAGGCGTGAAAAGGTAACACACAGACAGAGTTTCTTTCGAATTTATTATGCAAGTACAGTCAACAACTCGGACAGCTCTTTTTTTTTTTTGGGTGGGAAATCATCAAATGACTTCTCCCGCTCTGGGTGGAGCGGGAGGGCGTGTCAGACTTTTATTGACTAAAACCCACCCGTGTTCCTTCAGTAGCCTGTGCCAGGGCCACGGTTTTCTCTTTAGAATAACCCGCGACCCGGAGGCGTCGGCCCTATCGGACCCCGTCACTTTGTGCTGACATCTCTTTGAGGCGCGCGTGGAACACAACGCGCCGTCGACCCGGGCCTGGTCCTTACGGGACGGCGAGCTACCCATTGCTCGCCGTCCGCAAGCCCGCGCCTACGGTGGCCGGGAACCTGCAGGCGACTCCCGACTGCCCACGGCGTCTCCTGCGGCGGCTAGTGGGGGCGTGAGGGCGCAAGGCTCTCTCCCTCAGGCGCTCCGCCTCCTCCTTCGCGAGCATTCCTGCTTCGCAGAAGGAGGTGACGGCTTTCCATTCCCTCTCGCTCCGTACCATGGCCTGGACCAGGGCCGGACGCCAGAGATCGCCGCCGCCAATCGCCTCCGCGAGGACACTGCGGTGCTCCGCCCAAGCTGGGCATACCTCCACTGTATGCTCCACCGTGTCCTCCAGGCGATCCACTCAATGCTGACACCCGGGCGTTTCCTCCCGCCTTATGCGAAACAGGAACCTGCCGAAACAACCGTGTCCGGTGAGGACCTGTGTCAGGCGGAAGGTGAGGACGCCGTGGCGCCTCTCCAACCACTCCTCAAAGAGGGGACTTACCGCCGCTATTGTGGCGTGCCCAGCACTGGGTTGCGACAATCGCACCCTCCATGTCGCCATGAGATCCCGCCGGAGCCCTGTCCGCTGTACCGTGATTTCTCGCGGCAGCGGAGTTACACCCCGGCGTTTTGCCTCCTCGCGCCACTCCCATACGTACGCGAGGGCTTTTGCCTCCAGATCCCATGGCGGCAATCCGGCAAGGAGGCTCGCCGCCTCGCAGGAGACCGTGCGGTATCCCCGGACCAGCCGGACGGCCATGACCCTTTGGGACGCGTTCAACCGGCGGGCCGGTCGGCGCCTCAAAGAACGCGCCCACACCGGTGCCCCGTAAAGGGCCATGGACCGCACGACTCCCGCGTAGAGCCTCCGGCAGGAGGCGTTTGGACCCCCTAGATTGGGCCGGAGCTGCCTCAAGGCAGCCCCAGCCCGCTCCAGTCTGGGAGCCAAACGTCGAAAATGCTCCACGAAGTTCCACCGGCTGTCGAGGACGAGTCCCAGGTACTTCATCGTCGACTCGACGCCGATGTGAACCCCTCCCGCCGTTATCTGGGAACCTGACAGCGGCGCGTTCCGAGGACCATGAAAACACATGGCCTCGGACTTGTGCAGGGCCACATCGAGTCCCAACTGCCGGATTCTCTCGACGATTGTCGCAACCCCGAGTGTCGCTTGTTCGGCCGCCTCCTGGTGCGACCTCCCCTGTGCCAGGACCAGCGTGTCGTCAGCGTAGCACACCACGCTGACGCCATTCGGGAAGTCGGCGCGAAGCACCCAGTCGTAACCGATATCCCACAGAAGCGGCCCCAGATCCCTGTGGGACACCGCACGACATCTCTCGCCGGTTCCACTCTCCCCGGTGACCGGGGTAGATGACGGCCCTTTCCGTCAAATAGGCCTCGACCACGCGACAGAGGTAGGTCGGCATCCGGTGATACCGCAATGCCTCCCTGATGCAACTCCAGGGCAGGGTGTTGAAGGCATTGGCGATGTCTAGAGACACCGCCAAGACGACCCCCACCCCGGGCCACAGTATCCCCCGTCGTGAGGGCTCGCACGCGCATGATGGCGTCCACCGTAGATTGCCCCCTGCGGAAACCAAACTGGCTCTCCGCCAAATTCGGCCCCACCCGTACCAGCCGCCCGACGAGGCGGTTTGCAATAACTCTTTCGAAGAGCTTGCCCACCTCGTCGAGCAGCACGATGGGCCGGTAAGCGGACGGAGCGTCCGCAGGGCGCCCCGGCTTCTTAATGAGGACCAGTTTTCCCGTCTTCCAACGAAGTGGGAACTGGCCCTCCTCCAAGCATGCGCTTAGGAGCCCCATAAGTCGAGGTCCGAGAGCCTCCAAGGCCAGGACCCAGGCTTTTCCAGGTAAGCCGTCGGGTCCTGGGGCGGTATTTTTAGCACTAAGCCTACGTACCGCCACTCTCAGCTCTACCTCGGTCAACTCTGACAGCTCGGCAATAACATCTGATTTCATAATTGATCCAATAACATTATGATGGCAAATGTATGTGATAATTCGTGGAAGCCAAAAGACATCTGGCAGCACAAATATGTGACATCGAAGGAAAACCAAAGCTATGTGGCGAGACAAGCGACTGCAAAATATAGGATCTTGAGGCTGCATCAGCTTCAAAATTATGTGTCAATCAAATATATGAACAGTCACCAAAAATGATATGAAACCGATTCGAAAACATCCATTGGTTTTTACTAAACTTCAACCGACGACCCTGGTTACTTATTTATTTCGTTATTTATAGTACATGGAGGATTTACAGCTAATAAAAACAGACAAAAAAGGAGACCATAGTCAACAGAAAGCCTGTAAATAAATTACACATCGTTTTCAACTCGTTGTAACTAATACTTTATCGATTGTGTGGTCCGAAATAAAGAACATACATTATTATTATGATAAAAGAGTACTCACTAGAATTAGAAGAGGTGCTGTCGCGCAGGTCCCTGTCGCGGATGGCCACCGAGTCCTCGGAGATGGTGTGCGGCAGGCCCGCCTTGCTGCGTCGGCTACCTGTGCACACACACGACTGTGTTATGAGATATGAACATTATGATGAGAGAGATGAATTAAGGTCTGTAGTACTAGCCCAGGAAAGGCTGGCGTGACGACTTAGATGCGTTCATGGGAAATTGGCCGAAGAAGGCAACGCACAGGAAAGAGTGGAAAGTTATGGGGAAGACCTATCAAGTGTCATGTGTTTATTTCGAGGTTCATACAATCCCACAAAATTATTGTAAGATTTTCCTTTCCTTTCTCTCCTGTTGGCTGTCATGTGATCTTACACTGCCCTTTCATTCACATCATCCCTCACACAGTTCATGCATCAGATGTGGTCGTCAGTAGCAAATCACTAGCTTGCTTCTTGTGACTTTATCGCCATGGGCATGAGGCTTAACGCAGGCGTGCAGTGAGCAACAAATTAGTGGTGTATGGTCAGTTCCAAAGTGCCTGATGAAAATGTTAACAAATGGATCAGAAAACGTACCTGTGCCTGCCAATTTGTAGTGCAACTTGCAAATTCAGTGCTTTGATTCGATTATTCTTATACTTACTTACACCAGAATCCTAATTGTAAATTACCTTAACCTAAATTTTCGTCCATAATTTTTCAATTTAATCATGTTATTAAAACATTAATTGTTTGAAAAAGTGGTGATAAATTAAGTTGAAAAATACTTAATACAGATTAAAATGTTACAAACTCATTTTAGTGAGTGACAACAGGTTTCGTTTAGACTTTAATCAGATAATTTTGGACAGACAGTAGTTGATAGATAAATAGAAATGTAGAAGTAATTACATAGGGTGACACAATGGACGGTCTTATCGCTAAAATCGACGACAACTTTTAAAGATAACCTTAGGATGGAGGACAGACAGTATTGCAGATGGTCGATAGTACCTGCAAGGTCCTGGTGTGGCACGACCGCTGCGGGACATCTCCAGCTCACGCCCCACGCTGTCCACCTGCCCACAACACTGCACATGGTCGGTAGTACCTGCTGGTAAGGTCCTGGTGTGGTCGTGGTGCGCGAGCGGCGAGGAGCGCGTGTTGGGCGAGGGCGGCAGCGACGACGGCTCCTTGCTGCCGCTGCGGGACATCTCCAGCTCACGACCCACGCTGTCCACCTGCCCACAACACGAACATTCACACACATATATACGTCACATTTAAAGAAAGAAAGAAATGAAAAATGCGTTTATTGGCATAACACCACAAAAAAAAAAAAAAATATAAAAAACAGAAAGCAAATATAGTAATGCCAAAAGGGCCTCAGCTCAGCATAGTGTCAGATGACAACACAAGGTGATATCTGACGCTGGTTTTCAGCTGCAACCCATGAGTGCCATACGCCAGAATACTAAAACACAGAGAAGTGTGTGCCAGTTTTAATGACATACATGTGTGCGTGTGAGTGTGTGTTCGAAACATCCGCCTCTAAAACCAAGTGAGAAGAAGTAACTACAACAACCTCGTTAAGTGGGCCGGGCTGCCTCGACGGTACGGTAGTAGGATGAATGTTAAGCTCCAACTCAAAGCATTTATTTCAAATAAACCAATTACAGGCACTTTAACATGGTCAAAAAGTCGGTCAGTCAGAAAGATGAAGCTAGTTGCCCATTCCAAAGCGTAGTAGGTTCCTATGGAGAGAACGGACAAGAAACTCCACGGACACACTTTTGAATTTTAATATTGTTAAAAAGAGTTGAAATGTATTCAATTTTCACTAGACATGAAATAATATCTCTTCAAGGCAAGGTACTCTACGTTGGAGTATTCGTACGCACAAGCGGAAACGTAAAACACACAGCACACAGCGATCGACGTTACGCTATGACTATTCGCAGGTGAACGCACATGCAATCACACGTAAGCGTCGCGACCACTCAAATATGATAGAATGAAAGAGGCCGACAGCGACAAGTCCTATTAGTGACCTTTCGGCCGGCTTCAATAAAAGGATTTAATGTAGCTACGAATTCATTATTTTCGCGAGTAGAGTAACCGCCTATAAGTCGATTTTTTGTATTATATGTCGATTTATTTGTATATTTTAGGTTTTAGTTTGAAAAGTTTACTTCAAATAAGTAATGGTTTTATTGATACGTTATTTCATTTCAAGTTAAAACAAAAAGATTTCTTTGTCTTTGGCTTCCACTACGTTCACCTGTTATACCATTTTGTCAAGACGGAAAAAAAGGCAGCCGGTATACTGAATTCAGAAGAGGACCTAATATCGTGACTTGTGGAACACTAATTTTAACTTTTAAACAAAGTGAGTTGATACCATTTACTTTAACCGTCTGTTGTCTATCATATAAACAAGATTTTACTAAACTAAGCGCAACTTTACCTAGTCCGTTATGCTCAAGTTTCAACAGATAGGTTTTGTGATTTACGCAGTTAAATGCCTTGGAGAGATCACAAAAGATTCCTATGGCATCGTGGGCCTCCTTCCACGGTGTAAATATGTGTTGAAATGAGGCGACACCGGCGTCGGTCGTACAACGTCCTTTGGTGAAACCATATTGTCTCTGAACTCTTAATTTAGGGGTGTTACGACTAGGCCACATTGACCACTAAGTTGATGTCCCATGTGCCCGTAAGACAGACAGACAGGTCTCAAGAGTACGTTTACTAGAAACCTGTACATACCTGGTTGGCGATATAGTTGATGATGTCGGTCGCCATCTGCGATATCTGCGGGTGCGGCTCGCGCGCCATCGTCGTCAGAATGTTCCACAGTTTCATGTACACCGAGCCGAAACCTAGATTGCAACGGTAAAGTAAACTTTATATTTACCAGTAAAACTAAAAAAAAAACTAATTCGGAGTTCATGTAAGTGATCTAATGCACATGTGTGAGTATAAATGAGATGAGATATGCAAGGAATTTGATTTTGATCCATTCACAGTTACCTTGAATTCGGCCAGAAGGTGCTTAAGTCTAAAAAAAAATAAGTAGCGGTAGATTGCATTGTTTTGTTTGTTTTCATTATTTTCTCCTTTATTTCAGTAATTAAATTGTAAAACTAGTATTTAGTATTTAGATAGCTTCTTAATTTAAATAAGGCGATGTGTTTTTTGTTTTTGTGCTCACGCCATAATGAACTATTACGAGTCTGTATGTGAGGATTTGTAATTGGCTTCCTGGCAGCCGCCATGGTCCCTTTTTTTGTTTGTTTTTACTAGCTGTAAATCTTCCATGTACTATAAATAAATAAATAATAATATGTTAGAATGCGAGATAAAAACTCGTACCCATACTTTTAAGTAAGGTCACGAGTTGGTGTACTAGTGTTAGCGGCCGGCGAGCGTTACATCCAAGTCGGTCGCAGTTACTTGGCTATTTAATAGTTTAGGACACCAAAATAGGAATTATTAGAGGTTCACAAAAAGAGACGCACTGGAGTATTAATTTATATTTTTAGAAAAGCAAAAATTGAATTTATTTGAGGTTCGATTAAATACATGCCTTTAAGTCACTGTGCGAGTGTAAGTAAGTATAAGTGGCGTAGAGAGGAGAGGCAAGTCGAATTTATTCGTTCTTAAATAAGGGGGTGGCGAAATTAGCATACGTCTCGGGCGCTGAAACCCACGTCAGTTTAGTGTGAGAATGTAAGTGTGCATGGCGCAGTTGCCTTACCGATGGAGGGCAGCGCAAGCGCGGCGGCGTTGCGCACGAGTGCGTGCGAGTGCGGGCACAAGGGTGCGTGCGAGTGAATGTAAGTGTGCATGGCGCAGTTGCCTTACCGATGGAGGGCAGCGCAAGCGCGGCGGCGTTGCGCACGAGTGCGTGCGAGTGCGGGCACAAGGGTGCGTGCGAGTGAATGTAAGTGTGCATGGCGCAGTTGCCTTACCGATGGAGGGCAGCGCAAGCGCGGCGGCGTTGCGCACGAGTGCGTGCGAGTGCGGGCACAAGGGTGCGTGCGAGTGAATGTAAGTGTGCATGGCGCAGTTGCCTTACCGATGGAGGGCAGCGCAAGCGCGGCGGCGTTGCGCACGAGTGCGTGCGAGTGCGGGCACAAGGGTGCGTGCGAGTGAATGTAAGTGTGCATGGCGCAGTTGCCTTACCGATGGAGGGCAGCGCAAGCGCGGCGGCGTTGCGCACGAGTGCGTGCGAGTGCGGGCACAAGGGTGCGTGCGAGTGAATGTAAGTGTGCATGGCGCAGTTGCCTTACCGATGGAGGGCAGCGCAAGCGCGGCGGCGTTGCGCACGAGTGCGTGCGAGTGCGGGCACAAGGGTGCGTGCGAGTGAATGTAAGTGTGCATGGCGCAGTTGCCTTACCGATGGAGGGCAGCGCAAGCGCGGCGGCGTTGCGCACGAGTGCGTGCGAGTGCGGGCACAAGGGTGCGTGCGAGTGAATGTAAGTGTGCATGGCGCAGTTGCCTTACCGATGGAGGGCAGCGCAAGCGCGGCGGCGTTGCGCACGAGTGCGTGCGAGTGCGGGCACAAGGGTGCGTGCGAGTGAATGTAAGTGTGCATGGCGCAGTTGCCTTACCGATGGAGGGCAGCGCAAGCGCGGCGGCGTTGCGCACGAGTGCGTGCGAGTGCGGGCACAAGGGTGCGTGCGAGTGAATGTAAGTGTGCATGGCGCAGTTGCCTTACCGATGGAGGGCAGCGCAAGCGCGGCGGCGTTGCGCACGAGTGCGTGCGAGTGCGGGCACAAGGGTGCGTGCGAGTGAATGTAAGTGTGCATGGCGCAGTTGCCTTACCGATGGAGGGCAGCGCAAGCGCGGCGGCGTTGCGCACGAGTGCGTGCGAGTGCGGGCACAAGGGTGCGTGCGAGTGAATGTAAGTGTGCATGGCGCAGTTGCCTTACCGATGGAGGGCAGCGCAAGCGCGGCGGCGTTGCGCACGAGTGCGTGCGAGTGCGGGCACAAGGGTGCGTGCGAGTGAATGTAAGTGTGCATGGCGCAGTTGCCTTACCGATGGAGGGCAGCGCAAGCGCGGCGGCGTTGCGCACGAGTGCGTGCGAGTGCGGGCACAAGGGTGCGTGCGAGTGAATGTAAGTGTGCATGGCGCAGTTGCCTTACCGATGGAGGGCAGCGCAAGCGCGGCGGCGTTGCGCACGAGTGCGTGCGAGTGCGGGCACAAGGGTGCGTGCGAGTGAATGTAAGTGTGCATGGCGCAGTTGCCTTACCGATGGAGGGCAGCGCAAGCGCGGCGGCGTTGCGCACGAGTGCGTGCGAGTGCGGGCACAAGGGTGCGTGCGAGTGAATGTAAGTGTGCATGGCGCAGTTGCCTTACCGATGGAGGGCAGCGCAAGCGCGGCGGCGTTGCGCACGAGTGCGTGCGAGTGCGGGCCCGCGCCCGCGCGCGCCTCCGACAGCGCGTCCCATCCCTGGTCCACGCGCCCGCCGCGGCTCGTCTCCCTGGCGGCAAGCAACAGCGTTCATAATTATATCCCTCTACACCGGTCGTGTCGTAAGAGTAAGGGAACAGACAACAGGTACACTGTCTGTTCTCTCACTCTTAGGACACGACAGTCGGGACTTTACCAGGCGCAGGAGCCGGGCGCCACGTGCGCAAGGCTAAGGTGCCACAGCGTCAGCTTCCTGACTATATTCTTTCCTGACTACTTCCTGGTTATGTCCTGCGGGATAATTTTCAACATCCACACGGGCGAAGCCGAGTGCAAAATCTAGTATTAAAATATTAATGTTACGAGTATACGAGGTGTCGGAGTGTGTGGAAGTCACAGGCATGCCTTGCCTGAAGGGGCAGCAGGTGTGCATACTACGAGGGCGGCACTGAAAATTTCGGGAATCAAGGAAGTGACACAATATTACTATTTAAAAATGTATTTATTGCTTTTCGAAGTATTCTCCGCGAAATTTGACACATTTTTCCATACGATGGAACCAATCATTGAAGCAACCATTCCATTCGGAAGTTGGGGTCTCCAAAATGGCCGTTTTGTAGGCGTCCACAGCTTCTTCAGATGATGAAAATTCTCTATCCACGCAAATTTATTCTTTATTTTAGGGAAAGTATAGAAATCATTAGGGCTTAGGTCGGGGCTGTACGGCGGATGGTCTAATAATTGTATGTTTTTGTTAAGTATGAGAGTATTTATGCGGAAGGAAGGTGTCACTGTCAATCAAACTCGCTAGTCTGTTGCACACTGTTTATTATAAGAAGTTACTCCCCGGCGTGGGGAGAGGCGGGGCGCAGCCCGTCGCCTACATACCACTCGTACTTTTTAACAATTTTCACAAAACTCTCGGCTTGCCCATTACTGGCTGGGTGATATACAGGAGATAGGATATGCTCGATTCCGTTAAGTTTACAGAAGTCCCTAAATTCCAACGAAGTAAAAGATGTACCGTTGTCACTCACCAACGAGTGTGGAACCCCAAACCGTGACATGAAATCATTTAATTTACTTATAACCGCCTTTGAATTATAAGCTGAGGACATATCATAACATTCCACCCATTTGCTATACGCGTCTACAATAATTAAAAACATGTAGTCATGGAACGGGCCCAAGAAATCCATGTGAATTCGGTAAAAAGGGTGCGGTGGCAATGGCCAAGGCGCGAGAGGGGCATGCGGGGGCGCAGGGCGCACCGCACAGCACACGCCACAAGCACCCGCTACTCGCTCCAGCGCCGCGTCTACGCCAGGAAACCAGAGCCGCTTGCGAGCCTCTGCCTTCATCTTCACTATTCCGAAATGCGAGCTATGTAATTCCCTACATACTTTTTCTTGCAAATTTGTAGGAATAACGACTTTATGTCCACGCATTAAGATATCCCTTTCATAAGACAGCTGTGTACGACAATTGTAAAACGGTTTTAAGACTGCGTCATTAACTTTCCTAGGCCAGCCGTTTAAAACATAATGCTTAATAGTGGTCAGATGAGCGTCACGAGCCGTCTCGCGACGCATGTCGTTTAGAGTCACTGGTAGGTCCCCCTCCACTACAAAGTTGACATAGGTCGCGCGATCCTCGCAGTCTGCGAGTTCTTCCGGCGCCTTTGTCCCGTTCCCTCCCCCGCTGTCCCCCCACGCCCGAGATAGATAGTCCGCGCTGTTATGCTTGCTGCTAATGTACTCAATCGTATAGTTATACGCAGCTAGAAATATAGCATATCTTTGTAGGCGATTGGCGGACACTTCGGGAATGCCTTTGTGAGGCCCGAATATTGCTAAGAGGGGTTTATGGTCCGTTCGTAGCACGAAAGGATTGGACCTACCATACAAGTATTGATGATAACGTCTTACCCCAAAAATGATCGCTGTTGCTTCCTTTTGAATTTGCGCGTAATTTTTTTCTGCTGATGACAGCGTCCGTGATGCGTATGAAATTGGCCTTTCCAACCCTTCAAGTCCTATTTGAGATAATACTGCTCCTAATCCTGTTGGTGACGCGTCTACAGTTAATATTAACTTAGCGTTTGGGTCGAAATGCGCTAATGTTTTATCGGATGCTAAAATGTTTTTTATTCGGATAAACGCGTCATCGTGATTGCGAGTCCATTCCCACTTTGTGCTTTTGTTTAATAAATTGTATAATGGGCTTAGTATGGATGACGCGTCTGGCACGAAGTTCCGGTAATAATTAGTTAGACCTAAAAACGACTGCAACTGTGACACGTTATTTGGCTTAGGAGCTTGTAAAATAGCTTTGACTTTCTCTGGCGACTTCCTAACACCATGTTTATCTATGACGTGACCTAGATATGAAATCTCGTCTTTGAAAAATTCACATTTACTTATCTGTACCGTCAAGTCAGCATCATTTAATCGTTGTAAAACCGTGATGAGTCTCTGCGTATGCTGATCTTTATTTGCACCCGTTATGAGGATATCGTCTAGCAAAAATATGATTCCGTCAATACCCGATAGCAAACATTCCATTGCGCGCTGGAAAATGGCGGGTGCGCTGGCCAACCCAAACACTAATCGAGTGAAATTAAAAAGACCGCGGTGCGTATTAATGCAGGTTAACCTCTGTGAGTCCTCATTTAGAATGAATTGGTTATATGCCATTGACAAATCAATTTTACTGAATTGTACGCCTCCGTGTAATTTGGCCAACAAATCGTGTACCGTCGGCAAGGGATATTGGTCGATTATTAATTGTTTATTGATTGTTACTGAGTAATCTGCACATAATCGGATGCTACCATTCTTTTTCAAAACAGGCACGACTGGCGATGCGTATTCTGAGTGTTCCACTGGCTTCAAAATGTCTAGTGACAATAATCGGTCGAGCTCCTTGTCGATCAGATCTTTTAGCGCGTAAGGTACCGGTCTTGCTTTAAAAAAAATTGGTTTAGAGTCGGATTTTAAATGTAAATCTATTTTATGTTTGTTAAACGATCCGAGGTTGCCTGAGAAAACTTTAGGAAACATGCTAGGGAGTTGCTTGTCAATATTAGCATGGTTGGTAGACCCGCATACCGCTTGGTCGAGAACGGCATGTACACGTGCAGGCGCTAGCTCAAGGTCGAACTCACGAATAAAGTCGCGACCAAGCAGCGGCGGTCCGCCTGCGCGCACTACGTACACATTCATAGTATGCGTTCGGCCCAGATACGATACAGGCAAATAAACAACTCCGATTGTTTTAATATTTTCCCCCGTATAACTTAATAACTTTTTGTTGGTGACTGACAACGGTAATCGTCTAAAATTCGAGTTGTAGGTTTCCTCCGAGATGACGCTTACTGCTGAACCACTATCGATTCCGAACTCTAAAGCTAGACCACAGATAGTTACACGCTCCGTCATTGGTTTTCCTTTAACGCACCGAATATTGTAAAAATACTCACCGTCGTCGCCTCCGTCGTCCACAGTTCCTTCCTTCACGAACTTTACTTTACCCTCGTTTGGGCACATTTTTCGCAAGTGGCCCTTATTTCCGCACTTTTTGCACTTATAGTTTTTATAACGACACTGATTTTCTTTATGATTAGTGAATCCACACACACTGCACTTTTCCTTTTTGGATATGTTGAAGACGCCGTCCGGGCCCACTGCGCCGATGCTGTTAGTGCCCGACGCTGCCACCGACGAGGCATCGCGCGCGCAGCGCATGCTCTCTGCCAAGTCGATGGCCTTCGAGAGGGTCAGCTCCTGCTGATCCTGCATGAAAAGTTTGTCCCGCTCTCGTCCTGCCGCCATGCCCATAATAAATTTGTTTAGCAAGGCCTCCTCCAAATTCTTGAACGCACAGTGAGCTGCTAATCCTCTTATCCTGGCCGCCCATTGAGTATGCAATTCCCCTGGTCGTTGAGTTGCCGAATAGAAGATTGACTTCTCTGCAAACCCGAACCTTTTTGGTGTGAAGTGTTCGTCTAGAAGTTTTACTAATGCCTCGTAACGTAATTCTTCCACCTTGTTGGGTAACGCCAGGTCACTAGCAAGCTTGTAACTTGATTCACATAGTGACGTTAACAATATCGCCCTCCGTTTGACTGTTGCTTTGTCCGTTTCCGAGGTTATGTCGTTAGCGATAAACCACTGATTTAAGCGTAACTTGTAACTATTCCACTCTTGCGATTGGTGGTCAAAAGTGGAAAGAACGCCATAAGTCGCTCCCGTAGACATTGTACTGTTAATGTGAGTTCGCTCGTCGCCACGTGTTAAGTATGAGAGTATTTATGCGGAAGGAAGGTGTCACTGTCAATCAAACTCGCTAGTCTGTTGCACACTGTTTATTATAAGAAGTTACTCCCCGGCGTGGGGAGAGGCGGGGCGCAGCCCGTCGCCTACATACCACTCGTACACATACGTAACAGTTTTCTTGCTCTAAAAACTCTTTTGTTCTGTGTGCGGTGTGAGAACTCGCATTGTCGTGATGGAGGATGATGCGGCGGTTGCAGTTCTCTTTACGGAGTTCAGAAGCGACCTGTGGCAAACAAATGCTAGCATACCATTCTGCATTAACCGTTCTTTGTCCCTCAAGAGGAATAGTCGTAACATGGCCGGTTTTGGAGACAAACGTGGCCACCATTTTTTTTGCAACACTCCGTGAACGAACAATTTTTGTTGGCTTTAACTCATTTTCGAACACCCAAACTCGTGACTGGTTTTTTGTTTCGGGTTCGTACGCGTATATCCAGGATTCGTCACCTGATACGATGTTGTATACAGCATTTGAGGATCCTGCTTGGAATCTTTCGAGAGTTCTGATGCACCAAGTTACGCGAGCCGCTTTATGCTCTTCACAGAGCGAATGCGGTATCCATCGGGAAAACAACTTTTTTAAACCTAATTGTTCGTGCAAGATTATTTTTATTTGACTCATGCCAATGTCTAAAGTTGCCTGAATTTCGCGGTATGTCACATGTCGATCTTCCTCAATCATATTACGCACAGCATCAACGTTTTCTTGGGTGACTGCAGTTTTTGGACGACCTTGACGGGGATCATCTCTGAGCTTGCCACGTCCACGTTGAAATTCAGCAAACCAGCGATAAATTGTGGTTTTGGATGGGGCTTCATCACCAAATGCAGAAATCATCCGGTCAACACACTGCTTTTGTGTTAAACCACTTCGAAAGTCATAATAAATCATCGCTCTTGAATTTTCTCGAGTCAATTCCATTTTCTCAACGACTAAACAAGTTTGACAAAACCTTGTGACAAGACCGAGAATCTTTTTTTAAATAAATAAATGATATTCGATTTTTAAAACCAAGGAGTTTTCAATTAAAAAGATTTTAATATGACAGGAACAGTGGAAATATTCCATTCCCGATACTTTTAGTGCAGCCCTCGTACATGGGTGTACGAGGGCTGCACTGGGTAACAAAATTAAAAGAAGAAGAAAACACATTTATTGAAACTCGCACAGGAGTACGCTGAACAGCAGAGACGGATAAAACGCATTTAGTCTAAAATTCTGACAAATTTAAGACAGATTTTTCCAATATACGGTGTCGGAAATTCTAAAATATTGATGTACCAGGCCACTCAGAAAGTAATGTGTTTTTTTTTTGTTGTATGAGAGATTGGCCAGTTATATTCTATTTTGAAAATATGATTATTGGTAAGTAAAAAGAGGTACGTTCCAATTTAAAAATTTCCGTCCACATTATCGTTTCTCATAAAAAATAGATTTGAGCCGGGAACATTTTCGTGCTGTGAATATTTACGAATTCAAGTGTCGTCTGAAACCGGACGAATCACACGATAGACTTTAAATGGCATTCATGGATGAAGGCCCTTCTAAGACAACCGTGTATCGTTGGTATAACGAATCAAGCGCGGTCGTCTATCTTTGGGGGATAAAGAAAGAAGTGATCGCCTTATGACGGCTGTTAACGAAGGAATCGTGCTAGCAGTGAAAAAATTCATACACAAGACAATAGGCGAGTTACGTATCAAGAGATTCAGCACACCTCACCGATGCTCTGAAGCAGGCCCGGGTGGAACGGTGCCGTGACATGATTAAGAAATTTGAAGCAGGCTCGTCTCGGCGTGTTTACATCATTACAGGTGATGAGTGTTGGATTTATCAATACGATCCAGAAACGAAGCTCCAGTCGACGGTTTGGGTGTTTCAAAACGAATCAACGCCTACAAAAGTGAAGCGACTACCACATGCTTGGCAGAAGTTTTCTCTGTTGTGAGCAACAAGCGACCAAACACAGTGCTCCGCGGGCTACTGCTCCACCACGACAACCCACCTTCGCACACCGCGCTCAAAACAAGATACTTCCTGGACGCCGCAAAATTCTAATGATATCGTAAAAATTCTAACTGTCTCACCTGTCACTTTTTCGTACTCTCTCTTGTATGTACACGGCGATGAAGTGCTGTTCGAATATTAACACCATCCATTGTATAGCTGCAAACACAAGAAAATCGTATTTTATTGGGAGTTTTAACGATATATGTACAGTTAGGAAAATAATGCATGTAGCAAATTAACGAATATACATTGTCCGTTCTGCGGTGCGCGCACGGGTCTCTTTAACGATCGACATTATATCAATTTCCTGGCTGGTCATTATCAAACTCAAACATTTGATTATAATTAAACAATTTACAGGCACTTTTGAACTGTCAAGGAATCGGTTAGTCAGAAATATGAAGCTAGTTGCCCATTCCAAAGCGTAGTAGGTACCTATTAAGAAGAACGGGCAAACTCCATGGACTCTTTTAAATTATATAGTTGAAAAAATATTGGTTACATCATAAACATTGAATTTATAATGCATTTATTTAATATAAAGGAGATTGAGTTTATACAATGCAAATATATTCGTACAATCTTCAGCAGCTCCAACAGTATTTCAAATGTTAATGAATTAGTTGTGGTGTGGAGTAGGACCAGCATTGAGCCAAGCATTTTAATTAGCGATGTAATCCCCTAACTTATACTAATATTATAAATGCGAAAGTAAGTTTGTTTGTTACGCTTTCACGCTAAAACGGCTGAACGGATTTACATGAAATTTTTCGGACAGGTAGGCCGTGACCCCTGACAAGGACTGTGGCTACTATACAGCCTGCACAGCAAACGAACACGCGGACAACAGCTATTTATTGATCGTTTTCCAAACCATCTTTATTTTATTGTCTGCCTAATTAATCTTGTGTTTAGCTGCCTTACAAGTGTTCTTAAAAGTTCTACAGTAAGTAGGAACATACTTATTCAACGTTTCCGTGTTAATATAAGCCATAAGGGCTCGAAAAGACTTTCCCTACTTTTTATTAGTCCTTTAGTTGCCCAGTCACTAAATAAAGACTTAGGGTTAATACTTTTCAGTGTTCGTCCAGCTTTCTAGTGGATATGTTTACAAATTGATTAAAAAGTGCCGCATTTGAAGTTTAAATTTTAATATGTCCTTCGCTAAGAAACGATTCGAACTTCCATGTAGAAGGCAATATTGCAAAATGTGTCAATAATCAAATCTGCTGACTGTATAAAAATGTATCACACGTTTGATACATTTTAATATTCGGAAACGTTAGGATCAAACGATTATTCATTAAAAGATGCAAGCTCGGGTATGTGCGCACTTGCGCCTGCTATCTTTGCTCGCGTCGATTGCTGTCCCATCGGATTTGCGAGTGTGGGAACGAGGAGTGCACCTGTGTTTGTTCACTATAATATCTCCTACCTGGCTGATCTCCGTTGGGGGAGATATATTATATATCTGCGAGTATCTCGTGTCGCACGAGCGGGCTGGCGTCGGGCTGCAGGCGCGCGGCCAGCTGCACGCCTACCTGCTGGTCCAGCGCGTTGGCGTGCTATATGTATACCTGCGAGTATCTCGTGTCGCACGAGCGGGCTGGCGTCGGGCTGCAGGCGCGCGGCCAGCTGCACGCCCACCTGCTGGTCCAGCGCGTTGGCGTGCTATATGTATACCTGCGAGTATCTCGTGTCGCACGAGCGGGCTGGCGTCGGGCTGCAGGCGCGCGGCCAGCTGCACGCCCACCTGCTGGTCCAGCGCGTTGGCGTGCTATATGTATACCTGCGAGTATCTCGTGTCGCACGAGCGGGCTGGCGTCGGGCTGCAGGCGCGCGGCCAGCTGCACGCCCACCTGCTGGTCCAGCGCGTTGGCGTGCTATATGTATACCTGCGAGTATCTCGTGTCGCACGAGCGGGCTGGCGTCGGGCTGCAGGCGCGCGGCCAGTTGCACGCCCACCTGCTGGTCCAGCGCGTTGGCGTGCTATATGTATACCTGCGAGTATCTCGTGTCGCACGAGCGGGCTGGCGTCGGGCTGCAGGCGCGCGGCCAGCTGCACGCCCACCTGCTGGTCCAGCGCGTTGGCGTGCTATATGTATACCTGCGAGTATCTCGTGTCGCACGAGCGGGCTGGCGTCGGGCTGCAGGCGCGCGGCCAGCTGCACGCCCACCTGCTGGTCCAGCGCGTTGGCGTGCTATATGTATACCTGCGAGTATCTCGTGTCGCACGAGCGGGCTGGCGTCGGGCTGCAGGCGCGCGGCCAGCTGCACGCCCACCTGCTGGTCCAGCGCGTTGGCGTGCTATATGTATACCTGCGAGTATCTCGTGTCGCACGAGCGGGCTGGCGTCGGGCTGCAGGCGCGCGGCCAGCTGCACGCCCACCTGCTGGTCCAGCGCGTTGGCGTGCTATATGTATACCTGCGAGTATCTCGTGTCGCACGAGCGGGCTGGCGTCGGGCTGCAGGCGCGCGGCCAGCTGCACGCCCACCTGCTGGTCCAGCGCGTTGGCGTGCTATATGTATACCTGCGAGTATCTCGTGTCGCACGAGCGGGCTGGCGTCGGGCTGCAGGCGCGCGGCCAGCTGCACGCCCACCTGCTGGTCCAGCGCGTTGGCGTGCTATATGTATACCTGCGAGTATCTCGTGTCGCACGAGCGGGCTGGCGTCGGGCTGCAGGCGCGCGGCCAGCTGCACGCCCACCTGCTGGTCCAGCGCGTTGGCGTGCTATATGTATACCTGCGAGTATCTCGTGTCGCACGAGCGGGCTGGCGTCGGGCTGCAGGCGCGCGGCCAGCTGCACGCCCACCTGCTGGTCCAGCGCGTTGGCGTGCTATATGTATACCTGCGAGTATCTCGTGTCGCACGAGCGGGCTGGCGTCGGGCTGCAGGCGCGCGGCCAGCTGCACGCCCACCTGCTGGTCCAGCGCGTTGGCGTGCTATATGTATACCTGCGAGTATCTCGTGTCGCACGAGCGGGCTGGCGTCGGGCTGCAGGCGCGCGGCCAGCTGCACGCCCACCTGCTGGTCCAGCGCGTTGGCGTGCTATATGTATACCTGCGAGTATCTCGTGTCGCACGAGCGGGCTGGCGTCGGGCTGCAGGCGCGCGGCCAGCTGCACGCCCACCTGCTGGTCCAGCGCGTTGGCGTGCTATATGTATACCTGCGAGTATCTCGTGTCGCACGAGCGGGCTGGCGTCGGGCTGCAGGCGCGCGGCCAGCTGCACGCCCACCTGCTGGTCCAGCGCGTTGGCGTGCTATATGTATACCTGCGAGTATCTCGTGTCGCACGAGCGGGCTGGCGTCGGGCTGCAGGCGCGCGGCCAGCTGCACGCCCACCTGCTGGTCCAGCGCGTTGGCGTGCTATATGTATACCTGCGAGTATCTCGTGTCGCACGAGCGGGCTGGCGTCGGGCTGCAGGCGCGCGGCCAGCTGCACGCCCACCTGCTGGTCCAGCGCGTTGGCGTGCTATATGTATACCTGCGAGTATCTCGTGTCGCACGAGCGGGCTGGCGTCGGGCTGCAGGCGCGCGGCCAGCTGCACGCCCACCTGCTGGTCCAGCGCGTTGGCGTGCTATATGTATACCTGCGAGTATCTCGTGTCGCACGAGCGGGCTGGCGTCGGGCTGCAGGCGCGCGGCCAGCTGCACGCCCACCTGCTGGTCCAGCGCGTTGGCGTGCTATATGTATACCTGCGAGTATCTCGTGTCGCACGAGCGGGCTGGCGTCGGGCTGCAGGCGCGCGGCCAGCTGCACGCCCACCTGCTGGTCCAGCGCGTTGGCGTGCTATATGTATACCTGCGAGTATCTCGTGTCGCACGAGCGGGCTGGCGTCGGGCTGCAGGCGCGCGGCCAGCTGCACGCCCACCTGCTGGTCCAGCGCGTTGGCGTGCTATATGTATACCTGCGAGTATCTCGTGTCGCACGAGCGGGCTGGCGTCGGGCTGCAGGCGCGCGGCCAGCTGCACGCCCACCTGCTGGTCCAGCGCGTTGGCGTGCTATATGTATACCTGCGAGTATCTCGTGTCGCACGAGCGGGCTGGCGTCGGGCTGCAGGCGCGCGGCCAGCTGCACGCCCACCTGCTGGTCCAGCGCGTTGGCGTGCTATATGTATACCTGCGAGTATCTCGTGTCGCACGAGCGGGCTGGCGTCGGGCTGCAGGCGCGCGGCCAGCTGCACGCCCACCTGCTGGTCCAGCGCGTTGGCGTGCTATATGTATACCTGCGAGTATCTCGTGTCGCACGAGCGGGCTGGCGTCGGGCTGCAGGCGCGCGGCCAGCTGCACGCCCACCTGCTGGTCCAGCGCGTTGGCGTGCTATATGTATACCTGCGAGTATCTCGTGTCGCACGAGCGGGCTGGCGTCGGGCTGCAGGCGCGCGGCCAGCTGCACGCCCACCTGCTGGTCCAGCGCGTTGGCGTGCTATATGTATACCTGCGAGTATCTCGTGTCGCACGAGCGGGCTGGCGTCGGGCTGCAGGCGCGCGGCCAGCTGCACGCCCACCTGCTGGTCCAGCGCGTTGGCGTGCTATATGTATACCTGCGAGTATCTCGTGTCGCACGAGCGGGCTGGCGTCGGGCTGCAGGCGCGCGGCCAGCTGCACGCCCACCTGCTGGTCCAGCGCGTTGGCGTGCTATATGTATACCTGCGAGTATCTCGTGTCGCACGAGCGGGCTGGCGTCGGGCTGCAGGCGCGCGGCCAGCTGCACGCCCACCTGCTGGTCCAGCGCGTTGGCGTGCTATATGTATACCTGCGAGTATCTCGTGTCGCACGAGCGGGCTGGCGTCGGGCTGCAGGCGCGCGGCCAGCTGCACGCCCACCTGCTGGTCCAGCGCGTTGGCGTGCTATATGTATACCTGCGAGTATCTCGTGTCGCACGAGCGGGCTGGCGTCGGGCTGCAGGCGCGCGGCCAGCTGCACGCCCACCTGCTGGTCCAGCGCGTTGGCGTGCTATATGTATACCTGCGAGTATCTCGTGTCGCACGAGCGGGCTGGCGTCGGGCTGCAGGCGCGCGGCCAGCTGCACGCCCACCTGCTGGTCCAGCGCGTTGGCGTGCTCCGTGCGCGCGCCGCCCGCCGCCACGAACGTGCCCAGCGCGAACGCGCACGCCGCGCGCACCTGCAACACAGTATCGGGTCGAACTCATAACGAACTCTGTTCAGGTTCAATTCCTGCGCAATCACTCACTAAAGAGAAATGGTCATCGAGAAATCAAACCATCAATCAAACATTGAGGTTATAAAATTAACTTCAATAGTTAAATGAAAAACTCTGCCGCAAAAATAATGATGGGAAACCGCTAAGAAACATTACTACATTACATCGCGATTTGAGTTACGGAACATCATGCGACTCAGGTGAATTGTAGCATTTGGAGCAATAAGTCCGTAGCTTTTGACTAAGTACAATCGTCGGTCTAATTCGTTTAGTTTTTCTATAAAACCAACATCCATTTTAATTTAGCCGCGCCACAGGCGGCCCAGGCACACGCTCGGCTGCTCCAGGCAGACGGAGAGCATGGAACACACTGACCTCGGGGTGCTGGTGCTGCAGCAGCGGGTAGAGCTTCTCGTGCGCCAGGTCGCGCACGCCGGCCCAGCGCGCCGCGTCGTAGCCGCGCCACAGGCGGCCCAGGCACACGCACGCCCACTGCGCCAGCCGCGCCGACCCGTCGCTTAGCTGCTCCAGGCATATGGAGATCATGGAACCCTGCACATAAACAGTAATAATAATAATAACATCCTATTATTGACCCACTGCAGGGCAAAGGCCTCTTCTCATTCAGAGAAATATGAATATTTTAGCCAAATACCGAGCACAGAGCGATTGGGTCTGACTTCATAGAGAAAGGTCGTGGACTGTTCTCCGACAAACAAAAATAAAAAAATACGGCGCGTTCGCTGTATGTTCAACACGTGTTAGCATCGGCCATCAAAATTGTTTCTCAGTGTTTCTGTCGATGTGCTTTGTGTCGCGAAATAAAATTGTACTGTGCACCTGATCTAAAACGCACGAGCCAGTGCAACATGCGAGGAACTTCGGCGAAATCCATGTTTATCGATAGTGTTGTAAACAATGTCGATATTAAGTATGTGTTTGACAAAAGTTATTTCCATAATTAAAATAAATTGGATTATTACCACCAATTATTGTTCATTGGTGGTTATTAATTTAGACATACAGCATATAACGAAAACCCTGTCCGATCCTGAAGGGTATTATTTGGTATCGTAGTGCGTACACAAATACGTAATCATTTAATGGATACGAGATAATTATTTTTCCCCAATGAAAACAATTAATTTAAAAAATTAAAAATAATCATACCAAAGGCAACACTGATCGCTCGACAGGGTTCACCTACAGTTTCGTGTCAAAGAAGCCGCCTGAGCGCGGCGCTCCTTTGTCGCATGCCGCCAAAGAAACGTAGGACTAAAGAAATCTACGTTTTGCCTACGCGTAGGTATCAGCTGATATTTTATTGTAGGCTTAGCCACAATGACCCCGATTTCTGACCTTCTGTTTATCAAGAAACAATTATTATTGAGTTAATGTGATGTGCTTTTGGCAATGTACCCACTGTAGGTATCAGTTTATTAAAACATTTACTTGTTACATACCTCTATCTATCTAGAACATTAGTACACATTCGACACCTTTTTATTAAATTTGCACGTACTCTTCGCAGCACACATGTGTACGATTTGAGTGACTCGAAAGCTTCCACAATCCGAGCTGTTACTTCGATTTCCGAATAACACATTCACTCACAAATAAAATTAACATATTCAAATATTCCTGATTGGTATACGACATTGTTCGCGATACGATAGCGGCACGTGGTACGTACGGACATCCGATCGCAAGCTATCTCCACGTAAGACTGGCGAAGTGTCCAAACAAGTAGCTACCAGTCGGCTACATCAAAGGATCGAGGACTCGTTATGAGTACCTACAGCGCGGCTAGTGCAGGGCGGTGTCCTTTGAAATAAAATAGGCAAATAATAAAAGATTTCGCCGGCCGGTGGAGTGTTGTCAACTTATGAAAATTTACCATATTTAGTGTTACATTTCGCATGGTAACTAAAAATTAAAAAATCAATAGCTTTTGGTTTTTATGAGCTAGATTGTTTTTACTATTTTTTCTAGTACGTATGTTAAACCAGGAATACGCCTTTTTTGGATCGGACATGGTTTTTGTTACATATTGTATAATGAAAACAAACATTTAAAATATAATTTTTAGGTTTCCAGCAGATCCTGATACAAGAAAACTGTGCAACTGGTAGAATTGAATGGATTAAAATAATATTGTGACATTTGTGTTGGAGCACTGTTGTGAGCACTTGAGTGGAGACCGCGAATCGGCAAACGTAAGGTAGGACGTCCTCAGGCTAGGTGGAGTGACGATGATGGCGGAAACCAGCGCCAAGTGTCTTGCGGTGTTCCACAGGGATCGGTCGTGGGACCGCTCCTGTGGAACATCGGGTACGACTGGGTGCTGAGGGGCGAGCTCCCGCCGGGCGCGGACCTGACGTGTTACGCGGACGACACGCTGGTCACGGCCCGGGGGAGTTCGCACAGGGAGGCAGCGTTGCTCGCGACGGCGGCGGTCTCACTCACGGTGAGCCGCATACGGCGCCTCGGCCTGGAGGTGGCCCTCAACAAGTCGGAGGCCATGGTGTTTCATGGCCCCCGGCGGGCGCCGCCGGCCGGATCACACATTGTGGTCGGGGGGGTCCGGATCGCTGTCGAGCCATGAAATATCAGGGATTGGTGCTCGACAGCCGGTGACCCTTCGGACCCCACTTCCGGCGGCTGGCGCCCAAGTTGTTGGGCGCGGCCGGGGCGCTGGCAACGCTGCTTCCCAATCTGGGGGCCCGAGCGCCGACTGTAGGCGGCTCTATATGGGGATCGTGCGATCCATGGCGCTCTACGGAGCGCCGATCTGGGCGTCTGACCTGACGGCCGGCAGCATAGCTGTCCTGCGCAAGCCGCAGCGGGCGATGGCCGTCAGAGTCATTCGCGGGTATCGCACGATCTCCTTCGAGGCGGGTTGTGCACTGGCCGGATCACCGCCCTGAGACCTGGAGGCGAAGGTGCTCGCGTCACTGTACCGGTGGCGCGAGGCAGCGCGGGAGCGGGGCGAGCGACCGATGCAGCAACATATCGAGCAGCATCGGTTGCAGCTCCGCGAGGTCCTGGTGGCGGAATGGCGGGTGAGGCTTTCACGCCCTACCGCCGGCCTCAGCACCATCGAGGCGATCCGGCCAGTTCTCGACCGCTGGCTCGGGAGAAGGCACGGCTCCCTGTCGTTTCGGGCGACGCAGGTGCTCTCGGGGCATGGCTGCTTCGGGAAGTACCTGTGTCGCATAAACAGGGAGCCGGACGCTCGGTGTCACCACTGCGTCGACTGCCGGGAGGACACGGCGTGGCACACGCTGGCAGAGTATGCCGCTTGGGAGGAGCCGCGCCGAGCCCTCATCTCAGAAGTAGGCAGTGACTTGTCGCTGCCGACCGTAGTGAGTTCGATGGTCGGCAGCGCCGAGTCCTGGGACGCGGTGGTTTCCTTCTGCGAAACAGTCATCTCGCAGAAGGAGGCTGCGGAAAGGGCGAGAGAGATTTCGACTCTCGACCCGGCCCGCAGCAGACGCACCGGGCGTCGGAGGAGGGCGGACAACGCCCTCTTCCGGCCCCCCTAAATGGGTCCAGGGGCGACGGATTCGGGGACATCCGTCGCTCCCCAACATCAGGACCCGAGAAGGCGGCGCGCGTAGTGTTCCGCGTGCGCCGCTCGCAGACGTTGCGGCGGGAGTACACCTCACTCCCCCCGCCCGAGACGGGGCCCGCGCAAGCGGGCCGGCACCAGCCGGGGTTATGGAAGAATAATGTGTTCCCGCGACCCCGGCATAGGTGTGAGATGGAACACCGGAGTGGTTTTTAGTCAGTAAGAGTCTGACAGACCCCTCCGCCCGCCCCAGGGCGGAGGACATCCATGAGGATTTTCCACCCCGGGAACAAAAAAAAAAGCGCATGTTACTTAATATATTCGTATTTTTTCTTGCACAATAATACAATCAGGATTGAAATTGAGTTTAAATTATTGAAAGTTTATTTAAGCAATTAGCAAAAACATAAAGAAAGTTTTAATTTCGCAGCTATATCGGATCTTCCCCTTCATTTGACATTATTTACATGTACTTAAGAAGTCCACACCAATGGTCCCCCCTTCCTACAATAGCGAAAAATTGCAAACCTTAAAAATTACAATATTTTTATCGAAATAGATAATCGAACTTTTGGTAGCCGTAACATGTATGAGAAATAAACTGCTTTTGCCCGTGTGTGAGTGTACGTCGAACGCAGTGTTTGCGTTAGTGTGACAACCAATAGCAAACTCGCGATCTAAGTGTGTGTGGTTTATTTTGTGTGCTTAATTCTAATACGTATTGGTCTCTTGCTTGTGTGGAGTTAAAGAGTCAATCAGGAACTATTTCCTTTCTAACCTGTTTTATATGTTCTGTGGTATCGAGACCTCGGACAAAGACATTGAAAAGTGAAGACAGCAACATTTATCACAGCAGAGCAGGGACATAAAAGGGACCCACGGAAGGAATCACCGATTAAGCTCGACCTGAATCAACTCAACTGCGACATCAATAAAAGATGCCCTCCCATAGATAAATATCATCCGTCTCTCCACTAGTCCAATGCTAGTTTTAGGGTGCATACTCGAATGGCTCACACTGTTTCCTATCCAAGGGCACGTCCACCCTACCATTAAAGCGCCCCCCGGTCTATTCCTTGATATGGAATGGTCCTTGTAGCACCATGAAGCATGAGGCTTCAGGGGCTAGTGCGAATCTTGGGGTTCATTCGATTAATCGAATCTGGTCAAACCACGCTGGGGTCGGTGCATTTTATTAATTCATTCATTCATAAACATTTACATTAACAGAGCAAATTTATAATTTTTATAACATATTGTAATTTTGGTTTTCAAAACGGGGCATTCTGTCATGGGGGCTCAAGTGACTTCAAGAGTTTAATTCTGTCAAATCTGCTAGTTTTTTTTAGGTATTTTACTTATTGCCTCTGTTAGTATAGCCGGTGCGTAGTGAATGAACGAATGAATGAATTCAAGATTATTACATATCTTAAGCTCTCGTTTCACCGTTCCTAACACATCGTGGTAGTCAAATAGTTTCGAAGATTTCGGTTCGTGAGTTTGCCGTAACATACAGTATGACGTGTAACGTGATAGTGTGACCTATTTGCAACAATTAAGCACCTTATTATACCTAGGCGAAATTTCATGGGATTTGAGAATACCCCATTTTTATGTATTTTTTAAAATTTCGCGGATCTTGTCACTAAATATCACTTTTCTCTCAACTGTCACATTGAATAGCCTTCGGTGTTATTCTATTGGGTACCTAATACTTTAACACAACATTTGATGGAACCAAATTTTGAAAAACATCGAATAAGTTAAAGTTGAATGAAGAAGTTTACGTACATGAACGTACATTAAGGGGCCGACGTAACAAGCGCGTAATAACGCTTCGAGTCGAGTACAAAATTCATTCGGAATATTGCTATCTCTATTTGACAAAAGAAGGCGAACGAGGGACGCGTGCGCAGCCGTGTGTGTGTGTCTGTGTGAGTACATAGCTATTATTAGCTGTACTGTACTTTACAGTTAGTTCCTACCATTCATTCATAACGACTCGGAAGATATTTCTATCTATTAGTAATTGGTTATGTTCATGATTTGCTTTATTTTTGTTGACTACTTTGGGTTTTGTATTCTCCTGTTCATGCTGATCCTAATCATCTGTATGATGAGTTCTTTAATATTTACTGTAAACAATTTAATTCTATCTTTATTCCCAAGACTATCTCGGTTAATAGTAATGCATTTTTCAGTGATTGGGCTACCATTGGTATTCATAAAAGTAGAACACGGCTTTATGAGCTGTATAATGAAAGGACTTATGTTAACACTGCTGAATTTAATTTATATGTTAGAAATTATTCAAAACTGTTTAAAAAAGTTTGTGTTATGGCCAAGTCGCGTTATTTGGGTTCGAAGATTAAAAGCAGTATTAACGTAATTAAAACGACTTGGAAAATTATTAATAGTGAAACGGGAAGGTAGTAACAGAAGTACTGACTACAGCCTGTCTATTAATGACAACATAATAAAATCAGACTCACAAGTTGCCGCGGCCTTTGAAAAATTCTTTTCAGATGTTCCCGTTTCAACTACTAAATCCCTTAACTCATCCTTCTGTTGCGGAGTCTTTGCTATAGGAAAATGTAAATTTTTGCGATTCGGAATTTCATTTTGAACATATTACATGTAGGGATATAATTAAAGTTTTTCACACATTAAATGTAAAAAAGACTGCAGATCTGTGGGGTCATTCTGTAGAAGTTGCTCTGCAGATCTGTGGGGTAATTCTGTAGTCTATTATAGACATTGTAGCACCTACTCTAGTTCTTATCTTTAATAATTGTATTGACTGTGGGGAGTTTCCTGACATTATGAAAAAAAGTAAAATAATCCCTTTGTTTAAATCAGGTAGTACATCAGACCCCACAAATTATAGACCTATTTCAGTACTACCTACATTTAGTAAAAATTTTGAGAAATTAATTTTAGACCAACTGCAAAGATTTTTTAACAGACACAAATTATTACATATCAAACAGTTCGGTTTTACAAGGGGTCGTTCAACTACCGATACCGGGGTGTTGAACTTTTAGGACATATTTATAATGCTTGGGAAGATAAATGCGATGCCTTGGGCATCTTTTGTGATTTGTCCAAGGCATTCGATTGCGTTCTTCATGAAACGTTAATTAGGAAACTCCGTCACTACGGGATCCGAAACACCGCTCTGGATCTTCTTACTTCATACTTGAGTAAAAGGATTCAGAGCGTTGACGTTAATGGAGAAAGATCTCCCGGATCTATCTTAACAATGGGAGTTCCACAGGGCTCAATTCTTGGTCCTTTCTTGTTTCTTATTTATATTAATGACTTGCTTTACCTCATAAAGGATAATCATGATATAGTGTTGTTTGCGGATGATAATTCACTTTTCTTTAAACTTAAACGTCAGCAGCTGGTTACTGACGATGTAAATAACGCGGTCTCAAAAATAGTTCACTGGTTCAATGTTAATAATTTACTTCTTAATGAAAAGAAGACTAAATGCATTAAGTTTACGCTACCTCACGTTAGGCAGGTGAAAACGAATGTGTTGATAAAGGTCGAAGAATAGAAACTTGAAGACAGCACAGTATTCTTGGGCTTAACTTTGGATTCTAAGTTTCAGTGGGGCCCACATATTGATAAATTGTCAAAAAAGCTAAGCTCCGCAGCATACGCTGTTAGAAAAATTCGAAATTTAACTGATTTAGATATTTCCCGTTTAGTATACTTTAGTTATTTTCATAATGTGATGTCGTACGGTATTCTTTTGTGGGGAAATGCCGCCGACATTCAGACTATATTTGTTTTGCAGAAAAGAGCTGTTAGATAATTTATAAATTAAGTCCGAGACACTCACTCAGAGAGAAATTTAAGGAAATTAATGTAATGCCTGTGCCTTCTCAGTATATTTATGAAAATCTTTTATATGCCCACAAAAACATAAAATTGTTTAAAAATACAGTGATATGCATAATATAAATACTAGGAACAAACACAAATTTGTTGTACCTACAACAAGGCTCAAGAAAATAGGTGGTCAATGTATACGCTTTTATAATAAACTTCCAAGCCACGTTCAAGAACTAAGCCTTATTAAATTCAAATCATTTATTAAACGTAAGTTGTGCCAGAAAGCTTTTTATACAGTCAAAGACGTATATTGAGGACAAAAAGGCTTGGGACTGACCTGCTCCAATTTTTGCATATTGTATTTTGTTTTTTTTGTTTTGTACCTAACTTTTGTTTTATTTTATATACACTTTGACATTTCATGATTATTAAATACACAATGACATGAATATTTACTTTGTATAATATTATTTTAATTTCGTGTGAGGACTTAGTGGGTAATATTTTTATATATTTTGTCTATCTCAGTTATTCCTTTAATTTTTATATCTGGCAGTTTGAGTACTTAAAGCGGCCTACCCAAATGTCCTTTCTTTGGTATTGTTCGTCGAATCGTTGAGCTCCTTATGTTTTGAGTTGAGCTGCACGATTAATATAAACAAAATAATTTTCTCCTGAAAACATTGGTGATTTCACCAATGTTACTAAACGCGTTCAAGAGCTGTCAGTGTCAATATTCCATAGAAACAACTGACACTGAGAGCTCTTAAACGGAATTTATGTGCTGATCGCGTTCAATTTCATTGGTGAAATCAGACCTTAGTGCCGATTTCACCAATGAAACGGAACGCGTTCAGCATAACTAAAACGCGTTCAAGAGCTGTCAGTATCAAAATTGTTATGGAATATTGACAATGACAGCTCTTGAACTAGGTTTAAAACTGATGATCGCTTTCAGTTTCATTGGTGAAATCGGCACTTATTGCTTGGGGATGTCTATGCAAAACAGTAACTAAGAACGTAGTAGGTAGGTAACCTATAATACATATATCATTGGATAATACTAACTATTAAATACACCCCAACGTTCGGAGTCCATGTCGGCAACCAAACCAAATCGTAAATAAAATATCGTAAATAATAAGTCTTACGGACTTATAATAAGTCCGCAAGCAAAGCTAAAGTTCGTAAGAATGGTTAGGTTACTCGAACCAAATAACAAGGCATCTCTAAATCCAAGTTCACAGCCAGTTAAGTCAATTGTGTCAGAAATATTATAATACAATTTAGAAAGCAAATAAATACGCACGCACAGGACAATAAAGTAATCGTCTAACACTGACAATAAAGTCGGAACACCCGCCGCATTACCGCAACGTTATGCCCGCCGGGGCATAACGTTGCGGTAATGTGTGTGCTTGTCCGGGCGATACACACATACTACCGTGAGCAGTATGACCACGCACACATTGATATTTGCTTGACGCGATAGCACTACTAGCTTTTGAAAATTCATGATAAATTTTGATGTATTCTGTAATACCAAAAATGATGATCGAAAACTTAATATTTTTTCCTGTTTCTTTTTCGGCTTTTCGTAACTTGATAATATGAGCTATGTTTCTAATACAACAACATTTCAGATATTGTTGTTAATAGTATTAAAAAAAACTATAAGAAAACATGTCATTTATGCTGTAAAACGTGCGAAATACAATTAGCTTAAACTTCATTTTCGGTAAGTCTTTTTGAAAAAAAAAAAGATGTAGGAACCTAGATAAATACTGTCTAAATCCGAATATAAGCATAATATGATAGAAATATGCTTACATTGCAAATGGTTTGGTAAATAATGGTGGCAAAAGTAGAATTTGAATACGTCAAATTACAAGTCACCCTCATGAGTGTGGGAAAGGAATGTATTATTTTTATGTCTGTTTATGAGTCGCACACTAAAACATGAACTAATAAAATAATGTTACATGTAGATCTAAATGATCACATACCTGTAGCGCCGCTTCTTGTCCTGCGGGGTAGTTGTCCACAATGCCGGCTAACACATACGCCGCTAACGTCCTGTGTTCACTCTGCAATACGTATCATAAGTTAACACTACGGTCTGACTCTGGGCCGTGCACGAAATGGACTTTGTTCACTGTGTGTGAAAAAGAGTAAAAGAAACGACATTATTTGTGATTTAGAAAGTCGGGTTCTTCGTGTTGCCGATGGCTTGACGGGAATAAAAATCACTATTCGCAACATGGTTTTATAAAAATTATGCGATAGGTGACATTTGATCGTTGTTTTACAAGAAACATTAATAATTTTGAATTTTATAAAAAATCTATATAATTTTTATGGTCTACTTAGAGGTGGCTCGACCGCTTTTTTCAACTTCAATACAAAATGCAAAATAAAAATAATGTTGAAAAAAAGCATTTTTTCTTGTTTTGTATCGATATCAACTATAATTTAAGGCCCACTTGCGCGTTTATGGTTTTAAAATTAAACCCTCGGTGGGTTTAATTTTAAACCCATAAACGCGCAAGTGGGAGTCTAGTCGCAAAACTGGGTTAGTGTTAGTAATGTCATAATAAATTGACGTTATGAGGTACCGCTGATAACGTTTTTTGTATTTTATATGGTTCGACGTTGTAGTAAGTGAAAATTCGGTACTTTAACAGCAGGCAACATATTCATGAACTCATATGAAAATAAATACAAATTTATAAAACTTAAAACATATTTTTTCATAACCGACGTTTTCGTCAATCAATAAAGTAAATTTCCATGGAAACCACATACAATACGATTAAAATGAAATGTTATGTTATAAAATCAAACACAAAAAAGGATCGTAAAGTTGTGTAAAAGACATGTGTGTATCCAAATTCCGTTCATTGTTCGTTCGTTCATTTTTGGTCGGATTACATACCTAAAAAAACACAAATATCAGGTTTATTAACCGGGTGTTACTTTTAAGTGGCGCAACACGTAATAACAGTAAAAATGTTATAACTTAACTCCGAGTTTACAAACTATATTTATTCATTTAACCAGACTAAACGCGCAAGTGTAAATATTAAATGTTAGCTTTCTTACGATAAGATTAAAAAATAAAATAAAAGGTTGTATTTCTGGTAAAGGCTATGATACTTACGTCAACTGAAGGATCTTGCAGGACAGACAGGAAATATTTGTGTCCCTTCGCATTCACCAAGTCAACTTGACAGCTCTGCAAGAGGCGTAGAGCAGTGTAAGATGAAGTGCAGTGCATAAGTGTGAGCGAGTATTTACGGTCAGGGAAGTGCATTGTTTAACAACCACAATAGCACAGTACAAATATACAGTACGGAAACTAGGCCTATATGTTGAAATAATTACTTAAACTCCATTGGAGCGTTAGGGTTGTCACTCATAATGTTTGTAAAATTAAGGGTATTCTTAACGCAGCTTGCGGCAGGAATGAACTGCTTGAAATCGTCACGCGAAAAAGCGTTCATACATGTACAAGATGGCGTGTGCGTTTTTCTTTCAAGGGTGCTAAAGCCGATAGTGAAGTCAAATGTAAATCCAAGATGGCAGCTGCGTACATTTAAAAATTTTTGGTCATGGGTGTCGTTTTCATAGTTTTCAAGGGTACGGAAGCCGATAGTGAAATCAAAACAATTTTTTTTTTCATTTTTTTTTTACAATTTCAATTTTTTTTCAAAAATATTCGCAGCCGCCATCTTGGATTTACATTTTGACCTCTTTATTGGCTTCAGCACCCTTGAAAACCATGAAAACGACATCCATAATGAAAACTTTAAAAGTTCTCGCAGCAAACATCAAGTATTTACATTTAGACCTCACTATCGGGTTTAGCACCGTCAAAAACCATGAATACGACGACACCTATAAAGTTTTTTTTTTCGTAGCTGCCAAGTCGGATTTAAATTTTGACCTCTCTATCAGCATTAGCACCTTTGAAAACTATGAAAACGACACCCATGACAAACAAAACTAAAATTTTCGGAGCTGCCATCTTGGATTTTCATTTTGATTTCACTATCGGCTTTATCACCCCTCGAAAATGAAAATGAAAACGACACTTATGATGAAAAATTTAAAATTTTCGCCACCACTCGTCTTGACACCCGCGACCGAGAGCACATAGACGTTCTTAGTTTCCGTACTGACCATATTTATTGTGGCAAATCTGTTCCAAAAGTATAAATACGTAAATAAGCCGAGTTATAGCTAATTCATACGACTGATAAAGAGTTGCAGTTTCACGATATAATGAATATAGATATTAGGTAAACTGTGGATGTACTAAACAATTCATTTTCTTGGGTGTACATTTGAAGGCCAATTCCCGTAATTAAAACGTTCAAAATCTATTCGCAATCACATCTCAATTTCAAAAACTTGTGACGACGTTTTGTAGTTTATTTTTTTGTTCTCATATTTGGAAGCAACAAGAATAATGTATCCAGGATTTTGTAGTATGTAACTATCTTTTTTTTTAAAGGCGTCTTTGGAGTTATTTTCCCGATTTTCTCCATAGAGATCGTTCTCTCTCTCTCTACGTTGGTCAACTATTTTTAACTTTCTAACTTACAGACTGACTTCAACAATTCTAAACTGCCTGTAAATGGTTTAATTGAAATAAATGCTTTGAGTTTGTTATTTTTCCAGATTAACAACTGAGACTAGACTGCGAACGTTCTCAGAAATACGGGAATCGCCCCTCCGGTAGTCGGTGGATAGTTACGGGGTCGACGGCGATGATCTTGGCCCATATGTAGACCATGGAGGCGCGCAGGTCGGGCGCGGACGCCTGCAGCAGCTTCAGCATGTAGGGGAAGATGCCCACGTTGAGCACGGCGCGCGCCGCCCACGCGCCCAGCGACAGGAAGCGGCACAGCAGGCGCAGCGCGCGCACGCGGTGCAGCGTGCTCAGCAGCACCTGCAGCACCATGGGCAGCTGCGCAGGAGGCGGCCGCCAGCCGCACCCTGCGCACGCGCACGTGTTACTGCGGGCTCGCCGGGAGCTACTGCGGGCCCGCCGGGAGCTACTGCGGGCCCGCCGCCGCCCCCGGGCCACGCGCCGAGAGTTACTGCGGGCCCGCCGCCGCCCCCGGGCCACGCGCCGAGAGTTACTGCGGGCCCGCCGCCGCCCCCGGGCCACGCGCCGGGAGTTACTGCGGGCCCGCCGCCGCCCCCGGGCCACGCGTCGGGAGTTACTGCGGGCCCGCCGCCGCCCCCGGGCCACGCGTCGGGAGTTACTGCGGGCCCGCCGCCGCCCCCGGGCCACGCGTCGGGAGTTACTGCGGGCCCGCCGCCGCCCCCGGGCCACGCGTCGGGAGTTACTGCGGGCCCGCCGCCGCCCCCGGGCCACGCGCCGGGAGTTACTGCGGGCCCGCGCGCGCCACACGAGGCGTCGGAGCAATACTCACACTTGCCGAGGTCCAGCCACACTTGGAAGGCGGTGAGCTGGTCGCGGAAGAAGGGCGAGTGCGTGTAGTCGGCGGGCTCGGGCCGCAGCAGGCGCGGCAGCTGCGCCAGCGCCAGGTCCAGCGTGTGCTCCCACGCCGCCCACAGCGGGTGCGACGCCAGCGACGGCAGCGCGGGCAGCGACACCGGCGTGCAGTTGTACGACCTAAGCGGATGCACTTTGTTCACAAAAGCTCATCAACATTACCCTGCTCTCAATGTATTTGTGATGGCGCAAAATGTCATTTCCTTCCATACTTAAATGTTAATGTGTTAATGTTGTTAATGTTTGACGACTATATTGCTAACATTGAATTTGCCATTTCTAAAAATCCTAGGGCTTTGTGGCAATATGTTAAGTCTAAACAATCAACCAACTGTTACCCATCTGTATTAAAATTTGGTGAAGTGTCGTCTGGTCACGGGGAGGAAATCTGCAAAATGTTTGGCGACTATTTTTTTTCGAACTTCCAAGAGCGACGAGACACAAATGTATTCTTAGCCTCTACAAGAATGGATCAATCTTCTGGTCTCGTATCAGACATCTGCTCTATCGAGGTGCGGGAATAGGAGGTATTTCGCTTGCTAAAACAAGTGGATATTAGCAAATCCGCTGGTCCGGACAATATTTCACCAATTTTTATAGCCAAATGTGCCAGATGTCTATCCATTTCATTGACATTATTATTCAAACGGTCATTCGACTTTGGAGTGGTGCCTGCAATCTGGAAGTCAGCGTATATAACGCCGATTCATATAAAAGGTCCTAAGGACAGCGTGGTCAATTATAGACCGATCTCCAAACTCTGCGTATTCGCCAAAATTATGGAGAAAATCGTACACGTGTAACTTTCTATTCGCTTAAATTAAGTTACTCGGAATACCAACATGGATTTTTAATAGGTCGCTCCACCACATACAGTCTCGGGGTCTGTAGTGACTATCTTTCAGAGCATATGTCCAGGAGGTCACAGGTCGACGTTATATACACTGACTATAGCAAATGTTTTGATCGAATAGATCATGCGCTTTTATTGCGAACCCTACAATGGCTTGACGAAACCTTACAATAAAACAATAGTTTTTAAAAGTGTAGTCTTTATTATATAAGTATAATAAACGTACAATGTAACAGTTACTAATTATTACTTACTTTACCACATGGCAAGTACAATAATAGAAGATATTAATAATGAAAAAATCTTAACTAATGGGAGGTATGAAACTGTTTTTTATTTTTCATCAATTGATTGATATCAGGTTTGATAGAAGACATTTGAAGTCTCATATCAGGTTCGGCGTCCAGTCTATTGCGATATTTTGTTTTCGTGGCTGCGTAGGTTGAGAATCCTGTTTCGCACAAATATGTTGTTGGGAACGGGAGAAGAATATTCAGAACCATTCTGCCAAGCATTGGATATTCATCACGGATTCTGCACCAAAAATCGTTGAGTGGCGTCGTTTTGAACAGTGACTCCATACACAATGTGTCTGATGACATTTCTACAAGAGATTCATAAATCTCGTTTGACATATGTACTCTCGGGCTTTTGCAAGTTGGGTAAAAAAGGATTATGAATCCATGAATTCAGCTTCATTTTTGCATTCTGTTCTTCGGGAAAATACTTTTCAAAAGATGCGCGCATCGAAGTGAGATATTGGACCAATTCTTCAAACACATCATCTTGCAACATTTCTGAGTCGTTATCGCTAACAAACTCACTGAGTGACGTAAAGCTTTCTATTTGTCTCTTACCAACGCAAATAATCCAAAAATCTAATTTTCTTTTGAAGGCAGTTATTTTGTTATAGGCCTGGAACACTGTTGTCTGTTAACCTTACAATGATAAATTCAATTCGTTCAGTTTTTGAAAGATATCCGCCATAAAAGACAATCGGAACAACCAAGTTTTACCATACAAACGGTCTTTAAAATTAAAAGAAACTGTATCTGCTGAAAGAAACACTAAACTCGGCTCTAAGTTCAAATAGCCTTGTCAAAGTTTTACCCCGAGACAGCCATCGCACTTCTGTATGGAGCAGCAGTGTTTTATGATTGCTGCCATAATCTTCACACAATAATGAGAACAATAAGGATTGTAGTGGTCGTGATTTGATAAAATTAATTATTTTTACGGCTTCATCCATAACTAATTTTAGATTTGACGGCATTTGCTTCATCGCAAGTGCTTGTCTATGCAGAATACAATGGCTGGAACTACAATTAAACGCTTTACTTTTTTGTCATGATACTGCTCCTGCTGTTTTACCTGTCATCGCCTTGGCACCATCTGAACAAATGTCAATGCAATCGTTCCAACTAAGATGATTGTCAGAGCATAGGAAAATGTACCCAACCCTAGTACCCATACTAACTGGGGCAGCACTAGTGCCGCCATGTTGAGAAAAAGATTGTATTTGAAGATGTCGATTTTATATGTACGTTGTTATAAAATAAAGTTTAACTAAAGTTTATTATTGGTTTATTATTGGAATCTTTTAAGTGTATACGCTGTTAACGTTAACTATTTCAACAATTTGGTACCTGTATTGAAACCGGATGGAGCAGTTCGCCTATGTGGAGATTATCGTATAACCATTAACAAATATTTGAAAATTGATCATTACCCTCTCCCAACAATAGATAATATAATGGTGAAATTACAAGGTAACAGTTATTTTTGTGAACTAGACTTATGTGAAGCTTATCTTCAAGCACCATTAGACGATGACTCTCAAAAACTAGTCACAATAGTTACTGAGGAGGGGATTTTCAATTACTTGTACTTGCCATTTGGTATGAGCACTGGAGCAGCACCCTAATTGCGTAATTATTATTATTATTATTTTTATTTGTCAGATAACATGATCCAATAAGGTTAGTAACAACAGGAGCTTATAAACTATGTTAGTAGGTTAAGAATTTAAATATTAATTTATTTATTTTACCGTCCCAACCACAATGCATACCCAGAGCGAGTGCATCGGACACTGATACTTGTTCGCAACTATCGTCAGAATGCTGTTGCTGCTGCCTCGTAATCTGCCCAACAGCGACGACACACGCTTGCGTCTTATTGCATAAAAGTCATCCGTACGCGCTTCGGCAAACATCGCGGACGCACTGCAGAACCGCGGCAACCGCAGCAACATCCTGAAGACGTTATTGTATTGTACCCGCAGAGCGCTGTATGCCTTTTGAGTATAATTAACCCACAGGCTGCTCGTGTAAAACGATTGGCAATATGCTTTGAATAGCGCTAACTTGACTTCAGCTGAGCAACGAGCAAACCTGCGAGCCAACATATTACCCCGGACCGCCAGCGCTCTGCGTTCACGTTCAATGTCCTCGTTGTCCCTTAGATCATCGGTGACAACGTGCCCTAAATATTTAAACTTCTTCACTCTAGCGAGAGGAGAGCCGTTCAGAAAAACAGGTGGAGGTTCATGAGTGGGTTTATCACCAAGACCAAAGAACATACACTCGCTCTTAGCAACATTATACTTGAGACCATGACTCTCAGCACACTGCTCACAAACTCTAAGCAGATGACGAAGGGCTCTGCAGCACCATGTCGTCGGCATAACTTATATTATTGACAGCGACTCCATCAATGTGACAACCTACATGCATGCTACTGAGCTCGCCAATCAGGCTATCCATATATACATTAAAAAGGGTGGGCGAGGAAACCCCCCCCTGCCTCACGCCACACTCAAGCTTGTACTCCTCAGACAAACAATCCGCCCACTTAACGACATTTAATTGATTGTCATACCAAAATTTCAAAATTTCCAGCAGTTCCGTAGGTACATTTTGTTTACGCAGTTTATCCCACAGGACCTCATAACAAACTAGGTCAAAGGCTTTGGATAGATCTAAAAAACAAGCATAAACAGGTGTCCTACGATCCAAATAATACCTAACCGTGTGCTTCATACAGAGAATAGCACTCTCAGTGGAAAGGCCAGGTTGGAAGCCAAATTGCGCATGATGCAGATTCAGGTTCCTTCTTAAATGCCTGTTAATCAGACCATACATTACCTTAGCCAGAATAGTAGCCAGGGAGATGGGACGATAGTTACTTTTATCGCAAATATCTGCTGTTTTACATTTAACTATAGGTATGACTATTGTTCTCATGAGGTCCTGAGGGAGATACCTATGACTCATGCATAGGGAGTAAAGCATGGCCAATACTCTGGGTAAATGACAGCCCGCATGCCTTAAATGTTCAACGCTCAAGCTGTCATGTCCAGGTGATCTACCCCGAGTCATAGTCAATAATACTCTTTACATCTTTAGATCTTATCTGTATAATGTTAGAAGTATCTGGCTGGAGACTGAATTGCGTCGCTACTGACGACACAAGTGGGCTCACCTTAAAATTCGATTTAAATATGTTAGCAATGTTACGAGGCTCCCTTTCAGAGTTAATGCATTCAGCTCGATTCTGCTTTTTATTTAGTTTATTAGTACATTGCCAGAATTTTTTAAAGTCGTTTTTAGAACAATGAGATGCCAAAGTGTCCATTTTAATTTGTTCTGCGTTGTCTTGACACCACTTAAGTCGTGATTTGAAAATTTTCTTACTTTTACACATAGCGTCATATATGCATCCAGATGAGGGTTTCCCATGCCAGACACAATTGTAAAAATTACTTTTAGCCTCCTCATGTGCCTTCTTTATGTGCTTATTCCAGCCAGGTACAGATTTTTTATTTCGATACCAACGTTGAGCAACAATATCACAACTCTCTATACTCGCCTCACGTAGTGTTTTTATAATACTTTTATACATTAATTCTATACTTCTATGATGCTCTAAATCCTTACAATATTTATCAGCGCATAACTGCAATTCTTGCGGAAAGTCGATACATTTAAGACTATTATTGCAAATTTCATGATACAGGTGAATTTGTTCAGGAGTCCTATTTCCCCAAACTATTTTGTTAGGTACACAATCTGAAGTCACTTTCCTATGTCTTACAACATTATTATAATTGCACTCTATTTCAACAGGAAAGTGATCAGACCAAAATACATTATAATGAATTTTTACATTAGATATAATTTTAAAACCCATCTCAGTACTAACAAAATGGTCCAACCACCGACAGGAGCCATGAACATCACTAATAAACGTATAGTCACCTGCGTTCAGGCTTAGGCGTTCCACGTCTGCACATACCCATCTTTGCTCCCCACAAAAATTCATGAGTTCGTTATAGAAGAGACCGCCAGGGTGGGCATTAAAATCACCGAGTACGAACACTGATTCTACGCTACTACTGTCTATTATAGCACATATTTCGCTCAAGCATTCCGTGAACTCGATAAGATTATCTCTGGACTCAACAGGCATATACACACAAACAATTAATACCGCACAATCACTATTCACCACTACTTTACACGCTGCTAACCGATCACTACTGCAATCTACAGGAGTGACGGACACAAACGATTTCTTTCGCCATAGAATAGCCAATCCGCCGTATGGTCTTCCTTTCAAACATCCACTTGCCGTATCAACTGAAGATTTTCCAATATATGTATAATCGTCACTTATTGTGCCCAGCAGTGGGATATCATGTGGAAGTAACCAAGTCTCCTGTAATGTTATTATATCTGCCTTGCCACAAAAAGTTCGCACACAATCCATAGACCGCTTAAGGCCTTTACAGTTAAATGTAATAATTTTACTATGTGTGTCATCCATTAACTGTATTTTCATTAGTTATCGTGTCAGGGTGTTTGTCCGCAGTCCGGTACTATGTACAAACCGACGAAAAACAATCCCTTTCGGCCACATTGACTCATCTAAAAACATTTGTAACGTATAACTCGGTACAAAAATTTTGTAAGCATTATATTTATTTTCATTCTTAATAGATAACTTTGTAAGTGTAACTTTTTCTCCAGTTTTCTTTAGAATATAATTGGCGATATCCTCTATCGAAGTTTCCCTGTGTACATTCGTTATATATATAGGTAATCTTTTCTCTGCTGCTCTGAAATTGACTTCTATATCTTTTATGGCATTACCAACTTTTCCACTGAAATTATTCTTCCTCTTAGTCCTTTGCACAACTGTCCAATCATTACTATGCTCCGTCTTGTTGGATTGTAAAACATTATTTTTACTCAAAATCTCAGCCATCGTTATTCCTCTATTTGGGGACACGGTAATACAATCGTTGCCTAGCAGCTGTGTCGCCAGCGGCGGCGGCAGCGGCGCCGCCTCGTCAACCTTAGGGCTTAGCTGTTTTGTATCGGAAGCCGTTTCGCTCCGCTGCTTAGATAGACACATATTGGCTACTGTCATGTCAACGTACTCCTTCAGCTGCTTACAGTTACTGTCACCATCGTTTGTCGTTCTGGAATTTCGTGACAAACATTCTGTTGAGCCCATATCTGATATGTTAGTAGTTTTACTAATATCGTTTACTATTAGTCCTACGGGTCCACTATCGAGTTCACCACCAGAAACATTCATATGCCGATACCCTCCTCTTTTTTTATTTATATTGCAATCGAAGTTGTTAACGATTGATGCTTGTTTTATATTGTCAAGGTCCGAACGCAACTGATTCAGTTGTTCCACTGTAGCATAATCACTTTTAAGTGTTTTTATCTCATTTTGCATCAAAATAATGTCTTTTAGTAACCTTGTCGCATCGATGTGATCGAACGTAACTGGGGGTAAACGGTGCAATTCTCTAGCCACAAAAATTGGAATTTTCTCAGGATCCACTCGTTTCAGTGTATTTATTATATCTTCAAGATTACGTTGATTTTTGCCGTCACCTTTTCTCGTAGTTTTCTTAATTGCAGAAATCGAGTCGAATAACAAATTTTTGGCCGCATCAATTTCTTTCTCCAAGAAGGACGTTACACAAAGACGTATAATGCTTTCTTCATCCATCACATCCACTTTTGATTGAATGAACGCTAACACTTCATTAATCACTATATTACAGTGAGCACATTTAACCGTGTTTGACGACATTGTTAACGACTACGCAAACCACGCGCGTACAGTGTTTCCATGAGCATTTTATGATGTAATACACAATCAATCGGAATCTGAATCGTTTTGAAACAGATTGCTTATCCATTGCTTTTTGAGTTCGATAAAAATTCTGCTCAACAATATGTAGAACGCAATGAATGTTCTTGAACCGTCAAAATCAAACAGATTAATCGTAATCGTTTACAAAAATGTGTTACGCAATTAGGGTGCAGGTTCATTCCAGAGGTTAATAACACAAAAACTAAATGGGTTAGACATAGTTGTTTACTTAGACAATATACACTTGGGAGCAAATAAATCGAGCCACTTCCTTTTTCACGGATTATGGTTATTATTTTTGGTATTATGGAACGCATCGATTCGAAACATATATCGCCTAAAAGGGTATTTAATAACCTTTACAATGAGGGTAGTTAGTTGTCAAAATTTCATTTTAATTAAAGTTTAAAGGTTAGAATAAAATTATCGCATTTAATTTGCTTATGACATTTTTATTGTACTCTGTTAAGAAAAGATTAAATTTCAGGTTTTTGTTAATCATACCCATATTACTTGTTATTGTTGTCTTTATCTGTGTCTGTGTAATCAAAATAACCTGATAAAATGGATACTACACCGACGGAAGCTGCCCAAGTTGTAGCTTTACTTGAGGTTGGACACGGACAACGTGAAGTGGCACGCAGACTTCATTTGAGTCGTTCAAAGGTACAGCGGGTATACCGCAGGTATCTGGAGACTGGTGCTTTTGTTCGGCGACCTGGAACTGGCCGACCACGGGCAACAACAGAACGTGACGACCGCTTTATTGCAACCAATTCGTTGCGCGACCGTGGACTTAATGCTGTTCAGCTACAGCAAGCGTTACGTGACGTTCGAGGTGTCGCAATCAGTAGGTGGACAGTGAGACGAAGACTAAAGGAACGAAATTTAACATCACACAAACCAGCAACTGGCCCAAAATTGACTGTAGCTCATCGCCGATCTCGCTTGGAGTTTGCTCGAGAACACATTAATTGGACGTTAGAAGACTGGAGGTCAGTTTTGTTTTCTGACGAGTCAAGAATCTGTCTTTTTAGCAATGACGGGAGAAACCGAGTGTATAGACGTCCTGGTGAAAGATTTGCCCAATGTTGCATTCGAGAAACTGTGAGTTTTGGTGGTGGTTCTTGTATGGTGTGGGGAGGAATTTCTCTAGACGGAAAAACGGAACTTGTCTTCGTCGACCCCGCCAACGATGGCAGTGGTAGACGTGGATTAACAGCTGACCGATACATAACTGACATTCTTGAAGACCACGTAATGCCGTATGCTGGTTTTGTCGGAGAAAATTTCTTGTTTATGCATGACAATGCGAGACCTCATACCGCGCAGATCGTTACGGAATACTTGTCTGCGATCGGGATTCAACAAATGGTATGGCCAGCACGAAGTCCCGATTTGAACCCGATCGAACACCTATGGGACGAGCTAAAACGGAGAGTCCGAGCCAGGGTTCCCGCTGTTTCATCCATTCCCGAGCTTAAAGTCGCTGTGCTTGAAGAGTGGGAGAACATACCACAATATGTCATCGTAACTCTGATCAGATCGATGACTAATAGGCTACAAGAATGCATCAGGCACGGGGGGGGTAATACCAGTTATTAAGAATATTTTTTTTGCAATAATTTTGTTTTTTATTGTTTTTATGGACTGTTTTAGCCCTACTAAATTTTCTATCAAAATTACCGTTTTTCTTGCAGAGCCAATAATTTATCATTCAATAAGGTTATTATTCAATAATTTACCCTCATTGTTAAGGTTATTAACTTAACTTTTAGGCGATATATAGTTCGAATTGATACGTTCCATATTCCCAAAAATATTTACCATTTTACGTGAAAAAAGGTAGTGGCTCGATTTATTTGCTCCCAAGTGTATATACGAGGGCTGCACTAAAAGTATCGGGAAGGGAATATTTCCACTGTTCCTGTCATATTAAAATCTTTTTAATTGAAAACTCCTTGGTTTTAAAAATCGAATATCATTTATTTATTTAAAAAAAGGTTCTCGGTCTTGTCACAAGGTTGTCAAACTTGTTTAGTCGTTGAGAAAATGGAATTGACTCGAGAAAATTCAAGAGCGATGATTTATTATGACTTCGAAGTGGTTTAACACAAAAGCAGTGTGCTGACCGGATGATTTCTGCATTTGGTGATGAAGCCCCATCCAAAACCACAATTTATCGCTGGTTTGCTGAATTTCAACGTGGACGTGTCAAGCTCAGTGATGATCCCCGTCAAGGTCGTCTAAAAACTGCAGTTACCCAAGAAAACGTTGATGCTGTGCGTAAACTGATTGAGGAAGATCGACATGTGACATACCGCGAAATTCAGGCAATTTTAGACATTGGCATGAGTCAAATACAAATAATCTTGCATGAACAATTAGGTGTAAAAAAGTTGTTTACCCGATGGATACCGCATTCGCTCTGTGAAGAGCAAAAAGCGTCTCGCGTTACTTGGTGCATCAGAACTCTCGAAAGATTCCACGCAGGATCCTCAAATGCTGTATACAACATAGTATCAGGTGACGAATCCTAGGTAATCCTAAATGTAGGTACATTTTGTTTACGCAGTTTATCCCACAGGACCTCATAACAAACTAGGTCAAAGGCTTTGGATAGATCTAAAAAACAAGCATAAACAGGTGTCCTACGATCCAAATAATACCTAACCGTGTGCTTCATACAGAGAATAGCACTCTCAGTGGAAAGGCCAGGTTGGAAGCCAAATTGCGCATGATGCAGATTCAGGTTCCTTCTTAAATGCCTGTTAATCAGACCATACATTACCTTAGCCAGAATAGTAGCCAGGGAGATGGGACGATAGTTACTTTTATCGCAAATATCTGCTGTTTTACATTTAACTATAGGTATGACTATTGTTCTCATGAGGTCCTGAGGGAGATACCTATGACTCATGCATAGGGAGTAAAGCATGGCCAATACTCTGGGTAAATGACAGCCCGCATGCCTTAAATGTTCAACGCTCAAGCTGTCATGTCCAGGTGATCTACCCCGAGTCATAGTCAATAATACTCTTTACATCTTTAGATCTTATCTGTATAATGTTAGAAGTATCTGGCTGGAGACTGAATTGCGTCGCTACTGACGACACAAGTGGGCTCACCTTAAAATTCGATTTAAATATGTTAGCAATGTTACGAGGCTCCCTTTCAGAGTTAATGCATTCAGCTCGATTCTGCTTTTTATTTAGTTTATTAGTACATTGCCAGAATTTTTTAAAGTCGTTTTTAGAACAATGAGATGCCAAAGTGTCCATTTTAATTTGTTCTGCGTTGTCTTGACACCACTTAAGTCGTGATTTGAAAATTTTCTTACTTTTACACATAGCGTCATATATGCATCCAGATGAGGGTTTCCCATGCCAGACACAATTGTAAAAATTACTTTTAGCCTCCTCATGTGCCTTCTTTATGTGCTTATTCCAGCCAGGTACAGATTTTTTATTTCGATACCAACGTTGAGCAACAATATCACAACTCTCTATACTCGCCTCACGTAGTGTTTTTATAATACTTTTATACATTAATTCTATACTTCTATGATGCTCTAAATCCTTACAATATTTATCAGCGCATAACTGCAATTCTTGCGGAAAGTCGATACATTTAAGACTATTATTGCAAATTTCATGATACAGGTGAATTTGTTCAGGAGTCCTATTTCCCCAAACTATTTTGTTAGGTACACAATCTGAAGTCACTTTCCTATGTCTTACAACATTATTATAATTGCACTCTATTTCAACAGGAAAGTGATCAGACCAAAATACATTATAATGAATTTTTACATTAGATATAATTTTAAAACCCATCTCAGTACTAACAAAATGGTCCAACCACCGACAGGAGCCATGAACATCACTAATAAACGTATAGTCACCTGCGTTCAGGCTTAGGCGTTCCACGTCTGCACATACCCATCTTTGCTCCCCACAAAAATTCATGAGTTCGTTATAGAAGAGACCGCCAGGGTGGGCATTAAAATCACCGAGTACGAACACTGATTCTACGCTACTACTGTCTATTATAGCACATATTTCGCTCAAGCATTCCGTGAACTCGATAAGATTATCTCTGGACTCAACAGGCATATACACACAAACAATTAATACCGCACAATCACTATTCACCACTACTTTACACGCTGCTAACCGATCACTACTGCAATCTACAGGAGTGACGGACACAAACGATTTCTTTCGCCATAGAATAGCCAATCCGCCGTATGGTCTTCCTTTCAAACATCCACTTGCCGTATCAACTGAAGATTTTCCAATATATGTATAATCGTCACTTATTGTGCCCAGCAGTGGGATATCATGTGGAAGTAACCAAGTCTCCTGTAATGTTATTATATCTGCCTTGCCACAAAAAGTTCGCACACAATCCATAGACCGCTTAAGGCCTTTACAGTTAAATGTAATAATTTTACTATGTGTGTCATCCATTAACTGTATTTTCATTAGTTATCGTGTCAGGGTGTTTGTCCGCAGTCCGGTACTTATAATGTACAAACCGACGAAAAACAATCCCTTTCGGCCACATTGACTCATCTAAAAACATTTGTAACGTATAACTCGGTACAAAAATTTTGTAAGCATTATATTTATTTTCATTCTTAATAGATAACTTTGTAAGTGTAACTTTTTCTCCAGTTTTCTTTAGAATATAATTGGCGATATCCTCTATCGAAGTTTCCCTGTGTACATTCGTTATATATATAGGTAATCTTTTCTCTGCTGCTCTGAAATTGACTTCTATATCTTTTATGGCATTACCAACTTTTCCACTGAAATTATTCTTCCTCTTAGTCCTTTGCACAACTGTCCAATCATTACTATGCTCCGTCTTGTTGGATTGTAAAACATTATTTTTACTCAAAATCTCAGCCATCGTTATTCCTCTATTTGGGGACACGGTAATACAATCGTTGCCTAGCAGCTGTGTCGCCAGCGGCGGCGGCAGCGGCGCCGCCTCGTCAACCTTAGGGCTTAGCTGTTTTGTATCGGAAGCCGTTTCGCTCCGCTGCTTAGATAGACACATATTGGCTACTGTCATGTCAACGTACTCCTTCAGCTGCTTACAGTTACTGTCACCATCGTTTGTCGTTCTGGAATTTCGTGACAAACATTCTGTTGAGCCCATATCTGATATGTTAGTAGTTTTACTAATATCGTTTACTATTAGTCCTACGGGTCCACTATCGAGTTCACCACCAGAAACATTCATATGCCGATACCCTCCTCTTTTTTTATTTATATTGCAATCGAAGTTGTTAACGATTGATGCTTGTTTTATATTGTCAAGGTCCGAACGCAACTGATTCAGTTGTTCCACTGTAGCATAATCACTTTTAAGTGTTTTTATCTCATTTTGCATCAAAATAATGTCTTTTAGTAACCTTGTCGCATCGATGTGATCGAACGTAACTGGGGGTAAACGGTGCAATTCTCTAGCCACAAAAATTGGAATTTTCTCAGGATCCACTCGTTTCAGTGTATTTATTATATCTTCAAGATTACGTTGATTTTTGCCGTCACCTTTTCTCGTAGTTTTCTTAATTGCAGAAATCGAGTCGAATAACAAATTTTTGGCCGCATCAATTTCTTTCTCCAAGAAGGACGTTACACAAAGACGTATAATGCTTTCTTCATCCATCACATCCACTTTTGATTGAATGAACGCTAACACTTCATTAATCACTATATTACAGTGAGCACATTTAACCGTGTTTGACGACATTGTTAACGACTACGCAAACCACGCGCGTACAGTGTTTCCATGAGCATTTTATGATGTAATACACAATCAATCGGAATCTGAATCGTTTTGAAACAGATTGCTTATCCATTGCTTTTTGAGTTCGATAAAAATTCTGCTCAACAATATGTAGAACGCAATGAATGTTCTTGAACCGTCAAAATCAAACAGATTAATCGTAATCGTTTACAAAAATGTGTTACGCAATTAGGGTGCAGGTTCATTCCAGAGGTTAATAACACAAAAACTAAATGGGTTAGACATAGTTGTTTACTTAGACAATATACACTTGGGAGCAAATAAATCGAGCCACTTCCTTTTTCACGGATTATGGTTATTATTTTTGGTATTATGGAACGCATCGATTCGAAACATATATCGCCTAAAAGGGTATTTAATAACCTTTACAATGAGGGTAGTTAGTTGTCAAAATTTCATTTTAATTAAAGTTTAAAGGTTAGAATAAAATTATCGCATTTAATTTGCTTATGACATTTTTATTGTACTCTGTTAAGAAAAGATTAAATTTCAGGTTTTTGTTAATCATACCCATATTACTTGTTATTGTTGTCTTTATCTGTGTCTGTGTAATCAAAATAACCTGATAAAATGGATACTACACCGACGGAAGCTGCCCAAGTTGTAGCTTTACTTGAGGTTGGACACGGACAACGTGAAGTGGCACGCAGACTTCATTTGAGTCGTTCAAAGGTACAGCGGGTATACCGCAGGTATCTGGAGACTGGTGCTTTTGTTCGGCGACCTGGAACTGGCCGACCACGGGCAACAACAGAACGTGACGACCGCTTTATTGCAACCAATTCGTTGCGCGACCGTGGACTTAATGCTGTTCAGCTACAGCAAGCGTTACGTGACGTTCGAGGTGTCGCAATCAGTAGGTGGACAGTGAGACGAAGACTAAAGGAACGAAATTTAACATCACACAAACCAGCAACTGGCCCAAAATTGACTGTAGCTCATCGCCGATCTCGCTTGGAGTTTGCTCGAGAACACATTAATTGGACGTTAGAAGACTGGAGGTCAGTTTTGTTTTCTGACGAGTCAAGAATCTGTCTTTTTAGCAATGACGGGAGAAACCGAGTGTATAGACGTCCTGGTGAAAGATTTGCCCAATGTTGCATTCGAGAAACTGTGAGTTTTGGTGGTGGTTCTTGTATGGTGTGGGGAGGAATTTCTCTAGACGGAAAAACGGAACTTGTCTTCGTCGACCCCGCCAACGATGGCAGTGGTAGACGTGGATTAACAGCTGACCGATACATAACTGACATTCTTGAAGACCACGTAATGCCGTATGCTGGTTTTGTCGGAGAAAATTTCTTGTTTATGCATGACAATGCGAGACCTCATACCGCGCAGATCGTTACGGAATACTTGTCTGCGATCGGGATTCAACAAATGGTATGGCCAGCACGAAGTCCCGATTTGAACCCGATCGAACACCTATGGGACGAGCTAAAACGGAGAGTCCGAGCCAGGGTTCCCGCTGTTTCATCCATTCCCGAGCTTAAAGTCGCTGTGCTTGAAGAGTGGGAGAACATACCACAATATGTCATCGTAACTCTGATCAGATCGATGACTAATAGGCTACAAGAATGCATCAGGCACGGGGGGGGTAATACCAGTTATTAAGAATATTTTTTTTGCAATAATTTTGTTTTTTATTGTTTTTATGGACTGTTTTAGCCCTACTAAATTTTCTATCAAAATTACCGTTTTTCTTGCAGAGCCAATAATTTATCATTCAATAAGGTTATTATTCAATAATTTACCCTCATTGTTAAGGTTATTAACTTAACTTTTAGGCGATATATAGTTCGAATTGATACGTTCCATATTCCCAAAAATATTTACCATTTTACGTGAAAAAAGGTAGTGGCTCGATTTATTTGCTCCCAAGTGTATATACGAGGGCTGCACTAAAAGTATCGGGAAGGGAATATTTCCACTGTTCCTGTCATATTAAAATCTTTTTAATTGAAAACTCCTTGGTTTTAAAAATCGAATATCATTTATTTATTTAAAAAAAGGTTCTCGGTCTTGTCACAAGGTTGTCAAACTTGTTTAGTCGTTGAGAAAATGGAATTGACTCGAGAAAATTCAAGAGCGATGATTTATTATGACTTCGAAGTGGTTTAACACAAAAGCAGTGTGCTGACCGGATGATTTCTGCATTTGGTGATGAAGCCCCATCCAAAACCACAATTTATCGCTGGTTTGCTGAATTTCAACGTGGACGTGTCAAGCTCAGTGATGATCCCCGTCAAGGTCGTCTAAAAACTGCAGTTACCCAAGAAAACGTTGATGCTGTGCGTAAACTGATTGAGGAAGATCGACATGTGACATACCGCGAAATTCAGGCAATTTTAGACATTGGCATGAGTCAAATACAAATAATCTTGCATGAACAATTAGGTGTAAAAAAGTTGTTTACCCGATGGATACCGCATTCGCTCTGTGAAGAGCAAAAAGCGTCTCGCGTTACTTGGTGCATCAGAACTCTCGAAAGATTCCACGCAGGATCCTCAAATGCTGTATACAACATAGTATCAGGTGACGAATCCTAGGTAATCCTAAATGTAGGTACATTTTGTTTACGCAGTTTATCCCACAGGACCTCATAACAAACTAGGTCAAAGGCTTTGGATAGATCTAAAAAACAAGCATAAACAGGTGTCCTACGATCCAAATAATACCTAACCGTGTGCTTCATACAGAGAATAGCACTCTCAGTGGAAAGGCCAGGTTGGAAGCCAAATTGCGCATGATGCAGATTCAGGTTCCTTCTTAAATGCCTGTTAATCAGACCATACATTACCTTAGCCAGAATAGTAGCCAGGGAGATGGGACGATAGTTACTTTTATCGCAAATATCTGCTGTTTTACATTTAACTATAGGTATGACTATTGTTCTCATGAGGTCCTGAGGGAGATACCTATGACTCATGCATAGGGAGTAAAGCATGGCCAATACTCTGGGTAAATGACAGCCCGCATGCCTTAAATGTTCAACGCTCAAGCTGTCATGTCCAGGTGATCTACCCCGAGTCATAGTCAATAATACTCTTTACATCTTTAGATCTTATCTGTATAATGTTAGAAGTATCTGGCTGGAGACTGAATTGCGTCGCTACTGACGACACAGGTGGGCTCACCTTAAAATTCGATTTAAATATGTTAGCAATGTTACGAGGCTCCCTTTCAGAGTTAATGCATTCAGCTCGATTCTGCTTTTTATTTAGTTTATTAGTACATTGCCAGAATTTTTTAAAGTCGTTTTTAGAACAATGAGATGCCAAAGTGTCCATTTTAATTTGTTCTGCGTTGTCTTGACACCACTTAAGTCGTGATTTGAAAATTTTCTTACTTTTACACATAGCGTCATATATGCATCCAGATGAGGGTTTCCCATGCCAGACACAATTGTAAAAATTACTTTTAGCCTCCTCATGTGCCTTCTTTATGTGCTTATTCCAGCCAGGTACAGATTTTTTATTTCGATACCAACGTTGAGCAACAATATCACAACTCTCTATACTCGCCTCACGTAGTGTTTTTATAATACTTTTATACATTAATTCTATACTTCTATGATGCTCTAAATCCTTACAATATTTATCAGCGCATAACTGCAATTCTTGCGGAAAGTCGATACATTTAAGACTATTATTGCAAATTTCATGATACAGGTGAATTTGTTCAGGAGTCCTATTTCCCCAAACTATTTTGTTAGGTACACAATCTGAAGTCACTTTCCTATGTCTTACAACATTATTATAATTGCACTCTATTTCAACAGGAAAGTGATCAGACCAAAATACATTATAATGAATTTTTACATTAGATATAATTTTAAAACCCATCTCAGTACTAACAAAATGGTCCAACCACCGACAGGAGCCATGAACATCACTAATAAACGTATAGTCACCTGCGTTCAGGCTTAGGCGTTCCACGTCTGCACATACCCATCTTTGCTCCCCACAAAAATTCATGAGTTCGTTATAGAAGAGACCGCCAGGGTGGGCATTAAAATCACCGAGTACGAACACTGATTCTACGCTACTACTGTCTATTATAGCACATATTTCGCTCAAGCATTCCGTGAACTCGATAAGATTATCTCTGGACTCAACAGGCATATACACACAAACAATTAATACCGCACAATCACTATTCACCACTACTTTACACGCTGCTAACCGATCACTACTGCAATCTACAGGAGTGACGGACACAAACGATTTCTTTCGCCATAGAATAGCCAATCCGCCGTATGGTCTTCCTTTCAAACATCCACTTGCCGTATCAACTGAAGATTTTCCAATATATGTATAATCGTCACTTATTGTGCCCAGCAGTGGGATATCATGTGGAAGTAACCAAGTCTCCTGTAATGTTATTATATCTGCCTTGCCACAAAAAGTTCGCACACAATCCATAGACCGCTTAAGGCCTTTACAGTTAAATGTAATAATTTTACTATGTGTGTCATCCATTAACTGTATTTTCATTAGTTATCGTGTCAGGGTGTTTGTCCGCAGTCCGGTACTTATAATGTACAAACCGACGAAAAACAATCCCTTTCGGCCACATTGACTCATCTAAAAACATTTGTAACGTATAACTCGGTACAAAAATTTTGTAAGCATTATATTTATTTTCATTCTTAATAGATAACTTTGTAAGTGTAACTTTTTCTCCAGTTTTCTTTAGAATATAATTGGCGATATCCTCTATCGAAGTTTCCCTGTGTACATTCGTTATATATATAGGTAATCTTTTCTCTGCTGCTCTGAAATTGACTTCTATATCTTTTATGGCATTACCAACTTTTCCACTGAAATTATTCTTCCTCTTAGTCCTTTGCACAACTGTCCAATCATTACTATGCTCCGTCTTGTTGGATTGTAAAACATTATTTTTACTCAAAATCTCAGCCATCGTTATTCCTCTATTTGGGGACACGGTAATACAATCGTTGCCTAGCAGCTGTGTCGCCAGCGGCGGCGGCAGCGGCGCCGCCTCGTCAACCTTAGGGCTTAGCTGTTTTGTATCGGAAGCCGTTTCGCTCCGCTGCTTAGATAGACACATATTGGCTACTGTCATGTCAACGTACTCCTTCAGCTGCTTACAGTTACTGTCACCATCGTTTGTCGTTCTGGAATTTCGTGACAAACATTCTGTTGAGCCCATATCTGATATGTTAGTAGTTTTACTAATATCGTTTACTATTAGTCCTACGGGTCCACTATCGAGTTCACCACCAGAAACATTCATATGCCGATACCCTCCTCTTTTTTTATTTATATTGCAATCGAAGTTGTTAACGATTGATGCTTGTTTTATATTGTCAAGGTCCGAACGCAACTGATTCAGTTGTTCCACTGTAGCATAATCACTTTTAAGTGTTTTTATCTCATTTTGCATCAAAATAATGTCTTTTAGTAACCTTGTCGCATCGATGTGATCGAACGTAACTGGGGGTAAACGGTGCAATTCTCTAGCCACAAAAATTGGAATTTTCTCAGGATCCACTCGTTTCAGTGTATTTATTATATCTTCAAGATTACGTTGATTTTTGCCGTCACCTTTTCTCGTAGTTTTCTTAATTGCAGAAATCGAGTCGAATAACAAATTTTTGGCCGCATCAATTTCTTTCTCCAAGAAGGACGTTACACAAAGACGTATAATGCTTTCTTCATCCATCACATCCACTTTTGATTGAATGAACGCTAACACTTCATTAATCACTATATTACAGTGAGCACATTTAACCGTGTTTGACGACATTGTTAACGACTACGCAAACCACGCGCGTACAGTGTTTCCATGAGCATTTTATGATGTAATACACAATCAATCGGAATCTGAATCGTTTTGAAACAGATTGCTTATCCATTGCTTTTTGAGTTCGATAAAAATTCTGCTCAACAATATGTAGAACGCAATGAATGTTCTTGAACCGTCAAAATCAAACAGATTAATCGTAATCGTTTACAAAAATGTGTTACGCAATTAGGGTGCAGGTTCATTCCAGAGGTTAATAACACAAAAACTAAATGGGTTAGACATAGTTGTTTACTTAGACAATATACACTTGGGAGCAAATAAATCGAGCCACTTCCTTTTTCACGGATTATGGTTATTATTTTTGGTATTATGGAACGCATCGATTCGAAACATATATCGCCTAAAAGGGTATTTAATAACCTTTACAATGAGGGTAGTTAGTTGTCAAAATTTCATTTTAATTAAAGTTTAAAGGTTAGAATAAAATTATCGCATTTAATTTGCTTATGACATTTTTATTGTACTCTGTTAAGAAAAGATTAAATTTCAGGTTTTTGTTAATCATACCCATATTACTTGTTATTGTTGTCTTTATCTGTGTCTGTGTAATCAAAATAACCTGATAAAATGGATACTACACCGACGGAAGCTGCCCAAGTTGTAGCTTTACTTGAGGTTGGACACGGACAACGTGAAGTGGCACGCAGACTTCATTTGAGTCGTTCAAAGGTACAGCGGGTATACCGCAGGTATCTGGAGACTGGTGCTTTTGTTCGGCGACCTGGAACTGGCCGACCACGGGCAACAACAGAACGTGACGACCGCTTTATTGCAACCAATTCGTTGCGCGACCGTGGACTTAATGCTATTCAGCTACAGCAAGCGTTACGTGACGTTCGAGGTGTCGCAATCAGTAGGTGGACAGTGAGACGAAGACTAAAGGAACGAAATTTAACATCACACAAACCAGCAACTGGCCCAAAATTGACTGTAGCTCATCGCCGATCTCGCTTGGAGTTTGCTCGAGAACACATTAATTGGACGTTAGAAGACTGGAGGTCAGTTTTGTTTTCTGACGAGTCAAGAATCTGTCTTTTTAGCAATGACGGGAGAAACCGAGTGTATAGACGTCCTGGTGAAAGATTTGCCCAATGTTGCATTCGAGAAACTGTGAGTTTTGGTGGTGGTTCTTGTATGGTGTGGGGAGGAATTTCTCTAGACGGAAAAACGGAACTTGTCTTCGTCGACCCCGCCAACGATGGCAGTGGTAGACGTGGATTAACAGCTGACCGATACATAACTGACATTCTTGAAGACCACGTAATGCCGTATGCTGGTTTTGTCGGAGAAAATTTCTTGTTTATGCATGACAATGCGAGACCTCATACCGCGCAGATCGTTACGGAATACTTGTCTGCGATCGGGATTCAACAAATGGTATGGCCAGCACGAAGTCCCGATTTGAACCCGATCGAACACCTATGGGACGAGCTAAAACGGAGAGTCCGAGCCAGGGTTCCCGCTGTTTCATCCATTCCCGAGCTTAAAGTCGCTGTGCTTGAAGAGTGGGAGAACATACCACAATATGTCATCGTAACTCTGATCAGATCGATGACTAATAGGCTACAAGAATGCATCAGGCACGGGGGGGGTAATACCAGTTATTAAGAATATTTTTTTTGCAATAATTTTGTTTTTTATTGTTTTTATGGACTGTTTTAGCCCTACTAAATTTTCTATCAAAATTACCGTTTTTCTTGCAGAGCCAATAATTTATCATTCAATAAGGTTATTATTCAATAATTTACCCTCATTGTTAAGGTTATTAACTTAACTTTTAGGCGATATATAGTTCGAATTGATACGTTCCATATTCCCAAAAATATTTACCATTTTACGTGAAAAAAGGTAGTGGCTCGATTTATTTGCTCCCAAGTGTATATACGAGGGCTGCACTAAAAGTATCGGGAAGGGAATATTTCCACTGTTCCTGTCATATTAAAATCTTTTTAATTGAAAACTCCTTGGTTTTAAAAATCGAATATCATTTATTTATTTAAAAAAAGGTTCTCGGTCTTGTCACAAGGTTGTCAAACTTGTTTAGTCGTTGAGAAAATGGAATTGACTCGAGAAAATTCAAGAGCGATGATTTATTATGACTTCGAAGTGGTTTAACACAAAAGCAGTGTGCTGACCGGATGATTTCTGCATTTGGTGATGAAGCCCCATCCAAAACCACAATTTATCGCTGGTTTGCTGAATTTCAACGTGGACGTGTCAAGCTCAGTGATGATCCCCGTCAAGGTCGTCTAAAAACTGCAGTTACCCAAGAAAACGTTGATGCTGTGCGTAAACTGATTGAGGAAGATCGACATGTGACATACCGCGAAATTCAGGCAATTTTAGACATTGGCATGAGTCAAATACAAATAATCTTGCATGAACAATTAGGTGTAAAAAAGTTGTTTACCCGATAGATACCGCATTCGCTCTGTGAAGAGCAAAAAGCGTCTCGCGTTACTTGGTGCATCAGAACTCTCGAAAGATTCCACGCAGGATCCTCAAATGCTGTATACAACATAGTATCAGGTGACGAATCCTGGATATATGCGTACGAACCCGACTAGCTCTCAACCAGTAGACCAAGCTCACCTCTCTGAGGTCGACGCTCGAACATAGAGCCTCCCTCCCTCCCGTCGAAGACCCAGAGTATCCACTGCCCCCCGTCACGCCAGACGAAGTGCACGACCTCATCAAAGGTCTTAAGGCTCGTAAAGCCCCAGGCTCAGATGGAATCACCAATAGGGTATTCCAACTTTTCCCTGACCACCATCTTCAATGGTGCTCTGAGCAATAACATCTTCCCACAGGCATTCAAAGAAGCCACCGTCATCGGTATCCCGAAGATCGGCAAGCCAAAGTCGGAGCCTATTAGTTACCGCCCCATCAGTCTGCTCAATGTCCTCGGCAAAATCTATGAGAGGCTTATTTATAAGCGTCTCAGAGACTACGCCGAGACAAAGGGCCTCATCCCCAACGAACAGTTTGGTTTTAGAACCCAACACTCGTGCGTACAACAGGTCCACCGTATCGTCGAACACATCAACTTCTGTTTCCAACGAGGTTTGATGACCGGTGCTGGCTTCTTCGACATAGCAAAAGCGTTCGACAAAGTCTGGCACAACGGCTTATTATATAAGCCGTCCCAACTCGGTGTGCCAGATCGAGTTGAAAACCAGCGTCGGGCACTAGTTGCCTGGCATTTTTTGCTGAACTGGGCCTTTTTGGCGCAGCCGTGAGGCACACTACCCTGCAAGTTTCATATTTCGCGCTGTACACTTTTTTATTATTATTTGTATGTTTTTTTTTATTGTTTTTCTTATAATTTTTACCTGCTTTGTGTGCCTTTTAGTCTGTGCTAAATAAACGTTTTTTCTTTCTTTCTTTCTTTCTTTCTCGTGCTCATCTTACGGGACTTTTTGTCGAACCGCACCTTCCGTTATCGCATAGAAGGAGCGCTATCCTCCCCCCACCCTATTCGCGCAGAAGTCCCTCAGGGCTCTGTGATCTCTCCTCTAGCATTCACGCTATTCAACAGCGACATGCCCAAGTGCAGTAAGGCGCAGTTGGCCCTGTTCGCAGACGACACGGCCATCTACTACACCGGCCGTGATGAAAATTCGATAGCTCGCATTCTCCAAACCCAAGTGAACAAGCTTGGCGCTTGGTTTAGAAAATGGCGAATTGAAGTCAATCCCGACAAAAGTCCAGCGGTTCTTTTCTCAAAGCCGCGTCGCAATCCCTGCCCCCCTCGACCGATCACCATGTTCGGCAAGCCGATCCCTTGGGAGAAGCGAGCCAAATATCTGGGTGTAGTGCTCGATGAACACCTCTCTTTTTCAGAGCACATTAAGGCGGCTCGTTCGCACGCCGCCTTCGCTCTAGGTAGACTTCACTTTGTCCTAAATGCACGTAGCAAATTGTCACTAAAGTGCAAAATGCGTATCTACACAGCGTGCATCCGCCCGATCATAACATATGCCAGTGCAGTCTTTGCACACGCCAAGCCCCATCGTTTCAATAGAATGCAGACCCTCCAGAACAAGTTCCTCCGTAGGATTACAGGTTTCCCCTGGTACGTTCGCAACGAATTCCTTCACGTTGACCTCAAGATTCCCACTATCCGCCAGTTCATGAAACGCATTTCAAAGCGTTTCTTCGAGACCGCCGCGAATCACCGCAACCCTCTGGTTGTCAAGGCCGCTAGCTATATTCCGTCCTCCATTAGTCATGTCCGCCGTCCCAAGCATGTCCTCACCGATCCCGATGACCACATAACTCTCATTCAGGAGAGCAGTAGGGCCACCAGTACAGTGCAAAAACACAGACCGAAATTCCGACCTCGCCGCCGAGGTTCCTCGCGAAGATCCCGACGTAACTGTCCCCCCCGACTCTTGCTCGACGAAGTGCCAGCCCGCGCCGTAGCTGAGCCTGTAGCTTTAAATTCCCCAGATAATAATAATATAATCCAGATCCAGCCTGTCCCATCTTGCTATCCTCCCGTCAGCGACGCCCTAAGCCGAGGTCCGTACCCCACAGGGGGGTGCCCTTAGCGAGCGTTCGCTTAGTAATGTAAGTAGTTTTACGCCTCTGGCTGGAGGCTTTGAGTCCGCTTAAGGCAGCCACAGGATAGTCCGGTTAAGTAGTCACGACCTCTCAAGGTCAACTACGAGATGCAATAAAAAAATAAAATAAAAATCAGTACGCATTTCGAACGGATGCGTCTTGGTGCACGGACCACTGTCTCTCGACAGTCAGTCAGTACTGCCCGGTTATTGGACGTGACACGATGTCTCTGACAATTAGTACTGTCCTTATTGCGGTGGGTGCATGGACCACTGTCCCTGACAGTCAGTACTGCCCTATGTGACCGCCCTCACTAAAATTATTGGTGATTTAATTCTATTTCTGTACTTCGAGATTCATGATAATTATTAATTGATTGTTCAATTGAAAATGTATTGTCATACCTGAGTCTTACTTCTGATGTCTGGGCATAATCCGACAAGTATTTATTTGGAACAAAATTTATTTTACAAACAGATAATGAAGCATTAAGTAAAATCTTAGGACCAAAGTATGGAATACCAAAAATGGCAGCAAAACGGTTGCAGTATTGGTCAATATTTTTGAGTGGTTTTGATTACGAAATTCAACATATTAAATCCAAAAACAATCCAGCAGATTACCTGTCACGCGTAGTTACCAGTGAAAAATGTGAAGATAATAAATGTAATAATTCCGAATTAATAAATAAAACATATGAAAAGAGTACAGTTAATTACATAAATACATCAAACTTAAATACATTAAATTGGAAAACTATACAAAATGAAACAAAGAGGGATAAAGTAACTTGCGACATCCTGAGATATTGTAGAGATGGCTGGCCACTACAAAATGATCAAGGTGAAGAATATGAACCATATTTCACTCGAAAAAATGAAATAACAATTGAAAAGGAATGTTTGTTATGGGGCTACAGGGTAGTAATTCCGAAAAAAATAAGGGATGATGTAATGTTAGAATTACACAAGAGTGATTTGGGCATTACATGAATGAAAGAAATATCTAGGTCATATTTTTGGTGGCCAGACATGGATAGGGAAATTGAAAATATAACTAAGAATTGTGTAGTATGTTTACAGAATCATAGGAACCCAGAAAAAACTAAATTAACTGTTTGGCCTCAGCCTCCTACGGTCTGGCACAGATTACATGCAGATTTTTTGGGACCACTGTATTCAAAAATGTATTTAGTAATTATTTATGCATATTCTAAATGGCCAGAAGCATGTGTTATGAATAATATAACGGCTCAGAAAACAATACAAGTATTTATTTAAAAGTATATTTGTGAGGTATGGGTACCCATTACATTTAGTTACAGACAATGGTCCCACATGGACTAGTGAAGAGTTCAGGCATTTTTGTAAAATGGTGAGAGTAAAACAAAGCTTCACCCCACCATACTATCCACCCACCGATGGGCTGGCTGAGCGGTTTGTGTCATCTTTCAAGTCACATGTGGTAAAAATAGTAGAGAGTGGTCATACAGTAGAATATGCTAGTAATTTATTTCTTTTTGATTATAGAAGCACAGTGCATAAAACAACAGGGCAGAGCCCGGCGAAATTAATGTTAAACAGAGAGTTGAGAAGTCGATTTTCACTACTACGACCAAATCCAATCAACAATAAAATAGATATTGAACAAATAAAACAAACAATAAGCAGTAAAAACACTTTCAAAATTTTTAACATTGGAGAAAAAGTTATGGTGAAAGATCAAAGAAAAAACAGAAAGAAATGGTCACTTGGTAAAATTATTGAAATCTTAGTACCAGGAGTTACATATACTGTTGAGGTGGATGGTCTTAGGTGGAAACGACATGTAAACCAATTATTAGAGTGTGGACAAAAATTATAAATAAAGAAAAATAAAAAATAAACAGGGAAGAGTCAGAGCATAGGAAAATGTACCCCAACCCTAGTACCCATACTACCTGGGGCAGCACTAGCGCCGCCATGTTGAGAAAAAGATTGTATTTGAAGATGTCGATTTTATATGACGTACATATAAAATCGACATCTTCAAATACATGTTATAAAATAAAGTTTAACTAAAGTTTATTATTGGTATTAATTAATTACCTTGATAAAGAATGTAACAATGATTTTCTTTAAAAATCTGTTTCTTTTATTAAAAATTTCTTCCCCGGTAGTGTTTGTGGGCAGCGGTGAACACATAAGCATGTCTTCTTCAAAAGAACGTTCATATGGATATCTCACGATAACCAGCAAGATAGCCAGACCAGTGACATCAGTTGACTCATCCATTTGCATGGCGAATCGTGTTTTTTGTAGACGTGCAACTAGTTCTTGTTTGACGTAGCTTGCCAGATCATGGATTGGCCGTGAAACAGTATCGTTTGATAGCGGTACAGTAGAAAGATGCTTTGCAGATCTTTCATCGAGCATACATTTTGTTATGTCTAACACACATGGCTTTATTAAATTCTCAGCGATAGTGTGCGCTTCACATGCTTGTGCAATGCGATAGCTAACTAAATATGATGCCTCGGTGGCCTTTTCATTGATGGTTTGTGTTACATGCATCATATTTTTTGACTTTCCAATAAGTGTTCTTTTTTACGCACAAAAAATTCTTTATTCTTGTCTTTAGACTCGAGGTGTACAGTTTCTAAATGTCTGCGCAATTTGGCAGGTGCCATGGAACTATTAGGAAGCAGTTTACTACATAACATGCAGAGAGGTGAGCCGTTGAATCAACAAATCCGAAACTGATATATGATTCATCATACTTCCTTTTTTTCGTCTTTGAAACCGTGGAGCTTGACGTCGTGGCATCATCGTCTGGATCGGTAATTGCTGTATTCTCCGCGCGTACTGCTTTTGAACATTCAGCGAGCGATTAGAAGATGTTGTTGCAACACGTTTAACGCCTTTAAGTCAACGTTCCATTCTTCTTTATTAATAATGTTGCACGTCAGGATGGTGGGGTCAAAATAATGCACAATCGTTACTGCGTTTATGAGACAAAGTTTAGTCCAAAGAAAGTTTAGCCAGCTTGTAAGTAGGTAGGAGGAACTTATCGCTCCGAACGCTAATCGTCAACTGACTGACGAGGCGCTATTTTTGTTTGTTTGTTTGGCATCTCGCAGGTCAACCTATGAGGTTGTCGTCTGCTTAAGCGGACTTGCCTGTGGTTGCCCTAATAAATTAAGGCCTCCAGCCAGGACTTAAACTTAAATACTAACTAAAAACTAAGCGACTACACGCTAAAGACGAGGCGCGACGCGCGATCGCCGCTTTTATACTTAGTCCTAGACTCGAACTCGAACATTCTCAAAAATACTCGAGTCGGCGCCTTTGATAAACAAAAAGCGGAAATAAAAATAGAAATACAAAAAAAAATGCGTTGTAAACAATCTCGACTTTATGTATTTAAAGATAGAGCCGGAAGTCGCTTGTTCACAACTGTAGCGTCTAATTCAGAGGCGGCTTTTATCAAAGGGACTGCGCGCTCACAAGTATACGCGCGGCGGGTGGAGTCAAAACGTTCGACCAGTGACCAGAGAGAGGTGTTTTGTTTTTTTTTCTAAATTCTTGCGGAACCCCTACAGCGGTATCGCGGAACCCTAGGGTTCCGCGGCACACACTTAGAGTACCGCTGCTCTAGAGCGATGTACATTCCGTCGGGGGTTCCCCAAGGATCTTTATTGGGACCTCTTTAATTCAATATTTTTGTAAATGACATTGCCTCCTGTTTCCTACATTCTAAAATTTTATTAAACGCGGATGACATGAAAATTCTAAGTCAAGTGTCAACCACTGAGGATGCACATCTTTTACAGGAGGATCTCGACCGTTTCCATGATTATTGCGATAGAAATAGGTTGGATTTAAATATCTGATAAATGTGTGTACATTTACTCGTAAGCCAAACCCTATTATGATTACAAATTATCAAATACCTCAATTGCCAGAGTCGACGTCATCAAGGATCTTGGGGTAACTTTTGACTCAAAGCTTTTGCTTAATGCGCACATTGACAATATAGTCAACAAGGCTTCTTAAGCTTTGTGTTTTATTTTTGGGGTCTCCTCTGAGTTTAAGAATATCAAAACCATGAATATTCTATACTGTGCTTTTGTCCATAGCCATCTCGAATATGCTTCTCAAGTTTGGAATCCTAATTACAAAGTTTATATTCATCGCCTTGAAAGTATTCAAATGCGATTTTTAAGATACACTCAATATCGTTCAAATACTTATCTATACTAGTCGGTGTAAGAAATTTCCTATTCTTCCTTTACACGAGCGGAGAAAAATTGCAGATCTTGCTATCCTATTTAGTATAATGAATGGGGCGACTGACGTCTCTGAACTTGTGGCCAAGATTGGGCTTCGTGTACCGTCTGTGTTTCTTCGGAGACCTCATCTCCTTCATGTGCCTATTGTGAAAACAATCTATAGGCAAAATCCATATATTTTAAGAGCATGTCGAATGTATAATATGGTGTGCCGGGATGTTGAGCTGGATTTGTTCACAAATAGTGTCCAGAAATTAAAAAGAACATTAAGTAACTTTTTCTTTGAAGCGTAACTTTGTTGTGTAATGTACATTATTTTTGTTTTCTTTCGTTATCTTTAGTTATTTCTATGATGAATTCTTATGCTGTTTTTACCGTTTTGTCAATTTTATGCATAAGTTTATGTAAGTGGAAACTTGTAATTGGCGTTCTTCTACATATTGTTTCTGAATACTTGATTTGTTAGCTGTAAGTTTTCTTAAAATTAATAAAATAAAATAAAATACTGCTCTATTAGTCGTCATCTCGATGTTCACTTCCACACAGTCCATTCCTCGTTTCCTTGGTCTTCCCCTACTCGAATACACATCCATCCACATTCATACTCAAAACTTTGCTTACGTCATTTTCCTCACTCCGCCGCATCACATGCCCATACCACGACAACCGATTTCCAAATCCACTTTTCAGTCACCGGTGCCACTTTCAGTTTTCCTGTTATATACAAGCTATGCATGCTCATAAACTAGTATTAAGTGTATTACAACCAGTTTTTGCCCTTAAATAAAAATTACAGGATTAATGTTACATACTACTAGAGACGATGAGCAAGAATCGCAGTACGTCAGCGTTGCAGTTGTTAGCATAATCAGCCTATAACGTTCCCACTGCTGGGACACAGGCCTCCTCTCTATGAGAGGTAGTGAGCCGTAATCCACCACGCGGGCTCAGTGCGGGTTGGTAGATGTCACATGTCTTCGAATTTTTGGTTCTAGGACATGCCGGTTTCCTCACGATGTTTTCCTTCACCGTTTTGAGAGCAGTGGTGATTAAATTATTTACACAAAGTAAAGCGCCTGCTTGGGTTCGAACTCATGACCTACAACTCGTAAGTCGGGACCGTTACCACTGGGCCACCACTGCTCCTGCAGTTGCAGTTGTTATAAAAGACAAAAGGCAACTGTGTCTCAATGTCCACCTACACTAAGGCACCGGTAATATAATACTACGTACAGATACCCAATCCCATACAAAGAAATGACACCTCCGTCGCGTCACGTCTGAGCTGGCTATTTTTCTTGATCCAATTTTTTTACAGATGGCAGCATCAGCGACTTACTAATTGCCAGAGACAGTAGTTTTACAATGCCATCTAGGAATCGACCTACTTTTAAAACGTTTCGTGCATTACTTTTTATATAAAGTTTTATAGTTCCGGGTTCAGAGTTCTTTTACATTTCTATGTCGTTTACATTTCTGTGTTAGGTTTTGAAACAATATAATAAATACTTAAATAGTCTTAGTCTACCATTATTATATACAACATATCCCATATTATTTATTATACTGACAACAATTGTATGGAACGAATTACAGTTCTGACATGACGCACTCGGCCTATTTGCTCGGGGCCAGCATCGAATGCGGACGGATTACGTGTGGTCATCAATATAATTATCCTACAATCATTCATGCGAGTTTTATTATAATAGCTGGTTAATTGTAACACACTATTGTAGTAGATTGTTCGATTGGAGGAATTCAATAATATTGTTATCTACCCAAGGAGTTACAGTACTTTACATAGAAATGTAAAAGACACAAAAAAATTAAGTTGTTTGATTTAAATTAGTAACGATAGTGGTTACTGTGATAACAGGACAAATTGAGTAAAACACCATATATTGCAAAGAGCTCTAAGCAAAATGATTAACAGATGTCTACTTTTATTATTGTAAGGGTTCGAATTGAAGTTGCTTCATTTGTTTTTTGTTGAAAATACGTACATTAAGAGTGTAAATAGATAAATCAGCAACAACCAAGCATGTTTTGATTTTTACCAATCTTACTTCAGTCAAAATTCTGCCGTTTATCGCTTTTTAGTGATTGTTAATTTCATTATGGTTACCTATGCCATCTATGATTGTTTTTAAGACTAATTATAATTTGTTCGAGTAGCAACCCCATGACTAAGGAGACGTCCTATGTAACTGAATAGTCTAGTAAATAAGAAGTTATTTTAATTTGGAGAGTCAAGTCATAAAAGTAGATTCTACAAATTATTAAAAAACCGGCCAAGTGCGAGTCGGACTCACACACGAAAGGTTCCGTACCACCGTATTTAACACTACATATTTTCTTTTAACACGTTTCTTGTATGTTTTGCACGTTTCTTTACTTTTATTTCATATTTGTTATTATAGCGGCAATAGGAATAGACACTCTGAAAATGATTCCTGAGATCATCCATTCATCATGCTGACAGACAGACGGACGGACAGCGGAGCCTTAGTAATAGGGTTCCGTTGGGCCCCTTTGGGTACGGAACTCTAGTTAGATGTAACTTTTCACTGACAGGTTTTTGTTTATTGGTATTTACCAAATGTAGGAAGTTTACCAAATGTACCCCAAGTGGGTCTAAATTTAAAACTTGATGGCAAGAAACTAGATGTTAGTTTCTTGCCATCAAGTTTTTTTTCTTACGGAAACTGTATTTCTAGGAATTACCTAACTCGGGTGTTTTTTTACGAACAAGCCTACGACACATGTTCTTAGTTTTCATCATTGTCTTGATATGTCTGGAAAGATTAGTTTTACTTTCACTCTGATGTGGGGACACTTAATTTACGCGCATCAATGATGGTCTTGGTTAGTTTATGAATAGCGTTATCGATTGCTATCATTTTATTGAACATTATATGAAGGTCAATGAGAAGTAAAGGTAAATTGGGACAAATATGCTGAAATGATGACAGATTTTTAGTGACTATCTAGAATTTTAACAGGAAATGATATATATTAGACCAAATCAGAATCGCAACTACCTGACCTCTACTAAAAATATCCTGGCGATAGCACTTAAAACCTGGAGTAGTGAGAAATGTTTGAGTAGAAATTCTGGTCTCACACAGGGCCACAATGTCAACTATTGAGAGCTCACTTCCAAGAGCCAAATCCAAGAGTCTGTCTATTGTACGAATGCCATCAGCATTCCAATAAATAATACGCAAGAGGCCGTAATCCACCACGCGGGCACAGTCTGCGGGTTGGTAGATGCCACATGACTTTGAATTTATGGTTCTAGTATATGCCGGTTTCCTCACGACGTTTCCTTCACTGATTAGAGAAAAATGGTGATGAAATAATTTACACAAAGTAAAGCGCCTGTCTGGGTTCAAACCTACGACACACAACAAGTCGTAAATCGCGGCGGTTCTGTAGATAATACAGAACTTGGCACCCATTTAGATTTCAATTCTTTTGCCGACAACTACGTATATTCTTAACATTGAATTTGGCTGCCATTAACATATTTATGTTTTTGATGGGATTAAAGTCTTTACACAGATTACAACAAAAACTTTGAAAGAACTTGATGTTATGTGTAAGTTGTGTTAAAAATTACCACATAGATTCCACTTTTTACGAATAAACTGGGAAGAGTGTTGACAACGTATGTCGCGCAGCTGAAGTACGTGAACGAACTCGAAAGGTTTTTTTATTAATTTATGTCTATGAGTAATAGATTGTGACTTGAAATGAATAAATGAATAATAACTGTACCTCATGATCCTATCCGCCAGCAAGAAGTTCCTGCACAGCGAGGCCGTGAGCAGGTCGGCGCGGAACAGCTGCTGGAACAGCTCGGGCGGCAGGGAGCTCCAGGCGATGGTGTCCGTGATGGCCGTAAAGATCCAGTTGAGCTCGCCCAGCATCGTGCGACGGTCCGTCACCTGCCCGGGGATCCTGGGGGAGGATCAAGATCTTGAGACTATCTTCGAACTAAGTTTCTTTGAGGATGTTTGAATTTACTTAAAGTTAGGCGAATTATTGACCAAATAACAACAGATGCCCGGCGCATCAGTTGTTATTTGCATGTGGTTCCTAATAGTTACAATCTCTTTCGAAAGCATAAGTGATTAATGTCCCATTTTGTCGTATTGTACAACTTTACCGCTTATGTTGATGAACCTTGGATTTTACTTGTTTGACGATAATGTTAGAATGTATTTATGAATAAAGAATCAGCCTCATTTTCTGGCTTCTATTGTGGCAACTAACCCAAATATATAACATTTTTAACTTCAAGTACAGATTTTCGATGAAGCCGAATAAACGCGTGATTATTAGTAGGCCTGAGTTATTACAGGTATACAAAAAAAAACTATGCGCTTCGGTAATATTCCTGTTTGCGAATAAGCACGAACGGCGCGCCACAGAATAACTGCGAGCTATGTAGTAGTGCACCTATCAGTGCGCGGTTATATGAAGTTTTTCCTTTGTCGGGTTACTTAGTTCAGTTCCAGATCGTCATTTGAACATCAAAAGTTTTGAAAAGATTTTTGGAATTATGTTGTTAATCCATAATTTTTACAAGTTAATACGTTACGTTTGTTTTTTCACGAGTGATTTCCCAAAACCAAAACGCCAAAACGGCTGTACGGATTTAGATGAAATTTGGCGCACAGATAGACCTGGGCGAGGCCATAGGCTACTTCTCATCCTGGATTACAGACTAAGGGTTCGTATTTCCGATAGACGATGATTCCCGAAGCGAATACTTTTCCTTGGGATCTCTAAGTGAACATACTTATCGATAAGATCGTGTACATCCGAAGGCGCGACGCGCGTCCTCTCCCGCAGCACGAACCACTTCATGGCCATCTTGACGGGCGTCGTGAGGCAGGCCGTGAACAGGTCGGCGGGCAGCTCTGGGTTCATGGGCAGCGTCTGGCCTGCCGCGCACGCCGCCAGCTGGATGCAGTTCTTGTACGACACCGCGCCCGGCAACGCTGACGACTCTTCTGACTTAGAGCTCGTTTGGGCCTGAGGAGGGGTCTTCGACTATTAACAAGCAGGACATAATCTACATTATTTAAAGTACATTCATTTCAAAACATGGCCTCTAGTAGCCACTTACTAGTAACCGGTAAATATCTACCTGGATTCCTACATTCCTAGGGACACACAGGTACTGTCTGATCTGATCAAGACTTTTGTGTTATTTATATGTTAAATATTAATATTTTATACACATCACCTTCCGGAATGAATTCTATATCTGTTCCGACCACCATTGACTTTACATGAACTGCCGCGGGTGTGACGTCACCTGCCCACCGCAAAAGGACGGTGTAAAAAGACGCTCAACGGGTCCGACAGTCAATTATTCTTCCCGTAATTGTGATCTAATTTTTGTACTGAACCATACCTGGGAACCTTCTGGTTACGGAGATATTAAAGGTCAAACATTTTTTTACGTTATTTTACGAAAACACGTTCTAAATGTTATAACTTAACTCTAAATACCCCCACAAATTCTGTACCGTTCGGCACACCCGTAGCCACATTGTTTTGCGTATTTCATTGCGTACTACCGTAAACAGATTTTTTTTACACATCAATAAAGTATATAATTATTAAAAGTCGTTTCCCAGCAATTATTTTCCTCAATTAAAATGAGTTAGTTACTTACTTTCATAAACTCATTATGTGCATAAAGAGTAGATGAAATAAAGAAAAATATTTATTTAGATGACGGCTTGTGATGGGTATTTTTATATCCTGTGTACGAACAGCTCAGACAGCTTCGTGGGGAGACCAAAGAAATGGACTGCGTGAGAGATGATATAGCTGAAAAGGGTGAATACTACCGAGATGACGAATAATAGAAACGTATGAGAAAAAGTGATGTTGCGCCGACCACAAATAAATTGGAATAAGAACAAGAGAATTATAATAAGAACAGGTGAGGGAGAGCAGTGGTAGCCTAGTGGTAACGACCGCGGCTTACGAGTTGTAGGTCGTAGGTTCGAACCTAGACAGGCGCTTTACTTTCTGTAAATTATTTCATCACCACTGCACTCAAAACGGTGAAGGACAACATCGTAAGGAAACCGGCATGTCATAGAACCAAAAATTCGAAGACATGTGACATCTACCAACCCGCACTGGGGCCGCGTGGTGGATTACGGCCCACTCCTTCTCTCAGAGAGGAGGCCTGTGTCCCAGCAGTGGGAACATAATATGCTGATTATGTTATGTGCGGGTGAGACAGCTGGAACATTACCTCAGCCTCGCGCTCGTGCTGCTCGGCGAACTGCTTGAAGTTGTCGATGATGACGCCGGCGTTGGAGCAGTCGTACACGTACAGCGAGGGCGCGCCCATCCACGTCTGCAGGTCGTACATCGACAGCGGGATGTACTGCGTGTACGCCTACAGGGGAAATACATGTTTCATTACAGTTTATGAAACGGTTTCTTAACAGGGGTTATTACAACACGACTATGAGTTTATAAAAGTATCGCAATCACATGAGTGTTTTAATACCTGGTTATATGCAGTTTCTTACACTACTTTATTTCAGCTCATGCATTTTCATCAATAAAACACAATAATCATATCATAAATATGGTGCCCCGCACCAACATTCGGCGCGAGGCCGCGAGAGTACGATAGGAGTGTAAGTAAGTACATAAATAATATCTACGCCCATATCGTAAAGTTCTTATTTTAACATAAAAAATAAAGTACCCTAAAGACAGAATTTATCCACGTGAGATAATAATGCTTCAAATACCCTTTGTACTGTTTAAGTATGTACGGGTGGAATGTTGGTGCGGGGCGCCGTATTTACGATATTATTTATTGCGTTTTTGATAATACTAAATAAGTTACCATAAAGTAGAGCATGAAAGTGCACGTAAATAGGTATAAAACACTCGTGATACTATTATAAACTCGTGTTTCAATAACCGACATGCAATAGTTTCAGAAACTGCTATATAAAAACCAGACTCATGCAGGGTTCCGTACCATAGACTTTTTAAGGTCTCTTGGATACACACTGAGATTTTGGCTATTTAATTTTCCGTAATCGAGGACATAGTATTAACAAAGAAACAGTCCTGTGCCAGACTGACGGCGCAGCGGCACCGGCGCTGTCTTAGTAAGCACAAATATAAATTCCAGTTTACCCTGTTGAAGACCCAGATCTCTCCCTGCGTGGTGGGCTTGGGTACGCCATGTCCGTTGTAGTGGAACAGCACTCGCTCGTCCTTGGCGTTGCGGCGCAGCGAGCAGCACAGCTTCTTGACCTGCGCACACACACACAACACATTATTATTGGTCGCACACAAAGACAACCTAGAATTAATTCAATTTTCTTGAAAATGTTCAAAAGAGCCTTTTAAGGACCAAAAAATATTTGATTTTGACAACGTTTAAATGACCAACCTGGAACGGAGTAACGGGAAGAAACTGAGACCTATGGTCAGGGCTCCGTGCTCGCTCAAGGTCGCGCGTTATGTGCCTACCGGCTAGCTTACTCCCGATAGTACCTACAAGTATCAGTGGGGCGCCTCACGAATTATAAACAACATTCTGAGAACATTTTGACAATGTTTAGATTCAATTATCTAACCTGTGCTATGGAGACTAGGATCATAAAAGGTAAAAAAAAATGGAACAAAGGTCGAAGAAAGACAAAAAAAAAAACAAGTTGTACCCGCGTTTCCTTGCCTACCCCTCTCATCAAACACGACGAAATGTTACTTCAAGATACGGCGTATAAATGTTACTTCAAGATACGGCCTATACATGTTACTTCAAGATAGATTCCGAATTGAAAGACAAACTTAACGTTGTAGTTGAGAAAATGTTGTACCATACATTATGTAATATAACTACAAATGAGCGATTTTTTTGACATTTTCCCGTACCTATTTGTGCTGTGAGACCTTGTTTCGTGACAAATTTCATGATCTTAGGACAACAGGATGTACCCTATGGGTTTTAATTTATTTGCGAATATCTAAATATGTGAAATGAATGGCAATTTAAGCCAAGATTCTAAGTCATCGTCTTGGAAGCTCGATTATTTTCAGCTGTAAGGGAACGGTCCCTTAGAGATGAAAATCGAAGTACAATTTGATTTCAATTTTAACTTGATACCCCCACGCATTCCTGAGAAAAGGGTCAGACAGATGGGTAACAGGGTAACAAAGTGATGCTCTTTTAGAAACCCTTATGGTTTAGAATTTTCGATTTGAGGTACGGAACCCTAAAAAGCAAAGCACTTCCATAAAAGTATTACATACTCATGATATCTACATAAAAGATGATGAAAACAAACTCCATAAGCTTGCTCCTTTGACGATATGAAAGCGAATATAATCGCGTCACTCAATCGCCTTCCGCTTTTATAATTTAAGAAAATGTAAGTATTTGTTAGACCACAGTGATCAGCAACCCTATTCCTCGAATGGTTTTTCAATTACAATATACACATACATACATAACATCAGGACTGGTATCCCAGAAGGGTTGGGCAGAGGTGTACCTATAGTACAGCCACATTTCACCAATTATGCTTAAGTCCCAGATGCTACTGAGAACTTATTTAGGAAGAAAAACCCAATAACACTGCGTGACCTGGGAATCGAAGCCAGGACCTCATGCGCAGCAGTAGATCTTGCGACCACTAGACCAACGAGGCAGTCAATTACCATTTTTAAACGAAATATGATCATTGTCCATTACCTTTATTTTCAATAAAGTTCTTCAGTAGGTAAAAATATCTGTTTATTTTGACTATACTATACTCAAAGCTCGATTTTGAGAAATCGTCACGTAAAGAATAAGCGTTATGCCCCCTTCATGCGACTATCTCACTCAGTCACTCCCTGTCTCTTTCTATTGCATACGAGTGCGTGTGTGCGTGCGAGTATCGAGATTCGAGCAGATGAGTTTTGTGCGCGGCCACGTTTGTATGCACATATATTGTCTTTTAGGTAGTCTCTTACATAGTTTATTTATTTAATTGTGACTTGTAATTAAAACATTATAAACAGAGAAAGGAATTTCGTCCCAACCGGGTGTTCCACGACACCTCACATTTTTCTTTTCAGATTTTCGAGAACAAATTTCACTAAAGTTGGTAATCAACGTAGGAGATATTTTCCTAGATTTTCTTCAGTGCATAGAACGCCTTAATGCTTTTCATATATACCGGTATGATTTTAGTTTGTAATAAATAGTCACACATGGCTTACTTATTAAAGAAACAAACTGATAAATGATGAGTGCGCACTTTGAACCCTGGCCTTCGCTTGAAAGATTATTTTAAAAAGTTCATTTCTTTTAGCAAAATTCGCCCTACGTACCTACAATCAGCTATATTTAACTTTTATATGCATATGCTGTCAATATAATTACTGTGCGTAATGACTACACTAATTTGGTCACAATATATGGTCATGTATGAGTGTGATGTTCGAGTATCACGGGACATAAAATATACAGAAAACCCACTCCTAACAAGACAACTATATTGGATGAATCTTATAGATAAACGATAGTTTCGACATCGTTATATGACAAGCGCTTGGTAAGACTCATTTTGGAGTCTGTTGCACAATTAATCCACTGGAGCTTACTTGTGTTGTTTCTTTCGTGTAGGTCGTAAACAGGCTATTCCAATAGACAAGACATTTAATACCTCACCGCCATATCACTACGTTGACGTCGTGGTGGGCCTTGCGCGCTCGAAATCTAGGTATGTGCCAGTAGAGTTTACTTTGCCGGAATAGGTCAGGGTCAGGTGTCAGAACAAGAGAGATACAACAGGGCAGCATGTGTCTGTTGGGCAGTAACAACCCCACGGACCCTATCTCCCGGAAGAAGTCTTGTCCCTGCGACTGGACTTGGCCCTCATTAGCCTTCGGAAGGTCTGGGATCCCAGGGTCCCGAGATATCCTACTACATAATATTATAAACGCGAAAGTTTGTGAGTATGGATGGATGTTTGTAACTCTTTCACGCAAAAACTACTGAACGGATTTGGATGATATTTGGCACACAGATAGTTTATAACCTGGATTAACATATAGAGTACTTTTCATCCCTATACTCCCACGGGATCAAGATTTATGCGGGTGAAACCGCGGGGAGCAGCTAGTAATAATTTAAATAATAATGAAACAAGTGAATGAATGATTTGCACCGACCCCAGCGTTTTTTGACCAGACTCGATTTATCGAATGAACCCCAAGATTTGCACTAGCACTGAAACCTCATGTTTTATGGTGTTACGAGGACCATTGCATATCAAGTAGACCGGGAGGCGCTTTAATGGTAGGGAGGAAGTGCCCTTAGGATAGAAGGGATTTTGAGCCTACGGAGTATACACCCTGGGCACTCACAAAAAAACTCTCAGTTTTGATTCGATCACTACATGTTTTTGCACTTTTGAACAGTCCCAGTGCTGTAGTGTTCCAAACACTACAGCACTGGGACCGACAAATTTTACCCTTTTTTTTTCGCCCTCGGGTCGTCTATTTGATGCACAACACTTGTTGCTACAAAATACAAACTTTTGGAAATAGTGCTTACATTTTAAATATAGAAATAGGTTTTAAACAAAAAGCTGGGAAACAGTCACTCATCCCACCCTCAAACCTATATTGAATGAATCCTTCTTATTCAGATAGGACAGGCTTTGTAGATCTTCGATACATCATTTCTGAGATATCGTAATTATGGTTAACGCGGAGAAATAAATAATAATGAAACAAGTACACATTTATTTGATCCAGTAGTAAAAGTAAACGTGACAGAAATATTTTTGTCTACCACCTTCGCGTATTCAAACTTTTAGCAAAACGGCTATTCGGGTACGATTTCTTTGGAAAGTATTACTCAAGTAGGCCTTGTTTGTTAGATAGTACCAGTGTCAAAGACTATCGCTATCTCATCAGGGATACGCTGACAGCTAATTCTCTATCCACGGTGACGGTGTGTCACCTCAAGGTGGACCTTCTTCGGCGAGTATGCGCGGTACGTGTATTGCGACAATTATCTCAAGGTCGAACGCGTAAGCCAAAGGTCTCCCGTCGCGCCCTAAACAAATTATTGTGTTAATTTAAGCACGCCTAGCGACGACACCCTCATTTTTTGCAGGCTTTCTACTGAAACCTATTTTGTTCAAACGCATCACAAATTGTCTCATACTTATATTTTTCAAGAGTGACTCTCTTGTTTAGCTTAGGCTTTACGTCGGTTTAACAGGGTGCCCGAAGGTACTTACCTGATTGGGTTTAACCGGATCCACTGATCATGATTTGGTCGAGTAGTCGATGGTTACATCTAAACAAAATTATAGTAGTGATTTGAGGTTTTTCGGCACCAAATCAATCCGGGCATAGCGAGGCCTTACTGTGAAGATGTTGGTTACCTCATCGCTGGTCGGGTCGAGGCTCTGCTTGTAGCGCGCGCGCGGCTGCCAGCGCTCGTACTGCGACTGGAGGGAGTGGCCGATGCTCTCCAGCGCCTTGGTCGGAGACAGCGACTGAGGGTCTGCAGGACAAGCAAACAATGCTTAGCACCTATAGGATAGGACAAAAGCCTCTTAGATCTAATATGAACAACTTGCTTCAGTCTTTCTTCAATATCAACACTGTTGCCTTCCGTCGCAGTGGTTTAAGATTGTGGTCTATCGAACTGGTGAATATCAAGCACTACCGGTAATATGCTCCTGTTGCAGACTTTTTTTAAATACCCGTTCAGCAAGTTTCATACCGGGTTATTTATTTATTTATACTTCACGCACATTATTGAACAGCGGCGGACTTTATTCCATAGGCATTTTCTACCAGTCAACCTTAAGGTGATGCAGAGACAAGCAGTGGTAGGTGCAATTTATAACAATTTATAAAAAAAAAAAAAAAAAAAAAAAATTAATCTAAGACAAAGTTATACATATATACCTAATTATACAGGGTGTCCCGTAAGTCGACGTCAAGCCGGAATCGGGTGATAGTCCTAATCATAATAGTTACTAGAAAAATAAAAATAAAAATCTAAGTCTTGAATTTTTTAAATTATAGGCATCTCCTTTTTTTTCTAGAAAATGTACACCCTGCGATGGTTTTTTAGCTCCTGTTGCTACAAATCTTAACTTTTTATCAATTTTATTTTGCTTATGTAATCCCGAATAGTGCTAATCTAACCTATTACTTAGAATTCTAAGTCAACTGCTCCAGCTTGGAAGAAAGTGTCACATTATGCCGTACAATGAATAGACAATTAATATTTCATCCAACTTTAACGGACCGTACTGAAAAAAAAAGTACTACGCCAGGTTGGCAAGTAGCACGAAAAGTTGACTCATTTAATAAGGATTCTAAAATGGTATAATACTTGCTACATTATTTCTTTGATTACGGCTTTCCACCCATTAGAATATTTGACTCGAAAGCGTCACTACCTGTCTCACTCACACTTCATGAATGACTCTCCGTCTCACTCGGTCTTAGGCAAGCTTTGAACGCACTAGAATAATTTTTAGTAGGTAAAGAATTTTTTTCGAAACTGGGTTTCTTGAAGAATTTTTTTCCCCGTAAGTAAGTAGTATATACATATATTACAAACAAATAAAACAACCAGTGATGATGATACTGCCAGCTTCTAATGTGCTCACGAAGTTTAACTTTAAAGGATAATCGGTTGGTTGCCACCCTGATTTCTTGGGGGAGTGCATTCCACAGAGAGATAGACTGAACAAAGAAGGAAGAGTGAATGAAGTCTGTGCGGTGAGTGGGACATTGAAGAAGACGATTGTGTGATGAACGAAGATTTCTGTTGTGGTTGGCGCAAATGTACTGAAAGTGGGGGGCTAGATAACCAGGGGAGGAAGTAGAAACAAGAAATTAAAACGAAGTGGTTAGCGCTTCGCTCTCTGCGCTGACGTATGGACAACCACTTTAGAAGTGACCGATGCGCAGAGACATGGTCATATTTACGCAGATTGAAAACGAATCGAATGCAGTTATTGAGAAGACGGTCAAATTTGTCGAGGAGATCTGCATTCAGGTCATAGTAGCACCCATCACCATAATCGATGATAAGGAAAATTAAGGACTGCACAAGCATTGTCTTCGTACTCGATGGCAATATATTTTTCAATCGGTACGTTCCGGTAACCTTCTGGCTTACCCGGGCGACTTGAGCACGCCAGTTCAGGGTACTATCAATGTGCAAGCCTAGGTCCTTCACGTCACTGCTAAAAGGAATGATAATACCATTGAAGAGTACTGGTGGCGGGTTCCTTTTTTAACAGTACAGTATCAGCATAGGTACATAATGCACTTAAATATGCTTTCTTAACTTCTCAAAGGCATTTGACTCCGTGAAATGGCCAACCTTGTGAAAGAAGCTAATGGAAATGGGCACACCAAAACACCTTGTGCACTTTCTTAGAGAACTCTACGAAGGGGGAACAAAATCAGTACGAACCGACGACCACACCGAGGATAGCTTCCCTCCCAGCGCAGGTGTCCGCCAGGGATGTATTGTATCGCTACTTCTATTCAACATCTACACGAAGCATATTATGCGCATCACCCTCGACGACTGGACTGATGGTGTTGCGATTGGTGGCTACAAAATTGCGAACCTACGTTACACTGATGACACAACCTTGTTTGCGGCTAGTTCTGAGCACATGGAGGAACTACTCCTTAAGATGGAGCGCGTCAGTCTTACGTTTGCAAGACCAAGCTGATGATTGTAGACCGCAGCAACAACAACTCTTCAGACATGACACAGATTGCGAACTGCGACGTGATTCAAACGTACGTGTATCTTGGTGCTACGATTGCAAACAATGGCAGCTGCGTGGATGAGGTAAAACGTCGTATGGCTATGGCTAGACAGGCAAGGGACAAGCTTAAAAAAATATGGAGGAATCGTAACATAACCAAGGCCACCAAGATCAGGCTCGTCCCGTCCTAACACGTGTATTTACCATACTTCTGTACGCAGCTGAGACGTGGACATTACGAGAACTGGAAAAGAAAAAAGTAGATGCTCTAGAAATGTGGTGCTGGAGAAGAATGCTTAGGGTGTCATGGACAGAATTCCGCACAAACGTCTCCATACTCCAAGAAGTCGGCATCAAACAGCGTCTATCTGCACTAGTACGGTCTCGAATACTGAAGTTTTTTGGTCATGTATCAGGCGGAATAATGACTTCATAGTGTCTAGTGGTGCAGGGCAGAGTAAAAGGTAATAAGCCACGCGGAAGGTCACCGATGAGGTGGAAAGATCAAATCAAATGCGCTGTTGGAGGCCCTGTTAATGAATGCGCCAGACTGTCAGCTAACAGAACCAGATGGCGCGAGATCGTGAAGCGGGCATCGAGTACACCTGATATTGGACACAGTTCATCGTGACCACGACCGCTCTGTCAAGTGCGAAACGAAGAAGAAGAAGACATAACGCAACATAAACCGTGTTTTCGGGTGGGCAGTTCCTCGCAGGATTAACGAAAGTATTCGTAGTCATCAAATAATATAAGAGATGGCTGAAATAACATTGTATCATCGTATCACTAAGTTGCCCTAGGGTTATCATCTCGAAATAGCATTAATTATAATCGACCCAGAGTACGAGAGAACTAATATTATCCATGCTTGATTATGCTTGCTTACAGCTCACAACATTTCAAGTCATATACAATTAAATCCCAATGCCTCAACTAGTAAATCGATCGAGGTAAACGTGCGCTACGCTAGTACAGAGAGCTTTTCCTGCGTTATCCAAAAATACCAGTAACTATTTCATGATAACGTTTGTACGCGCTACGCAATATTACCTGGGCCGGGGAAACGATCAGCTGTTTGCTTTGTTGTCTGGCGTCTGATCTCAAAACTTTCCAAAGCTGATTCGTCACTAAACGGAAAGTTGCCTGGTTTTATGTACGAGTACATGATGCATAACAGAAATATATCTCATCCTTGAATTATGTATGTCCTGAGAGCTAAAGAGCGTATTCATTGTTTAAATGCCGCTTCGGCAAAAGACCAACAACTAATTAAAAAAACACAAACGTAATACGAAAACGAAAGCCCCTAGAATGGAAACTGTAAAAAATTGGCATTACATTGGAGCGTTATTTAGGCAAACGACTCGAAGTGTTATTAAATTAAAGTCATAAAGACTAATTAATTTCGCAAGAGCCAGGGTGGACGAACCTACGGCGCCCGTTAATGAGGCACAACACGCGATCAAGTATTGTCAGCGTGGGAATCATTTAGGTCCGGAACAGGGAACTCCTGAAGAATGGGATTAAATACTGAAAAGTTGTTCGCGCGATGGCAGCACTGTTGTAATGTTCCCTTGCTGTTAATGTCACTATTGTGTTTCTGTTGTTGTGTAGATTCTAACATTGATATACTATACGAAATGTGTGCGACTTGTAGAGTGACCCATTAAAAGATAACATAAAGAAATGTGTCTACCATTGGTTAAAGAGCAGAGAAATTATGATTTTCCTATCTTCTCCTTGCAGAGCTTCCTCCAAAAGTTTTCTTCTATTCAAATATTTGTGAAATATATAGACCCCGAATTTCTGCAATTAGTGATGCGCTAAGGGTTTGTAAATCTTCTGTAATCACAGAAGGGTTGGGCAGAGGTGTACCTATAGTACACCCACATTTCGCCAGTCATGGTTAAGACCCATGTAATAGGGGGCAAGCCTATTGCCATCAACCGGGCACAAATCCAGACTCCGAGCTGCAACTGAGAAATTCTAGATATTAAAACCGAATAAAACGTTACCCGACCTGGGAATCGAACCCAGGACCTCATGCTCAACAGTAGCTCTTGCGACCACTAGACCAATGGGGCAGTCCATATCCAGTCATAATAAATATTTATTCGTAAAAGAAGAAGTTTGTTTAGAGAAAAATACTTCATGGACTAGTGACAGTAGCGACATATCGTGAACGCGCGTAGAATTGAACTAGTGGCAGTTTTTATCCCCAAGTTATGAACATGCATGTAATTTGATCTGCTAACATTTTTAAATCTGTACTTACCTAAAATGAGGTCATAATAAAATCTATGATGTTTTATAAAGCTTTGTCTTTGCCCAAAGCATCGCCGCGTGGAGGTCGGAAATCATCCATCAAGAGCGAAATACCGGGATAAGAAGTATCCTATGTCCATACCCAGGTGCCATATTTCATCCAAATATGTTCAGCCGTTATGGCGCGAAAATGTAACAGACAGACAGACCGATTTACTTCCGCATTTATGATATTAATATGCAGTTTTGATTAAAAGGGTGACGACCTTTCTAGGCTAACTTTTGTTATTAGGTAGTAGGTAGTGCGGTGCATAACATCACATTCTTACTTATGCGCAGTGCGACCAGTAGCACTAAAATAGGTTGGCATCGTGATTGCTAGGCATGTCAGTATGTGTGATGTGATTCATTCTCGACACTCGAACCACTAACGGCGTCAATAGTGAATCATGTGGCGCGTCTGTTGATCTCAAATTTTACTAAAGCCTTTTTATTTCCATAAGTTACATACTATTTTTAGGTACTTAGCAATGTGACAAAAAAAAAGAAGTTTTAAAACTGAATTTAATCACATCAAACACAACACAAAAAACTAAACACACAAACAAAACTTATTAGTAATAAAACTACTACACTATACTATACTATCACTCCATCCTCCTCCTCTATTACTACTATTCATACTATTTAAACTTAATTACATCATAGCATCAAACTCAATCTCAAACTAAAAAGCATATTTTAATAAAAACTATTTTCAGGCACTTTTGAATTGTCAAGGAGTTGGTCAGTCAGAAATATGAAGCTAGTTGCCCATTCCTAAGATTAGTACCTATGCTTTGGAGTAGGACGGGCAAGAAGCTCTATGGTCTCATTTAAACTATATTGTTAAAAATATTTATAATTACATGTAAGAATGATATAAAACTGACGTATAAATTAACAGCGTCCACAGTACACTACATAGAAACAAAAAACTATTCAAAAATAAAATATTTGAAATAAGCCATTGCAGCTAAGAGATGATCCAATCCCTTAGGGCTAAATCTATCAGCAAAACATTTGAGTGAGCTGCCAGGGCATATTAAAGTCAATGAGAGACATATTACCCGGTGATCAGTATCGTACGTAAACAATCGTCAGCAGTATTTTGAAGTTTTAATCAATTATTTGAGGTTGTGGAGTAGTACCAGCATTAAGTGAGGCATTTTTATCAACATTATAATTCCAATATAGCCTGCCTATAATTTAAGCCTGTTTTTATGTGCCATTAAGCAATGCATGGAACAATTCAGTTTCTACCTCTTACCTCTTTTCAAGTGTAATATTAGGTATCTTTTAAATTCACAAATCAATTGGATGAACGGCTGAGTAGACATGTTGCATCATTAAAATGAAATGGTTACATACCAATCCAGCATTCAAGTCGTGCGCATGGCTGTGTCTTCACCACGTCTGGGGGATCCACTCCAACATTGAGGCACAGCACCAGAGCCACACAGTGCGTCTTGTACTAAACAAATACAATTTAATATTTTGAAAGAAAAACAAAAGAAATACCCACAACACCACCCCCATCTTTCCTAAGATCCCCCTGTAACCATTTTTTTTAAATAATTTGTATTAAGTAATACTGCACCTACAATATTGCAGGAAAATGATACAATGATAACTAAGCACTGTTATCCATAATCATTTATTCAAGCACTAATTATAACAATTTGTTATTCCTGAGTACTTTATCACTAGGTATAACAATAAGACAAATTCGATTTTGAAGTCAATAGTTGATTATTATTATTGCTACTTTTACTAATGTGTTATCACAAATTAGAATTTACAACTAAAATGGGTTACAAATAAATATTTCTATTTACATACAAGTAAACCTGAATAGCAAACTTTACAACCTTGATATTATGGTATCAGATAAGCTTCAAATTATACAAACCATCTGTTGATTATAGGTATCATGTAGAGTAAGCTACTAGCATACAATAATTTCCAAAGCCTAGATAAGAAACTTTCACGTTTGGATTAGTTGCAGATTTTAGTTATCATAAATCAATATTAAATAATATCCATGTAAGGAATAACTTTATTAACAAACTCTTTACATGACCTATTTAGTAATATTTTTAAAGGTTCATAACAAATAATTTATGGACCTGCGCCAAGTACATTTCTAGGCGAAATTATTGTAGACAGTACTGTTGATTTCTTGTTTACAAATCAAAACAACTTTATTTTCTTCTACTTTTTTTAAATTGATTATTGTTGTTTACATCCTAACGTAAGAAGATTTATAAAATTCTAATGATGAAGGTACAAATACACGCAATCAACTAGATACATAAAACATGAATGGAACAGACACAGAAAACTCACAATCGTATTTACTACAAAATCAATTTTTTTATTTTGTATCGACTTAGGTTGACTAACGACGCATTCATTCAATCAACCATGTGCGTTTGTTTTCATCGCACTTACGTTACACTCAGCTACGCAGTAACGTACATTCAAGTTATCAATTGAAAGTTACTGTCTTACCTTCTCTTTGACTCTCCAAGTGTGCTCCACGCGCTCAGCGCCCTTTATAGGCTCAAGGTGCCTTGGTTTATCGAAACTTAGAGGTAAATCCCAGTCGTCTATGTCTGAAGAAGTATCACTGTCACCCTGACCACTGTTTTTCTCCTCATCTTTGACCGCGAGATAAGGAGGCATCTCTGTCATTTTCACACAAAACTTTGTCACAAATTTGTAAATTTTTACCACTCAACGAACGCGAACACTAAGGAAAACATTTTCAAAACCTCACAGAATCATGTGCGCGTCCATTTTTCCACCACATGGGAATAAACAATAAAAAAAAATCATTTCACGTTAGCTTGTTGGGGATTAATATAATAATAAAAATCCATATTTTTATTGTTCTTAATCAAAGTTAATTCAGATTTGTAGTATTTACAAAAATATGATTTAATTAATTTTACTCCACATCATGGAAAAAAGTCGAAAAGGAACGTAATTCAACTGCGTTCATTTTTTTGCTGAAGTTTTAATTTGATCACTCCTCTGTTCCGTGGATTGTTATATTGTTTTCCTAATTTTATTTTTATGAACTGATTAGTTTTATACTTCTTGCTGTCCCCTACATGGTCTGTACCTTTATGTCGTTAAATAATTGTAACACCCTTTTACAATTAGGGATTGCAATAAAATTATATAAATATTATTAAGCGGGCAGCACCAACGTCGACACCGAACACGTCACGAAATTTCTTTTCTTATTTTACCTTATCGTCGTTGATATTGCAATCCGTTTTTTTTTTCCGCGTTTCGGTCTTAAATCTTAAATATGAACGCATCCGCCAAACCTTCTATTTAGGTGAACAGCCAACTGAAATTCAAACTGATACGAAAAAAAAAAACAGAAAATAAAAATGAAAAAAAGGCGGGAAACTGTAAAAGTGGAAAGGCGCGTTTTTTCAAACAAATTTATTTTTACATTTTTAATTATTTGTATTTTAACATTTTCTTTGCAAATATTTTATAAATAGATAGTTCATAGTGTCAAAAATCAAAATCAAAAGTCATTTATTCAAATTAGGCTGAGAATCAGCACTTTTCGAACTTCAAATTGTCAAAATTACATAAGACAGTCCCCCAAAACGCCCGTCCGTCACCACTTCCTAGTGGTGACGGGCGGGCAACAAACTCCCCAGCAGCACAGCTGTCTGATCTGTTAGAAGAACTGGATTCTAATTTTCTAAACAATTGTAAGCAATTACCAAAACATTAAATTAATTGCCATACGTCAGCTAGCCACGCCAATACAAAAATTTTTACAAAAAATGAATGTAAATAAAACATAAATAAAAGCCTCCAGGCTTAAAGGGCATGGCAGCTTACATATGCAATACTGGATTTATTATACAAACAAATAAAATAAATAAATAATAAACTAGGACCATCAAAGTAAAATAAATTAACATAACAATTACTGTAACAATAATAAAACCATAGACAGCAAGACGACCAGTCACCACAAGCAGCACCCGTTCACGAGCATAACGCAAAGGTCAGCCATTACCCCCCTCGCCATATTTGAGGGAAGGAGGAAACCCGACCCCCGACGCTACCGCAAGCAGTGACATATAAGGGAGCATGACGAACTTGCTGCCGGTTGTTCAGGCAAGAATAATATTATCAATTGTCGAGGTCGCTAGCTAACCACATATTGCAATACAGCTCATTAAAAAACATTGTAATGAGTAGATCATGTCAATAATAAATGAAGATAACAAAATAATTGACTTAAACAGTCAAATAAAATAAAAATAAACAAATATATGAACACTTAAACCCTGTCAGTAGGTAAGCTGATTCTGGAGAAAGAACACGAACATTGTCTTGAGTTAATCACAGCGACAAACAGTTCTTATCGTTTAAGTAGTCGTTAATGGAATAATATGCTTTTGAACAAAGGTTGGATTTTACTTGAGCCTTAAACGCATTAAAAGGTAAATCTAGTAAAGAAGAGGGCAACTTGTTATAAAAGGATAAACCAAGCCCAACAAATGAGTTATGGACCTTATGAAGCCGGTGAAAGGGAGCACGTAGTTTGTTCTTATTTCTAGTGTCATCATTGTGAAAATCACTATTTTTAGTGTATAAGTCTATATTTCGCCTAATATATAAGTCGTTGGCGAAGATGAATTGAGATGCCACCGTGAGAATACCAATATCTGTAAAAGAATCTCTAAGAGAAACTCTGGCTCCTAGCTGATAAATTGCTCGGACAGCTCGTTTTTGAAGGACGAATATATTTTGAATATCAGCGGCTTTGCAACACAACAGAATACCGTAGGACATAACGCTGTGGCTGTGTAAATAATACATTAGCACCCCGAAATGGTGAAAAAAAAAAGCGGAAGAAGGACGAAATGTCCTATCCTGACCTGCAGCAGCAGCAGTCGGTTGAGTCTTCGGACTCTGATTCAGCGGAGTCTGAACAGCCAATAGTGAGCTCCAAAAATAATGACAAGGACGCAAAGGATAAGTACGCCATCTACAAGGTAAAAGAGTACACACGGAAATATCCCGAGGAAACCAAGAAAACGGACCTCATTGTATTTTTGACTCACTATGAAGACAATGTGACATTTAGCGACAGGGACCGTATGGCCCTATCAAAAGGTTTACGGAAGCATGGCGTTTCAGGCGTCATGCATCTACGTTCAATAAATAAATATAAAGTCGGCATAACATTTGACCTACCAAACAATGCAAACATGTTGTTAGATCAATTGTCTCTCAAGGCAACTATACCGGCTGGAGATACCAAAGTAACGGGAGTCCTTACTTCGGTTCCTGTAGAAATGTCAAATAAACAGATTTTCTCTTTGATTGGTAGTTCCAAAAATGTCATCCAAGTTAGGCGCTTCATGCGCAGGGTCAGAAATGACGCTGGCGTAGCTTTCGTCCCTACACAGGCTGTTGCGGTAACCTTCGCCTCCTCTATTCTTCCTCAGTACATTTACTTGGACTCATGGCGTCACGAAGTGTCGTTCAACAATGCCCTATGTGCCTGCGGTATGGACATATTGCTAAATTCTGTCGCAATACTGAGGTATGTTCAATTTGCACATTAAACCATCATTTCAAGAATTGTCAGGTTGACCCCAAGGATGCTAAATGCGCAAACTGCAAACATAGCTATCTCCTCATCATGCCCAATTAAAAAACAAAAAGTTGAAGAAAATAAAATTAAGTCACGAAGTGTCACATACTCTGATCTTTTTGACGATAACGCATTTCCAGCTCTAGCTGCTCGAACTTTAGATGTACAAATTAATAATTTAATGAAATCCGATAAATTTATAAGTACCTACTTTAGTAGAATCGATAACAAAAATAGTTAATAATAAAGATGTTCCTATTAACTCATCATCAATTAAAGAGGCTTTAAAAACAACTGTAAGTAATAAATTTCCTGCATCCTCCTAATGGATTTGTCAAACTTAAATATAGTTCAATGGAACGCACAAAGTCTTAATAGCAATAAGCATACCTATATTTATTAATTTCCTCTATACACAAAATATTCACATTGCATTAATTTCTGAAACATGGTTCAGACCAGTACCCTAATTGCGTAATACACAATCAATCGGAATCTGAATCGTTTTGAAACAGATTGCTAATCCATTGCTTCATAAGTTCGATGAAAAATTCTACTCGACAATGTATAAAACGCAATGAATGTTGTTGAACTGTCTAAATCAAACAGATTCAATCATAATCGTTTACAAAAATGTGTTACGCAATTAGGGTGCTGCTTTTAAAATAAAAAATTACATTACTGAAAGGAATGATTGTGGTAACAAACACACTGGAGTTGCAATTATCATTCATGAAAGCATTACTTATACTAAAATTAACACCTATTTTGATAATTCTTCACAAAACATTTGTGTACAAATTACAGTTGATAATAATGAAATAAGCATAGTCAGTTTTTATAAATGATAAATGATTTTATAAATGATAAATGATTTTATTTCTGTAAGTAGGTTTTTACAAACACTTTTACACGTCAATATTATTATAAAAGTAGATGAGATCGGCGTTTCCTATCTGACTACTCTGAGAAGAAACGCCAAAACAAACTCAGAGGTCACAGTCTCTTTTAAAGTCCAGACATAATCTTGGTCAGGTCATGTGAAGACCATGTGGATTGATGTCTGAAATGGTCTTTTGAGGAAAGAACCACACAGAATGAGTGGACCTGTCCAGTCAGTGCACGCATTTGTCAGTAATCATGCAGCTCAACACAACACATATGGAGCTCAACGATTCGACGAACATTACCAAAGAAAGGACATTTGGGTAGGCCGCATAAATTACTCAAACTGCCAGACCATGATTAAAACTAATTTTAAAAATTAAAAATAGATTGAGATATAAAAAAAAAACAACAAATCCACACTGCCTTCACATTCACAATAATTAAAATATTATAATACTTTACAAAGTAAATTTTCACGTCATTGTATAGTATGTCAAAGTGTAAAAATCCGAAAATAAATTTGGTCAGATCATAAATATTCCTCTAAACTCTAATCCAGCGTTTAATAAAGGTGATTTTGACTCGTTGGTGAAGTCTATTCCTGGTCCTTTTATATTTGCTGGGGACTTTAATGCCCATTACACTTCCTGGGGATGTGTTTCTGACTCTACACGAGGTAGAGAAATCTTAGAAGTTATTGATAAAAATAATTTGGTTCTGCTTAACAATGGTCAAGCAACAACAGTTGGTTCTCTAACATGGCGTCCCAATGCAGTGGATTTATCCTTGGTTTCATCATCGTTGGCACTTAATTGTGAATGGTCTGTACATGATAGTCCTCTCGGTAGTAGTTATCACATCCCTGTAATCATAAAAGTAATGGCTATCAGAAACAAAACTTATGATTTATATGAGAATTGTTTGAATGTTAAACATCTTCCCATATACCCAAATTATAAACTCGTGGATTGGCAAACATATAGCAATTGTGTGGAAGAATTGTTAGTTGATTTTCATAAAGATAATAAAAGTCTTCTTGATTCATATTTCCAATTTTGTACTATTTTGCGCACAGCAGCTGCAAATTCCAAAATAAATTCCAATAATTTGAATTGTTATGTCAACACAAATATCACCACACATAATCACATATGCCATAGAAATAAGACTAAAGGACCTTCCCTTCCTTGGTGGAATCAAAAGTGTACAGAGGCTGTATTGAGTTTCAAAACAGCATATATTAATTTTAAAGATAATCCAACAGAAGAAACCTATCTACAATTTAAAAGGCTCTGAGCTGTTAATAAGCATATTCAGTTCTTGGTAAGTCACTACAGTGACAAACTTATATTTTTTGACACCAACATTTTTGTTGAAAAGTTAAAATTGACAAAGAATACAGTGTATCTGCCCATTAGGTTTAGACATAAAATAGCGAGGCTATTAGCTAATATTATAAACTCAGACATAAACAGTATGTCGAAGTCTAATTATATTATTAACACCGCAAATATTAGTAGTAATTTTAATGTTCAGGTGGTCACCTCAAGTAACTGTAGCACTAATGCTATAACTGTTTACAATAATTGTACGAAGGAGGATCCATGTGTCACTATGGCAAATTCTTGTCCAAATGTGGGGCCCACAAGTAGTAGGATCTCATTGCCTGGTGATGGCATGGGAGTCTTGGAGCTCACTCTGGATGTTACTTTAAACTAGATAGTAAGACAACAGAAGATACCAGTAACAATACAGTTATACCTACCAACAACAAGGTGTCTTCTTGCTCGCAATTAGTTAAGTGCAAAAAAGGTACTAAAGAGAATTCCTTGACAATATTTCATCAAAATATTCAAGGTTTTTCTTCGTAACAGTTAGAAATAGAACTATTTTTAGAAAATACCATGTTTGAAATTATTTGTATAACTGAACATTGGTTGAAAGATTATGAAATGCTAATTAATTATGAAAATTATAATGTGGGCAGTTGTTTTAACCGAAAATCTATGTTGCGTGGGGGTTCACTAATCTTAGTTAAAAAGTCTATTAAATCTAAGACTCGTAAAGATATAGTTGATCTTTCGGTTGAACATAGCATTGAACTGTCCTGTGTGGAGCTAGATACCATGTTATAGTGTGCGTTTACAGACCCCCAAATTATCAAAACTACTCCGTATTTGAGTCAGTAATGGAAGATTTTCTAGCAAAACTGGCAACTGGTAAAAAATCGCTAATTATCTGTGGTGACTTCAATATTAATATCTTAGAGAATAGTTCAAATAGCAGTCGATAATTAAGTCTCTTTAAATCATTCAATTTGTCAAATGTGTTTTCAGAACCCACCCGCATAACTACAAATTCTGCTACATGCATGTATAATATTTTTTGTTGCTGCGACTACTTACATAAAGCCATTGTAAATTATCTCCCTTCTGATCACAGTGGTCAAACCGTTGCTTTCAAGTCAAACACACCTTTACAAAAAATTCAGATACACTCTAGACAAATAACGCCCAGCAATCCAAATAGATTTAATAATAACTTAATTTGTAAGTTAAGTATACCGGGCCACATTAGAAACAACGTAAACGAATTATATGAGGAATTTTTTTCGGTAGTGAGCACCGAGTTCAATAATACTTTAAAGAGAAAAACAAAAACAATTTGCCCCAATTTTTTGTTCAGTGACTGGGCAACTAAGGGTATTAGGAAAAGTAGGGAAAAATTGTTTGAGTTGTATGGCCTTAAGCCTTATATTAACTCTGAAACGTTTAATAAATACGTTGCTAATTACTCTAAAACTTTTAAAAAGCAAGGTAGCTAAAGCCTTGTACATTAGCAACAAGATCAAAACAGCCGATAATAAAATAAAGACGGTTTGGAAAATTATCAATGACGAAACCAACAGGAATAAAAGACACAATAATGATTTCACACTTCAGACTTCAAGTGGTCTCGTAAGCACTAACAAAGAAGTTGCTCAAGAATTTGTTAATTTCTTTACCAGTATCCCACTTAAAACGACTGAAACCTTAAACTCCTCGCCCCTGCGTTCTATTGACTTATTACTATATAAAATACTTCATCTTGCCAGATTTAATTTAAATTCAAGCATATAAACCCCATAATAGTAGTGAAAGCTTTCAAGCAAATCAAGATCAAACTAACAGAAGATCTATGGGGAATGTGTGTTAAAGTTTGTACCTCCATTATTGAGACTATAGCGCCATACTTGGCTTTAATATTTAATTTGTGTGTGGATCAAGGAGTATTCCCGGATCTAATGAAATACAGTAAGGTAATACCACTTTTCAAATCCGGGGACAGTAAAGATACCAATAATTATAGACCCGTATCCGTGTTGCCGGTTTTCAGCAAGGTGTTTGAAAAGGTAATGCTGAATCAAATGTTAAATCATTTCGACACCAATAATATCTTACACGGTCAACAGTATGGTTTCACAAAGGGACGTTGTACGACTGACGCCGGTGTCACCTTATTAAAACACATATTTACAGCGTGGGAAGAGGCTCAAGACGCCATAGGAATCTTTTGTGACCTCTTCAAGGCATTTGATTGCGTCGACCACGAAACCTTGCTCTTAAAACTTGAACATTACGGACTTGGAAAACTTGCGCTCAGTTTAGTAAAATCTTATTTGAATGATAGACAACAGCAAGTTCAAATAAACGGTGTCAATTCACTCGGTCTAAAAGTAAAAATGGGTGTACCACAAGGCTCGATATTGGGTCCTTTCCTCTTTTTAGTTTATATTAATGATCTACCTCATTTGTTTAAAACCCAACCACATATGGTGTTATTTGCTGACGATACTTCGTTAATTTTTAGAATTAATAGGCGTGCATTAAATCTCGACGACGTGAATAACGCCTTACTGCATATCCAAAATTGGTTCACTGCTAATAATTTAGTATTAAATGGGAAAAAAACTAAGTGCATAAGATTTTCTTTACCAAATGTCAAAAGTACTAATTGTGAGATAGTATTGAATCAAGAGAAACTAGAATTCGTCGATAAAACTGTTTTCCTGGGGATCACGCTCGATTCAAAGCTTCAATGGGGTCCTCATTTAACATCCCTTGCAGGACGGCTAAGTTCAGCAGCATATGCTGTGAGAAAAATCCGTCAATTTACTGATGTAGATACCGCGAGACTAGTCTATTTTAGTTACTTTCATAGTATTATGTCGTACGGTATTTTACTATGGGGACGGACATCGAGTCCATTTTCATTCTGCAGAAAAGAGCCATCAGAGCCATATATGGCCTCCGCAGGCGCGACTCTCTAAGGGAATTGTTCAAAGATATTAACATCATGACGGTACCTTGTCAATATATCTATGAAAACATCATGTACGTAAGGAAAAATCTACATCTTTTTAGTAAAAGAGGTGAAAGACACAATTATATCACTAGAAATAGGGACCAATTCGTTCAACCAGGTTTCAGGCTGGCTAAAGTAGACTCATCTTTCATGGGGTACTGTTTAAGATGTTACAATAAAATACCTCCCCACATACATCAACTGAATGAAACCAAATTTAAATCTTGTATAAAACGCACACTATGCAGCCAAGCATATTATAAGTTAGGGGATTACATTGCTGATAAAAATGCTTGGCTAATCGCTGGTCCTGCTCCTCAAGGACGCATCAACTAATTGATTAGAATTTGAAAATACTGTTGGAGCTGCTGAAGATTAAAAACAAGAATCCTTGCATTGTATAAACTCAATTTTTTAGTACTGTTTATTTGCTATTTGCCATATTATGTGAGTACTATGTACATGCTTTAAAGCTACCATTTACAGGGTACGTCTTTCATTGACTTGAATGTGTCCTGGCGGCTGAGAGTATATCATGCTCACTTTAATGTTTCGCTGATGGTGGCGCGTGTGTTGGATCATTTAGTTCCCTTCAAAATGGTTGAGTTGAATGGTGCTAATCCATGCGTCATGTTCGTGAACGGGCGCCGTCAGTTGAGACTGGTCATCTCTTAGCTGCCACGGCATATTTTTATTAAATTTTATTTTCGAATTGTTTTCATATTTAAATAACGGACGCTTTTAACGTTCTGCATCGTTCTCACATGCATAATTTCAACATGAATGATGTAACCAATCCATTGTAAACATAATTTGATTTAAAAGAGTGTCCGTGGAGTTTCTTGCCCGTTCTTCTCCTTATGTACCTACTACGCTTTGGAATGGGCAACTAGCTTCATTTTTCTGACCGACCGACCTTGACAATTCAAAAGTGCCTGTAATTGGTTTATTTGAAATAAATGCTTTGAGTTTGAGTTTAACCTTGATTTGACACAAAGTCTAAAATAAAATGACTCAATTTTAAAATGGATTAAATCTACGAAAGACATTATTTATAAAATAAATAATGTAATGGTAAAATAAACGAAATTCTACACGGAAGACGAGGCGGTATGGTCGAAAGACCCTGCCCTTTGGGCGAATAAAAAAAAAAACTGATACAATACGTCACGTGACAAAAGTCAAACAGTTTTGATTTTGGTCAGGAATAGACATGGGCGAAACAGCTCTCTGAAAAGAAAAAGAGCGATTAGCTCTTTCACTCTAAAGAGCTATATCACTCTTCTAGCTCACTAGCTCTTCTATAGCTCAGTAACTCAGTCGCTCAGACACCGACTGTTATCTCATTTGACTCACACCGCACGTTTCACTCAAAGAGCTATATAACTCTTCTAGCTCACTAGCTCTTCTATAGCTCAGTAACTCAGTCGCTCAGACACCGACTGTTAGCTCATTTGACTCACGCCTCACGCGCGTAGATTCGTTGAATGAGACGGCTCGGCTCGCTCAATATCAATAGCTCTTTGGAAGTTTGGACTCTTTGCAACGGTTCTTTAGCTCATAAACATGCTACGCCAATTACTACGGATATTGAGAATATCTTGTTTTTTTTTGTGGCTGTTATAGTAACGGTCGACGTATGTGTCTGAATCTTATCATGATTGATTTTTGAGAAATAATTTTACATTTAGTTTCAACTTAGTTCACAGAAATATTTAAAAAGTTCACATTTTTTCCTCATTACAGCTAAAGTAATAGGTAATTATTTATTATGATTTTACGTAAACAACCGGCAAAATAAAATGCCGCGGTTACTTTTAATAGTGTGCCAAAGTATTTTCTACTTTAACACAATGAAAATAAAGATAGATTTACAGTGACGTATGTCGTATGAGTAGATTGCAATGACGTATTGCGCCAGACAAGCGGAGAGCATTGTTGAAAGAGCGAACAAATGTGATCCGAATTCATCCGAAGCATTCCGAAGCGAGCCGATGAGCCGTTCAGTCGGTGACTTCGGTCATCGGTGTCTTGCTCGGAACGAACCTACTGAAGTACTGAGCTACTGAGCTAGTGAGCTAGTTAGCGAGCGAGTGAGTGATCGAGAGCGACGTCAATCGAAAAGAGCTAGCTCTTTTCTATCACTAGCTCACGAGCTACCCATCCCTAGTCAGGAATTGAGCGGGAACGGTTTTTCTAGACAGTGTATTTTTCTATTTTCTTTGTTTTTTGGCGAATAATTGGGAAGTTCGTGTAATAACTTGTAAAATTATGAGAAATTGTTTTAACTTAACACTCACGACATTTCTTGCGCTTATTACCTTTTTTTGCCGCCGCTTTAAATGTAACAGTATACGCCAATGCGGTTTACAAAAGTTCTGTTTACCCTTAACTTTATTAAAACGATTTTGCATGTAAAGTGCGTAATTAACATTGTGCTATAAGTACTTATTTATATTCTTAACTAACAATAACGTCTTTATTTTAAATAATGCGTTGTTTCAAGATGGTTTATCGCCTTTATTCAAAAAAAGTAATAACTCAAAATTTATGTTATTTGGGAAAACGCATTCAACGTTTGATATTATGTTTACCTTTGTGGCTTCAATTTATCATAAAAAAATAAATTAGTAGTTTAGGTTATTTGCAAAAGTAGGGATAGGTAGGGTAATTAATAAACTAGTAGATTATCGTAAAAATCATATTTTTTATCAGAAAGACGCTTAAATAAATATTTAAAAAAAAAGTTCGTTGTTATTTCACTTTTCAATAAAATATTTAAACAAATAATTTGGATTCGGCGGAGTTTTTGTAAATGTTGCAGTTTTTGTTGCATTAAATTTTGTTGCATTGGGCCATACAGCTCGAAAAGTTTTTCCCTACTTTTCTTAAGTCCTTTTGTTGCCCAGTCACTAAATAAAAACTTAGGGTTGATACTTTTAGTGTTCTTCTTAAAAATATTATTAAACTCAATTTGAACTACCGAAAAGAATTCTTTATACAAAATATTAACATTATTCATTGTAAGGTCCTGATTACTTAACTTACAAATTAAAATGCTATTAAATTTATTTAAATTAACAGATGTTATTGGTCTGGATTGTATCTGCACTTTTCGTATCGCTATGTTGGACTCAAAAGTTACGGTTTGACCGCTGTGATCTGAAGGGAGATAATTAACGATAGCTTTATCTAAATAGTCGCAGCAACAAAATACATTATCGATACATGAAACAGTAGTTGTAGTTGTTCGGGTTGGTTCTAAAAACACATTTGACAAATTGAATGATTTAAACAAATTCAATAATCTACTAAATATTAATGTTAAAGTCTCCACAGATAACAACTGATTTATTATCAGTTGCAAGTTTAGCCAAAACATCTTCCATTACTGACTCAAATATAGAGAAGTTTTGATAATTTGGGGGTCTATAAACGCACTCTCTATCATGCTTATCTAGCTCAACACAAGACAGTTCAACGCTATGTTCAACCGATAGTTCAACTATGTCTTCACGAGCTTTTGAGTTTATATAACTTTTAATTAGGATGTTGAGACCGCTCCCCTCAACATGGCCGCGCGCTGGCGGCAGTGAACGAGAGGTGCGGGGACGGCGGGGAGCCAACCGGCCTACGGCCGAGCGCGGGCCCCCGCGCAAACCACTGCGGTGGGTAACTCCGGAAGTACTGATCCAAAGGAGCCGGTTCCGAACGCGGATACGTAAACCTTATTTATTCCTCACTATCCTTACCGGTACCGCGGTACCAAATGAACACGGAGCGCGCGTTCACTGTTCACTCGCTCAAGTCACTCGGAAGTACTCGGAACACGTCGTATCGCTATAGTACACTGGCACTATGACATTAGTAGGGACACAATAACAGTAGGGTGCGCTCTTATTTCAATTGACTTAAGAGTTAAATATGGTTTGACTGGCACGCATAAAACGTGATTTTTGTGTCATTGTAGAGTCGCTCAATAGACAGACCACGCTTATTAACAAAATTATGTATATATTTTATTTATTTTTAGAGAATGTTTGTATTCTTCTGCAAACTTTAACAGACCATATTATTGCATTAAGTGTGCACTTGTAATGATAGTTGTAAGGGAGATTTTAATAAATAAATTAATAACAGTTTTTAACTAAAAACTGTTATTTATTTGAAAAAAATACTTCGGGGAAGGAAGTAAAATAAAAATAATACGCTGTACGAAATTGTAATCATAATATCAATAAAATAACCAACTGTTCGATTATTAAAAATGTGCCAAATGATCCAGTGAAGCAAATGAATAAATTGTTCTGCGAAACCGGGGACCAAAATGAGCGAGTGAGTGCCGTTGCCAAATGGTGCCAAAGGAATAAATAAGGTGAACCGGTACCGGACCCGGAGTCGGAATAAGTGAATCCGGAATAAAGATTACCCACCGCTACAGTGTGTTGATCTTTACAGCGACAAAGGTACCAATTTCGTGGGTGCTGCTGGCTGCGAAAAAATCAAACGTGACAACCAAAATAGCAGAGTGATTATCGGATAATGGGATTAACTGGCACTTTATTCCACCCCACGCTCCAAACTTTGGTGGACTGTGGGAAGCGGGTATAAAGTCAACAAAACACCATCTCAAGCGAGTTCAGCCTTGGCACCGTACGCAACGCCCTCTTACGGGGGCGCCGCGATATAGATACGAGGTCAAGCGAGTTGTTGGAAACAACACTAACCTATGAGGAGACGGCCACCGTCCCATTTCACAGCTAAGTAGCAATAGTCAAGACCAAACTCCTTTAACTCCTGGTATTTTTTTAGTCGGAGAGCCACTTGTGTTTGTACCGGAATTTAACTATGAACAGTCGACCCTGACCAGTCTAAAGCGATGGCAATTGACCCAGCGAATGGTTCAAGATTTCTGGCGACGCTGGTCAAAAGAGCATTTAACTCAGTTTATGAATCGCTACAAATGGGCATATCAGACTCCGGAACCAGCCATTGGTGATCTTGTTCTGGTGAAAGAGGACGATTTACCGCCAGCTAGGTGGCGTTATGGTATCATCACTCAAAAACACCCTGGGTTGGATGGAATTAAGCGCGGGGTTAGTTTACGATGTAACGGGTTGCCAATTAAAAGACCTGAATTGTGAGAGTAATATTTTTTTCATTATTGTTTTTAGTTTAATAATAACGAACAATTTATTGTTATTGTGTTGTATTTTTTTTTTGTTACCAGTATAGACTATACTATTTTAGTTATACTTATTATATTCTTGGTTTGTTCTTAGTAGCGGCTGCGACCGCTTCTTTAGTTGCTTCTTGATTTTATTGCAATGTACTGTGTTGAAAGTACTTCAATATTCTAGAATAGTATTTCAATGTTCTGTAAAGTGGGTAACAACAGTCAGCTTTATAAATAAACATTTTGTAAATTTAGTTTTTGTGACATTATTGTCTCAGTTAGTTTTGTATCGGTCAGCATTGTACTTCAGGTTATGATAAACTTTATTATGCACAAAATATAAGGTCAAGATGGGCGGAAAGCTCACATTTTGTCCATGGTGGGCTGAATGAGTTTGACCCATAGCTCTATTGCTCTATAGATGGCGTTGTGCTGTTTGAATTTAAACAGCACAACGCCATCTATAGAGCAATAGAGCTATGGTTTCGATAATCACGGTTAGATATTTATACATTTAATAATATCTCTTATCTAATAGAACAGCAGCGTCTTGTTTTATTGAAAAAGTTCCCTGGTGGTACGGAAACGTAGGTACAGGATATGAGTACTAAAAAAGAAAGAAATCGCAAAAAAAACATACTTTTGGTAGGAAAGAAATAAACTATAACTTACTTTTTTAATGATGGATTTATATAAAGATAAACTTCGAACGAATAGGACCTATTTGATTTATTTTAAAAATAAAATCAAGATTGTTGCTTTTGCATTGCGACGCGCTAAAAAAAACAAAAAAAGGTTAAAAGTCTTCTCATTGTTGAAATTATAACAACCACATGTTCCAGTTTTATTTTATTGGTATCTGGGGTTTATCTAATACAAGGAAAAATAATACAAGCCACTTCATTATAAAAGCACCGAACATTGATAAACATTTTAAATAATTAGTTTGATTAACATAACTATACAAGTTTATAATGGAAAAATATCGTTTAATCATTATTCGTTATATATAATATATACAGCATCTATCTAAGAGTTGAGCTTTGATTCGGGTCACATTTTGACGGCACTGCACACCGTACAAGTCTGGCACTGAACTCCCTCAGGAAGGCACTCTTTATGGAATGAATGCCTACAGTTGTACACCATCAAATCTGAGGCATTCGATAAGTCCCTAATAATGATCCGACCTTGGCACGCACAACACATGAAGTCATCCGTAACGGATATACCTCTCTGCTGGTTGATGATTAGCTTCTGATGTAACTCGAAGTAGTTCCGCAAAGTGATCACTTTACATGCTTCCTGCACTGACAGCTGAAGGTGATAATCACACATCATCTTTGCCAACGAGTCTTTTAAATCCTTTATCTCACATCCGGATTGTATATTTTGTATTAAAATTCGCGGGTCCACATAGTTTCCTATTCTCTTGAGCAGTAACGTCACATACTCAGGCTTGTCCACTGTCTGCTTGATGAGGTCCATCCACAATTCCTTATCATTGTGTTCCTGACAGAAATTGATAGCTTGATTGATATCCTTCAGCTGCTCAATAATGATTTGCAGAGCTTCTCTCGTGTTGCCAATACGTCCCAATAGGAACACCATCTCAGGGTAGAATTCATTGCTCTGGCACACATCCAAAGCTTCTTGAATTGGGTAATTATCACTGCATTTTAAAAACGGAAGAAGTTTGTCCCTTGCATATTTAGCGTAAAGTCTAACTAATTTTCCGTGATACCTGCCATTTGGTTCAATTTTGCTGTAAGCATCTAAATACTTAAACAGCAACATGTCATTGCTTGCAAGTTGCTTTTCTACCACCTCTACAGATACCCTGGGCTTGTCTAGAAGAATTGATATTGCCTTCTCATAGTCAAGAGTCATCAGGTCCAGTATCTTGTCGTGTATTACGTTGTGCATGTTGTGTTTAGTGATCAGAGTGAACACGTCTTTGTGCTGTAGAGTCAAATACGTCGTCAAAGCCTTGTCGAATTTCTTTTGGTAGCAGTACAAAAGAGCCAAAGCTTCTAAATAAATATTTTTATCGACCTCCGTGTTTAACAGATGTTCTAAGACTTCCTTGACGATCACGCCGGTCTTGTATAGTGCGGGGTTCCATTCTTGAACTAATTTCAGGAATCCCTGAGAGTCCAACTTCAGATACTCATAGAATATTAATTCGTATATGTGAGAACTCAATGCTTGTTCAGGAGTTTTAGGCACATACGGACTGACCGCTCGCAACTGGTTCACTTCAGCGAATTTCAATATCTGCGTCTCCCACAACACTTTATCATTCTTACAAATCCTGGCGCACAGTATGGCCGCCTCCTCGTGCAAGTGCTCAACCATCAAGTGGTCCAGGTACTGCACGCCGACGGTCACCACCGAGTGTTTCGACGTCTTCCCACCAATTTCTTCGAGAACGGTAATTGCTTTTTCGAATCGACCTTGTTCTGTGAGCCATTTAACTCTATCGTCGATATCGTAAGGACTAGCCACTACAATGTCCTTGGGAGACACTATGAAAAATCTGTTTTCCTCTATGAGCATATCTAAATAATAGTCGTTACATGAATATTCCTCATAACCACGAATGTTGAGACTATCTGTTGAAATTTCACAGAATTCACAGTCTTTATAGTCAGCAACGGTAAGCACAGGTCTTTGCGCCTTACCGGTTTCAGGGTCGCGCTCCTTATGTACTCCCAGGACTACTAACTGGTCGTCCAGGGGACCTAAGCCACTGATGAAGTAGTCAGTCTGGAAAGTGTACACGGGATCGACTAAATACTCGGTGACATCTCGCGTTTGAAGTTCGACTTGACTTCGTTTTCGTATGACGCAGATCCTGATGGTGTCGACCCACCCAATCATGAGCGTTTTGGGGGCGCACCAGAGCAGGTTGCAGCGATAGTCTTCTATGGACCGGTTGGGAACCTTCTCCCACTGGATGAGGCCAAGCGAACAGCGCGCCACCAGGTCGTACACGCGCACGCCCACCTCGCTGGCCCACGCCACGAAGCGCTCGTGCCACGACATGGCCTGCACGTAGCCTTCGCATTCGCACAGAACTGTGCTACGAAGGCGGTTCAGGAATGTCTTTTCGTATAATGTTAATTTGTTGTCGCCTGTAATAGAAAAAATAAATACTTAGTAACCTAACAATGAAGCAGTGGTGCCGATTCTCTTGTCACAAATGCCTCTAAACTAGACCACTAAAATTTGGTTCCCTTTCTGAAATTGACTAAAGTGACACAAATGAACTATATTTTAGTTTGATTTAGTGAAAATGGCAATATTGCTATTCTGAAATGGACGTTTTTCACCTAATATTTCGATTGTCTAATTAAATCTTAACATGAAAATGACTCTTTTTTATCGCGATTAAAAATGTGTGAAATAAAATTAGTTGTCGTGAACTAAAATTTACACCAACAACTCGACTTCAGACGTGCAAAAACAGCAATGTAACTTTTTTCTTTTCTTTTGCTTATTTCTCGAAAACGGTATGTCCTATCGCAAAAATATTGAAAATTTCGACCCTCTTTAAGAAACTCTTAAACCCCAAAATCTTAACATGTAGTGATATTTTGGTAGGTGATATTTTTTTATTTTCCATACGAAAAGTAAAAACTTCCATAAATAACACGTCGAGGCTGCCCCAGTGAACGAAAATAAACATTCCTATGTCTAGAAAATGACCCAACGCAGATTGCGCAGTAGGCGACAGCGGCGGACAGATATTATTTAGCGGTTTTTCTTGTTAAAAATGCCTTCTTGTGAAGTGGTGTTTAAATCGATCACATTTGCATAACAAGAATGTTGGAATTCGTTTTCACGTGTAATTATGACATGACGTCTATGGGGATGATATGCCAACCAAACAATTTACTTGTATAAATTAAAATAATGATACAATACACACCATTTTTTTATATGGGGGCGGCACTGCTTGTAGATACCTAAGACTTCCTATAATGGCATGGAGACAACAGTAATAGTTGCTGTATAAAAAAAAAATTACCCTTTAATTCACTTTATTTTCTTTTAGATTTCCACACGATCCAAAACGAAGAGAACTATGGTCGCATTTCTGGTGTTTCTTTTTGTGATTATTTTATTAAATTTGAATCAAAGTACCTACAATTTCATGTCAGCACTATGCTCTAAATATGACCTTAGAGTAGCTGTTGCAAAACTATGCAGTTATGCATATAAAACAGTGCAGTTCATAAAACGTAACATGTTTTATAATAATTCTTTATTTTAATACCATTACTATCACGATTAATTATTTGCGTTGCACCCTAATACATCCCGGGCAACGGATTGTAATCACAGTGGCGTCGTTGAAATGTCGTTAGCGACCTATACATTAGATGGTAATTTAAACCCAAACTCTCAGGAAAAAAAGGTCGATTTTTAAATGTGTATCCTGAGTGGTAATAAATTTCATTTAATCAGTTTGTTTGGTAATTTGTGTCAAGATTCGAGCTTAGTTCCCTTGAAGTAATGATTTCATGTTTATTTTCGTTCACTGGCTAAAAAATGCACGGGTCCCTACCCTGTGAATTTTTTTTAGAGTTGTGAAACCAAAAGAAAAAAAAAACGTGGTCTCGCGATTGTCAAATTCGATATTAGTTGTATAGTCAAAAGTAAGGAATTTTAGTGATAGTTGAGTTCGGTGTACAAGAGAATTGGCACCATTGTCTAGTGGTCTTAGTAAACAGATGCTCTGTATCGAAACACATTGTTCCATCAATCATAGGTACTGAAGTTCCCTTAGGAAAACACAATGCATGTCTGCTTTGTGGTCTTTCTGGGGCTAATATGAGCAAAAGCGGGGGTGAATTTCCATCCATCGCTGAAATCTATATTGTGCTGCATCTTATTAAGTAAGTATGTTGTAATAATAATAATTTCAGGATTTACTCTTATGCTGAGTTTACCGAGTCCCTAGCCTTAGACACATAAGTTGTGTACTTACATAACATTGTTTATTTTGTTTCTATTTCAATAAATTAGTTTTAAGATTAAAAATCTGCATATAATGTTAGTAAGTTAAGTACACTATTTGTGCACATTATGTTATCTACTGTAATAACACGTTTAGCAATGAATCACAAGAGTGACTCATTTCCTACAGCTCCTGACCTCATTTGGTTTACTTAAACATAAATATTGTAACATTTAGGACCATTATAATCTGTTTAGTGTTTCACTATGTTTTATCCACCAACCACATGGAAAGACATTCAATTAAATAATATTGAAGTTGCTATTTGTTGAGCAAAACCCAATTATTTGTAACTTACATAAGTTACATGAAACCATTCATGTGTTTCAATAATTATATTTTAAAATGTTCTTGGTAGATACTACTCCAGTCATTATATTTTTTTTCAACCTAAAACTAAGCTTATTTTATTTTTATTTCATAGCCCAGGAACATAAGATATTTTCTGCAAAAAAAACCTTGAGAAGATTACTCACTGAGATTATCTTAACATAATTAGAAATACTGTGTGAAAAGTCCAATGGGGAAGCATGTGTGCAAAACAATGCTGTCAAGGGTCCCTAAAATCAGTCTATGCCAAAAATATTGTATAGCGTATGATAAAATATAAGTCAATTTATGCAGCCTACCTACCTTAAAGTGACATAGAAACAATGCATTGTTCACCCAACATTTCTAAGCTGCGTATTTCGAGAACAACTGGTCCTAGATGAATCTCGTGTATGATTATTTTATGCAGAATTTAATAAGAAATCCTCTTGTAATAACATAAAATTGATGAAAAACACAAGGCACAAGATATCATGATTCTACAACAACTCAACCCCACACGCTGCCGTCTCAACGTGACGCTGGCAGAATAGTCGACACCGGCTCAATTGCCATTGAAGGAAGAAAAAAAAAAAAAAAAAACCCCACCAACCCTAGGACAGCTTGACCCTGACCAATCGGCTCCAACATGGATATCGAAACAATAGCTATTTAAACCTCTACTAACATTAACATACTTCCATCACTTTCCATAAAGGACTACCAGTGAGACCACAAGGCAGAATGGTTCACTTACCATTTTTAGGCTTCCATAGAGATACTTTTTTAAGTGCCTTTGCAATTTAAATCAATAGTATTTAAAGTTATTTTCGGTTCTAACAGGATAATTACCTTGGTTTCTAAAAGGTAGCTTTTTTTTTCGAAAAATACTGTGAAATACAAATTTATTTTTGTGGTAGGTAAAATCAACATTGTCATTAAAATACTAAATAGAAAATTAACTGCAACCAATTTTGATGTAGCACTCGTCGGCTGCTGCCGCGGCACCTCGCCGTGGCCTACCGCGGCGATCGGCTCGCGTGCGGTTCTGTGCGGTTGAAGTCACAGTTCTACCTTACCCATTTGGTCAGGGTACCTTAGCTTAGTTACTACAACCGACTTATTGTGAACAAGGTCGAGTTGTCGGGGTTAAGTTGTAGGGGTCGAGTTGTTGGGGTCGAGTTGTCGGAGTCGAGTTGTGGGGTCGAGTCGTCGGGGCGAGATGAGATGGAGGGTTGAGTCATCTCCATATCATATTGGACTTTTTCACAAAATATTCCTAATGCCTGAATAAAGGTACCTATTAGTGGTGATAAATCCTAAAATAATGATTTATTTTGCAGATTTGTCTTTATTTAACAGACTTTGTCTTAACAGAAGACAACCTGTTGCCCGCCGCATGGTAGAAATGATCACACAGGAACATATTATAGGGAAAGGAAGAAAGAGTTCACTTTTACATTTATAGTACCTATTATGGATTTCTTGGTGGTGTTATTAATACATACATACACTCACACCTTCTTCCCATGTAGCAGTTGGCATTCTGTAGTTTTTGCTTACCCCGGCAGAAACTACAGAATGCCACCTGCTACGATCCTTACATACTCCTTTTGTCTTGTTTACGTACATACATCTGGTCATATACACACGCCGGTTGCGAGTGCTACACACCTGACCTTTCTGAAGAACATCACCAATAAGGTCACTATTTGTCTTCCTAGGGCGTCCCCTCCCGGCATTTCCACTCACATCTGCCTTGTGCCATCTACCTTTTGTTAGTCTCCTTCATTCATCCTCTCAACATACATCTAAGCATACTCTTTCCAATTTTTGTCACTAAATCTTCTTTTAAACTGCACCGCTGACCAAACACATCACACCTCATACAGAGTCACATCACACATGCTCCACAAGGAACGCATTTCCACAGCATTTATTCTGCTTTCATGCTTCTTTTGGCACACCCAACATTCACTTCCATGCACAAGTGTAGGCACCAGCACACCATTGTGAACAGCCAGTTGTGCCTTTTTGGACATCAACTGGTTGGCCACAACTGCATGTCATTGTGTAGCACCATTCACTTTATTTCCTGCATTCACTCTCCTTTCCACATCTCCATCAATCTTTCCATCTCTTGTTAACAGAATCCCCAAATACATGAACTCACTTACTTGCTCCAGACTGTTATCATTTATTTTCACATCACACACCGTTGCACCTTCTTCTCTTTCAAACACCATGACTTTCGTATTTTTTACATTTATATTGATTCCTTTCATCTTATATGCTTCATCCATCACACACAGTCACCATGTCTTGCAACTGTTCTGCTGACGATGCAAGAAGAACTTGATCATCAGTGTTATTAATATTGTTTTATTAATGTACCTGTCAAAAATCTCCTCCCAGAGCCAGACTTGAAATAACAAGGATCCAAGGCAATAGACTTAATCACCCTGCCCAGTGTGAGGTTGTGAGTGTTGTCGTCTGTGTATAGCCCGTACACCAGCACCTTGCCGTCGTCCGAGCAGCTGGCGATGTAGTCCCCATTCAGATCCACCGAGATTCTGTTCACCGCTATTGCATGAGCCTGCAGCTCCTTATTCTTCCCGTCTTGCGATATTGGCACTGTGTTCCCTTCATGGTCTAGAAGATGTATCACCCCCCATTGTGTTCCTAGACATATAAACTTGGTATGGACACAAATACAACTCACTGCGTCTTTCAACAAGATATTTTGAACATCGTTCTCCAGTCTATCGTACTTTAGTTTGGGCTCCTCGTCGGGAGGCAAGCTGTCACAGCTTTCAAAATTCACAGCCATGACTGCTTATTATTGTCCCAAAAAACAGGTGTAGTCACATATTATTTTTTAATTCTGGATTTTCCTTGTTTTACAATACGAATAATTTGAGAATGAAATTGTAATTTTTATTGTGACTTCTGTCACACCTGTCTCCTCATTTTCATTCAAGTGACATCGAACAAAGAGTATTGCCATTTGCCACACTTTAAAATCACAGAGTAAAATTATAAAAAAAAACGCTTTGTCTCCTGTCATTTTGTACCACACGGATAATCATAAATAATAAATGATTCTATTTCTGTAAGTAGATTCGTACAAACACTTTTACACGCCGTCGTCACTTTGTACGAGATTCACGAGAATATTTTAAACAAAATCGATGGTCCAGTCAGCAGTTAGCCAGCAGGTTGGTAACGCCGCATACCGCCATTTTAGAAATAAATTATTGATGCTATGATCTATGCTGGGGAGTTTGTTGCGCCACTTCTTCTTACCAGCTAAAGCACTAGGAAGTGATTAAGGGCGGGCGTTTTGGGGGACTGTCTTATGTAATTTTGACGTTCGAAAAGTGCTGACTCTCAGCCTAATTTGAATAAATGACTTTTGATTTTGATGTTGGCTGAATACCTTAACCTTTCACAAAACCGTTTTTTTTTTACCGCGCTTTAAAAAAGAAATCTAATATTTTACTTGCTTCCACAATTGCTCCAAGTATCAAAAATGGAAATAAACTATTTTAAGCGATTTAATCCCAAAATATACGAGCAGCATTTGTCTCCTTTTGGAAATAAAGTACTATCAGCACTGATGAAGCATTGGGAAAAAGGTAAAAAAATGATATTGAAGTTGATTTACCTAACAGATATCTCATTATGTGATGTAAGTAGTGTGATTTTATTTAAGGCAACTTAAAATTTGTTGTTCTTTTTTAGCATGTCTTCAAAATAAAAATGCTTATCAGCTTATTCAGCATCGCCAGTTTCCCGCTCAAAATGAAAGGGTGTTAAAGTGAGTATCAGAAGTTTTGTGTGTAATACTTTCTACTTGAAATGTCGGGTTCGGCTTACAAGTAAAGCGTCTCGAACTGTGTTAAATAGACAAATTATAAATAAGTTTAAACTACCAATGCTAATTTACCGAAAACTGTTTTAGCTTCATTGACGACACGGTTGTTGATGTACCGTTCACGCCGCCACCGCCACTGATTCAACCTACTCCTTGCGAACAAATATATCTTGAAGAAAAGTCTTTTAATTTGAATTTAACAGACAAAACTGTACCAGAAATACCCAAGTCTGTAGAATTGATCAACACAGTACCAAAAAATAATGATAAAGATGGTTTCTTCCATACAGCCATTGCCGCTTATAACAATCAAATGTATAATTTTTATAACAAAGACTCTGATGGTTCTACGCCATTTGTGGAAGATCCGTACTCTACAAATACAAATACACGCACAAGTTCAAATAATAATAAAAGTGGAGACATTAATAATTGGGATGACATGCTTGATTCTGAATTGTTTGCTAATATTATGACTGCGAATGAAAAAGAAAATAAAGACACTAGTGTAGATAAAATATTTGACATTAGGTTTCCCCTAACGAATGTTACAATGACTAAAACCATGGCTAATGGAAATAGAAATAACATGACCAAAGGTGAAAAACGTAAGAATGAAAAGATAACTGAACCTAAGGCAAAAAAAGTTAAAAACGACAGTAATGTAGGAGAAAATAAACAAAAACTTATTGAATCTGATAAGCTACCGAACAAAAATAATAATTTCCGTAAACAAAAATATACAAAGGCTGTTAAAAATTGGCTCAATAATGTTGACCCGCATCATCCAGTTGATGAAGACTTAGGTAATATTGTAAGCACGAACGAAATTGAACAAAATACAACTAGCGATAAAAGTAAATCTGATGCAGAAAATATTGATCCAAACGCACCTTTGAACAACACACCATTAACGCATTGTGAGAAAATTGTCAAAACATTGAAGACTACCAAGAAAGTATACCAAGCACAATTAACAAATAAAGATGGTGTCATGAAGTTCAGTAAACCTAAACGAGATGTTGAAGAAACCAAGAAATGTGTAGATGTTTTAGAAAGTAAAGCAAAAGACAGTAAAGAAAAAAAGGTGAAGAAGTTCGTTGCTCCTATTAAATCTCAGATACCTGTTAAAGATTTCTTGTACGAAATACTAACGGTTGATGAAGATAATATTGCAAACAACCGAGAAAATATTTGTGAGATAAGGAATACAGAAATCATTGCCGTATTAGTTTATAGGTAGGTTTGTTTCTTGTCTAAATGATACGTATCCCCAAATTCAGTATTCATGATAATTGTTGCGTAGGTACCTATTTAGAATTGTTAATGAATCTTTTGTTACACTGAACGCGTCAATAGCGCAAGCCGAGCACATTATCATTGTCTATTTCAAATTATTTTCAGTAGGGAGGTACTTATGTGTTATCCTGATACATTTACTGAAATATTATTGACTTTACAATTGTCGAGCTTGTGTTTTGTAGCAATGGTTTCTGTCAGCTTAATAGTCATCACACTGACGACACGCGCGCTCCTGACGGCGTCATCGTCAATAATGACGATATGTTCTACTGTTTCAAGAGTACTAGCCCGAAGCTCAAGTAAGTTAAGACCTGCTAATCTCAAAATATTGGCTAGAGTTTGATTAGTTTACTATTTGTATTTCAGTTGTACAATAATATACAGTTATACCTACTCATCACCATCTGTCTAGTCTTTTCTCAACAAAAAAACCAAAATCTAAAAGACTAAACTAAGAGAATTAAATAAACTATGTCGGGGTTGGCTTCCAGTCTAACCGGCACCCTAATTGCGTAATACACAATCGATCGGAATCTGAATCATTTTGAAACAGATTGCTAATCCATTGCTTCTTAAGTTCGATAAAAATTCTGCTCAACAATATATAGAACGCAATGAATGTTCTTGAACCGTCAAAATCAAACAGATTAGTCGTAATCGTTTAAGAAAATATGTTACGTAATTAGGGTGCGGATGCAGCTAAATATCAGTAATTTGCGATTTTTTAAGATCTACGAATGACAGTCGGGATCAAAGGCTTACGAGACACGGAAGGGTAGATCTACGTACCACCCTCGGCAAGCGTAGCGTATCTTACTCGATCGACCAGTGCGGCTGTTATAAGTTAGCCACTAGCCCCTTTGGAATAATACCAAATGAATAAAAAGTTTTTCTTTTAGGGAGACACTAAAAAACTTGTTAGAAAATAACAAAGTAGTATGTTACGGGGCCCGGAGCGTCCTCATCTACCTGGCGACCCACTTACAAATGGAAATTAATTCGATCAACATGTATGACGCCAAGGTAAGTCACCTTAAAACACAATTGTTATTGATTAGTCTTCGAGAACATCACTTATAAATCTTTAGCGAAATACCACTGATTAATGACAAAAACTGAGGCCATATAGACTAGAGACCAATGGCTGACGGTAGGCTCTTTGTAGAATCTATACCTAGGCCTCCGCATCATCTGATAAGGAAGTATTTTAACGTTGTACGAATTCCAATTTAACCCCCTTGGAGGTGGGGTTTAATTGCCATTGGAAGGAGGGAAATGACTAAAAACCACATCCAGCACATATGCAGGCACGAATTTTGCTATAATTAGTAATAGGTAGGTAAGGTTTACATAATAATTTACGTCTTCTGCAAGTTAACATTTAATCATTTTAAGATCGGCGCCAGTTTACTGGACCCTGACAATTGTCCGGAGAACTTCACGGATCTTCAGGAGATGCTGTCCTTCACTGCTCCGTTTACAATAGCGACAGAATGCACGCTGCAAAAATGTGCCTGGACAATGTCCCTCTTGAAAGAATGCTGGGCCAAACTGCATGCGATGCTTGCGGCAGACTCTCTGTGGAAGGTCTTCGTTGAGATTGAAATGAAATTGCTACCTATTATTGCAGGTTAGTGTGTTATAGATTTCATTCATTCATTTCAAGATTAAAGAATCGGTAGATATTTGTTTTATAACAGGGAAAAAGATGATATAATACAACGTGTCGTTATGCATCCTCGTATTTCAGGAGGCTGTTATGAAAGGCATAAATAATCAAATATAATTACGATACTTGCTTAATAATTAATACGTACTTGTTTTTTTAAGTTACTTAAGTTTGACAGTTTTTCAGAATTAACCACTTTCAAAGAACAGAATCGCCTCGCTGCGTATGCGGTAGGCAATGTCGAACAGCTATGTCACATAAAATGGCAGTTACAGTGTGGTATCACAAGGGCCGCGTTTTAACATGCGCGTTCCACACAAGTCGATTTCCGAAAATTAGAAAAACAAAAAAACTACTTATTTTAGGTACTATTGATTCGTGTCGAGAATCATGCATAGTAACCTCCTTGAATTTGACGAGGATGCAAAACGACACCTTGTATTATAATTTAGACGCCGTCAGTAACGATTTTAAAAACGGTACCTTTTAAAATTGAAGGTATGGAGCGTCGAGGCGTATGTATCGATATGGTTAAACTAAATGCGATGGAAGAGGTTCTGCTAACTAGAATGAAGTCTGTAGAACAGCAATGTTACGAAGCAGCCGGGAAGGTGTTCCAGATAAACTCAGCCGTGCAATTGCGCGCGATAATATACGATGAGCTGCAACTGGACACCAAGTGTAATGTCAAGATCAGAGAGACTATATCCAAAGGTGCTAAATCCACGTCCGAAACTATGGTGAGCTTTTAACTGGTATCAGGTGTCTTATCTTTTTATGAAACTTGCAATAATAAAATCGCTTAAGTATAAGGCAGCTACTTGCCTGTGATAGGAAGGAACGCACGTGGGACACTCAGAAACTATCCTCTCACGCGAAGATGCACTTGTAGAATTCGTGAAGGCTTCCCGATCCAACCTTCAGTATGGGCTGAATCTCTTGATATGTAACTCGCCTTTTATCTTGGATTTAAATTTTCATTGCTAGCACGTTTTCTTCCGTAATAGGTGTTAAGAAGAGTAGAATAAAACCTGTTTATTAATACTTCTTTATTTTTTATAAATCTTTACTCTGTCGTACTTAAAACGCATAGCAACCGTTCTTAACCTGTAATATATTTTTCTTGTCACTGCAGCCTACGTTCCTTATTTTAACTGTTAAATTAGTTTTAACAAGAAAATTTCAAAATGCAATCTCCTAGTAAAATAGATATTGGTGCCGATTCTCTTGTCACAAATGCCTATAAACTAGATTAAAAATCACTAAAATTTGGTTTAATCCTGTCAAATGACGATTTTCCATTCTGAAATTGACTAAAGTGACACAACTTAACTATATTTTAGTTTGACAGCACTAAGATGTATTGAGATACAGTTTAGTGAAAATGGCTATTTTGCTATTCTGAATTTTACGTTTTTCACCTAAAAATTTTGATTGTCTAACTAAATCTGAACAAGAATCTGACTATTTTTAATCGCGATTAAAAAGGTGTGGAATAGAATAAGTTGGCGTGAACTAAAATTCACACTAACACCTCGACTTCAGACGTGCGAAACATTACTTAAACTTTATTTTTAATTTTTTTGCTCATATCTCGAAAACAGCTTGTCCTATCACAAAAATAATGAAAATTTCGACCCCCTTTGAAACGCTGAAACCTCTAAAACTCTACAGGTAGATATTTTTATTTTATATTCTCCATTCAAAAACTAAAAACTTCCATACAAAACACGTCGAGGGTGCCCCAGGCTGCCTCCGGCTCTAACAAAACCAAACGAAAAAAAAAACGCCTGGAATCGCGATTGTCAAATTCGATTATAGTTGTGTCAAAATTATTTTTAAATTTTGCGATTTTTTTTCGCAGAATAGCTTCAAGATTTGATAAAAAGTAAGGAATTTTAGTGATAGTTCAATTAGTTTAGTTCGGTGTACAAGAGAATCGGCACCATTGGCCACCTGGAAGGCACGATAAACTGGACTACGTGGAAATTTAAGGCTACGCTACTTCTTAGAGGTATGCCCGGTGGATTGGATGCGGTCACCGGTACACTAGTGAAACCCGTGAAACCTATTACCATCGAACCCCAAGAAATTTCTCAATATCAAACGACTCTTGATAAATACAACCAAATAGATAGCTCCGCTTTACTTTTATTTACTGCGAATATGTCAGACGAAACTCTTCAAAAAATCATGAGATTCAACTCGTCTAAAGATGTTTGGGATGAACTGCATCGTTTATTCGACGGCACATCTGAAGACAAAAGTTCCGCTCTTTGCATGGAGTTTGTCGGCTATCGTAAAGAGCCGTCACATGACATTACGACTCATGTCTCCAAAATCAAAACCCTTTGGTCAGATTTAAAAGGTGAATTAATGAAGATAGAGAAATACGACTTACCAGATATCCTCATAATCTGCTAGATTCTAGATACTCTACCTGAAACCTACTTCTCCTTTAAATCAAGTTGGATGTTAATGTCAAAGACAGACAAAACCATAGAAAATCTGACGACGCAACTCTGTACCTATGAGCGCTCTATCTCGTTGAGAAACGAAGGCCCTGCAGAAGCTCTAAATGTACTATACAGTAATAAGTCAAAAAAGAAATGTGGATACTGTGGAAAAGTCGGTCATAAGGTCAGACGATGTCATAAATGGAAAGCTGACAGGAAACCATCCAAGCCAGAAAATAAACAGCCAAGAAATCTGAACTTAATGCTCTTGCCAGTTACCACCGACGTGAATTCAATACTTACAAACTACGATACTACATGTTGGTTCGTCGACAATGAAGCAACCAGTCATGTCACTTGTCGAAACGACTATTTTTCTAGTTTTCATCCTTTTAATGATACTCGGACAGTGACAACAGCTAATGGAGCTACTGTCAAAGCTGTTGGCAAAGGTACTGTTGATTTAAAGACTGTTATCAATGGCAGAGAATCCGGATTAACACTCTGTGATGTATGGTACGTACCTGATATAAAGCGAAATCTATTTTCTGTATTGGCTGCTCAAGACAGACTAAACAATAGTGTTTTTATGTCTGAAAGGGATCACTGTTTGCTGAAAGTTGCCGAACAGATAATACTGACTGGCAAAAGACTCAAGAATGGAGGCTTGTATAAGCTTAATGTAGAGACTATTACAAAGCCAACACCATCTTTAAACGTCTTGTCTACAGATAATTTGTTACAACTTTACCACGAACGATTAGTCCACCAGAACAAGAAACACGTTAAAGAAGTTATTGAAAAGGAACTCGGTATTAAAGTTCGTCTAGATTCTGAGTTATGTACTGGATGTATTTATGGAAAAACACCGACAAGCATTTGGAACGAGAGAACGAGCTAAAGTACCTGGGGAAATTATACACTCTGATGTATGCGGTCTATTTCCCCTTTCCTTCAATAAATTTCGCTACTTCGTTCTATTCAAAGACGATTACAGCAAATACCGACATGTTTATTTCATGCGACAGAAATCGGAAGTTCACCTAAAGCTTCGATACATGTTACAAGAATGTAAAGTGGCTGGATACACTGTTAAAGAATTTCTTAGCGACAATGGAGGTGAATTTAATAATGAGAACGTCAGGTGTACTCTACAAGAAGCTGGAATAAGACAAAGGATGCCATACACGCCACAAAAAAATGGCCTCAGTGAACGTGAAAACAGAACCTTAGTCGAAGCAGCTCGTACATTGATGCATGCTCATGAAGAATTACCTCTTGCTACGTGGGCAGAATTGATTAACACTGCTGCATATGTCTTGAACAGAACTGGTCCAACTTAAGAAAATGGTAAATCGCCATTTGAGTTGTGGTATAAGGAGAAGCCAACAATCAGTCACCTAAAAATAATTGGATGTGAATGTCACGCTCATGTTCCTCAACAAAAGAGGACAAAGCTTTCCAAAAAGGTTTGAAAAATGTATTCTCATCGGATATGACGGTGACGAGGGCTATCGCTTACTGAATAAAAATGGTGAACTCATTAGATCAAGAGACGTTACTTTTAATGAGTCAGTACTGACGCCTATTGGCTCAGCCGGGGATTCAGAAGAACAACCCTCAGTAAAAATCTATTTTCCACGTTCGGCACCACCGATGTGTAATGCAAGGGAGGATGATCGCACAGAAAGCAGCTCAGATCGCACGTCAAGTAGCCCTGATGAGCCTAGCTCAACTATAACTCTCACATCGCCGGATCAAGTTGTGAGTCAGGAAGTAGAAACTAGCCAATATGACCACACTGAACCATCTCGACGTTCACTAGAAGCATTACTACCAGGATCACCTCCTTATGAAAATGCCCTAGATGATGATATTGATGATGAGACACCAGAAAACTTAGATGATATAGCTGAGATTACTGATATGATGACTCTACGAGATAGAAGTTAGATACGACCGCCTACTCGATTTGGAGATTATGTCATGATGTCAGCTGATGTTCTTAATGAGATCAATGAACCCAATACCTACAAAGAAGCAATAACTAGTCCGCATAAAGATCAGTAGGTCAAAGCAATGGATAGTGAGGTGAAATCTTTTTAGGAAAACAAAACCTGGATACTGGTTAATCTTCCAAGAGATAGAAAGCCTATAACTTGTAAATGGATATCAAATTAAAACCAATGCAGATGGCTCACTAGACAAATTCAAGGCAAGGCTAGTTGCTAGAGGATATACGCAGAAAAAAGGCATCGACTATGATGAGACTTTCAGTCCAGTTGCTAAGATGACAACGATAAGATCGGTCCTAAGCGTTGCTGCAAATGAAGGTTTAAAACTCACACAGTTCGATGTATCAACTGCATTCCTGTATGGTTCATTGAATGAAGAAATTTACATGAATCAACCTGATGGGTATTCCGATGGATCGAATAAGGTGTGTAGACTCAAGAGAAGTCTATATGGTCTAAAGCAATCACCTCGGTGTTGGAATAAATGTATGGTGGAAAAACAAATAGCTTTAAACAATGTGATACAGACCCCTGCCTATTTATCAGAAAACGTGGTAAAAACAAAATCATTCTTGCTCTCTACGTAGATGACGGCCTTATAGCTGCAACAAATCAAGATGATTCTGAAGAGTACATTAGAGAGTTAAAAAAAAGGTACAATGTCACTATAAAAGATGCAACATATTTCCTTGGATTAGAAATAAAGGAGCAGAATGGAAATATACGAGTGTCACAGAAACACTACGCTCAGAAAGTGTTAGACCGCTTTGGTATGAGTGACTGCAAACCCGTTACCACTCCTATAAAAAAAGATGGACTGCCAGAACAGAATAAAGAGTTGGCAGAACCTACGTCGTTTCCGTATAGAGAAGCTGTGGGTGACTGTTGGAACCAGACCTGACCTAGCATACGCTGTAAGCGTTGTTTCCCGAACTTTAGAAGACCCTTCTAAAGAGGACATTCAAAAGGTAAAACGTATCCTAAGATATATAAAAGGAACTCTAGATATTGGAATCGTTTTTAAGAAGAGCTGCAAAACTGGAATTCTGGAATGCTACAGCGATTCTGATCATGGTGGAGCCCGAACTACTGGACGATCAACATCAGGCATATTATGCTTATATTCTGGAGGAGCAATATCTTGGACAAGTCGACGACAAACATGTGTAGCGATATCAAGTACTGAAGCCGAATTGGTTGCTGCAAGTGAAGCGGCCCGAGAGATTGTCTGGATCAAAAGACTCTTTGGTGAAATATCTAACTTGAAGGAGAAACCGAAGTTGAAAGTCGATAATGATGCCGCCATAAAGATCTCACATAACCCAGAGCTTCACAGAAGAACCAAGCATATTGCAATTAGACATTTTTATGTCAGAGAACTCTTTGCTGATGGCGAAATATGTGTGGAATATGTTCCCAGCGAATTCCAACTAGCTGATTTACTGACCAAAGCATTACATAAGCCACGGATTGTATCAATCACAATGCAGATGGGTTTGATAGCATAAGGGTTACCAAAAAGAGGAGGATGTTAAGAAGAGTAGAATAAAACCTGTTTATTAACACTTCTTTACTTTTTATAAACCTTTACTCTGTCTTACTTAAAACGTATAGCAACCGTTCTTAACTTGTAATATATTTTTCTTGTCACTGCAACCTACGTTTCTTATTATTGACTGTTAAATTAGTTTTAAAAATAGGCACAACCGTCAAAGGGCACCGGCCGATCGTACTGCTCGACGAGGTGGGCAAGCTCTTTGAAAGAGTAATTGCAAACCACCACGTCGGGTGGCTGGTGCGGGTGGGGCCGGATTTGGCGGAGAGCCAGTTTGGTTTCCGCAGGGGGCGCTCTACTGTGGACGCCATCATGCGCGTGCGAGCTCTCATGACGGGGGATGCTGTGGCCCGGGGTAGGGTCGTCTTGGCGGTGTTTTTAGACATCGCGAATGCCTTCAATACCCTGCCCTGGAGTTGCATCAGGGAGGCATTGCGGTCGCGCGTTTATCGGTGGCGCGAGGAAGCGAGGGCGTGGGGCCAGCGGCCTATGCAGTGCCATATGGAGCAGCGTCGGTCGCGAGGTCCTGGTGGCGGAATGGCGGGACAGGCTCTCACGCCCTACCGCCGGTCTCGTCACCATCGAGGCGGTCCGGCCAGTGCTCGACCTCTGGCTCGGGAGGAGGCACGAATCCCTGTCGTTTCGGGCGACGCAGGTGCTCTCGGGGCATGGTTGCTTCGGGAAGTACCTGTGTCGCATAAACAGGGAGCCGGAATCCCGGTGTCACCACTGCGTCGACTGCCGGGAGGACACGGCGTGGCATACGCTGGCAGAGTGTGCCGCTTGGTAGGAGCCGCGCCGTGCCCTCATGTCTGAAGTAGGCAGTGACCTGTCGCTGCCGGCCGTAGTGAGTGCGATGTTCGGCAGCGTCGAGTCCTGGGACGTGGTGGTTTCCTTCTGCGAAACAGTGATCTCGCAGAAGGAGGCTGCGGAAAGGGAGAGAGAGATCTCGTCCACTCTCCCGATCCGCAGCAGGCGTACCGGGCGCAGGCGGAGGGCGGACAACGCCCTCTTCCGGCCCCCCCTAAATGGGTCCAGGGACGGCGGACTCGCGGACGTCCGCCGCCCCCCATGCATCAGGACCCGAGGTGGCGGCGCGTAGTGTTCCACGCGCGCCCCTCTTAGACGTTGCTGGGGGAGTCAAACACCTCACTCCCCCCCCCCCCCCCAAACCGAGGAGGCCCGCAGGCGGGCCGGCACCAGTCGGGGTCGCGGAAGAATCATGTTCCCGCGACCCCGACGTAGGTGTGAGATGGAACACCGGGGTGGTTTTTAGTCAGTATGAGTCTGACAGACCCCTCCGCCCGCCCCAGGGCGGAGGACATCCACGAGGATTTTCCACTCCGGGAACAAAAAAAAAAAAGGGATGCATTGCGGTATCACCGGATGCCAACCTACCTCTGTCGCGTGGTCGAGGCCTATTTGACGGACAGGGCCGTCATCTACCCCGGTCACCGGGGAGAGTGGAACCGGTGAGAGATGTCGTGCGGTGTCCCACAGGGATCGGTCCTGGGGCCGCTTCTGTGGGATATCAGTTACAACTGGGTGCTGCGCGCCGACCTCCCTAGTGGCATAGCGTGGTGTGCTACGCCAAAGTCAAAGCATTTATTTCAAATAGGCCCATAAAAAGGCACTTTTGAACGTCAAAATTTACATTAAAAATAGAACTGATTCTAGCCGCCACTTCCAAAAAGTAGTTTCGTATTGAGAAGAAGTGGCAAGAAACTCCACCGTTACTCTTTTAAAATGTTACGAGGGCAGCACTGAAAATTTCGGGAATCAAGGAAGTGACACAACATTACTATTTAATTATGTATTTATTGCTTTTTGAAGTATTCTCCGCGAAATTTGACACATTTTTCCATACGATGGAAACAATCATTGAAGCAACCATTCGATTCGGAAGTTGGGGTCTCCAAAATGGCCGTTTTGTAGGCGTCCACAGTCTTCAGTAGTCTTCAGGTGATGAAAATCTCTTTCCACGCAATTTATTCTTTATTTTAGGGAAAGTATAGAAATCATTAGGGCTTAGGTCGGGGCTGTACGGCGGATGGTCTAATAATTGTATGTTTTCTTGCTCTAAAAACTCTTTTGTTCTGTGTGCGGTGTGAGAACTCGCATTGTCGTGATGGAGGATGATGCGGCGGTTGCAGTTCTCTTTACGGAGTTCAGAAGCGACCTGTGGCAAACAAATGCTAGCATACCATTCTGCATTAACCGTTCTTTGTCCCTCAAGAGGAATAGTCGTAACATGGCCGGTTTTGGAGACAAACGTGGCCACCATTTTTTTTGCAACACTCCGTGAACGAACAATTTTTGTTGGCTTTAACTCATTTTCGAACACCCAAACTCGTGACTGGTTTTTTGTTTCGGGGTTCGTACGCGTATATCCAGGATTCGTCACCTGATACGATGTAGTATACAGCATTTGAGGATCCTGCTTGGAATCTTTCGAGAGTTCTGATGCACCAAGTAACGCGAGCCGCTTTTTGCTCTTCATAGAGCGAATGCGGTATCCATCGGGAAAACAACTTTTTACACCTAATTGTTCATGCAAGATTATTTGTATTTGACTCATGCCAATGTCTAAAGTTGCCTGAATTTCGCGGTATGTCACATGTTGATCTTCCTCAATCAGCTTACGCACAGCATCAACGTTTTCTTGGGTGACTGCAGTTTTTGGACGACCATGACGGGGATCATCACTGAGCTTGACACGTCCACGTTGAAATTCAGCAAACCAGCGATAAATTGTGGTTTTGGATGGGGCTTCATCACCAAATGGAGAAATCATCCGGTCAACACACTGCTTTTGTGTTAAACCACTTCGAAAGTCATAATAAATCATCGCTCTTGAATTTTCTCGAGTCAATTCCATTTTCTCAACGACTAATGATATTCGATATTTAAAACCAAGGAGTTTTCAATTAAAAAGGTTTTAATATGACAGGAACAGTGGAAATATTCCATTCCCGATACTTTTAGTGCAGCCCTCGTATACAATATTTTGCATACATTAATTATATTTCTATATGTGAAGACGATGCACCAAGAATAAAAATACTATACACCAATTGGTAAAAAGAATTAAAAATAAAGCAAAGGCAGATAAATTAATCACGTGATAGGTACATTGTGCTCACATGTTAACAAACATTGTAAAAGTATATGATTTTCCTAAAATATTAACTAGGAATAAGTCAGTGTGTGAGTAAAGTAAAAATAACAAATTATACAATACAATAAGCAACTAGTATGTTTTTGTCTAGCCTCTAGACTGTCCTATGGAGCAGGACCAGCATGTTTCCAAGCATTCTTATCTAGGATATAATCCTCTAATTTGTAATATGCAAGTGTTTTTTTAACGTGACTTTTAAACTTTCTTTCATTTAATTGCAATATTTCACAAGGTATTTTATTGTAACATTTAACACAGTACCCCATAAAAGACGTGTGTACTTTAGATAGTCTGAAAAATGGTTGATCTATTTTATTTTTAATTCTAGTGTTAATATTATGTCTATCACTTATTTTATTAAATAGATGCAACTTTTTTCTAACATACATAATATTTTCATAAATGAACTGGCAATGCACCGTCATTATATTAATCTTCTTAAATAGTTCCCTAAGAGATTCGCGGCGACGTAGATTGTAAATGGCTCTGACAGCTCTCTTTTGCAAAATAAAAATGGATACAATGTCAGCAGCCCGACCCCTCAGTAAAATGCCGTATGACATAATGCTGTGGAAGTAGCTAAAGTAAACCAAACGTGCGGTTTCTACGGCTGTTAACTGTCTTATCTTTCTAACAGGATACGCGGCCGAACTTAGTCGCCCCGCGAGAGATGCTATATGGGGTCCCCATTGCAACTTCTCTTCTAGCGTGATTCCTAGGAAAACCGTCTGATTAATACATTCCAGTTTTTCTCCGTTCAATATGATGTCACATTCGCTACTTCTAACATTCGGTAGTTTAAATCGAATGCATTTGGTTTTTTTCTCATTTTGTACCCAATTATTTCCCGTAAACCAATCTTGGACCTGAAGAATAGAGTTATTCACGTCGTCAAGATTTTGTGACCTTCGGTCTATTTTAAAGATCAATGAAGTGTCATCTGCAAATAACACCATCTTCGGTTGATTTTGAAGTAACTGGGGTAAATCATTGATGTAAACTAAAAAGAGGAATGGACCCAATATCGAACCTTGAGGAACGCCCATTGCTGACGACACGCTGGTCCTGGTACAGGGGAGGTCGCACCAAGCGGCGGCCGAACAAGCGACACTCGGGGTTGCGAGAATCGTCGAGAGAATCCGGCAGTTGGGACTCGAAAGTTGACCTGCACAAGTCCGAGGCCATTGGTTTTCATGGTCCTCGGAACGCGCCACAATCGGGTTCCCAGATAACGACAGGAGGGGTTCACATTGGCGTCGCGTCGACGATGTACCTGGGACTCGTCCTCGACAGCAGGTGGACCTTTGTGGAGCATTTCCGACGTTTGGCTCCCACACTGAGGCGGGCTGGGGCTGCCTTGAAGCGGCTCCTGCCCAATCTAGGGGGTCCAAACGCCTCCTGACTACGCTCTACGCGGGGGTCGTGCGGTCCATGGCCCTTTACGGGGCACCGGTGTGAGCGCGTTCTTTGAGGCGCCGACCAGCTCGCCGGTTGAATGCGTCCCAAAAGGTCATGGCCATCCGGGTGGTCCGGGGATACCGCCCGGCCACCGTGGGATTTGGAGGCAAAAGCCCTCGCGCACGTATGGGAGTGGAGTGAGGAACCAAAACGCCGGGGTGTAACTCCGCTGCCGCGAGAAATCTTGGTACAGCGAACAGAGCTCCGGCGGGATCTCATGGCGACATGGAGGGTGCGATTGTCGCAACCCAGTACTGGGCACGCACAATAGTCCCCTCTTTGAGGAGTGGTTGGAGAGGCGCTACGGCGTCCTCACTTTCCGCCTGACAAAGGTCCTCACCGGACAGGGTTGTTTCGGGAGGTTCCTGTTTCGCATAAGGCGAGTGGAAACGCGCCGGTGTCACCATTGTATGGATCGCCCGGAGGACACGGTGGAGCATACGGTGGAGGTCTGCCCAGTTTGGGCGGAGTACCGCGTTGACCTCGCAGAGGCGATCGGCGGCGGCGATCTCTCGCGTCCGGCCTTGGTACGGAGCGAGAGGCAATGAAAAGCCGTCACCTCCTTCTGCGAAGCAGTAATGCTCGCGAAGGAGGAAGCGGAGCGTGTGAGGGAGAGAGCCATGCGCCCTCACGCCCCTAGTCGCCGCAGGAGACGCCCTAGGCTTCGGGAATCGCAAGCAGATTCCCGGCCACCGTAGGCGCGGGCTTGTGTCAAAGAGTTGTCAGCACCAAATGACGGGGTCCGATAGGGCCGACGCCTCAGGGTCGCGAGGAATTTGGTCCGAGGTAGGAACCGTGGTCCTGGCACAGGCAACTGAAGTAACACGGGTGGGTAAAAGTGAGTAAATGTCTGGCACGAAGAGCGGGAGAAGTGATTTGATGATTTCCCACCCAAAAAAAAATAGGCGTCAATGGGCGACCACTTCTTTCTTCATCCCCCAAAGATAGTCGACCGCGCTTGAATTCGTTATACCAACGATACACGATTGCCTTAGAAGGGCCTTCATGGACTTCGGACCCCACTTCCGGCGGCTGGCGCCCAAGTTGTTGGGCGCGGCCGGGGCGCTGGCAACGCTGCTTCCCAATCTGGGGGGCCCGAGCGCCGCCTGTAGGCGGCTCTATATGGGGATCGTGCGATCCATGGCGCTCTACGGAGCGCCGATCTGGGCGTCTGACCTGACGGCCGGCAGCATAGCTGTCCTGCGCAAGCCGCAGCGGGCGATGGCCGTCAGAGTCATTCGGGGGTATCGCACGATCTCCTTCGAGGCGGGTTGTGCACTGGCCGGATCACCGCCCTGGGACCTGGAGGCGAAGGTGCTCGCGTCACTGTACCAATGGCGCGAGGCATCGCGGGAGCGGGGCGAGCGACCGATGCAGCAACATATCGAGCAGCATCGGTTGCAGCTCCGCGAGGTCCTGGTGGCGGAATGGCGGGTGAGGCTGTCGCGCCCTACCGCCGGCCTCAGCACCATCGAGGCGATTCGGCCAGTGCTCGACCGCTGGCTCGGGAGAAGACACGGCTCCCTGACGTTTCGGGCGACGCAGGTGCTCTCGGGGCATGGTTGCTTCGGGAAGTACCTGTGTCGCATAAACAGGGAGCCGGACGCCCGGTGTCACCACTGCGTCGACTGCCGGGAGGACACGGCGTGGCACACGCTGGCAGAGTGTGCCGCTTGGGAGGAGCCGCGCCGTGCCCTCATCACCGAAGTAGGCAACGACCTGTCGCTGCCGGCCGTCGTGAACGCGATGGTCGGCGGCGCAGAGTCCTGGGACGCAGTGCTCTCCTTTTGCGAAACGGTCGTCAACCCCCTCATATCTTAAAAAACGTGACCCTACAACCCCCTCATATCTTAAAAAACGTTTCAAGTTCCTTCATGACACACATAACAGATATCTGAGGTCATCGGAAAACTTAAGACTAGAGATGCCGATGCATTCCACCAGTTTTTATGACAAGTCTTTTACGGTTCAAGCAGTACGGTTATGGAATGCATTGCCTATGTCGATAAGGCGTGCTCAATCACTGTCTACTTTTAAATTTCTAGTAAAAAAGCACTTCCTCACTCCTTAATCATTGTTACATATAGTTTCCTGAGTCTTGTTTCGTGTTTATTATTGTATATATATGTGTAGATAAATGTATGTATGTATTTAATGAATATGTATATGGTACACCACTGACTACCTGCAGTATTGTCTCTCCTTCTCCCTGTAATCCATCCAAAGGTTGTCTGTAAAAGATCGCTTTTAGCGATAAGACCGCCCATTGTGTCACCCAATGTAAAATTTCTACATCAATGTCTGTAATTTTTAAGGTGTACATAATAAAGAGTATTCTATTCTATTCTATTCATCTCGCAGAAGGAGGCTGCGGAAAGGTAGAGAGAGATCTCGACTCTCGACCCGACCCGCAGCAGACGCACCGGGCGTCGGAGGAGTCCGGACAACGCCCTCTTCCGGCCCCCCTAAATGGGTCCAGGGGCGACGGATTTGGGGACATCCGTCGCTCCCCAACATCAGGACCCGAGAAGGTGGCGCGCGTAGTGTTCCGCGTGCGCCGCTCACAGACGTTGCGGGGGGAGTACACCTCACTCCCCCCGCCCGAGACGGGGCCCGCGCAAGCGGGCCGGCACCAGCCGGGGTTGTGGAAGAATAATGTGTTCCCGCGACCCCGGCGTAGGTGTGAGACGGAACACCGGGGTGGTTTTTAGTCAGTAAGAGTCTGACAAACCCCTCCCGCCCCAGGGCGGAGGACATCCATGAGGATTTTCCACCCCGGGAACAAAAAAAAAAAAAAAGAAGGGCCTTCAAAATCAAAAATCAAACTCAAAATATTTTATTTCACATAGACCTACATGGGCACTTATGAAACGTCAGATTCTAGGTGCACGGTTCCAATTGGTCGTTTCCCATGGAGAAGAGCCGGCAAGAAACTCCATGGTTACTCTTTTAAAAATATGTCTTTTACAATGTTTTCCAATTACAGTGTTAACAGGTATGGGAGGACAGTGTAGGCCTGTCAACAAGTACCATATGTTAAACAAATAGACAATTTTCTATAAATTTATAATCCACAGGGCCTACGACGTTCTCACATTTACAAAATATAAAATAATCTAATAAAGTAAAATCAAAAACTAATAAAAAATTGTAGGTATATAATGTCAAATAATGAAAGAAATATGTCAGAGATATGTAAAAGTCCATATCTAATAATAAAAAATAAAAATTAAACACCATTATTTGGGAGCAGTTATTAGAAATTTACATAGTGATGCCGTTTATGAGGTACCAGGGAAGCCACATGTGCAGAAGGAATTATTGCCAAACTTTCTTGTCTTCGACGTAGTCTTTAATCTTATAGTACGCTCTTTTGATAAGGACACGTTTAATGTGGGCTTTGAACTTTCCATCGCTAAGTTCTGTAACCGACTTTGGCAACTTATTATAAAAGCGGATACTGTTTATCAGAAATGATTCGACTGACTCGACGCTCGACTCTCGCCGCGGACGGACGTGTTTGTGCGCTCTCCCGCTCCAGTGTTGTGTTTCGAATTTCTACTCGTCGCTACCACGTGACGTCATCGTAGTCGCCCCGACTACTCCGATTAAAATAAAATCAAGCAATTGATTTTATTTTTAATCAATTAAAAAGTGCCTTTTTCAAGGCAAATCTTATTTCTTCATCAGATTTTCGTGTGTAGCTTCACTAGGCCCCTTCTGGGTAAAACCACAGTTTCGTGGTCCTCGGTTGAAACCTTACGGTGTCAACGAAGCCGAGTGGGGTGTTGACCCAATTCGCACCCGCCGAACCCCTTCAGGGCGAGGCAGTTAGTTGGACGGGTCCCAGATAACCGGCCTTGGGGGATCTCCTAGTCGGCTCTGGTGACAGTTTTGCTTTTCAGCTACTCACCTAGTGTCTCTAGGGTGTGTCTACACCCTTCGCGCTAGACTGGTCAGGGCCCCGTTCGCACAATAAGACTGGCGACGGGTATACAAGCTTAGGGCTCACCATTAGGTACACACCTCCCTGTCTGCACCCGACAGGGAGGGAACTCATCCCCGGGCCAATCCACCCGGGGAGTTAGGTATAGGGTTGATAGGCTCTAAGTGGAAACTTAATTTCCACCATTCCCTCCCTTAGGCCTTCCCCCCACTCCGACCATGGAGGACGCCCTTATAGTGGCGTTCTTCAAGGAGGTCCTATTTAAGGACCCCGACTTCCTCGCCAAGTATGGCGCTAAATTCGCTGCACTGCAGCAGTCCGTCCCCGGTCCCTCTGACCTAGTAGGCACCGACGACAGCTCTGATATCGCTACGTTTAGCGATGCCCTCGAGCCCTCTCAGTCGCAACTTCTAAGTTGCCCGCCGCCGGCTGTCCACATGGACACCAGCGAGCCTTCCCCTCGCCCGACCTCGCCGTACGTAATATCGAGCGACGACCAGAGCTCCTCCCCCTCTTCCGACGAAGGCGTCTTTAAGACGGTCGGCACCAAAAAAAGAAGCCTCAAACAGAGTCCTGACACAAGGACGAAGAAGCCGAATATAGAAGCCACCTCCGCTCCCGTGGCTCCATCCGCCACCGCCACCGCCCCCTCTCAGGCCGCCTCGGCCTCAACCTCTTCCCTCAGCCACAGTGCTGCCAAGCCCGCTGCCCAGCCTTCTGCGGCAAAGAAAATCGCCCCCCCTCCCCCTGTGTACATCCAGGACAAGGGGAAGTGGACAGACGTGTCCAAATGGTGCACCGACCTGCGCATTGGCTACACCAGCGCGAAATCTACCCAACAGGGTATTAAGGTAACAGTCCCGACATCTAACGATTATAGAGAGCTCACAAAGACTCTCCGCCTTAGAGGTGTGTCCTTCCACACCTACGCCCTCCCCGAAGACCGTCAAGTCCGCGTCGTGATCCGTAGGATCCCGAAGGAGATACCCGCGGAAGAGATAAAAGCCGACCTTCTGTCGCAAAACGTCCCCGTTGCGGAAGTCCACCGCATGCACCGCGCCCGAGGCAGGGTACCATTCGACATGGTCCTCGTCGTATGCCCTCCTACTGAGGGTCACCACCCTATCTTTAACGTCCGTTCCGTCTGCAACCTCACCGGCTTGCAGATCGAGAAGCCTTTTAAGACCGGTGTCATAGGGCAGTGTCACCGCTGCCAACTCTACGGGCATTCGCAGATGCACTGCCACGCGAAACCCAGGTGCGTCAAGTGCCTGGGCGATCACGGCACTGCTGACTGCAGTCGTCCAAAGGACCGCACCTTATGCACAGAGCCGCCTAGCTGTGTGCTATGCGGCGACTCTGGCCACCCGGCCAATTATCGTGGGTGCCCCAAGGCCCCTAAGACATCATCTCCCAAGCTGACGAAGCGTGCAGACGCCCGTCAGCAAAGGGAAAGCCCCCGCTACGCCCACGCGTGGCCTACCACTCAACATCAGGAGCGACTCAGTCCTCAGAGGCCCTCGCCCTGGAACTACCTCCACCATCAGCAGGCTTTTCCAGCCTTAGCACCTAGACCCGTTCCTGCGGCCATCCCTCCACTTATGGACCCCCGCATCCGCGTCAACGCGCCCCCAGGCATTCCTGTGCCTCTAAATAAAGCCGCTCCCGCCGCTTCAGCTCCACCCGCAGCCACCCGTATGGTCGGCCAGAATCCAATGGACGCCTTCAACGTGATCTCGAGCACGTTCACGGCCTTCCTTACCCCTCGCGCCAGGAAAATGGCAAGCGAAATTGTTGCCGCCAGAAATGCCGGCAACATTTATATGATCCAAAATATATACAATGCGTACCCGGACATTACGCAAGCCCTGATGTCCTTCAACAACCAACCCAACCCCAATCATGGATAAAGGAATCCTCGCGCGAACCAAACCCCGATCCCTAAAGTTAGGTTATTTCAATGCCAATGGCATCCTGCGACAACGCGCTGAAATCAGCGAGTTCCTCCGCGACCATCACATCGACATCCTCCTTGTTCAGGAAACTTTCCTTAAACCGAGTTACCGAAATCCGTCAATTGCAAACTATCGTACAGTTCGCAATGACAGGACGCGTTGCCACAAGGGCGGTACCCTTATCTATTACAAAAAGGAGCTATACTGCATTCCCATAGACTCTCCCACACTCTCACGATTAGAAGTGTCTTGCTGCCGGCTTGGCATGACAGGTCATCAACCGATCACCATAGTTTCGGCCTACCTCCCCCCCATTAATACTTCGGAGAACTTCCAACTCCTTACTGAAGATCTTTCTGTCCTTTTTAGCCTGAGTGACTCCGTTATCATAGCGGGTGATCTCAACGCAAAACATCCCTCCTGGAATAGCACCAGGACCTCTTCCAGAGGGAGACACTTGTTCAACCTCTCCTCCTCTCAGAATTTCGATGTCATCGCGCCGATGACTCCCACTCATTTTCCCCCCGATCCCAATCACACCGCCGATGTACTCGACGTGGCGCTCCTACAGAACGTCAACCTACGGTTGGACTCTATAGAAGTGGTACAAGAGCTCGCTTCCGATCACCGTCCAGTAGTCATGAAACTGGTCCCCCGCACAGGTCTGCCCGATTCCACCCAACCCCTTCCCAACAAAGTGGTAACGGACTGGAGGAGAGTAAGCGATCGCTTAAAATCCACCACGTCCCCCCACTTGGACCCAATCCCCGATCATTTTGACTCTATCGCTGACACGACGGCCGCGATCGACTCATTCACAGCTCACGTACAATCAGTCCTGAACGATTGTTCAAGGGAAATTCCAGCGACGGATGACCGTCGCTGGAAGTTGCCGGACGATGTACGCGAACTGTTGAATGAGAAGAACGCGGCTGTCCGTGCCTACAGCAACTTCCCCTGCGACGCGAACAAAGCCCATATGCGTTACTTACAGCGTACTGTAAGAACACGCATAGAGGAGCTGCGTACCGCCGGCTGGGACAAGATGTTGAGCGAACTAGAGCCCACCCACCTAGCCTTCTGGCAACTCCAGAGGAAGCTCAGATCCGGAGAAATAGTCTCCATGCCCCCCCTGATCCGTCCCGACAAGACCATCGCCTTCGATGATGTCGACAAGGCTGAGCTTCTAGCCGACACTCTAGAAGTCCAATGCTCGCCTAGCTCTCAACCAGTAGACCAAGCTCACCTCACTGAGGTCGACGCTGAAGTCGAACATAGAGCCTCCCTCCCTCCCGTCGAAGACCCAGAGTATCCACTGCCCCCAGTCACGCCCGACGAAGTGCACGACCTCATCAAAGGTCTTAAGGCTCGTAAAGCCCCCGGTTCAGATGGAATCACCAATAGGGTATTCCAACTTTTCCCTGCCCACCTGATAATGCTACTGACCACCATCTTCAATGGTGCTCTGAGCAACAACATCTTCCCACAGGCATTCAAAGAAGCCACCGTCATCGGTATCCCGAAGCTCGGCAAGCCAAAGTCAGAGCCTAGTAGTTACCGCCCCATCAGTCTGCTCAATGTCCTCGGCAAAATCTATGAGAGGCTTATTTATAAGCGCCTCAGAGACTACGCCGAGACAAAGGGCCTCATCCCCAACGAACAGTTTGGTTTTAGAACCCAACACTCGTGCGTACAACAGGTCCACCGTATAGTCGAACACATCAACTTCGGTTTCCAACGAGGTTTGATGACCGGTGCTGTTTTCTTCGACATAGCGAAAGCGTTCGACAAAGTCTGGCACAACGGCTTATTATATAAGCTGTACCAACTCGGTGTGCCAGATCGTCTCGTGCTCATCTTACGGGACTTTTTGTCGAATCGCACCTTCCGTTATCGCATCGAAGGAGCGCTATCCTCCCCCCACCCTATTCGCGCAGGAGTCCCTCAGGGCTCTGTGATCTCTCCTCTAGCTTTCACGCTATTCACCAGCGACATGCCCAAGTGCAGCAAGGCACAGCTGGCTCTGTTCGCAGACGACACGGCCATTTACTACACCGGCCGCGATCCAGACTCGATATCTCGCATTCTCCAAACCCAAGTCAACAAGCTTGGCGCCTGGTTTAGGAAATGGAGAATCGAAGTAAATCCCGACAAAAGTCAAGCGGTTCTATTCTCGAAGCCGCGTCATACCCCCTGCCCCCCTCGACCGATCACCATGTTCGGCAAGCCGATCCCTTGGGAGAAGCGAGCCAAATACCTGGGTGTAGTTCTAGATGAACACCTTTCGTTTTCAGAGCACATTAAGGCGGCTCGTTCGCGCGCCGCCTTCGCTCTAGGTAGACTTCACTTTGTCCTCAATGCTCGTAGCAAATTGTCACTTAAGTGCAAAATGCGTATCTACACAGCGTGCATCCGCCCGATCATGACATATGCCAGTGCAGTCTTTGCACACGCCAAGCCCGTTCGCTTCAATAGAATGCAGACCCTCCAGAACAAGTTCCTCCGTAGGATAACAGGCTCCCCCTGGTACGTTCGCAACGAGATCCTTCACGTTGACCTAAAGATTCCCACTATCCGCCAGTTCATGAAACGTATTTCAAAGCGTTTCTTCGAGACCGCCGCGAATCACCGCAACCCTCTGGTTGTGAAAGCCGCTAGTTATATACCCTCCTCCATTAGTCAGGTCCGCCGTCCCAAGCATGTCCTCACCGATCCCGATGACCACATAACTCTCATTCAGGAGAGCAGTAGGGCCACCAGTACAGTGCACAAACACAGACCGACATTCCGACCTCGCCGCCGAGGTTCCTCGCGAAGAGCCCGACGTAATTGTCCCCCCCGACCCTTGCTCGACGAAGTGCCAGCCCGCGCCGTAGCTGAGCCTGTAGCTTTAAATTCCCCGATTAATAATAATCAACTAAACTTGATCCAGCCTGTCCCATCTTGCTGTCCTCCCGTCAGCGACGCCCTAAGCCGAGGTCCGTACCCCACAGGGGGTGCCCTTAGCGAGCGTTCGCTTAATAATATAAGTAGTAGTTTTACGCCCCTGGCTGGAGGCTTTGAGTCCGCTTAAGGCAGCCACAGGATAGTCCGGTTAAGTAGTCACGACCTCTCAAGGTCAACTACGAGATGCCATACAAAAAAAAAAAAAAAAAAAAAAAAAAATCAGAAATGATTTGCTTGTTTTAGTTAATCTAAATTTGGGTATAACAATTTCATTTTTACTACGTGTATTTATATTATGGAAATCGCTTCTTATTTTAAAAAGTTCTAAGTTTTTGCGAACATACAAAATACTTTCTAAGATATAAAGGGAAATTCATCCATGAATGCCATTTGAAGTATATCGTACGATTCAACCGGTTTCAGGCGACACTTGAAATCGTTTAAAATCATAGCGCGAAAATGTTCCCGGCGCAGATCCATTTTTTTTTATGAGACACGATCATTTGAATTAGCTCGCCAAAAAATATGGAAGCATTTTTTTTTATTGGAACGTACCTATTTTTACTTACAAATAATCATATTATCGAAATAGACTCTGTCTGGCCAGTCTCTCGTATATAAAACTTTTTCGCAATACTTTCTGCGTGGCCTGGTAAGAGTGGCGTCTTCGAAGGACATCTCCAGCGACCACCGCTAGCAGATACATATGAATATGAACGTCGTATATTGTTTTAGTTGCGCAGCCTCGTTTCTGATCACCCACTACCGAAGCTGATCCTGGAGTACCGGCACTTGCACAAGGCTCACGCCACCTTCCTCAGGGGTATAGCTCAGCATGTCAAAGATGGGGTTGTTAGACCAACGTGGTGAGTCAGGTGATCTTTTAATTATTAGGACTTTTGACCTCCACTTCAGGAAGGCGAAGCCTCTGCTATACTTCCCATACTAACACCACCACGGTTGCCGTTTCTAACACATGTCGATCGGCTCTAGGTTCACTTTTTGTGTCACGTCGAAAAACTCGTTGCGAGGGAATCAATTCGTCTCCTCAAACTTCGCTGCCTTGAATTATATGATGATCGCTCAGTGAACGTCCACTGAGCAAGTCTCCCCTCCGTGCGTCCACTGACCCATATCCAGAAGCGGAATTGGTCGTTGTCCACTCAAACCTTATTACTATTGTCTCCATAAGAATTATAATCCACCTAACTAACACAACAATATTATTAAAACAAATTAAAATAAAGATAAGGCTGTGGTATTATTATGTGTGTATACCTATATAATAAATTATTCGCGTGTAGGGTGCAGACAGCGGCGGCGACGGGTCGCATCGCTTCCAACAACCCCAACCTGCAGGCGATACCGAAGGCTCCCTTCAATCTCGTCATGTTCCCCGATGCAGGCGATGATGGTTATCATATTTTTTATTATTTTGTACTTAGTACTGTTGCTACTGTAGCTGTATTCTATTAAGTTCTTTAATTCATCCATTAATAACGACGCACTATAGTTATGGGGAAGGGCTCTACGAAACATGACATCGTGTGACAAAGGGGGGAGGAATCCAAAGCTTCGTGACGCCATATTATTAAAACTGTAAACTTCAATTCTAACGAAAACCTTTTAAATATAACAAACTGTATCAATATTATTGCCTACATAATGTTTTTGGGAATATGGGGAACAGGGTGTAAAGTTCACTCATACTCTCAGAAAAGGGAATCCTCCGACCAGATGGATGTCGTATCTGGTGGGCAACTGCCCGATGATTGTTTTCGGGAAGTTGTATATATGCTATCTGCGCGGTAAACTCTGATTGCGCGATGCAGGATTGATGCGTTAGTTCGCATGTGGCGGTGTAGATGCCGCCACATCACTCCCCTCCGAAGACCGGAGGTCGATAGTGGACTAAGTCTTGTATCTTGCGATGCTTGCCAATGCCAGTTGGGTTCCAGTGGGTTGGAACCGGGTGTCGCATAGTTCGCGGTGAGTCGGAACTGTCTGCGAAGGTGCCCCAGTGAGTCGGGGTGGCTGACTGCTGGTGTCGACCAGGAGAGGGATTAAGCACTCTGCTTGTGGACCGGCCGAATGTGCAGTGTGCTGTGCCAAGGTTGCTGAAGAGGCTGAAGGTGATGACCAGGTATGCGCTTGCGCTGCATGCTGATGGTCAGGACAACCGTTCAAGGTGGTTGCTGGCTGGCTGTGTGACTTGCGGGAGTGATGATGATGACGTCACGCTGAAGTAGTTGCACGAAGGCTGCGCTGACGTTCATACTCGGGGTCACCAGTGAAGAGGTGATGTTCATCACGTCGGGGTCACCAGTGAAGAGATATGAGGAACAGGGTGTAAAGTTCACTCAGACTCTTCGGAAAAGGGAGGATCCTCCGACCAGATGGCTGTCGTATCTGGTGGGCACGTATCTGGTGGGCAACTGCCCGATGATTGTTGTCGGGAAGTTGTATATATGCTATCTGCGCGGTAAACTCTGATTGCGCGATGCAGGATTGATGCGTTAGTTCGCATGTGGCGGTGTAGATGCCGCCACATGTTTGATAAAAAATTGCAAAAACTGTGACGTTCACACAAATATGTTTTAGAATACGGGGAACACCCCCTGTTCCAAAACATATTCTTGTGATTTTTGGATGGGGTAAGGGTGATTGCAAATCTGACGGAAGATGCGTCGGGTGTAACTTCGTTAGCTCGATGCACTAACGCATCATAGCTTGAGTGTGTAATTTTTTTTTTTTTTTTTGTATGGCATCTCGTAGTTGACCTTGAGAGGTCGTGACTACTTAACCGGACTATCCTGTGGCTGCCTTAAGCGGACTCAAAGCCTCCAGCCAGGGGCGTAATACTACTTATATTATTAAGCGAACGCTCGCTAAGGGCACCCCCTGTGGGGTACGGACCTCGGCTTAGGGCGTCGCTGACGGGAGGACAGCAAGATGGGACAGGCTGGATCAGGTTTAGTTGATTATTATTAATCGGGGAATTTAAAGCTACAGGCTCAGCTACGGCGCGGGCTGGCACTTCGTCGAGCAAGGGTCGGGGGGGACAATTACGTCGGGATCTTCGCGAGGAACCTCGGCGGCGAGGTCGGAATGTCGGTCTGTGTTTGTGCACTGTACTGGTGGCCCTACTGCTCTCCTGAATGAGAGTTATGTGGTCATCGGGATCGGTGAGGACATGCTTGGGACGGCGGACCTGACTAATGGAGGAGGGTATATAACTAGCGGCTTTCACAACCAGAGGGTTGCGGTGATTCGCGGCGGTCTCGAAGAAACGCTTTGAAATACGTTTCATGAACTGGCGGATAGTGGGAATCTTTAGGTCAACGTGAAGGATCTCGTTGCGAACGTACCAGGGGGAGCCTGTTATCCTACGGAGGAACTTGTTCTGGAGGGTCTGCATTCTATTGAAGCGAACGGGCTTGGCGTGTGCAAAGACTGCACTGGCATATGTCATGATCGGGCGGATGCACGCTGTGTAGATACGCATTTTGCACTTAAGTGACAATTTGCTACGAGCATTGAGGACAAAGTGAAGTCTACCTAGAGCGAAGGCGGCGCGCGAACGAGCCGCCTTAATGTGCTCTGAAAACGAAAGGTGTTCATCTAGAACTACACCCAGGTATTTGGCTCGCTTCTCCCAAGGGATCGGCTTGCCGAACATGGTGATCGGTCGAGGGGGGCAGGGGGTATGACGCGGCTTCGAGAATAGAACCGCTTGACTTTTGTCGGGATTTACTTCAATTCTCCATTTCCTAAACCAGGCGCCAAGCTTGTTGACTTGGGTTTGGAGAATGCGAGATATCGAGTCTGGATCGCGGCCGGTGTAGTAGATGGCCGTGTCGTCTGCGAACAGGGCCAACTGCGCCTTGCTGCACTTTGGCATGTCGCTGGTGAATAGCGTGAAAGCTAGAGGAGAGATCACAGAGCCCTGAGGGACTCCTGCGCGAATAGGGTGGGAGGAGGATAGCGCTCCTTCGATGCGATAACGGAAGGTGCGGTTCGACAAAAAGTCCCGTAAAATGAGCACGAGACGATCTGGCACACCGAGTTGGTACAGCTTATATAATAAGCCGTTGTGCCAGACTTTGTCGAACGCTTTCGCTATGTCGAAGAAAACAGCACCGGTCATCAAACCTCGTTGGAAACCGAAGTTGATGTGTTCGACTATACGGTGGACCTGTTGTACGCACGAGTGTTGGGTTCTAAAACCAAACTGTTCGTTGGGGATGAGGCCCTTTGTCTCGGCGTAGTCTCTGAGGCGCTTATAAATAAGCCTCTCATAGATTTTGCCGAGGACATTGAGCAGACTGATGGGGCGGTAACTACTAGGCTCTGACTTTGGCTTGCCGAGCTTCGGGATACCGATGACGGTGGCTTCTTTGAATGCCTGTGGGAAGATGTTGTTGCTCAGAGCACCATTGAAGATGGTGGTCAGTAGCATTATCAGGTGGGCAGGGAAAAGTTGGAATACCCTATTGGTGATTCCATCTGAGCCGGGGGCTTTACGAGCCTTAAGACCTTTGATGAGGTCGTGCACTTCGTCGGGCGTGACTGGGGGCAGTGGATACTCTGGGTCTTCGACGGGAGGGAGGGAGGCTCTATGTTCGACTTCAGCGTCGACCTCAGTGAGGTGAGCTTGGTCTACTGGTTGAGAGCTAGGCGAGCATTGGACTTCTAGAGTGTCGGCTAGAAGCTCAGCCTTGTCGACATCATCGAAGGCGATGGTCTTGTCGGGACGGATCAGGGGGGGCATGGAGACTATTTCTCCGGATCTGAGCTTCCTCTGGAGTTGCCAGAAGGCTAGGTGGGTGGGCTCTAGTTCGCTCAACATCTTGTCCCAGCCGGCGGTACGCAGCTCCTCTATGCGTGTTCTTACAGTACGCTGTAAGTAACGCATATGGGCTTTGTTCGCGTCGCAGGGGAAGTTGCTGTAGGCACGGACAGCCGCGTTCTTCTCATTCAACAGTTCGCGTACATCGTCCGGCAACTTCCAGCGACGGTCATCCGTCGCTGGAATTTCCCTTGAACAATCGTTCAGGACTGATTGTACGTGAGCTGTGAATGAGTCGATCGCGGCCGTCGTGTCAGCGATAGAGTCAAAATGATCGGGGATTGGGTCCAAGTGGGGGGACGTGGTGGATTTTAAGCGATCGCTTACTCTCCTCCAGTCCGTTACCACTTTGTTGGGAAGGGGTTGGGTGGAATCGGGCAGACCTGTGCGGGGGACCAGTTTCATGACTACTGGACGGTGATCGGAAGCGAGCTCTTGTACCACTTCTATAGAGTCCAACCGTAGGTTGACGTTCTGTAGGAGCGCCACGTCGAGTACATCGGCGGTGTGATTGGGATCGGGGGGAAAATGAGTGGGAGTCATCGGCGCGATGACATCGAAATTCTGAGAGGAGGAGAGGTTGAACAAGTGTCTCCCTCTGGAAGAGGTCCTGGTGCTATTCCAGGAGGGATGTTTTGCGTTGAGATCACCCGCTATGATAACGGAGTCACTCAGGCTAAAAAGGACAGAAAGATCTTCAGTAAGGAGTTGGAAGTTCTCCGAAGTATTAATGGGGGGGAGGTAGGCCGAAACTATGGTGATCGGTTGATGACCTGTCATGCCAAGCCGGCAGCAAGACACTTCTAATCGTGAGAGTGTGGGAGAGTCTATGGGAATGCAGTATAGCTCCTTTTTGTAATAGATAAGGGTACCGCCCTTGTGGCAACGCGTCCTGTCATTGCGAACTGTACGATAGTTTGCAATTGACGGATTTCGGTAACTCGGTTTAAGGAAAGTTTCCTGAACAAGGAGGATGTCGATGTGATGGTCGCGGAGGAACTCGCTGATTTCAGCGCGTTGTCGCAGGATGCCATTGGCATTGAAATAACCTAACTTTAGGGATCGGGGTTTGGTTCGCGCGAGGATTCCTTTATCCATGATTGGGGTTGGGTTGGTTGTTGAAGGACATCAGGGCTTGCGTAATGTCCGGGTACGCATTGTATATATTTTGGATCATATAAATGTTGCCGGCATTTCTGGCGGCAACAATTTCACTTGCCATTTTCCTGGCGCGAGGGGTAAGGAAGGCCGTGAACGTGCTCGAGATCACGTTGAAGGCGTCCATTGGATTCTGGCCGACCATACGGGTGGCTGCGGGTGGAGCTGAAGCGGCGGGAGCGGCTTTATTTAGAGGCACAGGAATGCCTGGGGGCGCGTTGACGCGGATGCGGGGGTCCATAAGTGGAGGGATGGCCGCAGGAACGGGTCTAGGTGCTAAGGCTGGAAAAGCCTGCTGATGGTGGAAGTAATTCCAGGGCGAGGGCCTCTGAGGACTGAGTCGCTCCTGGTGTTGTGAGGTAGGCCACGCGTGGGCGTAGCGGGGGCTTTCCCTTTGCTGGCGGGCGTCTGCACGCTTCGTCAGTTTGGGAGATGATGATTTGGGGGCCTTGGGGCACCCACGATAATTGGCCGGGTGGCCTGAGTCTCCGCATAGCACACAGCTAGGCGGCTCTGTGCACAAGGTGCGGTCCTTAGGTCGGCTGCAGTCAGCAGTGCCGTGATCGCCCAGGCACTTGACGCACCTGGGTTTCGCGTGGCTGAGTGTGTAAGGTTGAAAGTTTTATTATATACCCGTTCGTCCGTTCTGGAATTACGCGTGCGCGAACGACATTACGCGAACAAATTTTCCTTCTGAGATGTTTGACCACCCTTACTTAATGGTATCGTGACTAGTTCTCACTGTTTGTAGACTTTCATTGTGCGAAAATGCTTATTTTCGTGATTTTCGCATTCTAAGTCTTTGTATGGCAAATCACACGAGAGTAATCTATAACTATCTCTATCTAGTAAATCAATCATGTTCTTAAATTGAAGTACCTAAGTAACAAAGAACTCACTGAACTCACTCAAAAGGTATTATTTTATAGCAGACAGGTCACAACTGCTGTTCCGTTCGCTGTACATCCCGCGCGCCGGCCGCTCGTTCCTGGCGGCCGACTTCCGGCACGTGGAGTGCCGCGTGTTCGCGCACGTCGCGCGCGACACCGGTCTGCTGCGCGCGCTTGCGGGCTCGGACGACTTCTTCAAGGTGCTGTCTGCACAGTGGTGAGGGTATACTCCTCTAGCTATAAGGAGATGGTGTCATAATTCACCCAAAAATCTAAGTGCAATCGTTAAGGTCAAACTGTGTGCGCAAGAATTCCCTAGAACTAGGGAATTCTTGCGTAAATAAACGTACCTACCCAAGTTGAAACATTCTAATCCGTGGGATATCAGAGCTATGGGCTGTCAAAGTATGCAAAGTTTTTTTTTCAAATTTGGGATTTTTACAGCTGTATTGCCAAAATAGTCATTCTTTCTATTGTATATGTACCAAAGACGTCACAGATGCTATTATCGGTATTACACAAAGAATAATATCAATGTACCTACAGTTGACAAAATTATAAAGTAAGTCAATATAAATGCAGTTCTCATTGCTGGGTTTGTATTGTCATTGACATTATTAACAAGTGTCTTTTTAAACAAACAAATTGAGCAGGCTGGGTCAGATATCCTTCGTATTTTTTTTTTCGGAGTGGAAAATCGGCGGGCGGAGGGGTCTGTCAGACTCTAACTGGCTAAAAACCTCCCCTCTCACACTTGGACCGGGGATCATGGGAACTTGTGCGCCTTCCACGATCCTCGGCTAGTGCCGGCCCGCTTCTGCGGGCCTCCTCATGTTCGCGGGGGGAGTAAGGTGTGAAATTCGCTCCGCGACGTCCATTACTGGCGCGCGTGGAACACAGGCCGCCGCCGCCTCGGGTCCAGTGTTATGTGGGGCGGCGGATGTCCCCAAGTTCGCCATCCCTCTGGACCTGTCTATGGCGGCTTGAAGAGGGCGTTGTCCGCCCTCCGCCGATGCCCGGGACGTTTGCTGTGGATCGGGAGAGTGGTTTCGACCTCCCTCAATCTTTCCTCAGCCTCCTGTGAAATTACGGTTTCACTAAAGGAGATCACCGCATCCCACGACTCGGCGCTCCCGACCATCGAACGAGCGACGGCCGGCAGCGGAAAGTCGGCTCCGACTTCTGATACGGCTCCTCCCATGCGGCACACTCTGCCAGCGTATGCCACGCCGTGTCCTCCAGACAGTTGACGCAGTGATGACACTGACCGAGCGTCCGGCTCCCTGTTTATGCGACACAAGTACTTCCCGAAGCAGTCATGCCCCGAGATCACCTGCGTCGCCAGAAACGATAGGGAGCCGTGCCTCCTCGGACTGGTCGGATCGCCTCGAGGGTAGCGAGGAAGGGCGCAGAAGCCTGTTCCACCACTCCGCCACTAGGAACTTGCGGAGCTGCTACTGACGCAGCTCGGTCCCTCGCTGCATCGGTCCACCTCCCCGCGCGCCTCCTCGTGCCAAGGGTACAGTGACGTGGCGGAGATCCGGCCAGTGCAAAAGCCGCCTCGTAGGAGATCGCGCGATACCCCCTGATAGCCCTGACGGCCAACGCCTTCTGCGGCTTTCGCAGCATCGCATGCTACCGGCCGTCAGGTCAGTGGCCCACATCGAAGCCCCGTACAGGGCCAGATACAACCTCCTACAGGTGATGCTCGCCCCATTGGGAAGCAGCGTTGACAGCGCGCCCGCCGCGCAAATAAACTTTGGCGCCAGCCGCCGAAAATGGTGGCAGAAGTCCTACCAGTTCGTCGGGCACCAGTCCCAGGTACTTCATGGTCGACTCTACAGCAATTCGAGCCCCCCGACCACGATGTGTGATCCCGGCGGCGGCGCCCGCTGGGGACCGTGAAATACCACGGCCTACGACTTGTTGAGGGCCACCTCCAGGCCTAGCCGTCGTATGCGGCCACCACTTGTGAGACCGCAGCCGTCGCCAGCAATGCAGCCTCCCTGTGCGAGCTCCCCCGAGCCGTGACCAGCGTGTCGTCCTCGTAACACGTCATGTCAACTCCCGGTTGGAGCACACCCCTCAACACCCCGTCGTAACCGATGTTCCACAGGAGAGGTCCTACGACCGAGCCCTGTGGAACACCGACCAACATTTCGCGCCGGCCAACAGTACTGCGACGCTTTATAAAGGATCGCACAAAATTCATAATGTTCTCAAATTGATTTAAAATGCTGATTAATAAATAGGTCGAGGTCGTTTCTATTTGGTTTCTTAAAGTCAAAAATATTTTTTGAGGTTTATAATAATTTTCTTTTAAATGAAAATACACATTTATAACAAATAATATCATAATTAAGGAAACATTTTTTTTTTATATCATATACAAAAATAAATGTTTATTGTAATGTAACTATGGAAAACTAAGTGTAAAAGTTATATAATACCTACTAATTACTAAACTTGCAAGACATAATGAAATATTAAATGATATAAAATACATTTACATAATATTTGGATTTTCACATTTTAGGTATTGTGTAACCTCAGCTGAGAGTTGATCCCGGGATTGGTAAAAATTTCGGAGAGTTGACGACAATTTCGGTTCAGATCTGAACCGAAATAACGACCGACCGACCGACGACGAAACAGGGACCTGCTAAATTTGCTTCTTCTGAGAAGCAAATTTAGCAGGTCCCTGTTCGCATGAACGCGAGAACTCTTTCGGGTATGGTGTTCACGGATTTTACGAATTTCCTTGTGACGAGCTTCCAATGCCTCTTCTGACATTTGACCTATTGGAAGTATACACGTAGATATTATGTCAACGCCGTGCACAAGTATTTTATGAACTGTAACTGGCAATACCAGGGATACGGTTACAAGTACTTGTTTTTGGTTTGCGTCAACAAATCACTGAATTTCTCAATGTTTATATCGTAGCCATACGCAATGACATTGAGAATAACTGCCATTTGCTTTATCAAATACACATCTATTCCTGTTATTTCTGCAGAAAATTTTGGGTTTCTGAAAAAGCGCCTAGCAGTGTTTCCATCATTTGTTGACCCAAAACCTGGCTTAGGCTTGTCAACAATAAGTCCAAGTTTTTATTTAAACGCAGCTTGGATTCGTTTCTTTGTTTCATTTACAACTGTTTTGTTGTCTTCTCCTCTCACTTGCCATGATGTCAAGATAATAAAATCAGACTCACAAGTCGCCGCGGCCTTTGAAAACTTCTTTACAGATATTCCCGATTCAACTACTAAATCCTTTAACTCATCACCTTCTGTTGCTGAGTCTTTTTATTAAAGGAAAATGTAAATTTTTGGGATTCGGAATTTCATTTTGAACATATTACATGTAGCGATATAATTAAAGTCTTTCACACTTTAAATGTAAAAAAGACTGCAGACTGTGGGGTAATTCTGTAGAAGTTGCTAAGTCTATTGAAGACATTGTAGCACCTACGTAGTAGTCTCTTTTAAAGTCCAGATTATGTCTGAAACAAACTCAGAAGTCACAGTCTCTGACTGTGACCTCTGAGTTTGTTTCGGCCTTTCTTCTCAGAGTAGTCAGATAGGAAACGCCGACCTCATCTAGTATAAAAAAAAATGTTTGACGTGTAAAAGTGTTTGTACAAGCCCACTTACAGAAATAAAATCATTTATCATTTGTCACTGAAAGACGGGAAGCGATATGAAGTAAAAATTCAAAGAAACGAATCCATGCATGCAATGACGAAATACCAATCCTGTGGTACCCTCTCTAAAGCCTTATTCATTTCGGAAGGTTTGGCACCACATGAAACACTTGGACGTACTGTCAGTGTTAGACACAATATTGCATACACTCCCATCAACCATAGTGAAATGTTAATCATGAGTGATTCTTAAATCTAAATCAGAAATGTGCACTTCAGATGGAACCAAGTTTGCGATTAATTGCTCCAACCTTGCGTATTCGGCTTTGATTACGTCGGAATTTTCTTATAACAGCAAATATTATGGGTCTGCAAAATGCTGTGGGCCCTGGACGCGGATTGTGCCAAATAAAAGTTCCATCTAAATTGTTCTTCAACTGTAGGGGAACTAAAGCGTATGAAAGCAGATATTCATCCGTGTTTGACGAGTCATCGAATTTCTGCTTATGTACACTATGCCCCGAACTACCATCAAAACCCCATTTATAAATCATGGTAAGATCACGAATTGGAGATATCTGCCGTAATACTTCCTCCTGAGACTCAACAACTGAGATGCTGTGTGATTCAAAAGAGGTTGGAGTTGGACTTCAGTGCAGGTTTCTATTACTTCAATTCTTTCATCTGATGGATAACACAGTTTTTTCTCTTTCCTTATACTGTAAATACTTGGAAAAGTACCCGGGTGTAGGTTGTTGATAGCAGTTCGAAGCAATTTGTATTTCGCCTCAGACAAGTTTAAATCTAAATATAAAGCTAAATCTTGTTCGCTTGTTTACACCTTTTCTTCACTTTTTTCAACTATTGATACATACTTGAGAATGTCCTTCACTACGGAAACTCATTGTATGTGCCAAAGACAATTCACTCGAAGAATTCAGCCAAACACTTCACTTTTTTCCGTTTTGTGGAGGGCGCGCACTCTTCAAAACTCTTTGGCTTTCTCCCGCAAGAAAAACCAGGTTCTGAGCTGATCTCTTTGTCCTCTAGAGAACGTAGAGAGCTAGGTAACTCCAACTTTCAGTCAATCCATGGGGTATTATATTTTTAATAAGCTTCCATGTTTTGACCTGATTTGGTCCACTTTTTGGACCACTACCATACAAAATATTTTATTATTTTCTGACACGAATGCTTGAGTATCTTCGGAACAGTTTTTCAAGTTATAAAATCTTCCAATTTTCTCCTGAACTCCGCTTATCCTTCACCCCTTTGGGCTGCCTCGCCATGCGTAAAAGCAGTCAGAATTCTAAATTCCTCAAGGTGCATGTAGAAAAAAAAACTGTTGTATGTTCCGAATCTTAAATATACATAGAATTAACTACATTAGAAACCTAAGGTTGAAGCTATGGTACAAAAAAATATGATTGAGTTTGCAGCTGCCAATTTTTTTTTCTGAACTATCAAAATTAAAATTCATTTAAAAAATGCAAAATAAAACTCTTTCAAGTTAACACGGTTTATGGAGAAAACGAAGGCTACTGAAATAATTCTAACTAATAATACGAGGGCGGCACTGACAATTTCGGGAATCAAGTGACACAACATAACTAATTAAAAATGTATTTATTGCTTTTCGAAGTATTCTCCGCGAAATTTGACAAATTTTTCCATACGATGGAACCAATCATTGAAGCAACCATTCCATTCGGAAGTTGGGGTCTCCAAAATGGCCGTTTTGTAGGCGTCCACAGTCTTCAGTAGTCTCCAGGTGATGAAAATCTCTGTCCACGCAATTTATTCTTTATTTTAGGGAAAGTATAGAAATCGATAGGGCTTAGGTCGGGGCTGTACGGCGGATGGTCTAATAATTGTATGTTTTCTTGCTCTAAAAACTCTTTTGTTCTGTGTGCGGTGTGAGAACTCGCATTGTCGTGATGGAGGATGATGCGGCGGTTGCAGTTCTCTTTACGGAGTTCAGAAGCGACCTGTGGCAAACAAATGCTAGCATACCATTCTGCATTAACCGTTCTTTGTCCCTCAAGAGGAATAGTCGTAACATGGCCGGTTTTGGAGACAAACGTGGCCACCATTTTTTTTGCAACACTCCGTGAACGAACTATTTTTGTTGGCTTTAACTCATTTTCGAACACCCAAACTCGTGACTGGTTTTTTGTTTCGGGTTCGTACGCGTATATCCAGGATTCGTCACCTGATACGATGTTGTATACAGCATTTGAGGATCCTGCGTGGAATCTTTCGAGAGTTCTGATGCACCAAGTAACGCGAGACGCTTTTTGCTCTTCACAGAGCGAATGCGGTATCCATCGGGAAAACAACTTTTTTACACCTAATTGTTCATGCAAGATTATTAGACTCATGCCAATGTCTAAAGTTGCCTGAATTTCGCGGTATGTCACATGTCGATCTTCCTCAATCAGCTTACGCACAGCATCAACGTTTTCTTGGGTGACTGCAGTTTTTGGACGACCTTGACGGGGATCATCACCGAGCTTGACACGTCCACGTTGAAATTCAGCAAACCAGCGATAAATTGTGGTTTTGGATGGGGCTTCATCACCAAATGCAGAAATCATCCGGTCAACACACTGCTTTTGTGTTAAACCACTTCGAAAGTCATAATAAGTCATCGCTCTTGAATTTTCTCGAGTCAATTCCATTTTCTCAACGACTAAACAAGTTTGACAAAACCTTGTGACAAGACCGAGAATCTTTTTTTAAATAAATAAATGATATTCGATTTTTAAAACCAAGGAGTTTTCAATTAAAAAGATTTTAATATGACAGGAACAGTGGAAATATTCCATTCCTGATACTTTTAGTGCAGCCCTTGTATTTAATCAACATACCTTTGCTAGAAAATTTCATAACTTTTATGAACACACACCGAATAAAAAATGATTTACGAAGTGATAACCGTAAGCGTAAAAATTCAAATGATTGCAAATTCATTGTGATGTGTTTATTTATATCATTTCTACGCTCTTACAAACTACCCTCTAACAGATTTATTAGAAAAATAGTAACCAACGAATGACCTCTAACGTGTCTAGATTATGATTAATTATCATTCCGGGAATCGTTTATCGATTTGTTAACTTCCTCTTTTTTTAATTTTGAGCGATCGTTTGTATGGCGCCGCAGTACTGTGCGGCCCGCGCCGTCGTGTCCTCTGTAGCTGACACACCTCTCCGCCAAATGAGCCCCGACGACGTGGCGGAGGTACGGGGCATCCTATGGTAGCACAGTGGCTCCCGAATACAGCTCCAGGGCAGGGTGTTGATTGCGTTGGAGATGTCCAAGGACACCGCCAGCATCACGCCCCGGGACACCGCTTCCTCCGCCAGGACTCTAACCCGCGATATGGCATCGACAGTGGTACGGTTCGGTTTTCGCTTATGCCAAGTAATATATTTATTGCAACAATATTATTTAAAAGAGTGACCATGGAGTTTCTTGCCCGTTATTCTCCATAGGTACATAATATACTACGCTTTGAAATGGGCAACAAGCTTCATATTTCTGACTGACAGACTCCTTGACATTTCAAAAGTGCCTGTAATTGGTTTAATTGAAATAAATGCTTTGAGTTTGAGTTTGCCGAAAACCGAACTGTTCGGCGTCCAGATCCGGCCCCTCAGATTTCTTTCTTAACTAGCGCAAGATAAATAATAAACAATGGACATTATATGAGGTACAACTTCTTAATGTGCGACGACCGTGTATGCAGCTGGAACTATTGGAACAGCTGCATATTCTGTAATTTTGTAGCGGTTACACAAAACGTAAGAATAGTACGTTTTTGAATGGACGTGTCTCGAGTGGATTCGGCATTGCAGTCTTCAGTGTTATTAAAATCGATTGCGGAACAGTTTGAAGTCTCCTTTCATTCTACCATTAGTGGCTTCCACAACCCATCGTGATGTATCTGAATTTCCCACAATGCGAGCACTTTTTGTTGATTATCTACAGGCTGAAGAAGCCAGAGGCCGACATCGTGGCCGAAGAGCGCTCGCGCACGAAGCGTCTGGTGTACGCGAGCCTGTACGGCGCCGGCGCGCGCACGCTCATGGACATCTTGCACGTGGACTACCAGCAGGCTCTGCAGCTTGCCGCCAGCTTCAACAGTAAGTGCTGCTAAGTCTCACCTACACATGTAGACTATGCTAAAACATCATTTCTGTTTTTGTCATAGTGGACCAAGTTTACACTATTCTAGTAGTATTTCATTAATCCAGCAATCCAAGATATTTCAAGTCCTATTTCATGGGACTTAAACACCTACCTACAACTGAGGAAATTACTCTAATGCGGGTATCCTATAGGACAGGCACACCTCTGTTTGTCTTTTCGGAGTACTGTTGTACGTTGTAACAACGACAGGAACGTTTCCGTCGCTGAAGCTGTTCGGGCGCAGCGTGGTGTCGCGCTGCGTGTCGTCGCGCGGCCGCCTCAGCACGCTGTGCGGCCGCGTGCGTCGGTTCTCCAACATCGACAGCGAAGACTTCAAATTGAAGTCGCACGCTGAACGACAAGCTGTCAATTTCGTCGTGCAAGGTTAGACAATATCTGAAACTGTGCACCTGTTCCATGTTTTTTTGGCAAATCTGTAGGTATAATGTTGTCAAAATATTTAGTTATATGCAGGTTTGGATGCAGAAATCAGCAAAACGCTTAAGCCTGGATCTAGTTATTGCGGAATTAAAACTCAATATATTTACCAGGCCACTCAGAAAGTTTTGCGAAAAAAAGTTTTTATGCATGAGAGACTGGCAAGTTAGTCAATTATGAAAAAAAAAATATTTGAAAGTAAAACTAGGTACGTTCCAATTTCAAAATTTTCCTCCACATTAACACAGATTTCAAGTGTCGCCTGAAACTGGACGAATCGTACGATAGACTTCAAATGTAATTCATGGATGAAGGCCCTTTTGGGGGATGAAGAAAAAGTGGTCGCCCTTTAACGGCTGTTACAGAAGAAATCGTGCTAGCAGTGAATAATTTAATTCAAGACAATAGGCGAGTTACGTATCAAGAGATTCAGCACATACTACAGGTTGGATCGGGAAGCCTTCACGAAATTCTACACGTGCATCTTCGCGTGAGAGGATAGTTTCATGCTGGGTGCCGCACAACCTCACCGATGCTCAGAAGCAGACCCGGGTGGAATGGTGCCGAGATATGATAAACAAGTTTGAAGCAGGCTCGTCTCGGCGTGTTATCGACATCATAACAGGTGATGAGTCTTGGATTAATCAACGCGATCCAGAAACGAAGAGCCAGTCAACGGTTTGGGTGTTTCAAAACAAATCAACGCCTACCAAAGTGAAGCGATCTAGAAGCGGGGTGAAGATTCTTGTCGCGAGTTTGTTCCAATTTGACTGGCCACTTTAAGGAACCAATGAATCATCAACGCTGAATGGTTTACTACCAAATGCTTGGCAGAAGTTTTCTCTGTTGTGAGCAACAAGCGACTAAACACAGTGCTCCGCGGGCTACTGCTCCACCACGACAACCCACCTTCGCACACCGCGCTCATAACGAGGGACTTCCTGGACGCCGCACGCCGGTCAAACTCCTGGGTCACCCTTCTTACAGCCCTGACCTAGCAACGTGTGACTTCGTTCGAGCAGGCTGTAAACGAGGTGGCTACGGCGGACTGGAAAAAGTGTTTCGAAAACTGGTTCAGAAGCATGAAACTTTGTTAAGGGGCTAGTGGAGAGTACTTTGAAAAGTACATTAAAAATATTTTACAAAGAACATTTATTTTATTTTTGCAAAACTTTCTGAGTGTCCCACGTACTTATAATCTGGTCATGGGTTTCCACCACAGACCAGCACCATAATGCGTAACACATTTTCGTAAACTATTACGACTAATCTGTTTGATTTTGACGGTTCAAGAACATTCATTGCGTTCTACATATTGTTGAGCAGAATTTTTATCGAACTTAAGAAGCAATGGATTAGGAATCTGTTTCAAAACGATTCAGATTCCGATTGATTGTGTATTACGCAATTAGGGTGCAGATAAAATCTTTTACATATTCCATGGTTTCCGCAAAGTTACACCTGATAATTAATGTTTAAGACCAGCGGCGCGGGCCTAGACAAATGGCATTCGCTTCGGAGCGATTCTATTTCTACAATCGCTATCGCTTCACTTTCCGATACCTTATATCAATCCCATACATTTCTTGGCTTTTCTACTTGCGTCATTGCTAATAAAATGTTACGAATGTTACTTTGTCTAGGCCCTCAGGCAATCTAAAATTATTTCCCACGCAAGCTCCGCTACATGCTAGACGCACCTGACTACACAAAACAGTACCTAGTGTAAAATTGTTAAAGTACCTACCTAATTATAGTGTAGTGGCACCAGTTAATGTGTTTTTGATAACTATAAATAGGTACCTGTAACTCGGTTATTTATAACTAAGTTATTACTAATTCTCAGGATTTGATGGAGTAAAAAAAGAACCTTCTAGAGGCCTTTTTTTGTATATTAGAGTTTTACCCCAATAGTTGAAGTACATAAGAACGTTCGGCCAATCGAGGTAGGGAGCTGGCTGCTACTCGTTTTTTGTGACGATTTGGTGACTCACAAAGATGCCAGCCAAATAATTTGTGACAGTACAGTTAGAAAGTTAGAAGCATTTATGTATGGCCGAACGTCCTGATATCAGAACGTTCGGCCAACCTGAATCTCCATAACTGAAGACTCAGGTCTTCAGTTATGGAGATTCAGGTTGGGTGAAACTGTTAATGAATAAAGATTTAGAGACGGCACTGAAACGAATTTATATTGCTTTAGTTTTTTTTTGTGACGACTCCATTCAATAGTAAATTGAAAATTAAACATTTAACCTCAAAACATTGGGATTATCGATTCCTCGACAACTAAAAAGCCTAGAAAACTCGTAAAACCACTGGTGTGTTGCAGTCGTCGATAATAAGTAATCTATCATTAATTATTTCTGTAAGCTGACATTTTTTTTATTCGGAGGGTTTTTACCTTAAGTAGATAGGTTTCCATGTAAAACAGATTTTTGGAGGGAAGCATTAACTCAACGACTGGTTGCGAACGCGTTTGTGTTGCCTCTGTCACTATCAAAGTTGTTAGGGAACCGGGAAGAAAAATGTTTGCCCTATGCGGGAAAAAATATTGCACACATAAGTAAGTAGCGGGGCGATATTTTTTTTGGTTTTTCGTACGATCGTTCATATTGGGGGACGTTCATCTTTTGGTGCCACTACCCTCCCTATACGGTAAAAAAAATAACAAATAATATAATGTCAGCATACACTCGTCAAAAAGCAAAGTAAAAATATAGGGATCGTATACGGTTGGAAAGGGCTTCACAACAGCAATCCAGTGGTACCCGTAAAACATCTATGACAGTGAAGCGGTGCCAGGAGCAAATAAGAATGACGGCGTCCGATCGGATCAACGACGTCGCCAGTAGGTACCTGCATCTGCTGCTGGGGCGGCCGAGCCTATGCAAGTGGATGATGTAATCGCTTCTACATCAGCGACGCCGGACTGTATAGCCATCGATTGTGTGCGATCGCCGATTATGAAGACACACTGGGGAGCAGCTAGTGCACGTTTCACTACTCCGTTTGTAAACAACCCATTCGTACCTGAGTGCGATGAGTGTGACTGTCTATGGTTTCTGCGCTCATTGAGCCACCAAAGGATAAACACTTAAAACTGACGGTAGATGCACAACCTCTACCCACCTCAGAAAATATTACTCGTTACGTTCACGTATTCACGTAAAACACACGGCCGTGTCCACGACACAGCCACACCCACGATATTCGAAAAAACATGAATCGAGCGAAAATTTAAATTACATAACGGTCTTCAAACCGATGTAGAAAAATGTCTATTTTCTGTAAACACGACGCAAAAAAAGAACAAATACTAAAAAAATAATGATTATGTTGTGGGAAACATGTGTCACATCCACGCAAAACGGCTATCGTTTAACATAATACTGCGACCCTATGCAAGACAAAGCCCCAGCGCTGGCTTTCATCGACAGCCGGCGCTGACGTTATGACGTCCACCGATGCAGCAAACAATTATTAAGACGCTGTACCGGTACAGCGTACTTAAAAATAATGAAGGATGGCGAGGTTGGACCCACGTAATTTAAGAATTAACGGAGCACCGTTCACGGGCTAGTTTATATTAATTAGTTTTTTTCTGTAGCTATTCATAGGTTTCCATAATATACGCAACTCAAACTCAAATTATTAATTTCAATCAAACCATTTACAGGCACTTTTGAATTGCAACCCCTATCAATGGGTCCCAAATCACATCAAGCTCGCCATTCTTCTTTAAATGTGACAGAATATACTAAACAGACATAAAAATTTAAATATACTGAAAAATAAATAGACAAACATAAAATGTAAGCAACGAGAATATTATCCTCAATATTCGTTTTAGGTTTTATGTTAATCTTAAACTAACATTCCATTTTGATTTCATCTGTGACTGTATCTGAATATTAATGCAAATAACATACATTTTATGGAGCCTCCTCTACGAACTTCTATCATAACCGAAAATATTTTTTTTAGAAAAGCATAATGAAAATTTTAAAAGTTTTCACTGCCACGATTGGATTTACGACACCCATGATGAAAACATTGAAAATGTTCGCTGCCGCCATCTTGGATTTTAATATTAAAACTTCAGCAGCGCAAGTTGCATTAAAGATCTTCGTTTAAAAAAACTATTTTCAATTTTTACAAACAGGTAACCCTTACGCTCCATTAAGGTAATTATTTCGACAAATAGGCCTAGTTTCCGTACTAATATGTTCATCGTTCATTCACTTGCTCCATTGCCAGGTTCTGCAGCAGACTTGTGCAAGACTGCGATGATACTGACTGAGCGACAGCTGCGGCGCAGTTCGCCGCCGGTTGACGCGCAGCTTGTGCTGCAGATACACGACGAGCTCGTGTGGGAGGTGGACGAGAGACACGTGAACAGAGCCGCTGGTAACCAAATATAAAATAAAATAACTAGTTTTTAAATAGCATGGAGTGTTACTTGGTTCGCCCAATTGTACTGCTGGAAGGAAGGGTCTGAAATCCTGAGCGTTTTTTGCTCAATATGACCACATCACCTCTTACAATGCCTTTTAGAGACATTGTGTGGGGTGATGTACATGCTACAGTAGGTAGTCAGGCGCGCTGAGCGAGCGTACTAAGCCAGTTACTTTTTCTTTTACCATCAGTTTTAATGTGATCTTTCCCTATACAAGTGTAATCTAACCAGAATATTGAGTATTATTCCGATACTTGTTATGGGAAAAAAATCATATTTAACATTTCAGTAATAATCAAACAAGTAATGGAGGGGTGCGGGCAGCTGTGCGGCATGGCGGGCTCGCTGCCAGTCGCCGTGAGCGTCGGGCGGGACTGGGCCCGCATGCGGCCCTGCGCGCTGTGAGCTGCTGTGCGGCATGGCGGGCTCGCTGCCAGTCGCCGTGAGCGTCGGGCGGGACTGGGCCCGCATGCGGCCCTGCGCGCTGTGAGCTGCTGTGCGGCATGGCGGGCTCGCTGCCAGTCGCCGTGAGCGTCGGGCGGGACTGGGCCCGCATGCGGCCCTGCGCGCTGTGAGCTGCTGTGCGGCATGGCGGGCTCGCTGCCAGTCGCCGTGAGCGTCGGGCGGGACTGGGCCCGCATGCGGCCCTGCGCGCTGTGAGCTGCTGTGCGGCATGGCGGGCTCGCTGCCAGTCGCCGTGAGCGTCGGGCGGGACTGGGCCCGCATGCGGCCCTGCGCGCTGTGAGCTGCTGTGCGGCATGGCGGGCTCGCTGCCAGTCGCCGTGAGCGTCGGGCGGGACTGGGCCCGCATGCGGCCCTGCGCGCTGTGAGCTGCTGTGCGGCATGGCGGGCTCGCTGCCAGTCGCCGTGAGCGTCGGGCGGGACTGGGCCCGCATGCGGCCCTGCGCGCTGTGAGCTGCTGTGCGGCATGGCGGGCTCGCTGCCAGTCGCCGTGAGCGTCGGGCGGGACTGGGCCCGCATGCGGCCCTGCGCGCTGTGAGCTGCTGTGCGGCATGGCGGGCTCGCTGCCAGTCGCCGTGAGCGTCGGGCGGGACTGGGCCCGCATGCGGCCCTGCGCGCTGTGAGCTGCTGTGCGGCATGGCGGGCTCGCTGCCAGTCGCCGTGAGCGTCGGGCGGGACTGGGCCCGCATGCGGCCCTGCGCGCTGTGAGCTGCTGTGCGGCATGGCGGGCTCGCTGCCAGTCGCCGTGAGCGTCGGGCGGGACTGGGCCCGCATGCGGCCCTGCGCGCTGTGAGCTGCTGTGCGGCATGGCGGGCTCGCTGCCAGTCGCCGTGAGCGTCGGGCGGGACTGGGCCCGCATGCGGCCCTGCGCGCTGTGAGCTGCTGTGCGGCATGGCGGGCTCGCTGCCAGTCGCCGTGAGCGTCGGGCGGGACTGGGCCCGCATGCGGCCCTGCGCGCTGTGAGCTGCTGTGCGGCATGGCGGGCTCGCTGCCAGTCGCCGTGAGCGTCGGGCGGGACTGGGCCCGCATGCGGCCCTGCGCGCTGTGAGCTGCTGTGCGGCATGGCGGGCTCGCTGCCAGTCGCCGTGAGCGTCGGGCGGGACTGGGCCCGCATGCGGCCCTGCGCGCTGTGAGCTGCTGTGCGGCATGGCGGGCTCGCTGCCAGTCGCCGTGAGCGTCGGGCGGGACTGGGCCCGCATGCGGCCCTGCGCGCTGTGAGCTGCTGTGCGGCATGGCGGGCTCGCTGCCAGTCGCCGTGAGCGTCGGGCGGGACTGGGCCCGCATGCGGCCCTGCGCGCTGTGAGCTGCTGTGCGGCATGGCGGGCTCGCTGCCAGTCGCCGTGAGCGTCGGGCGGGACTGGGCCCGCATGCGGCCCTGCGCGCTGTGAGCTGCTGTGCGGCATGGCGGGCTCGCTGCCAGTCGCCGTGAGCGTCGGGCGGGACTGGGCCCGCATGCGGCCCTGCGCGCTGTGAGCTGCTGTGCGGCATGGCGGGCTCGCTGCCAGTCGCCGTGAGCGTCGGGCGGGACTGGGCCCGCATGCGGCCCTGCGCGCTGTGAGCATCCTATGCGTTAGGCCCGATGGAGTGCGAGTGCCCAACAAATTTTATTAGAAAATAAATAAATATTTCTTTATATGTGAAAAGCGCTTCGAATTCGAATCAAACTACCACCTCTATTTTAGTTTTATTTATTGTTACAACAATACAAGTCACTTCATATAAACGCACCATCACGAAGAGACTTGAGTTTTAGTGATTCGGATAACATTTTGACAGCACTACACACCGTACAAGTCTGGTACTGGACTCCTCGGGAAGGCACTTCGTATGGAAAGAGTGCCTACAGTTGAAAACGACCAAATCTGAGGCATTGGATACATGCCTAACTGTGATTGGAAAGTGACACGCACAACACATGAAGTCATCCGTAACAGATATACCTCCCTGCTGATTGATTATTAGCTTCTGATGCAACTCGAAGTAGTTACGCAAAGTGATCACTTTACACGCTTCCTGCACTGATAATCACACATCATCTTTGCCAACTGGTGATAATCACACTTCATCTTTTCCAACAAGTCTTTTAAATCCTTTAACCTCACATCCGGATTGTATATTTAGTCCCGCCCGACGCTCACGGCGTGCTCTGAAAAAGAGAGTTGTTCGTCGAGAATCACACCTAGATATTTGGCTCGCTTCTCCCAAGGGATCGGCTTGCCGAACATGGGGATCGGTCGAGGGGGGCAGGGATTGCGACGCGGCTTTGAGAAAAGAACCGCTTGACTTTTGTCGGGATTGACTTCGATTCGCCATTTTCTAAACCAAGCGACAAGCTTGTTCACTTGGGTTTGGAGAATGCGAGCTATCGAATTTTCATCACGGCCGGTGTAGTAGATGGCCGTGTCGTCTGCGAACAGAGCCAACTGCGCCTTACTGCACTTGGGCATATCGCTGGTGAATAGCGTGAATGCTAGAGGAGAAATCACAGAGCCCTGAGGGACTCCTGCGCGAATAGGGTGGGGGGAGGATAGCGCTCTTTCGATGCGATAACGGAAGGCGCGCTTCGACAAAAAGTCCCGTAGGATGAGCACGAGACGATCTGGCACACCGAGTTGGTACAGCTTATATAATAAGCCGTTGTGCCAGACTTTGTCGAACGCTTTCGCTATGTCGAAGAAATCAGCACCTGTCATCAAACCTCGCTGGAAACCGATGTTGATGAGTTCTACGATACGGTGGACCTGTTGTACGCACGAGTGTTGGGTTCTAAAACCAAACTGTTCGTTGGGGATGAGGCCTTTTGTCTCGGCGTAGTCTCCGAGACGCTTATAAATAAGCCTCTCATAGATTTTGCCCAGGACATTGAGCAAACTGATGGGGCGGTAACTCGTAGGCTCCGACTTTGGCTGGCCGAGCTTCGGGATACCGATGATGGTGGCTTCTTTGAATGCCTGTGGGAAGATGTTATTGCTCAGAGCACCATTGAAGATGGTGGTCAGTGATTCCATCTGAGCAAGGGGCTTTACGAGCCTTGAGACCTTTGTTGAGGTCGTGCACTTCATCTGGCGTGACGGGGGGCAGTGGATACTCTGGGTCTTCGACGGGAGGGAGGGAGGCTCTATGTTCGAATTCGGCGTCGACCTCAGAGAGGTGAGCTTGGTCTACTGGTTGAGAGCTAGGCGAGCATTGGGCTTCTGGACTGTCGGCTAGAATCTCAGCCTTGTCGACATCATCGAAGGCGATGGTCTTGTCGGGGCGGTTGTCCCAGCCGGCGGTACGCAGCTCCTCTATGCGTGTTCTTACAGTACGCTGTAAGTAACGCATATGGGCTTTGTTCGCGTCGCAGGGGAAGTTGCTGTAGGCACGGACAGCCGCGTTCTTCTCATTCAACAGTTCGCGTACATCGTCCGGCAACTTCCAGCGACGGTCTTCCGTCGCTGGAATTTCCCTTGAGCAATCGTTCAGGACTGATTGTACGTGAGCTGTAAATGAGTCGATCGCGGCCGTCGTGTCAGCGATAGAGTCAAAATGACGGGGATTGGGTCCAAGTGGGGGGACGTGGTGGATTTTAAGCGATCGCTTACTTTCCTCCAGTCCGTTACCACTTTGGTGGGAGGGGGTTGGGTGGAATCGGCCTGACCTATGCGGGGGACCAGTTTCATGACTACTGGACGGTGATCAGAAGCGAGCTCTTGTACCACTTCTATAGAGTCCAACCGTAGGTTGACGTTCTGTAGGAGCGCCAAGTCGAGCATGACGCTAGACACTTGATCTCCAGGTTGGGTGCCAGCAACGGACTCACCTAGCTCTATGGGGGTAGTCTCATGTAACTATGCATTAATATTGTGTATTGCTTCCCTGCCAGGTTCTGGTCCAGGCAGATTTGTGTTGTACTGCGATGATACTGACTGACAGCAGCAGCTGCGGAACAGTTCACCGCCGCCGGACGTGCATATCTTTAAAGTTTTTATACTATACAAGGTGGAATATTAAACCTCACCTGGAGGGAAAGTACTCTAAATACTGTAGACTGAATTGCAAATTGTGAAAATTATACAGGCAATTACCCTCCGTGTTATTGAACCGAACAAAAAAGGAAGGAAAACAATATTAATTATTTTCAACGGCAGAACGCACTGACTGCTGAATTATTTGCGATTTTTTTGCGTATGCTAATTAAATATGTGTAGGTAGAAATACTCCAAAATGTATTTTTTATTATGTATGTTATAAATGTTGGCAAAGAGTAGCTTTTAATACCTTCCTAAGTTTAAACAAATATAGAAACAGCATGACCTTATAACAATTCTTCGGGTGTAGGTGCGTAGGTAGACTGCCAGAACTTAGTTTTGTAGGTACAGTCAGCAACAGGAGTCGCTGAACTAAATGTATTGCAACAATACTCTCAGGCCCGTGTTCACCAACATTTATGTAAGATTGTTATAATAATGTAGGTAGATCTGGTAGATATTTCTTCTGCAAATTTCTCAGACCTTGTCTCGTGTCTACGTACGGATTTTATTGCGCACTGGATTTTCATCCGTGCGAATGTGGACAGACACTCAAATAACGAAACGAACGTTGTTTTCGATTTCACTATAGAAGCGAGTGCGGGATTGAACACCAATGCCACCCTCAGGAAGCATAGTCAGGTTCCTCCTTCAGATCCAACCACTCGTAAAGCCAAATCTGCGTGCCCATTAGTTTCTCACAAAACAGTTTTCGCTAGCCGACAGCTTTATGTAATAAGTTCAATCATTTACAGAACGATCAACAAGCATATCCTTATGAGTAATTTAAATAAATACGAACTCAAAACTAAATTCCCGTACAGAAGACATTATTTAAAAAATAATGTAGGTATAAAATAATCATTATTATTCTACAAGGACGGATACAGAAACACTTGTAACAGCACACGAACACTCCTTACTCGACTACACACACCCTCGCACACACATATCCTCCCACTAAACACCCCCCCCCCCCCCCTTCATACACCACACTACATCCCTCAGACCCGCACAGCTATCGCCCCCTTTACACATATACATAACATACATAAATAAATAAAGGTCTCTTTTGTACACGAAGTTACAGTAGTACTCCTAGGTCACAGGGTTTTCCTAGTTTAGGAGACACGGTTTTTAATCTATTTGTGCAGCCTTTTCCCAAAATAAAATGTAGGTATCTGTGAAATGTATTTGTATTGTTATTGTATGCAAAGGTATTTTGTGTCAATAAACTTTTTTTTTTATATATATAAAATTTAAAATACACTTGTCTATTTATTTCCACATACCTCCTAGTTAAATTGAACGTAGCCGCAGAACGTGAGCAAGCGACACATCGGTGGAATCATTCGACTTTAAATTACATTAAACAATAATACAAATCAAATGATAAGTTATGATAATTCTAAGCAATACAATTTATAAATCTAACTAAGGACTGATTTTTCAATCATCAGATAACTTCATTTGAAGAATAAATTGACAGCTTTTGTATGGAAAATAATTACGTCAAACCGCTACATTGTGCATTAAGAGCAGGGCGACGTCTGAATTGTCCATACAAACGTAATACCGAAACCATTTTCAATTTAAGCATATTTCCACCACATTATGCTTATATTCGGATGAAGACAGTATTTATCTAGGTTCCTACATCTTTTTTTTTGCAAAATGAAGTTTAAGCTAATTGAATTTCGCACTTTTTTACAGCGTAAATGACATGTTTTCTTATCGTTTTTTCTGTACTATAAACAACAATATCTGTAATGTTGTTGTATTAGAAACATAGCTTATATTATCTTGTTGCAAAAAGTCGAAAAAAAAAAAGAATTTTTTTTAAGTTTTAATTTATTAGTTTTGGTATTACGAAACACATCCAAATTTATCACAATTTTTCAATAGCTAGTAGTGCTATCGCGTCAAGCAAATGTCAATGTGTGCGTGGTCGTACTGCTCAGGGTAGTAGATGTGTATCGCTTGGACAAGCACACACATAACCGATTTCCCGCAACGTTTTGCCCGCCGCGCGCCGGGGTTTTCCGAGTTTGTTGTCAGTGTTAGACGATTACTTTATTGTCCTGGGCGTGCGTATTTATTTGCATAATTGTGTTGTAATATTTTTGACACTATAGACTTATAAATGCTGTGAACTTGGATTCAGATTGGCCTTATATTTGGTATCGAGTAACCTAACCATTGATACATCAACTGAAATTTTCTTTGTGTAATTCAATTACGAATTCAACATTAATTTATGTGTGAGAAATACTTTGCAATTTACGAAAATAAATATTACAAAAATACACATAACATCACGCCTGTCTGTCTGTCTGTAATCCCAGAAGGGTTAGGCAGAGATGTACCTATAGTACACCCACATTTCGCCAGTTATGTTTAAGTCCCATGTAATAGGGGCGAGCCTATTACAAAAATAAAACAAGTAAATTGTTTTAGTACACATGCAGTTTTGATAAAAATGTTGATACACAACATTACAATACGGACTATTCTAACGTTATTTCTTACTAGCTTCCCGCGGCTTTGCCCATGTGGAGCATTGATGAAAAGTAGCCTATAAGTACAAAGGCGGGATTTTATCACGTACTGCATTTTCAACTCTCGGTGTTGAATCGAGCATTGAGAATTACAACAGAGTGCTGCACACTGTTGGATTTTCAACTCTCGGCGCTAAGCAGTGCTTTGAAGATCCAGTGCGCGAAAAAAATATCTCAAGGACACTGGACCTTTATTGGTACTGTAACGTTTGTCCGACTTTATTACGTTTCGTTTTTTTTTTCGTACATGAAGCAACAATAACAATGGTAATAGCAATATTTATGAAGAACATAACAAAATAAATATTGATTCAAAATCCTTTATTTTTATTGTTCTTAGCTCAGGACGATTATGATGTACTCGTATCACGTAAACAGGTATAAATTAGTGGAATATTTTTTATTTGATACTTTCATTATTTGACTTGTATTCATTATTTATACATTTAGTAACAATTTTTAGTTTAGTAAAAGTAATAAGTACATAAATAATACAGATGAAGCCTTAGTTTTTTAAAGAGGAGACCTAGGGAATAAATTATATATGTATATCCCTATAATTTGTATTTATTCGACGTACAACGTCGGCCGGTTCCCCGTAAGTCATCGTCTTAATAGAACGCGAATGCGCGATCATCGCAGGTTCTCGCGAATTTTACTAGTACGAACGCCCGATCAAACATTTTGAACTCGAATAGATGTCCTAGCTGACAATCGCACGACGCTGTCGCGCGATCAAAATGTTTGTAAACCTATTCGTGCGAACTTAGCTCGTACGAACGCGCGACCAAACATACTGAATTCGAATAGGTGTCCTAAGGAAATTCGCGCGAATCGCGTGGGCGCAGCGGGACACCGCGCCCGCGCCCTTCTCGCCTTGCCGGCCCGGCCGGCTGGCCGCCATTTTATTTCGTCGCGTCGTCAATTCGCGCGCTGATCAATGGGGAAGGTCGGGCAAAGCTAATTGTAGATGGCGTGACCATAGCTAGGTCCCTAAGGTCTTCAATAAATTTGACATTTCGTTCATTCATTCCATTTTGTGTTCATTCATGAGTTTGATTTTATTTCACTATTTCGTTATTTTCGGTGATTTCAGTATTATAAATCAAGTACTTGACATGGAAAGTGTCAGAATTTTAAACCTTGAATACTTCCTCGTAATCACTTTCTTTCAAAATGTTTCCAACTCAAACTCGAACTCAAAAAAATCTCTATGAATAGCTTTAAACCACAATCTGCTAATTTTAGGTTCTGCGGGAAATGGTGCACTCCAATTTCAGAGTATCTTTGAACACAATAAAGCGTCAATTTTCGCTAAAATAAAATAAAACCACTTCACGCCTTGTATTATTAGCTTGTGTTGGGAACTAGCTACGACAGCGCCATTTTGACAGTTGCCTTCCCCATTAGGACACCAGTTTTTGCCATCGCGCGTACACGCGATGGTCGCATCGCTTACTCGCGCGATGATCGCGCAATCGCGTTCTATTCGGACGGTGCCTAGACCACGCGCGATGACGATGTATAAGTACCATAAGTAGTACCTTATATAATTTATTCAAGAACACCAACAGCATATACCTAGGTTTTTCTTGATTGTCTCTACAAGGCCTAGATGTCGAAATATTCTTATAATTATGTTGAGATACAAGCATTTTAAGAAATTTCCAAAAAAACGCATTACTAGTCTGTAGATTAACAAACTATTCCCCAAAGTCGTCAACAATAACAACGCAAATCATGAACATACCTAATTACTAATAGATAGAAATATCTTCAGAGTCGTTACGAATGAATGGAAGGCACAGTTAGTACAGTACAGCTCATAATAGCTATCTCTCTACTCACACAGTCACACACACACACACGGCTGCGCACCGCGCACCTCACTCCCTTCTTTTGTCAAACAGAATTTCTATATCGTGCGATGTTCGTCGTCTCCTTAATGTATTCCCTTTGGAAGACTTCCAGATAGACAAAACAGAGAAAATAAATAAAAATGTGTCTGAAACTATAAATGTATATTACTTTTTATAATAATCCTGTAACTAAAATTGTCTGTCGATTAAAATATCCGCCAAGTGTATGTAGGTAGATAGATATTTCATTATTTACGGAACAAAAACTACAAGAGTGGTACGATTAGGATTTCGTCACAGAAAACCATGGTTTTGAAAAGGAACACAAAAATAAAAATCTGATAGGTTTTATGTATTTCCATGAAGATGTTCATATTTAATTATATAATTTGTTCATCATCCCCTAATGCTATAAAATTATGAGTCTAAGGTCATCCCCTGATAGTTAAGTTCAAACTTCTGCTGCTTTTGCAAGTGAATACGATTTGATCTTAGTAAGTATCTACTTTGTGGTTTTTAGATGTCCTTTTTTATTAAATTTTATTAATTCAAGTTACAAAGACTCATAGATAGTATTAGTTAAAATTACACAGTAGGTACAACAAACAATCCATTAGCATGACAACACAATACAAAAAACAGAAACCACCGCACTTTCAGCACTTACCGCCGACTGTAAGTGACGTGCAAGTCACTGCAGCGCCGAATGTATGGACAGTCGAGCCTGTCAGCAATCATCATCCGCACGCTGTTGGCGCAGCCGCGTGCCCTGCGCACCAGAGACGTACGTATGTTACGTACTGTTGCATAGAAGCAGTCCACGTTAGCTCGGCAACCATGTCCTGCACTACAGTGTCGCGGCAGCCCCGTAAACGCTCTGAAGGCGCTGTTATATTGGAGGGCTTCGTTTGCCTTTTTGTGTGTGATTCACCCACAGGCTGCATGTATAAATGTACATATTATTATTATATTTAAAAACTGTTAGCATAAATATTTAATGTTGTGTAAATATCTAGATCGAAAATTAAATTAATATTTTATTAAAAGATTCATTTCATATTGATTTTCATTAAAGATATAGACACGGCCGTGTTTAGCGTATTTTTGTAGCAATGTATGAGGAATGGGCTTTGCAGAACAGTTGTGTGCAGGGCGCTTTTCTACCGCACACTCGATTTACAACTCTCAGCGTTGTGCCGAGCGTTGAGAATCCGACAGTGCGATGTTTGCCGCGCATGGATGCGTTATGTGGGATTCTCCACGCTAGGCTGGCGTTGAAAAAGCGCCCGCGAGTACGTGGGCTGAAGACAAATTAAAAGTATTGATCTTACTAGAGTTCAGTTACGTAGTAAGAAATGTTCAAAGATTATACCTACCTCCTATTCGTTTAACGATTGTTTACAATACCTGCATACCCATGTGAAAGGCTCTAGAGGTATTTCGACAAAACACCACTTTTACACAAGCAACTAAGAATTTTCGACTGTGTCGATTTCAAACGTAATGTTTATACAGTGTTTTTGGTTTGGTTGGTGTCTGTTGTCACTTGTTGGATTTACTATTACGTGGATTAAAATATGATTTCATCAAAATCATAACTACTAAATTATAAAGGGTATTTTTAAGCTGTTATGTTTCTGAAGTATATAAAGGTCGTAGAGAAAGAGGCTCCAAGGGCTTTGTAAGAAAAATTTAAAGAATATAAATAGTGAAAAAAACAAAGAAAATTAATGTGGCATTTTTTTATGTGACACGTCTAGTTGGTGTTCAGCTCTGCTCAGAACATGACGTGGCGGCGACTTCGAACAGTAAAAAAAATAATATTTTGGATAGATACTGATTGTTAAATTAAATATAATTTAACAATCAGTACCTATCCAAAATATTTTTACAAGAGCCAGAATATTTAAAAAAGTTTTTTTTTACTGTTAAATGCCCCGTTTTTTTTTTACACAAACTTTTATTTACATTTAAAATAAACGTTCATTCGTTAATTTCAGCGTTTTTCTTTATGACCTGTAGTTACTTAAAAAATTACAGATAATGGCTAGGAAAAAAAACACTTATACATAACATTATATTGCTAGAAATATCACATAAAGCAATACAAAATAACCTAAGAAATGCATCAATGTACTTAGTTGTTGCACACCAGATAACAGAGCAACTCTGCGAGAAGCGTGCGGCTACCGTGCATCGATATTAGTTAGCACCTATTAGAGATCGTTTACTTTGAAACTGCGCGCTCCTCCACTGAAACTTTTGGAAAGTGTATGCAACAAGCAGCGCAGGGGCGTGCAGTTCAGTAAACGATCTCTATACTGACGGCCTGGACAAAGTAAACATTCGTAACATTCCATTAGCGATGACGATAATAGTAATCCAAAAAACAATAAAATGAAAAGAATAACATGCTGTACCTAGTTTGAACTCCCAATCGATAGAGCCGTTTGGATGATGATTAGGATCTTATCTATCGGCTGGGAGTTTGCAACGCCACTTCTACTTCCGATCTAAGGCGGGCGTTTAAGGGGACTGTCTTAATACTGTAATTTGGACGTTCAATAAGTGCTGATTGAATACTATGATCTAATACATGCTCTTTAGATGCTGACTGTGTACAAGCTATTGGAGGAACCTTAAGTACAATTTGTGGTTAGAAACAGCCTCTGATTTTTTTTAAACAATATATTAGTATTATTATAACCATGGTATGTTCCCTTTGTGCTTAATACATAAAAAATACCTAATGCTTAAAAACGAGTGAGCACACGAACTTGTGCACAAGTAACTATTGTCCCGATCACAAAGCACTTCTAACACTTTCCATAGGAACAAAATAAGTGTTTCACCGTTTCCTGGCACTAAGTTACAAATGATCTATAGAAACTGACGGCTTTGAATGGCGAAGATGACAGAAGTTGTGCGCCTAACGCACTTTCGGCCGCAAATGTTATTCTCAAGACAGTGCCGGCAATTGGAGCAAGAGGTTCATGCCTACTATAAAATGAAGTCAGAAAGCAGTTCTGGCGCGACTTCATGTGAGGGCGACTGACGAGGGACCCATGGAGCACTATCCATCAGCAGCTTCAATGGCAGTCGTAGTCATGACTTACATAAACGTGATCTTTTATTTTAACAGAGATGAGAATTTGTTAATTAATTAATTAATTTACCACAAAATATAATTACATATATTATTTTTTCATCAATGATGAGATGTGGTGGCATATACAATCATATTTAAACTTGGAAACCAGTTAAAGCTTGATCGAACGCATTTAGAACAAACGACAAGTGGTGCATCTGATTATATTAAAAAAACATATACTAAAGTTTGGGAACAAACAGACAAAGCCTCTGTGGACATTGACTCACCTAATTGTTTTACATGAAGTTTAGGTTGGGATCAACTATTAGAACTTAAAGAAGTATTAATACATAATAAAAATGACTAAAAGTAAAATGCAATTAGGAACCGTCGCGCGGCGGTAAATAATAGGGCGCCGGCAGGAGAGATTCGAAACAGCTGCTGGGCGCGCTAACGTAGGCGTACGGTAGTGTGCGTTACGAGGGACCTGCTTGGGCGCAGTTACTGTAACAAGGCATCCCGACCAGAGCAACTAGGTTAGCTCTACGAGGCACACAACTACAACGAGTTAGAGTCTGTCTTCATTAGCTTTGCCAATTAAAGCGTCGGCGACCAAATGAGCGCGGCGGCCACACCACACTCTTAAATAAATAAATAAGCAATTCATACGGTAGAAGGACACTTGCGCGATGGTCATTCGATTTCGCAGCCAGTGTGGCTGGGGTTTCAAACTCTATTATAATGCGGTGACAAATCTCTTCACACATTACCATAACACGCAATTCGTCTCACAACTATGACTATCGCGCAAGGGTATCGTACAAACTGCAAGCATTAAAAATCAATTTTACGTTTCGATAATACGTTATAAAATACCAAATTTCCTTATTTTATTAATAACTAGCATGTTTTATTTATTCTAGAATTTAAGGCGAACTATTACTAGGTACAAAAAGTAAAGCCATAATGATGGTATGATCAAGATTATATCTTGATAATGTCATATTTTGCTTTTATAGAACTATCACAAATCATAATGACTGATGTTTAACTCTAAGAAGAGCGAAGGTAAAATAGTAAAGGAGCAAAAAGTCAAATTCACACAATGCTCGATAACAACTAATAACAAGAGCTCATCACATTAGCTCATATACATTCATGGGTGAAAGTAGACTTCCACAGGCCGTTGCCAACATGTAACTCGTTAGTGACTAGTGGTTGTCTGACGCGCGGCAGCTCGTGACCTTGCACGTGCTGCGGCGCTATAACTGGACCCCGACGAGTGTGAACAGGCGGTTGTTCTTGACGTGCGTGGTGACGTAGGGCAGCGTGCTGAGCCCGTCGTTGCCGCCGTGCAGACGGTTCTCTCTCATGATGCGTCTGCGCGCGCTGTTTTTAGGCTCTTGTGGGTGCGCCAGCATCGTGTAGCGGGACATTTCACGAGGAAATCTGTAACATTTACAGGTATTCATTTTGAATACAGGGAATAACTGGCTTAGAGTGGGCTCGGATCAATTATTTAACAAATATTATTTTTATTTCTTCCTTCGAAAGGCAGAAAATGAGTATTCCATATTTTTTATTTTTTTTATCTGAACTAAAATTATAAAGACATCACATTATTTGTTTGTTGGAGGTAATGTTTGGAAGCACTGATCCAAGCACAAAAATGTTTTCACTGATACTAGAAAGCTAAAATTATTTCTTGTAATGTCTTTCGACAGGATTGAGAATTGTTGTTTCTTTTTCGCGTACGAAGTCGCAGGCAGAATGAAATATGGTTGCACAGTAAAATCAAAATCAAAAGTCATTTATTCAAACTAGGCTGAGAGTCAGCACTTTTTGAACGTCAAAATTACATAAGACAGTCCCCCAAAACGCCCGCCCTTCACCACCTCCTAGTGCTTTAGCTGGGAAGAAGAAGTGGCGCAACAAACTCCCCAGCAGCACAGCTGTCTGTTTAGTGAGAAAACCATTGAATTATATAATTATAAGGTAATCAAAGAATAAAAACCGAAACACAAAAAAAGCATATTAAATTATCTGCCATATTTAAGCTAGCCACGCCAATATACCCAAAACAGAAACCAATAAAAAAATCAATGAAAAAAAACAACATAACTTAATACACAAATAAAAGCCTCCAGGCATAAGGGGCGTGACATTTTACATATGCATTATTGGATTATTTTTTAAGTAAACACAAATGATAAACTAGGACCATCGAAGCAAAATAAGATAACAGAACAATTACTTTAACAATATCAAAACCATAGACAGCAAGACGACCAGTCACCACAAGCAGCACCCGTTCACGAGCATAACGCAAAGATCAGCCATTGCCCCCCTCGCCATATTTGAGGGAAGGAGGCAACCCGATCCCCGACGCTACCGCAAGCAGTGACATCTACGGGAGCATGACGAACTCGCTGCCGGTTGCTCAGGCAAGAATAATTTAAGATCAATTGTCGAGGTCGCTAGCTAACCACTTATTGCAATACAACTCATTGAAAAACATTGTAATGAGCGGATCATGTCAATAATAAATGAAGGTAACTAAAACTAAAATAAATATACGAACTCGTATACCCTGTCAGTAGGTAAGCTGATTCTGGAGAAAGAACATAAACATTGTCTTGAGTTAATTACAGCGACCAGCTATTCTTATCGTTTAAGTAGTCGTTAATTGAATAATATGCCTTTGAACAAAGGTTGGATTTTACTTGAGCTTTAAACGCATTAAAAGGCAAATCTAGCAAAGAAGAGGGTAGCTTGTTATAAAAGGTTATGCCTAGCCCAACAAATGAGTTATGAACCTTATGAAGCCGGTGAAAGGGAGCACGTAGTTTGTTCTTATTTCTAGTATTAACATTGTGAAAATCACTGTTTTTAGTGTTTATGTGTATATTTTGCCTAATGTATAAGATGTTGGCGAAGATTAATTGTGATGCTACCGTAAGAATACCAATATCTTTAAAAAAATCTCTAAGACAAACTCTGGCTCCTAGTTGATAAATTGCTCGGACAGCTTGTTTTTGAAGTACGAATATATTTTGAATATCAGCAGCTTTGCCCCACAGCAGAATACCGTAGGACATAACGCTGTGGAAATAACTAAAATAGACTAACCGTGCTGTATCAACGTCAGTGTATTGTCTTACTTTCCTGACAGCGTAGGCGGCTGAACTGAGCCTCCCCGCTAGGCTTGATATATGTGGGCCCCACTGAAGTTTGGCATCTACTGTTATGCCCAGAAAAACTGCCGAGTCTACTGTTTCAAGCAGCTCTTTATCTAAGACGATGTTGGGTCCTAGATTTCTAACATTCGGTAAGACGAACTTTACACATTTAGTTTTCTTAGCATTGAGAACTAGGTTATTTGACTTAAACCAATCCGTAACCATTGAGAGTGCACTGTTTACGTCGTCAAACTCTTGTCTATTCCTGTCTACTTTAAAAATAAGAGAGGTATCATCTGCAAATAGTACAACGTCACAGATATCATTTAAATAGAATTGTAAGACATTGATATACACTAAGAAATGAATGAACCTAGTATTGAGCCTTGAGGAACACCTAACTGAACTGGAAGCCCGGATGATTTCACACCATCGACATCTACACATTGGAACCTATTGTGTAAATAAGAATTTATTACGTTGAGAGCTTCGTTTTGGACACCGTAATGACGTAGTTTACGCAAAAGCGTGTCATGGTGCACGCAATCAAAGGCTTTAGAGAGATCACAGAAAACTCCAATAGCATTTTGCGATTTCTCCCATGCATTAAATATGTGTTTCAGCAGAGCAACACCCGCATCTGTAGTTGAACGTCCTTTTGTAAAGCCATATTGTTCATTATGAAGGAGGCTATTTAAATTAAAATGTCTTAGCAACTGCTTAAGTATTAACTTTTCAAATATTTTGCTAAATGCTGGTAAGATAGAAATAGGCCTGAAATTGCCAATGTTATTTTTATTACCAGATTTAAATAATGGTATGACTTTACTACTCTTCATGCGGTCAGAAAAAGTTCCTATATCAACATGACCAAAGCCTATGATAAGGTGAAATTTAAAATACTATTAGACAAGCTACATGGGATAGGAATACGAGGAAAAGCTCATGAATGGTTTGCATTATACCTAAAAGATAGGATACAACTAGTAGAAATTGAATATTTCGATAGCAACACAAAGGAAATAATTAAAATAAGATCCGACACAAAAACAGTTAACGCGTCAATTCCCCAAGGTAGCGTAATAGGCTGCCTATTATTTCTAATTTACATAAATGACCTACCTAAAATTATAAACGGACCATGTGTTCTATTTGCGGATGATATCTCTCTACTCACCTCTTGCCAAAAAGATGACAATATAAACGCTAAATTAAACTCCCTTCTTTCTGCAGTTGTAAACTGGATGGAAAGCCATAACCTTGAAATTAATTTCAGCAAAACAAAATTAATTACTTTTCATCCCCATCAAAAATCCCCATTAGAACTCAATTTCATTTTTAAAAATGCAGAACTGGAACAAGTAAATGAATTTAGTCTCCTCGGTTTGTCTATAGACACCCACATAAATTGGAAATCCCATATACAGAAAGTAAGAGCAAAACTATCAAAATTTTCATATGCACTAAGCGAAATTAAAAAAACTACCAATTTACAAACTGCACTTATCACGTACTACGCATATGCCCAGGCATGGCTCAGCTATGGGGTCATGCTGTGGGGAAACAGTACAGATTCTCAAACCGTATTTATTTTACAAAAGAAGTTAATTCGAATAATAACAAACATAGCACAAACAGATAGCTGTAAACCATACTTCCGAAAACACAAAATACTCACACTTCCCTCTCTATATATCTTAGAATTATGTAAATTTGTCAGAAAACACTCAGATTTTTACACCAAATGCGAAGAAACCCAAACAAGATACACCCTTCGACACAACAAAAACAAATTAAACATACCTCAATCCCGACTCAAAATGCACTCATCCAGCCCTTTAGTCATGTCGATAAAAATTTATAATAAATTACCTAACGATATTAGAAAAATAAGCAAAACAAATACATTGAAACAATTTCTGGAATCTAAGTCGTACTACTCAGTAAAGGAGTTTCTAGATGACAAATCAATTGCAAAATAAAATTATTATCTTTCTTAGACAACAAACACTGTGAAATAAATACAATAAAAAATACGAATACATAAATAATAACGTAATTTAATAATTATTGAAATACTATTTAAAATTCCAAAATAATTAGCTGCATTATTTTTATGAAATACATGTACTAAAATACCTAATATACTACCTATATATACAAACCTAAAAATAAATATTTAAATACATATATAATTATACACCCAATTAAATATTTATAATAATTTAAATTAATATTAAACTGCTACTTAGCCCTCTTCCTCTCTCCTAATTTTTGCTGTGCCAGACAGGGTCCATATTGATCTTTTATTTAGTTTTTACCATCTATGTAATACATATGGAATGCAATAAAGTATTGAGTATTGAGTATTGAGTATTAATTGAGATGCCCCAGTAATCACCAGTGTTTTTAGATTTAAGTGTGTTAAAGACGTTAATTACATCATTAGGCGTTACATGTTCGAAGCTAAATATGCGACTACATTTACACAGTAAATTTATTAGTTTATTTAATTACCTGATTAAATCAAAATGATGCGCGCTGAGCCTGAAGGAAAAATCATCATCCTCGCCGCCCCAGCCCTCGAATCTATTAGACAGTCCGTCGACCGCCACAAATTGTTTCGATTGGACGGCGAGCACTCCGCCCGCTATGTAGTCATAGGGGAGTACGAATCGGAACTTGTCGATGCTAGCGCTCATGTGGCGCGGGTAGTGCGTGCAGGCGTACAGGTTGCTCTCGTCTAGCGGCAGCAGGTCAACATCGTGCAGGATGAGGCACGGGAACTTGTCTTTGATTGCTGTCTTCGCTCCAACATTTAGTAGGATACCTTTGTTAAAGATCTTCTCGTCTTGTTGTTCTATTACATATATCCTAAAAGAGTATTTGTCATTTGGTAAACAGATACTTACTACAGATATAATGCTTTATTTCAATTATGTATAGTCTGCAAAAAAAATACATGTAGCACCAACCCCAAATAAATTGGGACGTGGGCAAGAGAATAATGATAGTCCTGGCTGACATGCAAGATGACATTCCAAAAAGTATTTAGACAAAAAAAAAACTCTGGTCCATGTTTGGTCATTATTGAATTAATAGATTTTAAAATGCTCACCTATAGTGTATGTTCTGTTTCCTTAAAAAATTATGGATGTATGGCAGGAATATGTCTAGTTGACTCTGTCTGTTCCTGTAAGCTACTATTAAAGCAACACTGAACAGGGGATTGCAGTGTTCCGGCACATAGCTACCATTCACTAAGCCCTTTGCTGAGAACTCATCGTATTTACTTGGCACTTCCCAATTAAGCAGAGAACTAGTACTCTTAAGTATGTCGTCATATTTACAATCAGGCTTAGACTTCTGGAGCACAAGGTTTGGAGCGACCTGCTTGTACAGTTGTGTTTGTAAGGCCCCTGCAGGGATGTGTGGGTAGTTGTACACACCATATGTTACAAAGAAGTGAATTATTGCTTTGAGACTTAGTATAAAAAATATACAAGTTATCACACAAAGTTGAAGGATCCTGGAAACAGTTTAAGATTCAATAAATCTATGTTCCTGTCAAGTATTAAATTGTTCATCTGTATGAAAACTTAAATTCATAGAGTTAATCAATGTGTTTTCAAGTAATAACAATAGTACGTCATTGCAATGCAGGCTGCAGGCTATATGCAGCTGGCAGGGCTAAATTACTCACAATAGCTGTAATTGTAGATAAGCAGTGTATTTACAAATAAAAGCAAATGCTCTGCTTCAGAGATTGTTTAAAAAAACTTTGAATAATTACCTACCTGGTTTTCAGTGAGCGTTTAGGCATTGTAGTTTATATATTGCTTATAGTCTGTGACTAAATGAAAACATTCCAACCGCAGTGTCTTTTCTAAAATAAATAGTATAATTAATTAAAATAGCAACACTTTTGAGTAGTAGTAGTAGTAGCAGGAATGGAAAAAATCATGATTTTTTTAAAAATCTATTAAAGCACGACTTTTTTTTTTAATCCTAATTAATCACGATTTTATTAATTTTTGCGCAAAACGGAACGCGCCCTCAAGGGATTGCGCGGACACACCGCGGCAGTGTCCACACCTTAGGGTATTTTACCCTAAATTTAGGGTATTTTTACGTGTTTAGGGTATTTTTTAGGGTAGAATATTATTTAGGGTATTTTTCAGGGTAAAATAAATATATAAGGATTTTTATAGAATGTTGAAAACTCCTTGCAAGCAAAATGGTGATTAATTGAATACGTGTTTCTGAACGTACATAACTTGTTGTGACGATGTACCGTTCTCTTCAGTCTTCCGCTAGCACAAGAATCTATTTTTGAGAGACAAATGGTTTCGAATGAAATGTACGATTTTAAGAAAAAAATTACTGCAGATGACATAGAAGCCCAGACTATTACGGATGCATTCCAAGAATGTTTGGAAAGGGTGGAATAGTTTGGCTATTAGTTTATTACTAAATTGCAATTATACGTAAATTTATTTGTATACATAAAAAAAAGTTAGGGTAAAAACAAAAAAAAAGTGCCTAATTTAGGGTAATTTCGGCGAGCGTTAGGGTAAAAAACAAAACCGAAGGTGGCAACACTGCACCGCGGTGATTGATTTCCCTTTTGTCTGACATGTGAATGCAAACAGAATTTGTCTCTGACAGATGAAGAAGAAGAAAGTGCGTTGGAGGAAGCACAAAATCACTATGATGGTTAAGTTTTGCTACCATTGATAGTAGAGCTTAAGTCAAAATCAAAACCATTTTCTGAATGGTTGATTGATTGATGCTCGAAGAAGAAATAGTAAAAAAATGTGACACCACTGGAGGGGTGGATGTTACAGAAATATTTATTTAAATATATATTTAACGAAGTTCTATACATATTATTATTAGTTATCAAAGAAACAAAGAAGAAGAACAGTCAATTACTTTACCAGTGGTGTAGCAATTATTTGGGGCGATAGCTTCTTCAGCCACTGTGGAAAGAGTGTTTTCCACCTTTGGAATTGTTCAGAGCAAATTAAGAAACCATCTGGGAATTGAAAAGGCTGTAAAACTAAGTTATTTATTCAAATATTATGATAATGATATTGATTTCTCAGATTTAAATGACCCTAGTTCCTAACTTAATTTTTAATTGCTAAATCTGTTTTTATGTTGTTTTCTTTAAAAGAAAGTGAAATTAAAATATTTTTTTTGGAAAAAATCATTTGATTTAAATCGTGATTTAAATCAAAATGATTTATTCATGCCAACCCTGATAGAAGTAATAAATTAATAGAACAAACCTTACATTCAGCAGCAGCAGCAGTTGTTCCTATTTCCTTGTAAAATGTCGGTAATCTAAAATAACATAGATTTTTTGTTTAGTTGCAATTGCTTTCAAAACGATAATTAAGAAAGCGATAATTCAGCGCTGCTCTAACTTACGATACATACAACAACATACTCAATTATGGTTCGTAGAACAATCACAAAACACTTTTAAACACAATATAATGGTCAAGCATTCAAGTATCAATTCGTCAATAGATCCATGCATGTTGCTTTTTCATTACATTACTTACTGTTGCAGTAGTAAGTGAGCGGCACTCGCTTCGCTTTCTTTCAGTATGAACAGCTGCACTCTAGGCGTACTAAGAACTCTTATTTCTACGCAGATCTCGGCGTGAATTGAAATGCCTTGCAAATTCGTATGAACACAGTTGTAATCTGTGATGACAACAAAATTCCCTAACGCTCAAACCGCTGATCGGCTCGGCTCACGGGTGACGGCTGATCTGAACCACAGATAACTACTAGTCGGACTTCGGAGATCTGAACCACAGATTAGATATTAGTAGCAAGCTAATCCTGAACTGACAAGACATTTTGGGTGCATTCCGAGTGAGAACAAAATCGCTGACAGCGCTAACATCGAAAATAATTTGCCTTCCGATTCATATCACGATTATGACAGCTGAGACCTGTCAACAATTCGTCATTCGTTCGAATCGTCATAGATGACGTCATGACATGCGCCATCTTGCGATAACGCCGACCATGCCCTAAATTATTATCACCGTGAGTGCTGTCAAAAATGACAGCTGTGCTTAGACTGTTTTGTAACGTAACATTTTCGAAATTGTGCTTTTGGCTACAGTCAGTCAACTAACCAAAGAAGAAGATATTTGTGATGTTATACAAATAGAAATACTGTAATCCAATCATGAGTATTCAAGTGAACATAGCCGACGACCCTAACGGGTGACAAATTTCCGTCGAGTGTCAATGCGATGAAATTCTATTTTCATAAAATTTCCCAACCGGCCTTCCTTGTGCCTGATTAGGGGTCATGATATAAGTTTTGACGTTGAGCGAGCACTGTGAGCTCGTTCTCGAGCATTCCGAATTGTTGACAGCTCTCAGCTGTCATGATCGTCTAAATCGGAACGCAAGTTATTAATGTGAGCGGAATGTACCATTACTAGTTCCAATTCATTAAAATTTCATTTCACTTTTTTTATATTTATTATTTAGCTCAGGGGGCTTACCACGACCTCAAGCATTGGAGAAGTTGAACTGCATTGTTTTTTTGACATTTCACTTAACGTTCACCTTTTTCTTGTATTTTCATACTTTTGTACAATCATGTGCTAATTTGACACTTACAGCAATAAAACTACTGTTGAACGTCTGTAAAGTCAAAATAAACCATTTTGAAAAAGTCATAGGCATCGTCGTAACAGAACGCGAATGCACGATCATCGCGCGAGTAAGCGATGCGACCATCGCGTGTACGCGCGATGGCTAAAACTGGTGTCCTATTGATCATCGCGCGAATTGACGACGCGAGCAAGCGACCGTGGATTAAGGCAGTGGTACGGTCGATACCAACTCGCGGTGCCCCGCTGCGCCGACGCGATTTGCACGAATTTCAATTAGGACACCTATTCGAATTCAATATGTTTGACCGCGCGTTCGTACGAACTAAGTTTGCGCGAATAGATTTACAAACATTTTGAGTCGCGCGACAGCGTCGTGCGATTGTCAGACACTTATTCGAGTTCATTATGTTTGATCGCGAGTTCGTACGAGTAAAACTCGCTTGAACCTACGATGATCGCGCATACGCGTTCTATTAGGACGATGCCGTATTCTTTGTTTATATCTATCAAGCTTTTTCACACCATTTTTTGTAATTCTAGGTTCGAGGTAAGCTGAGTAAGGAATCACTTATAATTTTGTCGATTCGATGAGGTTGTGAAGTCGTTTGTTTGAAAAAATATAAAGGAGTGATTAAAACACTTTTTTACTATTTCCATATTTTTTCTATTTCGAAATATTTGAATACTTCCATGGAAGTGTCGGCGACGAGACCATAATAAGTATGTATTGTACCTAGGTACGCTTTAGGGCGAAAGATTTCGGCTTACTGAAAATCGCGACTAAGTAGGCTCGAAATACGCGAACCTCTGTCCAGACTCGATATCTCGCATTCTCCAAACCCAAGTCAACAAGCTTGGCGCCTGGTTTAGGAAATGGAGAATTGAAGTAAATCCCGACAAAAGTCAAGCGGTTCTATTCTCGAAGCCGCGTCATACCCCCTGCCCCCCTCGACCGATCACCATGTTCGGCAAGCCGATCCCTTGGGAGAAGCGAGCCAAATATCTTGGTGTAGTTCTCGACGAACACCTCTCGTTTTCAGAGCACATTAAGGCGGCTCGTTCGCGCGCCGCCTTCGCTCTAGGTAGACTCCACTTCGTCCTCAATGCACGTAGCAAATTGTCACTTAAGTGCAAATTGCGTATCTACACAGCGTGCATTCGCCCGATCATGACCTATGCCAGTGCAGTCTTCGCACACGCCAAGCCCGTTCGCTTCAATAGAATGCAGACCCTCCAGAACAAGTTCCTCCGTAGGATAACAGGCTCCCCCTGGTACGTTCGCAACGAAATCCTCCACGTAGACCTCAGGATTCCCACTATCCGTCAGTTCATGAAACGCATTTCAAAGCGTTTCTTCGAGACCGCCGCGAATCACCGCAACCCTCTGGTTGTGAAAGCCGCTAGCTATATTCCCTCCTCCATTAGTCAAGTCCGCCGTCCCAAGCATGTCCTCACCGATCCCGATGACCACATAACTCTCATTCAGGAGAGCAGTAGGGCCACCAGTACAGTGCACAAACACAGACCGACATTCCGACCTCGCCGCCGAGGTTGCTCGCGAAGATCCCGACGTAATTGTCCCCCCCCGACCCTTGCTCGACGAAGTGCCAGCCCGCGCCGTAGCTGAGCCTGTAGCTTTAAATTCCCCGAATAATAATAATCAACAAAACTTGATCCAGCCTGTCCCATCTTGCTGTCCTCCCGTCAGCGACGCCCTAAGCCGAGGTCCGTACCCCACAGGGGGTGCCCTTAGCGAGCGTTCGCTTAATAATATAAGTAGTTTTACGCCCCTGGCTGGAGGCTTTGAGTCCGCTTAAGGCAGCCACAGGATAGTCCGGTTAAGTAGTCACGACCTCTCAAGGTCAACTACGAGATACAATATAAAAAAAAAAAAAAAACGAACCTCTGTTAGGTAAAGGCGTGCCGATGGCCGTTACTTGGTCAGCCCGGCCGGTGCTGGCCGGTGTGCCGCAAGGCAGCTGCGTGTCGCCGGCGTGTTACTCACGATACACGGACGACATCCCCACTACCACAGACTCGACGCTAGCGCTGTACGCAGATGACGCCGCGTACATCACTACATCGCTCAATGCGAAGTACGCGGCGGTCAAGATGCAGCGCGCCCTCGATCTTCTTCCCGAGTGGCTGTCTAAGTGGCGGCTGTCGGTGAACGTGGGTAAGACGCAGGCGATGGTCTCCGGATCAGCGCGCCTCCCACCAAACCTGAAACTACAGGGGGCCGACATCGAGTGGTCGCCCCGGGTGAAGTACCTGGGGGTAACCATAGATCGTCGGCTCACAATGGGGCCGCACGTCCGCTCGGTCGCCGCACAGGGGAGGGTCGCCCGCAGCCTCCTCAGACCGGTGCTCTCGTCCCGCATCCCGGTGCGCGTCAAGCTGGGCGTGTACAAGCTGTACGTACGCCCAGTCCTGACATACGCCGCACCCGCATGGTTCGTCCTCACTAGTGAGTCGAGCCGAAGGCTGCTCCGCACGCAACAAAACCTTGCGTTGCGGACCATTGTTGACGCCCCTCGCTATGTGAGGAACGACATCATCCAGAGGGACCTAGGGATTGAGAGCCTGGATGAGTTTGTGGAGCGCCTCGCGAAGGGAATGTTCGCGCGTGCCGACGCATCGGATTTGACGCACGTCAAAAACATTGCGCCCTGGCATGCGCGCCCCCCTGACGCGAGACCCCTCCCCCGCGACCTGGTAGCGGACGACGACCCCATCACCCCGGACTGACTCCCAGATAAGCCGTAACCAGATAACACACGGCTTATCTGTGACAATAAGACTCCACACTCGCAACACACGCAACCGTTTGCGTAGCGCGTGCTAGGTTAATACAGACGCGTTACGTAAACAAACACAGACATCCGCCACTATACAGGCACCTTAACTCACACGCGGAGACGCGGTGCGGACCGCGACCCGCGTAGACACTGGGCGGTGTGACACACTACAATACCGCCCACACACTCATGACGGCCCCTTAGCCCGGACGGTAACGGCTAGCTCTGTGATCTGGACGGGCGGGGGCCACTCACCTACTCTGTAGGCGCGTCGAGTCGACATCTCCGTCGCTGGTCGTCGCCGCCGGGCCTCCCCTAGGTAACTAGGGGTCTCACCTGGCGGCGGCAGACCGCCGAGATGTCGTGAAGAAAGCGGCGCTTCACTATAAGCGTCGCGGCGCTCCTACAGAAACAAAATAGCAATCACTCACACGGGCGCGCGTTGCCCGCGCGCGCCCGAAAATCCACTGCCATGAAGCAGACCCAAGGAGAGGCCCGTATTTACGGGTCGCCGTATGGCTTCCGCGGGCAGGGGGTGAAGCCCCGGCACCGCACGCAACGCCCCCTTACGGGGGCGCCGCGATATAGCTCCGAGCGTTACTTGGTCAGTCGCAGCATAGCCGTCGAAGAGGCAACAACTTGACTTTAACGGTCATCATACGAATTGGTCTTATAAAACGGATCAGCGTAAAACTCAAATATTGGACTTATCTTTGGAACACGGCTTTGTGACTTTAAATAATGGAGAGGCAACCCGGGTCAAGTTAGTTAATGGAAATGTACAAAGATCATCGCCGAACATCACTTTAGTATCATCTGACATTGCTATTAAATTTCATTGGGCCGTAATGAACGAACATTTAGGTAATGAAGATTTCGATGAATTTTCAAGAACACATCGAGTATAATAAAAGACGCAACTTTAAAAAAGCAAAGTGGGAGGCCTATCGTAATGAGCTTACAGAATCTTTTTCTGGCGTAGTTGACATCAGCAATAATATTCATGCAATATACGACTATTTCTTGGAACAAATTTATATGGCAGCGAATAAGCACATTTACCTACCACAGGTACCTATGATTAAAATTTGTACTAGCCCCATAAGGAATTTTAAGCCAAAAGAGTATTGGGATACACCATTATCTAGAGCAGTGGCTGAACGTAGGTTAGCTTTAGCCAAATTCAGAAGAAATCCTACTCCTGACAATCTTACAAGACTAGAAGAGAAAAGGGCACATGCACATAATTTCATAAGGAAAGCCATAGATAGCGGCTGGAAAACTTTTTGTAGCAGCATAGATGAAACTTCTTCAGTTTCTGATATGTGGCGTAAGATGAGATGGCGTAAAGGTTATCGTCAAGCTAAATTTAATGTGTCGGAGGATAAACTTAAGGGTTTGTTACATTCACTCACACCGGGTTCCGTGATCAATTTAACACCAGTATTCAAATCACAGAACGTTTTAATAGAATCAGCATATACAATAGAGAAGAATTAGATAATAGTTTAAAAAGAAGGACACTCCTCCGGGTAATGATGGAATAACCTACTCTGTGATTTATAATCTTCCGTGTGAGGCCAAGGAGTTTCTTTTCCGGGTATACAATATGTAACAAAAACCCTGTCCGATCCAAAAAAAGGCGTATTCCTGGTTTAACATACGTACTAGATAAAATAGTAAAAAAAATCTAACTCATAAAAACCAAAAGCTATTGTTTTTTTTATTTTTAGTTACCATGCGAAATGTAACACTAAATATGTTAAATTTTCATAAGTTGACAACACTCCACTGGCCGGCGAAATCTTTTATTTTTTGCCTATTTTATTTCAAAGGACACCGCCCTGCACTAGCCGCGCTGTAGGTACTCATAACGAGTCCTCGATCCTTTGATGTAGCCGACTGGTCGCTACTTGTTTGGACACTTCGCCAGTCTCACGTGGAGATAGCTTGCGATCGGATGTCCGTACGTATCACGTGCCGCTATCGTATCGCGAACAATGTCGTATACCAATCAGGAATATTTGAATATGTTAATTTTTATTTGTGAGTGAATCCGTTCTCAGATAAGGTGTTATCTTTTGGGGTAACTCGACTAATAGAGAAGTAGCATTTAAAGTACAGAAGAGATGCCTTAGAGCAATGTTTCATTTGAAAACTAAGGACAGCTGCAAACCCTATTTTAAAATGTATAAAATTTTAACATTGCCATCCATGTATATCCTCAAAACCGTCATGTTTGTCGGGAACAATCCTAAATTATTTCCGCACAGAGCAGATCGATTTCCCAGGATCAGGCGTGACCAAATACAACTATGTGTACCTCCCTGTAGGACTGCACATTATGCGTAAAAGTATTTTTCGTATGGCACCAATTGTTTACAATAAGTTGCGTAAAAGTTGGAAGGAGCTTAACTCTGTACACTTGAAAAGTAAACTTAAGACATAGTTAGTAAATAAAGCATACTATAGCATAAACAAGTTCCTAGAGGAAAGATTTGTATTGACATAGAAGCTTATTTGATTGATTATTGATTGTTTGTGTTTGTTAATTTACAATGGAATAGTTTAATAATTTTTTTGATCTTTTTATTACATTTGTTGACATGATTATTGTTATTTTTATAATTTGAAAGAGAATGTTTTAAATTGTAAAAGTTTCTTGACATTTGCACGTCACATCATGTGGCAAACATGTCTGTACCCAATAATGTTGTTACCATCTTGCATGCATGTAGAGATGAGACTTTCTCAGCCCAGAGGACCAAGGAGACCCTGACGTCACCAGTTACATTGCGCGCCTACGCAGCTTTGTAAATAATTTGCAACCTGCTCCAGCGTCACGTCATAGTAGACGTCGCTCACCCTTCGTTTTTAAGGATTAGGCCACATCAACACACGTTTTCCTTCGCAATGACACTGTGGCCGGATCATTGAAGCCTGCCTACTCTGGTCCTAATGAGGTCATACAAGTAGGAGAAAAAGCGTTCAAGCTAATGGTGAAAGGTAAGATTGTCACCGTATCGATCGACAGAATGAAACCTGCCTACATACTGCGTGATCCTGACACCACAACACACCCAACACAACGCCCACTACCTCATACTTCTACTCACACATACGTCCCCATCACTAACTCACCCCAAAATTTCACTCACACTCCCACTCAAAATACAAGTGACGATAACTTGCATGACGCCGGAAAGTGCCCGGTCAGAGTAACTCGTTCGGGCCGCAGAGTGAGATTCCCGGACTATTATCGCCATAATAAACTTAATTTGTACTTTAATGAAAGTTATATAATATTATGTTAAAATTAAGTTTAAAGCTATATATATTAGATTTAAGTGCACATGGCGTATAGAATACATTCTATAAATGAAGTGTAAATACTACTACTATAATAATAAATATTAATTAGAAGCAGTAGCTACGCGACACAGTAACCGGGTAACCGTTTGTGCGTCGTTGTCCCTTCCACCCTGTATACACAGAAATAATATTTTAAATATTAGAATACAAAAACATTTAAAAACATAAAAATAGTAGCCCACTGGTATCGGGAACAGGGTCGTAGCTACGCGGCGGTCAGGACTCCAGAGAGAGTAACCTCCTTTCAATACGAGCCATGTCCAGACGTACCACATTCTGAATCAAACCCTTGATCCAGCTGCTCAACCAGCGCCTCCTCATGTGTTGGTCGAGGCTCTCTTGGCTCTTAAATACTATTAAGCCATTGGCTGTTCGACTATCGGCACATTAATCGCTGAGTCCACGTCCCTTATGTCGACAAACTCTATTCTTACATTTTTGAGCTATTGGCCATATTCGAAATACTATTGAAGAAATGTAAATTTATTATTATTATTTTATTTTGTTGAAGAAATGTATGAAGTAAATCGAAAATTAGAGGGAACTTCGTGATGTTTTTTTATCCAACAAATTTTTGAAAGTATTTTGTGTTTCTGTTCCACGAAAAGTCATTATTTAAAGTTATTATCATTATAGAAATTTCATGAAAAATCTAAGTAATTGAAGTAAGGCAATTTTGGTTATTACCCCCTCTTAAAGACATTGCAAGAAAATACACTGTACCTGTTGAAACCGCAGTGCCCAGCTAGGTATTAATCAATCAAGGAAATTACACAAAGGACAAAATAGAACAAGCGTTATCAACTGTGACCTGAAATCATGTTTGCTTATCATATTTAGGGCACAATAGTCACACAGAAATGTCATAAAAAATACTAAAACATAATTAATTAGGAACAGCGGGCTCTAAATTGTTATTTTAAATAATTATCCATAATATCTTTCAAACAATTACATCGTCATCATCATCCATTCAACTCATTAAAATAATTACATATTTTTTTAAAACTCTTCGCTGGCTTAATAAATATTTGCTCAGTACAGTTCTGCTCATTATTAAAATATATGATTGATGTTTGTTTCTGAAAATTGCATAACATGCATAATCAGCCTATAATGTTCCCACTGCTGGGACATAGGCCTCCTCTCTGTGAGAGGGAGTGGGCCGTGATCCATCACGCGGGCCCAGTGCGGCACCCTAATTGCGTAACACATTTTGTTTTTTAATGCGATTCTGAAATGAAACAAATTGCGATCTTAATCGTTTGCTATAATCGGAATTGTGTAATGAAAATGATCTCAATTCTGCCAAATTTTATAGGGATGTATATCATTTCTAGCTCTATCTCGCGTTTTGTTTCATCGAAAAGGAATTATTCGCTTCCGAATAATTTTGCTACAATTTAATTTTGTTTTAACTACAACTGACCGTCTACTAATACTTATAAATAAAATTGTACAATGATGGCTGAAAAATTAAAAAAACAATATATAAAACAATTTCTACCATAAACTACCAAATTTGAAATACGCAACGAAACGTTCTTTTCTTCACGTTTTAGTTATCTGTGGCCAATGATAAAATCGTAGAAAAGCAGTGTTGTCAAATACTTCCACTAAAACTAGGAGTTTTGGACACCCGTAATGGGGCGGTCGGCAGACAAAATTTATGGTGGTTAGGAATTTGTAGAAAATACTACAATCATATACTAAAACTATTGTTTGTCTAAAACCTGTGTCAGTAATTTTACCATTTATTTATTTCAAATGCCGAAACTACTTCGGATTTGAAAGCTGATTTGTAAAGACTGTTTATCATGACGAATATAGTGAAGAATTTTATAAGAAGCTGCGCCCGTGTAAAGATCGAAAACAACGTCATTTCGAAAAAAAATACACGGAACATACTTCCAGGATAAAAATTGAACTGTTAAGCCATTAATGTGTATCAAACAAACATCCAAACATCTTCACTAACTTTTTCAAGTAATTTTATTTGTGATGTTATATAAAGTAAGTAGTTCTCAAAGTTTAGTTCTACGGCCCAAGTGGACTCGGGAAAAAAAGTTGGCAACACTGATAAAAGTTATTTTAATATTTACGATTCGCATTGTTTTGCTTTGAAATACGAAAGTTGTTTTTTATTGTTCAACACATAGAATCATTTAAAATGAGACACAGAATCATATTTACTTACTATTCCTATATGTACATATACATGTTGGCCTATGTTACAGTTTCAAATTCTTGTTTTGTGTGTGTATCGCTGAAAACGTTTGGCAAGGACTAGGGGCTAGGGCTGATAAGGCTCTGTCTTCGTTTTGTACTGGCTGCACATATACTCCACAGCGAAAAGTACTTATGTCAATATCATCACTACAAGTAAGTACCTACGCCAATATATAAAGAAATAACGTGTGTAGGAGTGTACCTTCATATCTTATTGATTTATGTAGATATAGGTTCTTCATTGGTCAGTCTACCTAAGGACAATCATTCATTTGTTGTGTAGACACAATTTAGTAACCTATGTGGGGTGAGCTGTTTGTTGCAGATAAAATAATGATTATAAATTAGTATATCACCTTCAACCTCGCTTAACAACTGAAATTGTAAATTGATGTTTTTGTTTGTACTGAAACAAACTATAATAACAACTTCAAAAACGAATCAAAACATTTTTGCAGACGGTGCTAAAGCTTACAAGAATGGAATACAAATACCAACAATAATCTAGTTGACATATGGGGGAACTCCTTACAAAGATGTTTTTGTGCAGGACATGGAAAACCAATCATCTGTATTAATAATTGAAGGTAAGCTTTTTGACACAGTTATGAATCAAGCGGCAACTAACATAATTGTGAATATATTTTCTTGGGCGAACTATCTACTTATGTAGTCATATCACATATTTTATTTTTACCTAACTAATGTTTACTATTCTAATTTAGTGTTATGTTAAATAAAAACATCTGGAGACTGAATAATGGGCTCTAAATAAAGAAGACATACAATCCACAGCAAGCACTAGACCGATGGCTTTTGTTCAGCCATAGGCATTATTGGCAAACTAGGCATCTACTTTATTTGAACAGAAAATAATTTGATTTTGTTTTCAAACTGTAGGAAAGTTCCCGGGGCGTTTCACCTACAAAGACAAGAAGGCAGCATGAATGATGGAGCCCCATTGCTGTTTCTTCGGCTACTGCTGCTGTTTACTTCTGACAACACTGCTACTACTGCTACTACTTTTTACACACTTCTAATGCTTAACATAGAACCTGACTATTGTTCATAAAAGCTATTCATATTTTTTATTAGAACACTATTGATTGTGGTCTGCAGGACAGCTATATAAACATATGCACCTAATGTGTTAATTGAAAACAGTGTAAACTTTTAAAAATAACTTTGGATGAATACACTAAGAACTTACATTTTTTTATTAATAAAGGAAAGTGTTTAATGTTATACTATATTGTTATACTAATTACAAAGAAGGTGTTATTTAGCTAAATGAACTATTATTCAATAGAAACAAATAAAGGTAAAGAGAAAAAAACTGTTTTATTATATTATTACAACCTTCATGAAAATAGCAATTTTTCACATTTAACATAAAATATTTGGACATGAGACTAAATGAAATTGGAACAAATATATTGCAAGGAATGGTGGAATTTGGCAGCTAATGTATTCCCATAGAAGTCATCATGGATAATTTATATACCTTCTGCTTGCTAATGCTTGCTGTGAGCGCTGAGAGAAAGTTATTTTCCTGAATAATGTAGGTACCTCTTTGAGCCTGACACCTGAAAGAACACCAAAAAGAATTAGTTAATCATATTAATTTACATCATCCATCCACAAGTTTAATAGGCCTATCGCTTAGACACTTCAATGCACAATCAATCTACAGAACAGTAATATTCTGCTATGTACAATAATTTGGTGCCACAATTCTATTGTTTATTGTCTAACCTCTGTTATTAGTTGAAAAGGTGGATGGCCTAGGATATTATAATTTATCTAAGTATAAATATATATAAATTGCTCAATGCAGTATCAAGCAAAACCAATTCAACGCAAAAGAGTATTTTGAAGGGGCTCCATAAAATAAATTCAACATTTAGTTCCCTAATTAGATAACTTCATGACTATCATAGCGGTGCTAGAATTAAATGTTAAAATCCTCGAAATAGATTTTGAGGATTTACAATAGGTACGTCCTATATGGTTATGACAAAATACATATTTAATACCTAATACCAGTACCTACTTATCAAACAATGTGTGTAACAACAACAACATTTTTGCTTCTTTGAAGATAGGTTAATTACATTCCAATAATGGGCACATTCACTGTTCAACACATTTAAGAAAATAATATTGCTATTACCTTGAACATTCAATGGTGTGGAATAGGTATGGTGGCTATGTTCTCAGTGCTTCTGGCTTTTACAATGAAGTTGTCGACTGGGTTGCTAACTAAGCTTGTCGCTTATGATAAGTTTGTTACGGTATAGCTCGTATGCTTTTGTAAGTATTTGTGTTTCGTTAAAATGTCACCAAAGTACCTCGTTTCTGAAATGTAATGTTAAGTATCTTTATTATATGTTGTAAGCACTTTATTCCAAGAAATCCACCTCGCCGACTCGATAACTAAAACACCACTAATATTGATTTATCATTTAGGTTTTACACTAAATCACATTCACAATTTATCAGGAAGACTACCACTTACATCTTTTCGAATTATATAAGGAGATAATAGGTTTAAATCCAAAAATATGTGGATCGGAAAACGAAAGCGGCCAGAAGCTTGACTTCGGTTTCAATGCGACTAGTAATTGGTTTCATTTCAGTGATACAAACCAATTGTCACTTGTCATAATGGTTGCACAATTCGAAACAAAGGCGCTTGCCCATTTTTTCCTGGCATATCGTTCACTCTATTCGTCTCAAACAGACTAGAATTGGTTTCATATGTTAGTGGAGTTACGCAATACGAAAGTCGTAAAATCAAGCAGAGTGCGGTCTAAACGAAGACAATTACTCTCGATCATTTGATGAAAATGTGTTACGCAATTAGGCTGCGGGTTGGTAGATGTCACATGTCTACGAATGTGGTTCAACGACATGCCGGTTTCCTCACGATGTTTTCCTTCACCATTTTGAGAGCAGTGGTGATGAAATAATTAACACAAAGTAAAGCGCCTGTCTGGGTTCGAACCTACAACGTACAACTCGCAAGTCGCTGCGGTTTCCACTGGGCCAACACAGTAATATTATAAATGCGAAAGTAAGTTTGTTTGCTTTTTGTTACCTTTTCACACCTAAACCGCTAAAACGATCATCATTAAATTTGACAACATAAGAGGGTATCTTTCATCCAAAAAAAAAGTACTGTTCCCGAAGGAAATAACAAAAGTTGGCACTTAAGTAAGTAAAATGTATTTTTAATGGAGAATTTGTTACAGGATTTATATCGACCTCCACGAGGGCGGCAAAAGCTAGTTAATAATAATTGTAAACTAGTCGAAGTAGGTGTTTTAGAGCCGCATATTCAGAGAAGAAACTGAAACAAAGTCAGAGGTCAGTCGACTCTTCAGTCCGCTCATAATAATATGAGGGGCATGTAGATTTGTGTCTAAGACGATCTTTTGAGGAATGAACCACACCCAGCCAGTGCAGCATTTGCCAGTAATCGCGTAGCTCAACACAAAACTTAAGGAACTCAACGACTCCACGAACAATACCAAAGAAAGGATAATTTAATTAAGTATGCCGCGTCTATGGTCACCGTACATCCGGATTTGTATACAAATCCGGATTGTGCCATCAGTCCGAACTTTGTCTGCCCTTGTCATTTGTCCGGACTTTTTCCAACCTTGTTATTTGTCCGGAATTTTCAACAATAACAAATGATAATGTTTTAATATTACTGAAAAATGAATATAAAAACTAAAATATCCACTATTTGTTAAAACTAGCTTCTGCCCGCGACCTCGTGCGCGTGAAAGTGCTTAGCTATACAATAAACTAAACTGCCACATTTTTACAAAAACTCCGTCGGCCAACCGCGTCGCAACAATCGCAACGCATCTCCCGCCTGCGCTATTGCGTCGGTTTCTCACGTTCTTTCTGACTTTTTCGCTCGTAGTCGTCGAAGGGTCGTGTAGTGGGAAGCGTGATGATCGCGAAAAATAAATCTGCTGTTCCCTACATTTTGAAGAGTTATGCGAACACAAATGTAGAGCTGATATTTTTTACGATATTCAGGCCTGGACCCTTATTAAAATTGTTCATAATGATGAGAACAATGACCTCTTAAAAGGGTGTCCTTCACCACACAATCCTCACCTTTAAAACCTTCATGATAATCAATTTTGAAAACGCCAAAAAATAGTCATAAATAGTCACCAAGATTTAAAAAAAGTCGCATTATTAGTAAGTTAGTGAGGACGGTGGGTGAACGTCTCCTCACCTCAGTGAACGCAAACGGCTGGGAGTATCGACTTGGTATCAATTCCAAAAAAATCGTCGTAACGCTATGCCAAATCTCGAAAATAGTCATTATGGGATTTCAGGGATGTTTACTACGAGTATGTAGAAGTATGTTAAAATTCCATGAAAACATCTACATACATTATGTTTTGATACAGTCGCGAACACAAAAATTACAAAACTATTTTATTTACCACACACGCATACATACATAAACCCACGCCTTCTTCCCATGGGGGTAGACAGAAACCACAGAATAATGCTACGATCCTTACATACACCTTTTTTCTCGTTTACGTTCAAATATCTGGTCATACACGCGCGCCGATTGCGAGTGCTACGCACCTGACCTTTCTGATGAACATCACCATTATGGTCACTATAATTATGTCCTCTTAGGGCTTCAGTTCCCGGCGTTTCCACTCACATGTGCCTTGTAAATACTTTTTGTTAGTCTCCTTTCACTCATCCCCTCAACATGACCAAACCAAAACATCTAAGCATACTCTTTTTAATTTGTGTCACTACATCTTCTTCTAAACCGCACCGTTGAGTTATCATATCATTCCTCGGCCTATCATTCATAGTCACACCACACTTGCTCCGCAAGGAACGCATTTCCACGGCATTTATTTTTCATGCTTCTTTTGCCACACCCAATATTCACTTCCATAGACAAGCGTAGGCACCAGCACACCATTGTAAACAGCCAATCGTGCATTTTTAGACATCAACTGGTTGGTCACAATTGCATGTGTAGCTCCATTCACTTTATTTCCCGCATTCACTCGCCTTCCCACATCTCCATCAATCTTTCCATCCCTTGTAAACAGACTCCCCAAATATACGAATATATTTATTTTAATTCATAACGTTGTTTAATTTTAAACGGTACTACAATATTGTAGTTATTTAAATTATGTTTCCTGCTATTTTATTTCTAGACACCTACCTTCCAATGGCTTTGGCAGAACTGAATAACCATGTAAATATTCCATTTTTATTTTTCCAATTAATCGTTTGTATTGAAATTCAAAATCCTAATCTCCATATACATTTTGATTTTTAATTCGATACAACCATCCATAGACTACTATATATACTAGAGCAACCATCTTTTAACATCAAATATGTCATAACAGAGTTTTTTCCTCATATCGCTTTTATGACGTCACCGAGTTTCGCCACACCTCGTTTTTAGATTCACAAAGATCAAAATATTTTTCTTTTACATTACGAAAACATACGTCAAATCAGCATTTACATGCACTTGACATTATATTATGTCCTTTTTGTAAAATGATAGCGAGACCACCGTACCATAATTAGTTTTTACAAATTTGTATTTTTTTTCGTTTAAATAAATTATACTTACTTAAAAGTACTTAATTAAAAAATGTTATACTTCCATTCAAATGGTTTTTGAATTTGTTTTCCTTTTGTGTTAAAGTAACCTATTTTATCATTGAGAGTTTAACAAATGTATTTACTTACTTTTATTTATTTTAGTTATATTTTCTTCTAAACTTTTACTATTTTATGCATCAGCTGTTTTATTTCAGGGATGAATATGGATATCGATAAAAACAAAACTATGGTACGGACTTTTCTTTTTGCTACATTCTAACAATTATACTCTTGCGAGTCCCCTCACCAAGACACCTTTATATCTCTGGAATGCCATAATGTCTATTTTCGAGATTTGCAAAGCGTTACGACTATTTTTAAAACTATTTTTATTTTCTAAAAAAGCTTACAGCTTGCACTGAGGTGAGCATTGTGTGTAGACGTTCACCCCACAATCCTCACTAACCTAAAGCTATAACTTCGGAATCATAATGCGACCATATTCCATTAATTTATTTATTTATTAATTCATTTTATCTAGGTCAATGTATAAGACTATTTCTTGACAATTTTTTGCCTTTTTCAAAATTTATTTTCATGTTTTGTTTTAAGGTGAGGATTGTGTGCTGAACTGTATAACAGTTATTCGACGAAGTTCTTCTAAGATTAGAATGTACTGTAAATGACAATGAAGGTAATTGTCAATATAAATGTTTTATTCAACTACCAAATACGTGGGACAGTTTGAAAGTGCAAAAATGAAAACAAATGCTCTCTAAATAGGTAAATATGTTTTTATTAAATCTTTTTAAAGTACTCTCCACTAGCGTTTATACAAAGTTTCATGCGTCTGAATTTTCGAAACACTTTTTCATGTTTTGGAAAATCAGTTTTAGAATCAGTGAAACCAGTTTCTAAATCCTGTGGGAGTGTACGAAATCTGTTTGCTTCCATGAGGTAAAAATTGTTGGCATGGATAGCAAAAAGCAGCATCTTGCTCGACAGAATACTGCAACCATTTATAATGCTTGAACCAATCGGAAACAAAGGCCCTGTTATGTTGTTTTGGATAAGTGTCTAAAACAACTTGTTTTATTGGTGCTCCGATTTGTGCAATATCAGAAGGAATACCATACCTGACATTACCAACATGTGTTGACCAACCTGCACCCTAATTGCGTAACACATTTTGATTTTGAATGCGATTCTGAAATGAAACAATTTGCGATCTTAATCGTTTCATATAATTGGAATTGTGTAATAAAAATGATCTCAATTCTGCCAAATTGTATAGGGATGTGTTTCATTTATAGCTCTATCTCGCGTTTTGTTTCATCGAAAAGGAATTATTCGCTTCCGAATAATGTTGCTACAATTTAATTTTGTTTAAACTACAACTGGCCGTCTACTAATGCATATAAATAAAAATGTACAATGATGGCTGAAAAATTAAAACCCAATAAATAAAACAATTTCTACCATAAACTACCAAAATTGAAATACGCAACGAAACGTTCTTTTCTTCACGTTTTAGTTATCTGTGGCCAATGACAAAATCGTAGAAAAGCAGTTTTGTCAAATTAGTGGGACTTCCACTAAAACAAGGAGTTTGGACACCCGTACTAGGGCGGTCGGCAGACAAAATTAATGGTGGATAAGACTTTGTAGAAAATACTACAATCAACTACTAAAACTATTGTTTATCTAAAACCGGTCAGAAATTTTGCCATTTATTTATTTCAAATTCCGAAACGACTTCGGATTTGAACGCTGATTTGTAAAGACTGTTTAGCATGACGAATATATCGAAGAGTTTTATAAGAAGCTGCGCCCGTGTAAAGATCGAAAACAACGACATATCGAAAAAAAAACCGAACATACTTCCAGGATAAAAATGTAACCGTTTTTTGGCATTAATGTGTATCTAATAAACATCCAAAAATCTTCACTAACTTTTTCAAGTAATTTTATTTGTGATATTATATAACGTAAGTAGTTCTCCAAGTTTAGCCCTACGGCCCAAGTGGACTCGGGAAAAAAGTTGGCAACATTGACAAAAGTTATTTTAAATATTTACGATTCGCATTGTTTTGCTTTGAAATACGAAAGTTGATTTTTATTGTTCAACACATATAATAATTTAAAATGTGACACATAATCATATTTAATTACTATTCCTATAGGTACATATACATGTTGGCCTATGTTACAGTTTCGTATTCTTGTTTTGTGTGTGTATCGCTGAAAACGTTTGGCAAGGACTAGGGGCTAGGGCTGATATGCCTCTGTCTTCGTTTTGTACTGGCTGCACACACCACACACACCACAGCGAAAAGTACTTATGTCAATATCATCACTACAAGTAAGTACCTATGCCAATATATGAAGGAATAACGTGTGTAGGAGTGTACCTTCATATCTTATTGATTTATGTAGATAGAGGTTCTTAATTGGTCAGTCACACTACAGTGTAGACACAAGTTAGTAACCTATGTGGGGTGAGCTGTTTGTTGCAGATAAAATAATGACTGTTAATTAGTATATCACCTTCAAACTCACTAAACAACTGAAATTGTAAATTGATGTTTTTATTTGTACATAAGTACTGAAACAAACTATAATAACAACTACAAAAATTAATCAAAATATTTTTGCAGACGGTGCTAAAACTTACAAGAATGGAATACAAATACCATCAATAATCTAGTTGACATATGGGGGAACTCCTTACAAAGACGTTTTTGCACAGGACATGGAAAACCAATATTCTGTATTAATAATTGAAGGTAAGCTTTTTGACACAGTTATGAATCAAGCGGCAACTCACATGTTATGTGGGTACCTACTTATTGATAATATTGTTAAATAAGTAGGGTAGATTAGTTACTTTGTTTTTCTTAAACGACTGCTGTGTCAGTCGAATATACGAGCTTGTCCGTACCGGTTGCGTTATTTCATCTCCCACCCAACCCGGGTATAACATCACGTTATTGTGAATATATTTCCTTGGGCGAACTATCTACTTATGTAGTCACATCACATATTTTATGTTTATTATTCTAATTTAGTGTTATATTTAATAAAAACATCTGGAGACTGAATAATTGGCTCTTAATAAAGAAGACATAATACAACCCACAGCAAGGACTAGGTATATGGCTTTTGTTCAGCCATAGGCATTATTGGCAAACTAGGCATCTACTTTATTTGAACAGAAAATAATTTGATTTTGTTTTCAAACTGTAGGAAAGTTCCCGGTGTGTTTCACCTACAAAGACAAGAAGGCAGCATGAATGATGGTGCCCCATTGCTGTTTCTTCGGCTACTGCTGCTGTTTACTTGTGACATCACTGCTACTACTGCTACTACTTTGTACACACTTCTACTGCTTAACGTAGAAACTGAATTGTTCATAGAAGCTATTCATAGTTTTTATTAGAACGCTATTGATTGTGGTCTGCACGACAGCTATGTAAACATACGTACCTATTGTGTTAATTGAAAACAGTGTTAACTTTTAAAAATAACTTTGGATGAACTATTTAAGAATACACTAAGTACTTACAATTTTGTTTTAAATAAAGGAAAGTGTTTTTGTTATACTCATTATAAAAAGGTGGTATTTAGCTAAATTAACTATTATTCAATAGAAATAGGTAAATAGAAACAAAATAAATTAAGGTAAACAAGAGAAAAAAACTGTTTTATTATATTACTACAACCTTCATGAAAATAGCAATTATTCACATTTAACATGAAATATTACGACATGAGGCAATATGAAATTGGAACAAATATATTGCATGGATTGGTGGAATTTGGCAGCTAATGTATTCTCAAAGAAGTCATCATGGATATGTTATATACCTTCTGCTTGCTAATGCTTGCTGTGAGCGCTGAGAGAAAGTTATTTTCCTGAATAATGTAGGTACCTCTATGAGACTGACACCTGAAAGAACACCAAAAAGAATTAGTAAATCCTAATTAATTTCCATCATCCATCCACAAGTTTAATAGGCCTCTCCCTTAGACACTTCAATGCACAATCTATCTACAGAGCAGTAATATTCTGCTATGTACAATAATTTGGTGCCTACAATTCTATTATTTATTGTCTAACCTCTGTTACTAGTTGAAAAGGTGGATGACCTAGGATATTATAATATATCTAAGTATAAATACATATATATTGTTCAATGCGGTATCAAGCAAAACCAATTCAACGCAAAAGAGTATTTTGAAGGGGCTCCATAAAATAAATTCCAAAATATAGTTCCATATTTAGAGAACTTGACTATCATAGCAGTGCTAGAATTAAATGTTTAAATCCTCAAAATAGAGAGGATTTACACTAGGTACATCCTTTATGGTTATGACAAAACACATATTTAATAAATGGATAGGCATTTTTACAGATTTTTGTAAATTGGTTAGGTTGATACAAAGAGGTTTGGGTTTGGTGGTGCCTTACCTATTTTTGTATTATCCAGTACCTACCTACTTATCAAACAATGTTTGAAACAACAACAACATTGTTGCTTCTTTGAAGATAGAATATTTACATTCCAATATTGGGCACATTCACTGTTCAACACATGTAAAGAAAATAATATTGCTATTACCTTGAACATTCAATGGTGTGGAATAGGTATGGTGTCTTTGTTCTCAGTGCTTCTGGCTTTTCCAATGAAGTTGTCGACTGGGTTGCTATCTAAGCTTGTCGCCTATGATAAGTTTGTTACGTTATATCTCGTATATGTACGTAAGTATTTGTGTTTCGTTAAAATGTCACCAAAGTACCTCGTTTCTGAAATGTAATGATATGTATCTTTAGTATATGTTGTAAGCACTTTATTCCAAGAAATCCACCTCGCCGACTCGATAACTAAAACACCACTAATATTGATTTATCATTTAGGTTTTACACTAAATCACATTCACAATTTATCAGGAAGACTACCACTTACATGTTTTCGAATTATGTAAGGAGATAATACGTTTAAATCCAAAAATATGTGGATCGGAAAACGAAAGCGGCCAGAAGGTTGACTTCGCTTTCAATGCGATTATTAGTTGGTTTCATGTCAGTGATCCAAACCAATTGTCACTTGTCATAATGGATACACAATTCGAAAAAAAGGCGCTTGCCCAATTTTTCCTGGCATATCGTTCACTCTATGTCGTCTCAAACAGACTAGAATTGGTTCCATATGTTAGTGAAGTTACGCAATACGTAAGTCGTAAAATCAAGCAGAGTGCGGTCTAAACGAAGACAATTACTCTCGATCATTTGATGAAAATGTGTTACGCAATTAGGCTGCTGTTTCCATGGAATTAGGAGAAGCGATTGTATTTTATGTTTCCACCTGTTTGGAGAAGTGAGGGTCTTTGTGGTCAATTTGCTCTTCGGGTTTTCGTTTTTTTTTCAAAGAAAGCCCCATATATCCATCTCGAAATCATTGAATCTTCAATTTATAGCAATAAAATAACAATTGTATTGATTTTTGAGTAAAACACTCTTTTCCGTGCACTTCACTTAACCAAACTACAAACAGTCTTAATCAATCTCTAGTTTATGTTTATTTTAGTTTAAAAGGGGATTCCCCGTACCATAAATTGCAATATAGTCTATATTGCAGTCTATCGTATGGGGAATTTCCTCTGCATCACAGATATTGGGGCCGATTCTCTTGTCACAAATGCCTCTAAACTACACAAAAAATCACTAAAATTTGGTTTAATCCTGTCAAATGACGATTTTCCATTCTGAAATTGACTAAAGTGACACAACTTAACTATATTTTAGTTTGACAACACTAAGATGGCACTGAGTTATTAGTATAATGAAAATGCCAATTTTGCTATTCCGAATTTTATTTTTTTCACCAAAAAATTTGAGTGTCTAATTAAATCTTAACATGAATCTGACTACTTTTAATCGCGATTAAAAACGTGTGGAATAAAATTATTTGGCGTGAACTAAAATTCACACTAACACCTCGACTTCAGACATGCAAAACCGGTACTTTAACTTTTTTTATTTTATATTTTTGCTCATATCTCGAAAACGGTGTGTCCTATCACAAAAATAATGAAAATTTCGACCCCCTATGTAATTCAGAAACCTCTAATGCTCTACATGTAGATATTTTTATTTCATATTTTCCATCCAAAAAGTAAAATCATCCATATAAAACACGTCGAGGCTGCCCAGTCAAGAATCACCCCTGTCTTTGAAACGGAGGGTATTTGACTCATTCATAGGGCTTAAACAATTTTTTACCAGAAAATCTAAATTAAGATATTACATAGTTTGTCCCAGTCATTAAATGTTATAACATATATCGAAGGCACTGGTTTGCACCCAGTAGTTTAGGTTTCAGAGTGTGCTGATTAATTGATGAGCCAGATTAATTATGACAAAGGCAGAAGAATGAGATTCTGCACTATACTAATTAGAAGCATGCAGATAAATGATGAAAAATCCTAGTTAGGTATATTAAATTCCGATATTACTAAACAACTTAGTTAAAACGTTGGCACAAGTTGGCAAATTACACTTTAATAATATTTGCGCAATGGCATTAAAATCTTCGTTTTAAACCTCATAATAACAAACAACAAAAAAAGAAACTTTGTTTTATACTTCTTAATATCAAAAACAATTTGGATGAGAATCAAATACAGACTTAATTTTGCAATTAGGGACTATTAAGCTTGAGATCGTAGAAAACGAATTAATGTTTTACAAGAGTACAAAAAAAAATCCTCTTCATCACCAGTGTATTAAGTATGGATTAAAATTTTCTAAATCGACTAAGCTATTTATTTCCTTCTCTTGAAAAAGTTATCTGAGAAATAATTGAAGTCCGCTTATTGTACCATTTCCACGCTTTGTTCAGCATTACTCTTCCTTCTTCTTTTTATTATTTTCTCTGCCATAATTATTAACCATTTATTGGTCGTTTATGTGGTATAATGAATACGAGTACAAGTTCTTGATCGTCAATTTCTTGATTTAGGTTTATATTTTGTTACTTTTCGTTTTTTTCCGGACTGGTTTTATATTTACTTTTTCATCGTGCATCTGTTTCATTACTTATAATCCAAAAGTATTCACCAATATCTTTTAATTGTATTGTTGTATTAGCTAGCGATGTGACTGATAGGTTTTGCTGAACTCCGTCTTCCAAATGATAAAAGCCGTGTTTGCTCTTTACAGCTCAGTTTTCGAACGGCTTCCACAGGACAATCGAAATTTCATACTGTCTGATACATTTTCATGCATCCTGAAAAAGGTTTCAGGATGCAGTTATTTATTAATTAAAATGTCTACAAGTACTAGTTACGAAGTTAATGATTTAAGAACAACGCCACTCCACTAATAAATTTAAAAAAAATATCTATAGTGAGTTGCTAATTGCGGTGACCATAGAGCCACTTTATGAGCAAGTGTGTTGAAAAGAGATTTTACTTACTGTGTCTTCTCATCGTCCAGAAAATATATTAGCGAAGTGTGTAAAGTATTTTTCAACACACTTGCTCATAAAGTGGCTATATGGTCACTGCAATTAGGCACAGAATGACACCCATAATCAAACTGTGACTTTTCATTGCTATAACTCACTAGTGAGTTATAGTTTTTTTATTTTTATTGGTGGAGTGGCGTTGTTCTTAAATCATTTTCTTCGTAACTAGTACTTGTAGACGTATTTTAATTAATAAATAACTATAAATCCAATACTGAAAACGAGTTGTGAAAAATGTTTCGCTACGGCGGGAAAAAATAATCTAAAATAAAACAAAAGGAAATAAATTAGTTTTCCTACGCGCGCGCATTGCGATCGGCCACAGACTAAAGGGATGAGGTTTTTTTTTATTTTCCGCGCATAGGGTTTGCGCCGATTCTGCCACGTACAAAGTGGGGAATTAAAAGTTTTCTTCTATTACAGAGAAAACAAAAGTTATATTTGAGTGAAAGTTTTATTTATTAAACACGTACGAGTTAAAATTATCTATTTAAATAAGAAGTTGCATGAAATGAGCAAGCAATAGGAACATTCATTTATTTGTTTGGTCTTAAGAGCCAGATGAAACCAGACGAATGGGGGGCAGACAAATTAGGAATTTAAAGAAAATCAAATCTTGCTCCTTTATTTATAATAATATAGAATCAAAGGTGTAATTAATATTAACAAACAATCTCATACGAGACTTTGGTTTTGTTACAAAACGTAAGTAAATACACACAATCCTCAAATGACAGCAGTTTAATTATAATACTTACCTTACAAACGCCAGATCACAACTTATGATCGTACTTTTTCGCCAAAATACACCGCGCACTAGAACTCCTTACTACAGATAGGTTGCTACATATAAGTAATCTGTGTTACAGATCGGCACTGACTCGGCGCGACCAATCGCGAGTCAATATTATTATATTGAACATTTTGTGTTTGCGTTGAAATCGTGCTTGAACAAATTGTGCCAGGTGAATTATTACTTCAGTCGGGGACGAGTTTTAAATTTATTAACGTAATTTCGAAAACATACCCTTATTTTGGATTTAAATAGTGAAATATCAAGAAACAGATTACTTATATGTAGCAACCTATCTGTAGTAAGGAGTTCTAGTGCGTGGTGTATTTTGGCGAAAAAGTACGATCATAAGTTGTGATCTGGCGTTTGTAAGGTAAGTATTAAAATTAAACTGCTGTCATTTGAGGATTGTGTGTATTTACTTACGTTTTGTAACAAAACCAAAGTCTCGTATGAGATTGTTTGTTAATATTAATTACACCTTTGATTCTATATTATTATAAATAAAGGAGCAAGATTTGATTTTCTTTAAATTCCTAATTTGTTTGCCCCCCATTCGTCTGGTTTCATCTGGCTCTTAAGACCAAACAAATAAATGAATGTTCCTATTGCTTGCTCATTTCATGCAACTTCTTATTTAAATAGATAATTTTAACTAGTACGTGTTTAATAAATAAAACTTTCACTCAAATATAACTTTTGTTTTCTCTGTAATAGAAGAAAACTTTTAATTCCCCACTTTGTACGTGGCAGAATCGGCACAAACCCTATGCGCGGAAAATAAAAAAAAACCTCATCCCTTTAGTCTGTGGCCGATCGCAATGCGCGCGCATAGGAAAACTAATTTATTTCCTTTTGTTTTATTATAGATTAATTTTTCCCGCCGTAGCGAAACATTTTTCACAACTCGTTTTCAGTATTGGATTTATAGTTATTTATTAATTAAAATACGTCTACAAGTACTAGTTACGAAGAAAATGATTTAAGAACAACGCCACTCCACCAATAAAAATAAAAAAAACTATAACTCACTAGTGAGTTATAGCAATGAAAAGTCACAGTTTGATTATGGGTGTCATTCTGTGCCTAATTGCAGTGACCATATAGCCACTTTATGAGCAAGTGTGTTGAAAAATACTTTACACACTTCGCTAATATATTTTCTGGACGATGAGAAGACACAGTAAGTAAAATCTCTTTTCAACACACTTGCTCATAAAGTGGCTCTATGGTCACCGCAATTAGCAACTCACTAGTGAGTTATAGATTTTTTTTTAAATTTATTAGTGGAGTGGCGTTGTTCTTAAATCATTTTCTTCGTAACTAGTACTTGTAGACATTTTAATTAATAAATAAATGCATCCTGAAACCTTTTTCAGGATGCATGAAAATGTATCAGACAGTATGAAATTTCGATTGTCCTGTGGAAGCCGTTCCAAAACTGAGCTGTAAAGAGCAAACACGGCTTTTATCATTTGGAAGACGGAGTTCAGCAAAACCTATCAGTCACATCGCTAGCTAATACAACAATACAATTAAAAGATATTGGTGAATACTTTTGGATTATAAGTAATGAAACAGATGCACGATGAAAAAGTAAATATAAAACCAGTCCGGAAAAAAACGAAAAGTAACAAAATATAAACCTAAATCAAGAAATTGACGATCAAGAACTTGTACTCGTATTCATTATACCACATAAACGACCAATAAATGGTTAATAATTATGGCAGAAAAAAATAATAAAAAGGAGAAGGAAGAGTAATGCTGAACAAAGCGTGGAAATGGTACAATTCGATTATATTTGTGTCAAAATTATTTTTAAATTTAGAGATTTTTTTTCGCAGAATAGCTTCAAGATTCTCATAGTAAAAAGTAAGGAATTTTAGTGACAGTTTAGTTAGTTTAGTTCGGTGTACAAGAGAATCGGCACCATTATATTTTTTTTTTTAGTTTTAACCAAAATTAGACCCATCGCTTCATGTGTTGGCGCTTCAAATGCCATCTATACACAGAACATAGAATTATTGTAATAAGAAATGAATGTCACAAACTGGTATGTTCGGAAAAGTTTAGATAGGTACTATCGACGACTTTTTCGCATGACCCCCCATAAGGGCGATTTTGGCGTGCACGGGCCAGTGGCTACCCCCGCCTGCATTGTTTTCGTCCACCAATAGCGCTTCAACGCACATCATAAAAAAAAGGTTCTGAACAAGTTAACAAAAAACTGTAAACATTAAGCTATTAAGATTGTTATTTTTGCCTTCTCAAGTTTTCGACGGAAGTAGGACCGACGCGCCGTAAATTTTTATTTGATTGAGATGATTAGTCATGTTGTATTGTTGTGTTGTAAGGGCGTATCTGAAATGTTTAGGTAACCCTAAGTTTGAAATTAAACGTTTTAGACTGTGCTGAAACTATACTAGAAGCAGAAGGAGAAGTTTTCATAATATTGAATATGAATAAATATTTAACTTCAAAATCTTACTAACTGCAAGCACTATCGCATTCCCGGACAAGTGGGTTACCATAACTATGAAGGACTTTTATGATTTTTTTGTTGTTCCATTTTACATCATTTAAAAATTCCATGACACGTTTAGAATTTCTCCTTGTGGTAACAACCATTATGTAATATTTCAGACATTATGCCAAGGTGCACGAAAAAATATTGTAATGAGCCCAAATGATATTAACTTTAGATATTTTTTCTGTTCTTTGAATTAAAAGAACAAGAGAGTTTGAGTTTAATCACAACTTTGCCCAGAATCCGACCTTCCTGACCAATCCTCCATAAAACGCCGAGCTTGTGAAAATATTTTTTTAAGGTTTAGAACAAGTTTTACCTTATAGGTTCCAACTGTCTGCAGTCAGCTGTGTCAAGTCAATTCAATAGCGTGGCGCTCAGGTTATCACATTAATTGAAACCACGTATTCTATATTACGTATTTTAAACATACACAATTAACCAGGTGAAAGACCCGGCCGGCAAAAAAAGGCCGTAAAAATTAGAAAAAGAGCCCGTTGCATAGAATCTCAGGGTGAGTAATGGAACATCTGGATGTCGCATTGTCGGCACACAACACAATAATTATACAACTATTCCTGGAACAATAAACTAAATAAAGATGGGGTGCCTACCAATTAGTTTTACCAAAAAAATTAAGCCATTGACGTTTTCTAAAAAACCTCTCTTTTTCATGTTTAATTTTACCGTCAGTCAATGAAAGTATGATATAGAGTATCTTTTTAAAGGGAACTCTTCTCCAAAATTCATTGGCATCCCATGTGTAAAACTATCAGGCCCCGCACGTGAAAGAGGTTTTTTTTTTGTTTTTTTTTTCGGCTCTGTGATAACCTTATCAACACTCTGTAATGTTATTTGTTACTACGGTATTTTCTAAGACTTGTTTGTTTCAAATCATAGGGCGGTCACCCACGCTGCCACCAGCAACGCCGGAGCCACATGCGACGTCATCGCGGTTATTTGGGCAATATTGAGGCTCTCATCGTGTAAAGTGATGATGCGAGCTCTGTCGATCATTGATAAATTTCTTCTCGAACTCATGTTAAATCTCAAATTGTTAACAAGACGCGACACAATCGCTAGAAGCGCAAGTTGTAACTGAAGTAATATAGCATTTAACGTTTAAGAAAAAAATACATCTTTTATTCTTAAATCAAACAAAAACAATTACCATAAAAAAGGGTCCTTCCTAAGAGGCATTCTTCATCATTGGTCATACTAAAACAATTAACGTTAAATAAACGGTCACCCTTCCTTCATTGGTCAGACAGAAAAAGGGCGGGATAACCTACGATTTCAACGTGCAGCCGAAAATGTTTTGAAAAGGGTCATGCGTGGCTGTCCTCCATAGTACATAACGCATTTTTTTTTTCATAAACAATTTAATTATAATAATTTATCTTAGTTTTTGGTATTGTATTGTAAAATATACGATGAAATAGTTTGTATACGGTCAGATGCGGCTAAATGTACAAAAAATGTTAAAAATAAGAGTAGGAAAGGTTACATTATTGGGTGGAACAGATATGTTAGGGACGCTCACGTGAGGGTCCGGAATTGTTTTCGGATGTGGTTATTAGATGGTAAACCCTCTCTCGGGTATGTGTATGATAATATGTGTGAATCCAGGAAGCTTTTTAAATCCCAATTGAAGTGGTGTCAGGATAACGAGCAAAACATTAAAATGGATATTATTGCAGACCACCACTTCAAGAAGGATTTTAAAGGTTTCTGGAAACAGACAAATAAGTTACATCCGAAGCTTGGTCATCCTGCGAGTGTTGCTGGCGTGCATGAACCACAGAAAATTGCCAACCTGTTCAAAGAGCTTTTTAAGGTTGAGTCGCCTTTGGGTACGGCTTTGCGGACTCTCGATGTTGACTGTGAAACCGCAGATCTTAAAGTCAGGTTTTCAGCCAAAGATGTGGCAAAAGTTATTAAAGGCATGGTGAGAGGTAAATCTCCTGGTCATGACAGCCTTAGCATCGAGCATTTGCAACATGCGGGCTGTCACTTGCCGCGGGTTTTGGCAATGTTTTTTAATTTATGTGTTGTTCATTCTTACCTACCTGAGAGATTAATGTTCACGGTTGGTGTTCTTCAACAAACTCGGGCAGACTGAAAACTACGGCCCTAGGCATCCTTTCATCATTGCGAGAGAAAGTGTGATAAGAAATACGTCTGAGCAGAGACCCTCCTTTAGTGCTTGATGACCTTCTGATGTGTGAGGGTTTATAGAAATTGTATGATTACCTTTCTACTCCAGATTAAACCCTTTGGTGTAGCGGGAAATCACCGTCTTCATGTATTCATGAGTCTATTCAGGTTTCAGAGTAATAAAAAAGTAGGTACCTATCTTACACGATTTTTTGGTTGTGGTTTTTACACCACGGGTGCGCATTTGCATTGGATCAGTGGATGCTACATGTTCAGTTGATAGGTTACTGAATCTGTTCGTGGTGTTGACAGGTACTTCAGGTTGGAGTCTTGTTGGGCGCGCAGGTCGTTTCGGTTTATTCCATGCGTTGGGATCGACTTCATCACTTTCAATTGGCCGCTTTGCAGCAAGAGATGGATTTGAAAAACTCCTTGTTATAAATCTGTCCATGTTGACATTTGGGCAGTCGATACTTTTTATCGATAGTAAGTGCTCCCATCACTAGTGGAAAAAAAACGTAGCAGAGGGGATAGCGTAAGTGACGTGCTACGTCAACAAGCACGCGCGCAAAACTTAACCCAAACCTATTTTTAAGTTCAAAAGTGCTGCAACCGAGAGTTTTTTGTGAGTGCCCTTTCTATTTTTGGATATAACAAATAACAAAATGGAGTCGGTGGAAGATCATGATCGCTGCTAATGAGATATACAAAAATCAGAAACAGTTAGTAGCGAGACCTCAGACGAAGACATTGAAAACTGAAAACAGCAATATTTATCACAGCAGAGCAAGGACATAGAAAAGAGCCGAGAAAACAGTTGAACCCTGCCAAAAGATTCACCGGTGAAGCTCGACCTGAATCAACTCGGCTGCGTGTGACGTCGATAAAAGGTGCCCTCGCATAGCACCAGTAAGCCAAAGTTGCGGAGGTGAGCATGAGTGCGTATCCTTTGTTACGTTAGGGCGAAGGGGTTGCACGGCTTGCAGCACCGGAGACGTTGCAGAAGCGACATTTAAGTGTTTTGAGGTTAGGTTAAAATAATTAGTTTTTCTCAAGAACGGTGCGTTACCTTTTCATGGGAGTGGTACCAGAGGAGGGAGCACCCCACCAACCTCCTCCTCCTGCCTAAAAATACAAAATTTTTACCCAATACGAATCTCACACTCACATCCAGCAACAGCAATATCATGTCAATAAAATTGTATAATAACATCCCTAATGCAACAAAAAACCTTCCATTTGTTAAAGATGAAAGGCAGATTTCGTACCGCATATTTTTGTTGTTGTTTTGTTATAGAATTTGTACCACTTATTAAGGCAACTGAGGCATTAGATCTCCGGATTCATGAATAATATCAATAAAAAGATTCTAATAATTAAAATAGTTGTCCTTCCATTTAAACCACACCCTACCACAAAAAAATATGTATGCCAGCTAATACTATTCAAACAAACACGGTTATTCGTATGTACGAGAATAACATACGTGTTAGAATAGTTGGCGCTGATAGTGTGACCGCTGAAAAGGAGAGGAAATACGTACAATTGTAGTACAGCACTCCAAATCACTTCATTAGTTCCACATAACACCTGCTGACCATGTTTGCCATGCATGCTGGTAGCTAGCAACTCATTCACATTCGTCAGATATTTTAGATGAGTTGGCCATCAAAGTGTTTGTGTTGAATAAAGACGATCCATACTAAGACTAAGTCGTCGCAGGATTTTGATTGAAGGGGCAAATGAAGAACAAATAGTGGCTAATACTCGTACTGTTTCTAATTGGATTCAACCGCGAGTGGATGCACCATTTATGCGATATTCGACGATACGAGTTTTGGTAGTTTTACAAAAATTAGATGGCGCATACCAAACTGTTCGCAACGCCTAATTACAGTCGAAACTGTAAGTAGGCGATAGACGACAGTTTGTACAAAGGAAAGGGTGCACAATACCTTACTTGATGCCATGGAGGTCTGGATCGCCGATACGATTGCTACGAGTATTTTCACGAATCTCCCCTGTTTCTTCGAGTTTGAACACAAGAGTTACTGATCGCCAGCGGCACTTTTGAACACACGTTTAAGTGGGGGCGCCGCGGCTAGAAGTTGCCCTCGAACCGCTTTATACGGGCGCCCTCACGGATCCTCGTCCGGAGTCTCCATCATCCTCTCCCGGGATCGCGTCCTCGCCTCGTCGATGGCCAGCCACAGTCTGCTTTGCCGCGCGGTACACCACATACCGCGCGGCCTCCGCCTCGGGTACCCGACGACGTCTCCTCCGGCAGCGGGTGTACCGGCGTCTCACCACCACGCATGCGACGCGCAGCTGCGCGATCTCGGCGGACCACCAGTACACCTGGCGCCTTGGGCACCCAGTGCGTGGGCGCGGGGCATGGACGCATCGCATATCTGCATCATTGCCCCGCGGAACCACAGCGCCTCCAGCTCGACGTCTTCGGGTCTGGTCGTTGCTTTTGTTCCCGGGGTGGAAAATCCTCATGGATGTCCTCATGGAATCCGTCGCCCCTGGACCCATTTAGGGGCCGGAAGAGGGCGTTGTCCGCCCTCCTCCGACGCCCGGTGCGTCTGCTGCGGGCCGGGTCGAGAGTCGAGATCTCTCTCTCCCTTTCCGCAGCCTCCTTTTGCGAGATGACCGTTTCGCAAAAGGAGACCACTGCATCCCAGGACTCTGCGCCGCCGACCATCGCGTTCACGACGGCCGGCAGCGACAGGTCGTTGCCTACTTCGGTGATGAGGGTACGGCGCGGCTCCTCCCAAGCGGCACACTCTGCCAGCGTGTGCCGCGCCGTGTCCTCCCGGCAGTCGACGCAGTGGTGACACCGGGCGTCCGGCTCCCTGTTAATGCGACACAGGTACTTCCCGAAGCAACCATGCCCCGAGAGCACCTGCGTCGCCCGAAACGTCAGGGAGCCGTGCCTTCTCCCGAGCCAGCGGTCGATCACTGGCCGGATCGCCTCGATGGTGCTGAGGCCGGCGGTAGGGCGTGACAGCCTCACCCGCCATTCCGCCACCAGGACCTCGCGGAGCTGCAACCGATGCTGCTCGATTTGTTGCTGCACCGGTCGCTCGCCCCGCTCCCGCGCTGCCTCGCGCCACCGGTACAGTGACGCGAGCACCTTCGCCTCCAGGTCCCAGGGCGGCGATCCGGCCAGTGCACAACCCGCCTCGAAGGAGATCGTGCGATACCCCCGAATGACTCTGACGGCCATCGCCCGCTGCGGCTTGCGCAGGACAGCTATGCTGCCGGCCGTCAGGTCAGACGCCCAGATCGGCGCTCCGTAGAGCGCCATGGATCGCACGATCGGGGGGGACGGTCCCTTTTTTTTTTTTTTGTTCCCGGGGTGGAAAATCCTCATGGATGTCCTCCGCCCTGGAGCGGGCGGAGGGGTCTGTCAGACTCTTACTGACTAAAAACCACCCCGGTGTTCCATCTCACACCTACGCCGGGGTCGCGGGAACACATTATTCTTCCACAACCCCGGCTGGTGCCGGCCCGCTTGCGCGGGCCCCGTCTCGGGCGGGGGGGGTGAGGTGTACTCCCCCCGTAACGTCTGTGAGTGGCGCGTGCGGAACACTACGCGCGCCGCCTTCTCGGGTCCTGATGTTGGGGGGCGACGGATGGGGGGGACGGTCCCTTTTTTTTTTTTTTTTGTTCCCGGGGTGGAAAATCCTCATGGATGTCCTGCGCCCTGGGGCGGGCGGAGGGGTCTGTCAGACTCTTACTGACTAAAAACCACCCCGGTGTTCCATCTCACACCTACGCCGGGGTCGCGGGAACACATAATTCGTCCGCATCCCCGGCTGGTGCCGGCCCGCTTGCGCGGGCCCCGTCTTGGGCGGGGTGAGTGAGGTGTACTCCCCCCGCAACGTCTGTGAGCGGCGCGCACGGAACACTATGCGCGCTGCCTACTCGGGTCCTGATGTTGGGGGGCGACGGATGGGGGGGACGGTCCCTAACCTAACCTAAATTAAGAATACGCTAGCTATTGATTAGGTAAAGGGCACAGCCGCACGACTGGACGCAAGTACGATCCAGTTGCTGATTTCAACCAACCGAGCTATACGGGTTACTCCCGTGGAATCAGGGAAAACTTCCTCCACGATGCCTAGCGGCTAATGGAGTGGAGGTGAATTCTCAGTTAAAAGAATCACGACTGTACCGACTATGATTGGATCGACTGGCGTATTCCATTTACGACGCGACTGTAGAGTGTGGAGATAACCTGTCTCCAAAAGGACTGAAGTAATTTGTCTAACAAATCATATCTTGAAAGAGTATTTAAATTTTGCACGTGAAAATAAACGACACCACCATAAGCCTTTTCTCTAGCATCCGCAAAACCCAAGATTGTAACAACACTATCAGTGACGTTGCCAACATGACGTGGGATCTTTATATTCGGAAGCAAGGGGAGTTCTTCTTTAAAGTGGGTCCACAACTTGACGATGTCTTCTGGTGGGGTTTCATCCCAATCACACCCGCACAACCAAAGCTGCTTAATTAGGAGTTTTGCATTACACCCCATATTTTTGCGACACATGATAATATGGTGCGTTTAGTACAGATATGAGAAGGTGAACCAATTTCCATGACAACAAAAAAATACAGTTGTGGGTGACCAACACAAGCCAAGTACTTTGTGTTCATCACACTCATCGAATTTCTTGACAACTGGCAAGCAGTGCGATGGCGGAATCGAATCTAGAACTGTTTGAGAATTACTCGTCCATTTGACAAGTTCGAACTGACCAGCCTGCATAAGACCGATCATTTCAGATGCGGTGGACATAGCCTCATCCTCATTTGGAATCGAATATACAAAATCATCCATGTACAGACCAGTATCCACAATATATCTAGCCTTAGGGTAAGTGGCACCTCCATCAGCTGCCAGCTGTTTTATAGTGCGTAGCGCATGAAATGGACTGGACTTACGTCCATACGAAAATTACAAAAGGATAAGGAACATACTCAGGTCAAAGAAACTGACCATTTGTTTCATGAATTGTTAAACTCAAATTGTAACCCTCATCCCATAGCAAAAATAGACCTTACAGAGGATTCCTTACTGAAACATAACTACAGTCATAAAATAAGTCAAAATAAAATTAAAAAATATGCAAGGCTGAATAAAATCATTAAAAATGTAATAAATTCAAGAAACATCAAAAATATAATTGCAAAAATATTCAATTGAGGACAGAACGTGTGACTCTTATCAATAAATTAAAGAACTATCAAATTAAATTAGAAGATAGTATAAATATTTATGAAATAGACACTCAACGCTTACAGTCAGAAATTCAAGTTCTTGATGACTCACTAAAGTCCCTTTATAATAAATATGTATGCTCTCGTCACCAAATTAAGGAACACATCCTTGCTACAAACGAGTTGGTAGACAGAGTTGACCTGCTGACTCTCAGCAACACTCAGTGTACTTGACAGAGGGGATCCAACATTGATGCCCACCAACCTGAGGCAATGGTAGTCCCGTCCCAAGTGGTGAGTGCTCTGGACTGTGACCCCAACCAAGATATACCTGATATGGCGCATGAATTAGCCCAAGTGGTACAGGCAGTAGCTAGTAGTGCTTCCTCTTGAAGTCAAGTTTGTTATCAGTCACTTATGTTTTCAGTTAGTATAGGAAGAGGTTTAGGGAAATTAGTTAGTGACAACCTGAGTATTTCTACTCAAAACTATTGTTTACCAGGGACATCCTTTAAATAAATAATAAATTCAATTACAAGAACCCAATATGATAATTACTGTATTTGTAGGTAATAGTTCTCAGGTCAGAAAAGAAGATATCACAGACAGTGTTACTGAGACTTTAAAGCTAAATTGTAATAAAATTATTTTGTGTGCTTTCCCATATTTTGAGAGGTTATCAAAAGGAAAAAACAATTATATACATATGCTTAATAAGCATATTCAGTTCTTGGTAAGTCACTACAGTGACAAACTTACATTTTTTTACACCAACATTTTTGTTGAAAAGTTAAAATCGACAAAGAATACAGTGTATCATTCTGCCCATTAGGTTTAGACATAAAATAGCGAGGCTATTAGCTAATATTATAAACTCAGACATAAACAGTATGTCGAAGTCTAATTATATTATTAACACCGCAAATATTAGTAGTAAATCTAATGTACAGGTGGTCACCTCAAGTAACTGTAGCACTAATGCTATAAGTGTTTACAATAATTGTACGAAGGAGGATCCATGTGTCACTATGGCAAATTCTTGTCCAAATGTGGGGCCCACAAGTAGTAGGATCTCATTGCCTGGTGATGGCATGGGAGTCTTGGAGCTCACTCTGGATGTTACTCTAAACTAGATAGTAAGACAACAGAAGATGCCAGTAACAATACAGTTATACCTACCAACAACAAGGTGTCTTCTTGCTCGCAATTAGTTAAGTGCAAAAAAGGTACTAAAGAGAATTCCTTGACAATATTTCATCAAAATATTCAAGGTTTTTCTTCGAAACAGTTAGAAATAGAACTATTTTTAGAAAATACCATGTTTGAAATTATTTGTTTAACTGAACATTGGTTGAAAGATTATGAAATGCTAATTAATTATGAAAATTATAATGTGGGCAGTTGTTTTAACCGAAAATCTATGCTGCGTGGGGGTTCACTTATCTTAGTTAAAAAGTCTATTAAATCTAAGACTCGTAAAGATATCGTTGATCTTTAGGTTGATCATATAATAATAATAATAATAAATTCTTTATTGATACAAAATACAGGTGTAACATACAAATTGAAACCCTGTGTTGCATTGAACTGTCCTGTGTTGAGCTAGATAAGCATGTTATAGTGTGCGTTTACAGACCCCCAAATTATCAAAACTACTCCATATTTGAGTCAGTAATGGAAGATGTTCTAGCAAAACTGGCAACTGGTAAAAAACCGCAAATTATTTGTGGTGACTTCAATATTAATATCTTAGAGAATAGTTCAAATAGCAGACGATTATTAAGTCTCTTTAAATCATTCAATTTGTCAAATGTGTTTTCAGAACCCACCCGCATAACTACAAATTCTGCTACATGCATTGATAATATTTTTTGTTGCTGCGACTACTTACATAAAGCCATTGTAAATTATCTCCCTTCTGATCACAGTGGTCAAACCGTTGCTTTCAAGTCAAACACACCTTTACAAATAATTCAGATACAATCTAGACAAATAACGGGCGTTATTTGTCTAGATTGTATTGTAGCAATCTTAATAGATTTAATAATAACTTAATTTGTAAGTTAAGTATACCGGGCCATATTAGAAACAACGTAAACGAATTTTAAGAGGATTTTTTTTCGGTAGTGAGCACCGAGTTCAATAAAACTTTAAAGAAAAAAACAAAACAATTTGCCCCAATTTTTTGTTTAGTGACTGGGCAACTAAGGGTATTAGGAAAAGTAGGGAAAAATTGTTTGAGTTGTATGGCCTTAATTAAGCCTTATATTAACTCTGAAACGTTTAATAAATAAGTTGCTAATTACTCTAAAACTTTTTAAAAGACCTGCAAGGTAGCTAAAGCATTGTACATTAGCAACAATATCAAAACAGCCGATAATAAAATAAAGACGGTTTGGAAAATTATCAATGACGAAACCAACAGGAATAAAAGACAAAATAATGATTTCACACTTTAGAATTCAAGTGGTCTCGTAAGCACTAACAAAGAAGTTGCTCAAGAATTTGTTAATTTCTTTACCAGTATCCCACTTAAAACGACTGAAACCTTAAACTCCTCGCCCCTGCGTTCTATTGACTTATTAAAAGCAAATATTTCATCTTGCCAGATTGAATTTAAATTCAAGCATATAAACCCCATAATAGTAGTGAAAGCTTTCAAGCAAATCAAGATCAAACTAACAGAAGATCTATGGGGAATGTCTGTTAAAGTTTGTACCTCCATTATTGAGACTATAGCGCCATACTTGGCTTTAATATTTAATTTGTGTGTGGATCAAGGAGTATTCCCGGATCTAATGAAATACAGTAAGGTAATACCACTTTTCAAATCCGGGGACAGTAAAGATACCAATAATTATAGACCCGTATCCGTGTTGCCGGTTTTCAGCAAGGTGTTTGAAAAGGTAATGCCGAATCAAATGTTAATTCATTTCGATACCAATAATATCTTACACGGTCAACAGTATGGTTTCACAAAGGGACGTTGTACGACTGACGCCGGTGTCACCTTATTAAAACACATATTTACAGAGTGGGAAGAGGCTCAAGACGCCATAGGAATCTTTTGTGAACTCTCCAAGGCATTTGATTGCGTCGACCACGAAACCTTGCTCTTAAAACTTGAACATTACGGACTTGGAAAACTTGCGCTCAGTTTAGTAAAATCTTATTTAAATGATAGACCACAGCAAGTCCAAATAAACGGTGTCAAATCACTCGGTCTAAAAGTAAAAATGGGTGTACCACAAGGCTCGATGTTGGGTCCTTTCCTCTTTTTAGTTTATATTAATGATCTACCTCATTTGTTTAAAACCCAACCACATATGGTGTTATTTACTGACGATACTTCGTTAATTTTTAAAATTAATAGGCTTGCATTAAATCTTGATGACGTGAATAACGCCTTACTGCAGATCCAAAATTGGTTCACTACTAATAATTTAGTATTAAATGGGAAAAAAACTAAGTGCATAAGATTTTCTTTACCAAATGTCAAAAGTACTAATTGTGAGATAGTATTGAATCAAGAGAAACTAGAATTCGTCGATAAAACTGTTTTCCTGGGGATCACGCTCGATTCAAAGCTTCAATGGGGTCCTCATTTAACATCCCTTGCAGGACGGCTAAGTTCAGCAGCATATGCTGTGAGAAAAATCCGTCAATTTACTGATGTAGATACCGCGAGAGTATTATGTCGTACGGTATTTTGCTATGGGGACGGGCTGCAGACATCGAGTCCATTTTCATTCTGCAGAAAAAAGCCATCAGAGCCATATATGGCCGCAGGCGCGACTCTCTTAGGGAATTGTTCAAAGATATTAACATCATGACGGTACCTTGTCAATATATCTGTGAAAACATCATGTACGTAAGGAAAAATCTACATCTTTTTAGTAAAAGACACAATTATATCACTAGAAATAGGGACCAATTAGTTCAACCAGGTTTCAGGCTGGCTAAAGTAGACTCATCTTTCATGGGGTACTGTTTAAGATGTTACAATAAAATACCTCCCCACATACATCACCTGAATGAAACCAAATTTAAATCTTGTATAAAACGCACACTATGCATCCGAGCATATTATAAGTTAGGGGATTACATTGCTGATAAAAATGTTTGGCTAATCGCTGGTCCTGCTCCTTAAGGACGCATCAACTAATTGATTAGCATTTGAAAATACTGTTGGAGCTGCTGAAGATTAAATACAAGAATCTTTGCATTGTATAAACTCATTTTTTTTGTACAGTATAATTGCTATATGCCATATTATGTGAGTACTGTGTACATGCTTTAAAGCTACCATTTACAGGGTACGTCTTTCATTGACTTGAATGTGTCCTGGCGGCTGAGAGTATGTCATGCTCACTTTAATGTTTCGCTGATGGTGGCGCGTGTGTTGGATCATTTAGCTCCCTTCAAAATGGTTGAGTTGAATGGTGCTAATCCATGCGTCATGTTCGTGAACGGGCGCCGTCAGTTGAGACTGGTCATCTCTTAGCTGCCACGGCGTATTTTAATTAAATTTTATTTTCGAATTGTTTTCATATTTAAATAACGGACGCTTTTAACGTTCTGCATCGTTCTCACATGCATAATTTCTACATGAATGATGTAACCAATCTATTGTAAACATAATTTGATTTAAAAGAGTGCCCGTGGAGTTTCTTGCCCGTTCTTCTCCATAGGTACCTACTACGCTTTGGAATGGGCAACTAGCTTCATTTTTCTGACCGATCGACCTTGACAATTCAAAAGTGCCTGTAATTGGTTTATTTGAAATAAATGCTTTGAGTTTGAGTCCAAACACTACTCTATTAAATTCAAAAACCTGTAAAGGTTGTAGCGGGGAAAAAACGATACAGAATGCGTTGAAAACGTCTATCACATTCTCGAACGCCAATACTTAACACATTTGACGAATATAAGCGGAGAGTGCGACCAAGAACAAACGATAATTAAATATAACATTGAACAAGATTCCTTGAAGATTTTGACGTTTTAAGTGAAAAACCATTAGTAGTCTTACAACTACCATCGAAAACAACGCGTAGTTTTGTAGTGATCTTGTCCTCTCGGATGACTCCGTGGTGTGGTATAAAATACGACTGCGAAGTTTCTAAGTCTACAGGTAAGGGTGAAATAAAACCCTTTTCTAAATACTCGCGAATCACACTATCGTATGCGACCCTTAATTTTGATGATGCCTGCATTTTCCGTTCCAAACAATAAAAGCGTCGTTCGCTTGCTTGTCGGAAATTACCAAGTGAGTGTACTATCGAAGACATTTTGGCATGACCCTCATTAGGGCGATTTTGGTGTGCACGGGCCAGTGGCTACAACCGCCTGCATTATTTTCGTCCACCAATAGCGCTTCAGCACAAATTATAAAAAAAAGGTTCTGAACAAGTTAACAAAAAACTGTAAACATTGAGCTAATAAGATTGTTATTTTTATCTTCCCTAGTTTTCGACGGAAGTAGGACCGACGCGCCGCAGTTTATTTGATTGAGATGACTAGTCATGTTATATTGTTGTGTTGTAAGGGCGTAACTGAAATGTTTAGGAAACCCTAAGCTTGGAAATAAATGTTTTAGACTGTGCTGAAACTATACTAGAATTAAATATAGAAATTTTTGTGTTTTCATAATATTGAATATGAATAAATACTCAACTTCAAAGTCATACTTGACTTTAAAAGCATTTGCGAGAAAAAGTGCTATTCGCGGTGGTTCTTTAGTTCTTGCTTCAAACAAGTTGAAATGTAAACAACGTTTAGATTTAGTTAATCTTTCTATCGAGCGCACTATTGAGTTGTCTTGTGTTGAACTATATGCAATTCGTTGTTATCTGCGTTTATCGTCCCCCACCAGATGGGGGATGATTTTATTAGTTTTGAATCGGTAATGGAGGATTCTCTGAATAGGTTTAAATCAAGTAATAAGAGTATAATTTTATGTGGAGATTTTAATATTAATATTTTAGATGTTACTACATTAAGCATTAGACTTCTCAATCTGTTTAGGTCTTATATTTTGATTAACTTGTTTTTTGAACCAACTAGGATCACGGCATCTTCGTCAACTTGTCTTGATAATTTATTTAGTAATTGTGATGCCAAAAATAAATTAGTGTTAAGTGACTTAACGTCCGACCACTATGGTTTATTAGCTAGCTTCCCCATGACATTACATAAAAAACCGTATAAACTTGAATGCAGGCCTTATACAGCTAGTCGCTGTAACAAGTTTATAAATAATATAGCTCATAGAATTACACCATCGTTAGTAGAACACGAGAATCCTAATGAAATTTACGGAGCCCTTTTTGATGTTGTGCAAAGTCAAAGTCAAAGTCAAAGCATTTATTTCAAATGGGCCCATAAAAAGGCACTTTTGAACGTCAAAATTTACATTAAAAATAGAACTGATTCTAGGCGCCACTTCCAAAAAGTAGTTTCGTATGGAGAAGAAGTGGCAAGAAACTCCACCGTTACTCTTTTAAAATGTTTTACAATATTTTGTATACATTAATTATATTTCTATATGTGAAGACGATGCACCAAGAATAAAAATACTATACCACTATTGGTACAAAAAAATTAAAAATAAAGCAAAGGTATATAAATTAATCACGTGATAGGTACATTGTGCTCACATATTTACAAACAATTGTAAAAATATATGATTTTCCTAAAATATTAACTTGGAATAATACAGTGTGTGAGTAAAGTAAAAATAACCAAATATACAATACAATAAGCAAATAGTATGATTTTTTCTAGCCTCTAGATTGTCCTATGGAGCAGGACCAGCATGTTTCCAAGCATTCTTATCAAGGATATAATCTTCTAATTTGTAATATGCTTGATTACAAAGTGTTTTTTTAACATGAGTTTTAAACTTTCTTTCATTTAATTGCAATATTTCACCAGGTATTTTGTTGTAACATTTAACACAGTACCCCATAAAAGATCTATGTACTTTAGATAGTCTGAAAAATGGTTGATCTATTTTATTTTTATTTCTAGTGTTAATATTATGTCTATCACTTATTTTATTAAATAGATGCAGATTTTTTCTAACATACATAATATTTTCATAAATGAACTGGCAAGGTACAGTCATTATATTAATCTTCCTAAATAGTTCCCTAAGAGATTCGCGGCGACGTAGATTGTAAATGGCTCTGACAGCTCTCTTTTGCAAAATAAAAATGGATTCAATGTCAGCAGCCCGACCCCACAGTAAAATGCCGTATGACATAATGCTGTGGAAGTAGCTAAAATAAACCAAACGCGCGGTTTCAACGTCTGTTAACTGTCTTATCTTTCTAACAGCATACGCTGCCGAGCTTAGTCGCCCCGCGAGAGATGTTATATGGGGTCCCCATTGTAACTTCTCGTCTAGCGTGATTCCTAGGAAAACCGTCTGATTACTAAATTCCAGTTTTTCTCCGTTCAATATGATGTCACATTCGCTACTTCTAACATTCGGTAGTTTAAATCGAATGCATTTGGTTTTTTTCTCATTTAGTACTCAATTATTTACCGTAAACCAATCTTGGACCTGAAGAATAGAGTTGTTCACGTCGTCAAGATTTTGTGACCTTCGATCTATTTTAAAGATCAATGAAGTGTCATCTGCAAACAACACCATCTTCGGTTGATTTTGAAGTAACTGGGGTAAATCATTAATGTAGACTAAAAAGAGGAATGGACCCAATATCGAACCTTGAGGAACGCCCATTGATATTTCAGACCCTAATGAGTTTGTGCCGTTTATTTGTACTTTAACCTTTCTGTCTTTCAAGTATGATCTTAGCAAATCAAGAGCTTCATTCCTAATCCCATAGTGCTCCAGTTTCAGCAGAAGTGTCTCATGGTTTACGCAATCGAACGCCTTAGAGAGATCGCAAAAGATTCCAATGGCATCTTGTGATTCCTCCCAGGCGCTAAAAATGTTCTTTATTAGGGTGACACCGGCGTCAGTGGTACAACGTCCTTTAGTGAAACCGTACTGATGTTCATGCAAGATGGAGTTTTTATTAAAGTGACGTAACATTTGATTGAGCATCAACTTTTCAAACACCTTACTGAGAACTGGCAGAATTGACACGGGCCTATAATTATTGAGCTCTTTACTATCACCGGATTTGAACAATGGGATCACTTTACTATGTTTCATAAGATCCGGAAAGACTCCTTGGTCTACACTGGTGTTAAATATGAAAGCTAAATAGGGCGCAAGGGTTTCGATGAGAGATCTACAGACTTTTACAGACATTCCCCAGAGATCTTCTGTTGATTTAATTTTAAGATCTTTAAAAGCTTTTATAACAGCTTGGGGGTTTGTATGCTGAAACCTAAACGCCAAAGGGCATGGTTTTACATTATTTTTAAGTAAGGCAGCAGAAAGCGCGGGTGAGGAATTTAAATCTTCAGTAGTTTTAAGTGGAACATCATTAACAAAAAAGTTTTCAAATTCCTGAGCTATATCTACATTTCAGTTGATGGGGCCACGTGCAGTCACTAAATTAAATTCAATATTACGCTGTTTTTTCCTACCTGTTTCATTATTTATTATTTGCCAGGTAGTTTTTATTTTATCATCAGCTGATTTTATTTTATTACTAATATATAGAGCTTTAGCTATTTTGCACACATTTTTAAATAATTTTGAATATCTTGCAACATACTGATGAAAGCTTGTATGAGTCACATGTTGCTTTAGGCCATAAAGTTCAAATAGATTTTCTCTACTTTTACGAATGCCAGGAGTGGCCCAATCACTAAATAAAAACTTTGTATTAATACTTTTAGTCTTTAGTGGAAAAGTTTTATTAAATTGCGTGTTTAATAGTGAAAAGAACTCGGCGTAGAACTCATTTGGGTCACCTATATTATTAAAATTTTGTTTACATAATTGACTGGCCAAAGAATCATTTAATTTCTCTAAATCTTTACATGTAATTTGCCTAAACATTATTTGAGTTTTTTGTAAAGGCGTATATGAGCAAAACATTATTGTTTGTCCACTGTGATCAGATGGCAACTTATTTACTATTTGTTTGTGTAAGTTATCACAATTGCAAAAAACATTATCTATACAAGTAGCAGAAGAAGCTGTCGGGTGCAAAAAGAATACCAGTCTATTTTCAAGACCAAAACCATTAACATTAATGGCACTTCCGTTGGTTTCAACCAATGGGCTACTCCAGATATTTATAAAAGTAGAGCGAGACTATACGAGTTATATGGTTTGAAAAAATACAGGTCTGATACTCCTTTCCTAGAGTATGTAAAATATATTCAAAATTATTTAAAAAGATTTGTGCTATTGCTAAATCAAAATTCTTAAGCGATTCAATTAAAAAATCCGTTAATAAAGTAAAAACCACTTGGAAAATTATTAACAATGAAACGGGTAAGTCGCTTAAACAAAAAATCAACTTGAGATTATGGTCGATAACAAATTAGTTAGTAAGGCAGCTGACGTAGCTGAGGCATTTAATGAGTTTTTTGCCTACATGCCTATAACTACGACTTGCTCCTTAAATTCCTCCCCGTCTAAAGGTGAGAACCTTTTGAATAGTAGTGTGCCAAAATGTACTCGCTTATTTAGCTTCGAACATGTAACGCCTAGTGATGTAATTAACTTCTTTAACACTCTTAAGTCTAAAAACACTGGTGATTACTGGGGCATCTCCATTTAACTTTTAAGTAATATAATAGACATCGTAGCCCCCTATCTAGCTATTACTTTTAATAAATGTGTTGATCTAGGAACTTTTCCTGACCTCATGAAGAGTAGTAAAGTCATACCATTATTTAAATCTGGTAATAAAAATATCATTAGCAATTTTAGGCCTATTTCTATCTTACCAGCATTAAGCAAAATATTTGAAAAGTTAATACTTAATCAGTTGGTCAGACATTTTAACTTAAATAGCCTACTTCATAATGAACAATATGGCTTTACAAAAGGACTTTCGACTACAGATGCGGGTGTTGCTCTGCTGAAACACATATTTAATGCATGGGAGTAATCGCAAAATGCTATTGAAGTTTGCTGTGATCTCTCTAAAGCCTTTGATTGCGTGCGCCATGACACGCTTTTGCGTAAACTACGTCATTACGGTGTCCAAAACGAAGCTCTCAAAGTAATAAATTCTTATTTACATAATTCTAATGTGTAGATGAGGGTCTAATGTGTAGATGTCGATGGTGTGAAATCTTCCGAGCTACCAGTTCAGTTAGGTGTACCTCAAGGCTCAATACTGGGTCCATTCTTGTTTTTAGTGTATATCAATGACTTACCATTCCACTTAAATGATACCTGTGACGTTGTACTGTTTGCAGATGATACCTCTCTTATTTTGCTCTTAGTATAAGTCAATTATTTTGTTATCTTCATTTATTATTGACATGATCTACTCATTACAATATTTTTTAATGAGCTGTATTGCCATATGTAGTTAGCTAGCGACCTCGAAAATTGATAATATTATTCTTGCTTGAGCAACCGGCAGCAAGTTCGTCATGCTCTCTTAGATGTCACTGCTTGCGGTAGCGTCGGGGGTCGGGTTTCCTCCTTCCCTCAAATATGGCGAGGGGGGTAATGGCTGACCTTTGCGTTATGCTCGTGAACGGGTGCTGCTTGTGGTGACTGGTCGTCTTGCTTTCTATGGTTTTATTATTGTTACTGCAATTGTTCTGTTAATTTATTTTACTTTGATGGTCCTAGTTTATCATTTATTTATTTTATTTGTTTGTATAATAATTTCAGTATTGCATATGTAAGCTGCCATGCCCTTTAGGCCTGGAGGCTTTTATTTACGTATTAAGTGTTATTTACATTCAATTTTGTTTTTCTTTTTTCTTTTGGCATTGGCGTGGCTAGCTGTCGTATGACAATTAATTTAATGATTCGGTAATTATATACAATTGTTTAGAATCCAGTTCTTCTAACCGAACAGACAGCTGTGCTGCTGGGAAGTTTGTTGCGCCAGTTCTTCTTCCCAGCTAAAGCACTAGGAAGTGGAGAAGGGCGGGCGTTTTGGGGGACTGTCTTATGTAATTTTGACGTTCGAAAAGTGCTGATTCTCAGCCTAATTTGAATAAATGACTTTTGATTTGATTTGATTGATTGACTTCCTCTAATTCCCAAAATTTTCGAAAAGCTGAGTCCAGCGGATCAGCTGTACAACAATAAGACACGGTCTCGTTTCTATCAACACAGACGGGAGAGTCGCCTACAATGACGTAGCCAAGAACAGTTTTCAAAGCGAGAGGCGAAAGATGCGGGGACTGTCCTTGGATCTTATGAGATAAATACAAATGCGGGAAAAGTGATGCATAGATCAGTAAATGAACCGGGCCCGGCGAAGAGTAAGTATCGTCAGCCAACGGCAAATTAATAAAATTCGACAGATGTGAAGCATTAACCGCGACGGTCGGTAAATGTTCGGTTATTTTATCGACTACTAACGACTCGATATTATAATTAACATTACGATCAAAACGAGAATAAAACTTCAGCTTTACGGAACCCTGAATAGGTTTGCCCGAACCACCTATACCCCTTACTACTGAACAACCGGGTTTAGTATTTACATTTAAACCTAAACTTCGACAAAAATCGATAGTAATAAAGTTACTTTGAGAAGCGCTATCTAACAAGGCACGCATACTATGTTCACAACCACGATTGTCTATAATAATATCAAGCGCAGTGGCGATTAGTACAGTGGTAGCCGTGCTATCTGATAACGCGCAAAGGGATACGTCGTCAGTGCGAGCGGACGCAGTAGTCGCGTTACTATTTTACGGCAACGAGCGCGCGCGGTGCAAGCGAGCCATTTACAACTTCACTGCGGAAACATAACAAAGTACGGTGTTTACAAATACACCTCCTACATGAAGAATTAGAACCACATCAAGATACACGATGACCGCTACTTAAACAATTAATGCACAAATGATTTGCCTTTACAAATTTAAAACGATAATTTGGTTTATAATTTAGAAAAACTGAACATTTATAAATGTGGTCGTGTTGACCATTGCACAAAGAACACGAAGTTGAGTCCGAAGTGGAAGCAGCTTTCACATAAGCACACGTAGTTGCCGACTTATGCAATTTAGAAACTCTATCTATTTTTCGAGGATTAATGTTCATACTTTATTGACGTAGTACACTGTAATATTTTAATGAGATCGCGCACAAACGAGACCAGGTATTCTAAAGATGGTATTTTACAGCTACGTCGGTCCAACACAAACGAGCGTGCGGTATCAGAGTCTAACTTCTTAAACTAAATATAAAAGAAAACAAAATCCGAGAGGTCATCGACTTTTAAATGTTTCAAAGCAGCGAAAGATGAAGCGAATTTATCTAAAAAAGCTTCTAGACTGTTAGGGTTTGCAGACGAGATAGGTTTAAACTCAAATATTTGGTCTAAATACCTATGAAGTTGCTGAATGCAAGCGGCATTCAGCAACTTCATATTTAGCCACAAGCAAATCAAATATCAACGAAGAATTTTCTGAACTAGGAGCTAATTCCGGCGCATATGGAACGTGCCTTACCAGTTAATTTAACGATCAAATAATACAATACCTCAGAATCCGTGAGTGACCCGTTATTGTGAACGGCATTCTGAAAGCTAGCGAAAAATAAAGGCCAACTTTTATATCACCGTTAAACTCGGGAATCTCAATAGGAGGTACCTAGTCTAGGAAACTAGTATGTTGGCTTGATGACTTGAAGTCATTGCCAGTACCTGGAGGTTTTAATTTATTGGCGGCTCGTTTTACGCAACCTAATAGGTCTTCGAAAGATGAGAGCGACTGATAATTAACGATATAATCAGTACCCTAATTGCGTAATACACAATCAATCGGAATCTGAATCGTTTTGAAACAGATTGCTAATCCATTGCTTATAAGTTCGATAAAAAATTCTGATCAACAATGTAAATAACGCAGTGAATGTTGTTGAACTGTCAAAAGTGTCAAAATCAAACAGATTAGTCGTAATCGTTAACGAAAATGTGTTACACAATTAGGCTGCTGGATTTAATTTTAGTTCAATAGCTGCTATTTTATCCAGCACACTTTCAAAATTCTCACATAATGAGTCTACGGTTTCAATTTCACATATAAATATTTCCAGGTTAGAAGCTGAATCGTTATCCTGAGTATGTTAAATGGACACTTTGCTTATGGGAAAGTATCCTATCTCTCTTAGCTTATAACAGTTTCAAAGTTGCAAGTGACTCTGCAGGTGCTATTTTAATGGAATGATATTAACCCTGGTACCTACAAATACTAATATTTAACGAAATAATGATTTGATTCAACCTATCTGGTTGTTATGCGACGACGAAGAACAGATAACCTCAAATATGTAGGTAGGAATTCAACAACTACCCACTTCTACTTAATATTGGTGCCGATTCTCTTGTCACAAATGCCTCTAAACTAGACTAAAAATCACTAAAATTTGGTTTAATTCTGTCAAATGACGATTTTCCATTCTGAAATTGACTATAGTGACACAACTTAACTATATTTTAGTTTGACAGCACTAAGATTGCACTGAGTTATTTATTAATTTAGTGAAAATGGCAATTTTGCTATTCTGAATTTTACGTTTTTCAACTAAAAATTTGATTGTATATCTAAATCTGAACATGAATCTGACTATTTTTAATCGCGATTAAAAAGGTGTGGAATAAAATTAGGTGGCGTGGACTAAAATTCACACCAACACCTCGACTTCAGACGTGCAAAAACGGTACTTTAACTTTTATTTATTTTTTTGCTCATATCTCGAAAACGGTGTGTCCTATCACAAAAACCTTGAAACCACCAAATCTCTACATTTAGATATTTTTATTTTATATTTTCCACACAAAAAGTCAAAACTTCCATATAAAACACGTCGAGGCTGCCCCAGGCTGCCTCCGGCTCTAACAAAGACGTTGCGAAACCACAAGAAAAAAAAAACACGTGGACTCACGATTGTCAAATTCGATTATAGTTGTGTCAAAATTATTTTTAAATTTAGAGATTATTTTTCGCAGAATAGCTTCAAGATTTTCATAGTTAAAAGTAAGGAATTTTAGTGATAGTTTAGTTAGTTTTAGTTCGGTGTACAAGAGAATCGGCACCATTATGTAGGCTGCGTCTGTTTCCTTAACAAAAGAATCTACGATATTATTCTATGAATGTACCTAACTTGCTAGTATCCAATTATACGCGCTTGCTAGAATACAATATAAATAATGAATTAATTACTATGCAGTTTCGGTTTTACGACTCTAAAAACGCTAACAAATGTAATTTTGACGTAACGACAAAATAAGTACTTACCGATAGGGCGACATTCCTACGCGGCTAAGTACTTACGAACTTATTTGAATTTAACAAATACCACTGATACGACTGCACTACAATGCGATATTCGACGATAGAAGTTTTGGTGATTTTACAAAAATGTGATGGTGCATACCAAACTGTTTTGGACTGAAATTAGGCGATCGACGACAGTTTGTACAAAGGAAGTTTGATGCGATGGAGGCCTGGATCGACGATACTATTGCTATTTTCGCGAATCTCCCCTGTTTCTTCGAGTTTGAAAGCCAGAGTTACTGTGCGCGAGCAGCACTTTTCGAACACACACGATCGCCATATTTTTCATTAGTTCCAGTGAAGCGAAGAATTGTGCTCACACGCGAACGAAAGGCAATGTGCATGAAAGGGATAGGATATGAAGTTGCAAAACCAACCTTATCCATTAATATTTTGCCAACTTGTCGCGACCGCGATCACAGTTAGCTCATAGATAAAATATTAATCAACCTGTCAATCCATCCTCTCCTCCTTCCTATGTGTACCTACCTCAAATTCAATAGGTTTTTTGTCTAACATGGGTCAGTTATTGTTGGCATATAGAACGCCCCATGCAAACTACGCATCATGAAGACGTCTCGCAAAATCCTGCACCGCACAAGCAAAGCTATCGCGATTTATTATTAAACGCTCTAAACCACATCCCAACATAAAACGTCGGATACAAGCCCATATCAGTCGTGACTTCCGCCTGTTCCCTGTTGTCCCTTTTCTCCGGGAGATGAGGAACTTTGCATCTTGTTCCTAACACCTCTATACTGTTGACCCCGAATATGAACGTCAGCGCAGCCTACGTGCAGCTATTTCATCGTGACGTTATCATCATTATCATCATCCTCAAGCACTCGAGTGGTACCCAAGTCACACAGCACCCATAGCTTCAATGGGAATTCTGACCATCAGAGCAATTAGAGGTTAGTAAGAACACTGTATTCAAAAGTTTGTACGATTTCAAGAGACTCACACAGTGTCCTTGGCACATGTTCTAGTTTATGCAGTGATAAGAACGCATTATCTTACATATCATTATAAAAATGACAAAATAGGTTGATGGTTGAACTGTGCTGTGACCACTATTTTGCCGCCTTGAGTCGACTATAGATTTGACAGTTGTCAAGTTGACGGCTGCCGTAGGCATCGTAAACAAACAACTTTGAATTCGTATTTTTATTAACAATTGCAACTGCGTGCATATTATTATTCAGTGTTCTTGTGATTGGTGAGAAAAGTGATTTAGAAATGCCAACACAGAAAAAAATATCACATCTAGAACAATTGAAATCGAAGACTGATCCACGTTTCATCTGCAAACCTCTGGTTTCCTTAAGTGAAATAATGTTGTTTTTAGAAAATCCACCACCTTGGAGAACTTTATGTAAAGAATTGACGCCGCATAGTGATTTTCTAATCCGAAATGTGGAGATAAATTCACATTCTGATTGCCACTCGCATGATAAACCCCAAATTTTTTGTCATTTCGACCCGGACTTAGATGAAGTTAAACGATATGAATCCAAAAGTTTACCTAAGACGTTGGTATGCCATGATATGGCCAATGGATATCATGATGATTGGTAAAGATAATTGAACATTTTAATTGCGTATCTTAATTTCTTCCTCTCATATAATAATAAACAAATAATATATAAACGTAGTGATTCGAACTATTGTCGCGTTGTGATTGTGGTGTGAAGAAGTGTAGTACAATCAGCAATAACATTTAATACATACATGTTTTTTTTAATTTCAGTATTATTGATGGGACTAGTAATTCAGACGCATACACATTCTACAACTGGGCTGGAATAGATATATTTTGTTACTTTAGTCACCACTTGGTTACAATACCTCCTGTTGGCTGGATCAATGTTGGACATGCTCATGGCGTTAAAGTTATTGGTATGGCATCTAAGTTTTTTAAATATTTTGTGAGAGCCTTGAAACTGGTGCACAATAAGAAAACTTTATCACTTTTAATACTTAGTAAAGAAAGTATAACTGTCTAAATTGCTGTGGTGTGGCCATGGTTGAAGTATATCCCATATTGTGCATGACTGTGTTGTTAGTAGTGTTGGATCTTTCAATACACCTTTCATTTTAATAAATATTACCTACATGGACATCTCATCCCTTAACACAGGTTGTTTTTTTCAAGCCAGTTTGGGTAGGTTCTGAACTGTAGGTCCTAGAGAAAATGCTGTCAGGAACTTTTGAAAGAAACTTAAAACAACATCAAAATTGGAAAGAAATATTAAAGAAAACAAAACTGACATTATGTAATATCAGGTGTGCTCAGAACATGAAGTACATAACACTTAATATTTTAGGTAACTTCTAGCAATTTTAGACCTATGATTGGTACCTGATTTGGTATGTAATGTTGTTGTAGAACAAGAATTTGAAAAAAGTGCCAAATAAAAAATATAAAAAATCTTTGAAAATACACTTTTTAATAAACTTTTAAGTATTAAAAAATTGTGCACATGGTTCCTTACAGCGTTGCTAAAGGAAGGCATAGCATAAAGCATAATCAGCCTATAATGTTCCCACTGCTGGGACACAGGCCTCCTCTCTATGATATTTGATCAAACCTCATTTTTTGTTCCTAAAATATTATTGAACAGTTCAGACTGTTCAATAATATTTCTGCACTTCTTGTGAGCATCAAACAAATCCAAACTATCTTGATTTTAATAATTTTTCTATTAACTTTTACCAACTTCTCACATCCAAAAAATATTAAATGTGCGTGTGCAACTCTTTTAAATCTATTTTGATCTATGAATTTCGTAATTCGTAACACTCTTGTCAGAGCGGTTGTGGTCTTCATGTAGTTTCTTGTCTCTGGTGGTTCGCCTCACGATTTCTAAAGAAAGCTTTGAATAAATGGCTTTTTATTTCGACATGACGACCCATAATCGAATCAAAGTAGGTATAATGGTTTTTTTCTGGCCGTTCTTTTGGAAAATCCAAGATTGCCGCCGAAATCGTTGCTGATATTCGCAACCGCCGTCTTGCATTTGCATTTTGAACCCACTATCAGCTTTAGCATCCCCAAAGACCATGATAAACGACCCCCACAACAAAAAAAAAGCATCAGAATTTTCAATTAACCTATGGACCTCAGTGCCGCCTCAGTACTGAGAACCTATGATAATTAGGTACACACAGTAAAGGGATACATAGGATTAGTTTTTTGTTTTATAATTCATTGTATGACCCTATTGATCGAACATATTTATTTGTCGATTTAATAGAATATCAATTGAAAATTAGCATGATCCATTAGATTATTAGCACCGCGTAATAAAAATATCGGAATGGAAAATCAACTTTAAAAGTTGAAAAAGACAACAATTAAAACCAATTAGTTCACAACAGTCCTCATCGTTTGAAGTTGAAATCTTGTTATGAATTTCATAACAACGTTTCATAAAATTTTAAATTAAAATTCACAATATGAAATTACCCATACCTACTGGCTAGAAAAAAAAACACGATATTATGCCAATAAATGATAAATGATAAATAAATGACAAATGATTTATTTTCTGTAAATAGGTTTGTACACATCAATCATATTTTAAAAACTAGGTGAGATTGGCGTTTCCTCTCTGACTACTCTGAGAAGAAACGCCGAAATAAACTCAGAGGTCACAGTCTCTTTTAAAGTCCAGACATAATCTTGGTCAGGTCATGTGAAGACCATGTGGATTGATGTCTGTAATGGTCTTTTGAGGAAAGAACCACACAGAATGAGTGGACCTGTCCAGTCAATGCAAGCATTTGTCAGTTGTCATGCAGCTCAACACAGAACTAAAGGAGCTAAACGATTCGACGAACATTACCAAAGAAAGGTCACTTGGGTAGGCCGCATAAATGACTCAAACTGCCAGACCATGATTAAAACTAATAATAAAAAAAAATGCATTAAATAAAAGAACAAATCCACAATGTCTTCACATTCACAATAATTAAAATAGTGTAATCCTTTACAAAGTAAATAACACATAATTATAATAAACATATCAATAGCGTCAGGAATTTTTCCGGAACTCTTTAAGAGGGCCTTGGTCCATCCAGTGCATAAGGGTGGGAGCAGGGACTGTGTGAATAATTACAGACCGATATCGGTTCTTTCGGCAGTAGGGTTATAGAGAGATTGATAAATGGTCGTCTACTTAACTTTTTATACAAACATCAAGTCATAGCGCGCAACCAATATGGTTTAAAAAAAGGTGTATCTACGGAAGATGCAATTGCCGACCTAACGGAAACTGTTGCTAAGAATTTAGATGATCATCGTAAATGTCTTTCAATATTCCTGGACCTAAAGAAAGCCTTTGACACGGTCTCTGTTCCTGCTCTCCTGTTGAAACTGGAAGCTGTAGGCATTCGGGGAACAGCGCATGAACTTTTCAAGAGCTGCCTCCAAAACAGGAATCTCCGTGTTAAGATAGATTCATACACTAGTGATGAAGAAATCATTACATATGGAGTTCCGCAGGGCAGTGTGTTGGGGCCTATGCTCTTCCTTATATATACAATGTGGGGAGGACAATGTGATCATAAATGAAAACACTGGCAATACTGGTTTATAGAAACATTTGTAAACTATCAAATAAGTCCGAACATCGAAATTAAAAAAACAATTTTTTCTAACAAACTAAATAGCTTAAAATTGCAAACAAAATAAAACACCGTTTATAAAGTTGGTACACTGACCTGCGATAAGAATGGCAACGCAGCTTGGTTTCATTCATGATATAGCTGTGGCCGACGCGATGCAACGACGTAATGTTTGGCGCCATTATTCTTAATGCTCAATTACTCAAATCAAATCACAGAATATTAACCAAATAGTCGGGCATCATTCACCCGCGAGTTATTCACTAATCAATTTATTATTCACAATCACTTTTCGATCACATAATTATGTCGCCAGTCATTACACATTGTACAGGAAGTTAGGATTATCGAGATGTTTGGTTTCCAACCAGCGACAGAAAGTTTCTCTTATTGGCTTATCTCTCGGTAACAATGCTTGTACTTTCTTGTACTTATAAGGTCTGCGTTTGTCACGTTTCAAAACTTTTTGAACAGTTTTGTGATTTACACGAAAATGTCGACCTGCATTACGCAAACTGGACGTCGGATTGCGATCATAATAATTAATAACTCTTTCGTCTGAAATCACATTTGCACGTGGAGGAGCACCATCTACGTGCGGGATCAAGGATTGATTTTCCCGTATCCTTTGGACAGCTTGTACAATAGTGCGCCCGTGGGTCGGACACATACGCGTGTTCCCATACCTCTCACGGTATGTCCGTACAGCTAAAGCGGCATTACCGTGACACTCCCCATAAATTAAAATCATATCGGTGTACTCCGAAGCGGTATAATTGTAACGAGGCATCATTATTTAATAATAAAACCTTGAAACACCAAGTATTAAGCGTCTAATTTCGCAAAGTTTACTTAGCTATTTAACTAAGTACCTATAATACGTTTATGTATCCTGTCACTATTAAAACAAAGCGTCAAATTTCGCACAACACAACAACAAAGATACGATAACACTCGCGCGGCGACTTCAAACGGGCGCGGGCGCATCCGAAATTTCAGAGAAAAGCAAAACGCGTCACAGGCAGGAAGGACGTCCGGTGACACACTGACCGCGTAACTAGCGGTGGGTAACTCCGGAGGTACTGATCCAAAGGAGCCGGTACCGAACGCGCATACGTAAACCTTATTTATTCCTCACAATCCTTACCGGCACCGCGGTACCAAATGATTCCGGAGCGTGCGTTCACTGTTCACTCTCGTTCACTCGCTTAAGTCACTCGGAAGTACTCGGAACACGTCGTATCGCTCTAACTAACCAACTGTTCAATTCAAAATGTGCCAAATGATCCAGTGAACCAAATGAATAAAATGTTCTGCGAAACCGGGGAACCAAAATGAGCGAGTGAGTGCCGGTGCCAAACGGTGCCAAAGGAATAAATAAGGTGAACCGGTACCGGAGTCGGAATAAGTGAATCAATTCACTTGCCGGAATAAAGATTACCCACCGCTACGCGTAACCTAGACACGTCGACAAGTAAGCAAAGTATAAACAAGCAAACTTACCTGTCTCTTTCGCACATACATATTTTGCGATTGACATGATTGCGTAACAGGACATGCGCATGCATTTTTTCTTATCTAGCTGTGATGACACGCTTTGTGACTCTTATGGCTCGGGCAAACAGTATAATTTGCATTGAGAAAATAAATTTGAAAGAAAAAGCGTAGGTTTTTAAAGTAGCGAGCTGGCAACGTGTGTCGTTAACCTGTCGCGTGCTCTCCTGTTTACAATACATCATGTAGAAAATACTTAAAATGAAAAGTAATGTCCTGTGGCTAAACTACTGAATAAATTCATTTGATTTTTTTGTGTGACGGTTGGAAATATCATGACATAAACGAAGTTTCATTTATGATCATATTGTCCTCCCCATATTGTATAAATGACCTTGCACACTAGCAACTCCCCAATTCCAAGATATTCACATATGCTGACGATACTGCGATCGTAATGTATGGGGATACATGGACTGATGTGAAATATCATGCAGAACATTCGCTACATACGGTTGTGAGGTGGCTGCAGAATAACCTTCTGTCACTTAACTTGGCTAAAACCAACTACATTCCTTTTTCCATTAGGCGCTGGACTAATGCTCCATCTGATTTAAATATTATTGCTCATACCTGCTTGGACTCCTCTTCATGTTCATGTTCAGCACTAACTCGTGTTAGTCAAACCAAATACCTGGTTGTACTGATTGATGACGGACTAAAGTGGTACTCTCAAGTTGAAAGCCTAAAGTCAAGAGTCAGGAAACTTATTTATATCTTCAAGTCTCTAAGGCAATGCGCTTACTCCAAAACATTAAAACTGGTATATCTTGCACTTTGCCAGTCTGTCATCAGTTATTGCATTCCGGTTTGAGGTGGCACCGCTAAGACTAAACTGCTTGGATTGGAACGTGCCCAGAGGGCTGTGCTCAAGGTGATGCTCAGCAAGCCGTATAGATTTCCCACAAGTGAATTGTACGCGGAATGCAGGGTACTTACTGTGCGGCAGCTCTTTGTGCTCAATGCCACCCTCAGGAAGCATAGTCAGGTTCCTCCTTTAGATCCAACCACTCGTAAAGCCAAATCTGCGTGCCCATCAGTTTCTCACAAAACAGCTTTCGCTAGCCGACAGCTTTATGTAATAAGTTCAATCATTTACAGAAGGATCAACGAGCGTATCCTAATGAGTAATTTAAATAAATACGAAGTCAAAACTAAATTCCCGTACAGAAGACATTATTTATAAAATAATGTAGGTATAAAATAATCATTATTATTCTACAAGGACGGATACAGAAACACTTGCAACAGCACACGAACACTCCTTACTCGACTACACACACCCCCACACACACACACCCACACACATCCTCCCACTAAACACCCCCCCCCTTTCATACACCACACTACATCCCTCAGACCCTCACAGCTATCGCCCCCTTTACACATATACATAACACACACAAATAAATAAAGGTCTCTTTTGTACACGAAGTTACAGTAGAACACTGACTCCTAGGTCACAGGGTTTTCCTAGTTTAGGAGACAGGGTTTTTAAACTATTTGTGCCTTTTCCCAAAATACAATGTAGGTATCTGTGAAATGTATTTGTATTGTTATTGTATGCAAAGGTATTTTGTGTCAATAAACTTATTTTATTTTTTATTTATTAAATGTCATTGCATCCATCAATGTCAAAGTGTAAATAAAAATATGAAAGTAATCTTGGTCACATCATATGAGGACCATGTAGGCTGGTGTCTGAAATGGTCTTTTGAGGAAAGAACCACACGGATTTGAGTGGACCTGTCCAGTCAGTGCACGCATTTGTCAATCATCGTGCAGCTCAACTCAGAACTAAGGAGCTCAACGATTCGACGAACAATACAAAAGAAAGGACAATTGAGGAGGCCGCGTAAAGTACTCAAACAGCCAGACCTTCATTTAAAAAAAAAAAATAATGACCCACATAGTCCTCACATTCACAAAAATTAAAACAATATTATACTTTATACAGTAAACTTAAACATGTCATTGTTTAGATAAAAAGGTACGTAAATAGAAAAAAAACATTAAAAGAAAAAAAGTAAAATAGCAAATTAAACATCAACTATGTCTGTGTAAACTTATTGGAGCAGCTCAATCCCAAGCCTTCTTGTCCTCAATATAGTCCTTGACAGTATAATAGGCTTTCTGGCATAATTTCCGCTTTATAAAAGATTTAAATTTATTAAGGCTTAGTTTTTCAATGTGGCTAGGAAGTTTATTATAAAAACGTATACATTGACATTTAAACGAGCCACCCATTTCCTTGAGCCTGGTAGTGGGAACAACAAATTTGTGTTTGGTCCTAGTATTTATGTTATGTTTAACACAGTATTTTTTTAACAGATTAATATTTGTATGTGCATATAAAATATTTTCATATATATACTGAGAAGGCACAGTCATTATATTAATCTCTTTAAATTTGTCTCTGAGGGAGTGTCTGGGACTTAAATGTATAAACTGAACGGATTGCCCTTTTTGATAAACAAACATTGTTTGAATATCGGCGGCATTTCCCCACAAAAGAATACCGCGTAAACTAAGCGCGCTGTCTCTAAATCAGTTAAATTACGATTTTTTCTAACGGCGTAAGCTGCAGAGCTTAGTTTTTTTGACAATTTATCCAATAACTAGTGGGACACTACCATATGAAAATATTTACTAGGGTTGACACTGCTGTAGATGTAAATATTTAAGTATGGCAAGATGCAATACTATACCCACTCTGATTTTTATTTGCTAGACCAAAATAATAGCTGCGATCGACCTTTTCATCAGTCAGTTTCTCATAAAGCTCGTGCAAGTTCCTGTTGACCACTGAATACATTTATACATTACTAAACATATTCTACACAATGGCAGTCTTTCCATGTTTGAACTCAAAAGGTATCGCTTTAACACTTACTCGCTTGGAGCTGTCATTTTGGTCTAGCAAATAAAAAATCTTAATTTAGGGTGATTTGATTCATCAAATTTAATGTCAAAAGTGTACAATAAATAAATGAATAAAAATGTTATTATGACAGGGACTATAATAACGGAATGGTCAGAAGGTGCGGACTTTTGGGATGAGGTGTTATCGTCGGAGTTACAATATAAGACCGTAGCCAGCGCACTGGTTGCTATCGCAAAAACTCTTAAGTTCGACGGCTATCTTCTTAATGTTGAGAACAAGGTTTTTTTTAAATTTTTTTTTCATCATTTTAGTTTTAGTCATTGCTAAATTATCATCAATCATTAGCTTCATTAAATATTTCTCATCCATCTATAATATTTAATTATTTTCGAAAACGCATGAACTGGGGGTTGCTAACGGGGTATCGTATATTTCATGGGATTGAAGTCACGGCCTAGAACTAGTTTCGTCTGCTGTTTTAGACGGCCGTCCGCGACGGAGAGTCCCTGTGTGGTTCAGATTCTGGGAAGTCTAAGAGCGCCCCAGCATGGCGCGCGTCTTCCTCCGTCCGCGTGGTCCCCGTCGCGGGCATCCTCCTAACGTAGTGGACTGCCTAAACACCTGCGTTATCCGTTCCTGTGCTCAGATAGCCGTGCCGGAGATGCTGCTGAATTTCGTTCGCTACTTCTACCGGCTGCTGCACGAGGAACTGCCGCACGCTACGCTGCTGTGGTACGACAGCGTCACCATCGAGGGCAACCTCAACTGGCAGAACAAACTCTGCGACAAAAATAGGTTAGTCTTCTCTTCAGTTGTTTGAGAATGAATTTGTGTTCATTCGTAGTTCTGTTGTTGTTCACCAAACAATTCAGATGACAAGATTAAATAAGTAATACCTATAGCGGTTGGTTGTTGTAGGCCGTTCTTTGAGGCTTGCGACGGGCTGTTCACAAACTATTCATGGACTCCCGAAGACGTGAAGACCAGCGCCGTGCAGGCGCAAGCGGCTGGCCGCCTCACCGACCTCTATATCGGCATCGACGTCTGGGGACGGAACTTCTTCGGCGGCGGACAGTTCAACACACAGGAGGTGAGGACAGTTCTTACAACGAAGGGCGATTTTCACCAATAAAACGACGCGATCAGCATACCTAAACCGCGTTCAACACTTGTCAGTATAATCATTGTAATGGAATATTGACAATGACAGCCGAGAGACGTTTTGAACGCGGTTAAGATGTGCTGATGATAGCGTTCAGATTCATCGGTGAAATTCTTGCTGAGTACCTTCTAACACAATGGAATATCTGAGGTTTACATCCTACTAGCAACCCAAATCACATATCAAATCAAATTACATATATTTTGAAACAAAAACAAGTTCACAATTTTTTTAGTGGTCCTTAACAGCTACATTAGTTTAAATAAAAAAATTGTGTTGCAGCCATTAGCGCCCAACTCCGAGATAGGGAGACGTCACGTCGGCGTTCCAAAAAAAACAAATAGTTATAATCAGTACCTATATCAACTATTTAACTAAAATGTTATTATTAATTCCTATTCATTTTAATTACATTCAAAATAAATTAGGTAAACATGTACACACTCACATCACATTAGAGAACTGGACTCTAATGTGTGTGTTTGAAAGGAATATGAAAGCTAGGTTTTATTTAAAAATCATATTTTAGTGCTGGGCACAAATTGTCTAACTCTTCACTTCGTACTGGTGGGGCGGCATGTCATTGGCTAACTCCTCACTCCGTACTGCAGGCAACGTGTCATTGTTTGACATATTTGTCTCACGTGTATAGTAATGTTGTGGCAGGCAATCAAAGTGGTGCACGCCGCGGGCTGCTCCATAGCTCTGTTTGCGCCCGCGTGGACGCACGAGGCGCTGTCGGCCGACAGCAGCGACCACAACTACGTGGCCATGGCCGACGACCTCCACACCTACGGCAAGTTCCTGCTGCGCGACCGCGCCTTCTGGGGCAGCATTTGGCCCTTCCTCAACACCCGCTTGCCCTGCCACATCCCCTTCCAGACATCTTTCTGCAGGGGGCAGGGCAGCAAGCGCTGGCTCTACGGAGAGGTATGTTTACCCTCTATGTGAACGCTTTGTGATCGAGTTGCAATAATGATTCATATACCAGTGTACCGGCAGGTGCTGTGCCCGTCGCCGTGGTTCAACCTGCGCCACCAGCAGTACCAGCCCAACGCGGCGCACGGCCCTCACGGCTACCTGCTCACTTCCATCGAGAACCTCGCCAAGGTAAAGGGCGAGGTGCAGTACAAAGACAAAAAAGGCATCATCCGCATCCGGGCTTCCTTCTTGCAGGCTCGCTCCGAGCTGCTGGGCGTCAACAAGGACACGCAGCCCGTCACCAGCGCCGACAGCGTCCACTCGGACCTCAGCGGCGACAGCCACGACCGCGCCGAACCGCCCGCGATGTCGAAAATGATCGCTCTAAAAAACTTTTTCAAACCAAAGACAGTGAAGATATCGGAACCGCAAGAGGAAAGCACGCCCGTGACAGAAGAGCCCGCGTCGTCGAGCGTGGAGCTAGAGAGCACGACGTATCAGCCGTCCGTGAACCTGCGCCTGAGCCGCCAGGACGCGGCGCGCTACGGGCTGGCGCGCGTGGCCGACGAGCGCCCTTGCCTGCAGCTGCACCACGGCGACGGCTTCTCGGGCGGCGCCAGCCTCATGCTGCACCCGTCCGACGCCGTGTGTGCCGAGCACCGCTACACGCGCCTGCTGCACTGCGACTTCCCGTGCGAACAGGGGCTGATCTTCTGCGTGGTCACGAAGAACGTGCGCGAGTACCCCGAGCAGACGCTGAACGTCAAGCTGAACATGCGCAACGCGACGGACGAGTACCTGACGGTGGTGCTGACGGGTCGCTGGCTGGCGCAGCAGCCCGCGCTGGACGGGCGCGCGGCCGGCATCAGGCACGTGTACCCGCTGCGCACGCGCGACGAGCACGTGCTGCGCGAGCTGCGCACCTACCTGCTGCTGACGCAGCCCGGCTTCTACGTGCCCATCGACAACCAGTTTGGATGGACAGTCAGGTCGGTCTCGTTACTCGTAGCTGTTGTATTGCGACTGACTCTCTCTTACCTTGTTACCGTTGCAATATACTCCAAGTATTTCAATAGATTATTCTGGACAGATGTCAAAATGCTAAACCGGTTGCAACAAAGCGGCCACCCGAACAACTACAACTACTGTTTCATGTATTGATAGTGTATTTTGTTGCTGCGACTATGTAGATAAAGCTATCGTTTTTATCTCCCTCAGATCAAAGTGGTCAAACCGTAACTTTTGAGTCCAACATAGCGATACAAAAAGTGCAGATACAATACAGACCAATAACATCTGTTAATTTAAATAAATTTAATAGCACTTTAATTTGTAAGTTAAGTAATCAGGACCTTACAATGAATAATGTTCATATTTTGTATAAAGAATTCTTTTCGGTAGTTCAAACCGAATTTGCTGTTGTTTGTTTACTTTTAAGAAGAACACTAAAACTATCAGCCCTAAGTTTTTATTTAGTGACTGGGCAAATAAAGGACTTAGGAAAAGTAGGGAAAGACTTTTCGAGCTGTATGGCCTTAAGCCTTATATTAACACGGAAACTTTTAATAAGTATGTTGCTTCTTACTCAAAAATGTTTAAGAACACTAGTAAGGCAGCTAAAGCCTTATACATTAGCAACAAGGTAAAATCAGCAGACAATAAAATAAAGACGGTTTGGAAAATTATCAATAATGAAACGAACAGGATCATAACATAACATAACATCACGCCTTGTTTCCCCGAAGGGTTGGGCAGAGGTGTACCTATAGTACACCCACATTTCGCCAGTTATGTTTAAGTCCCATGTAATAGGGGGCGAGCCTATTGCCATCTACCGGGCACAAATCCAGACTTCGGGCTGCTACTGAGAAATTCCAGATAGAAAAACCCAATAACACGTTGCCCGACCTAGGAATCGAACCCAGGACCTCATGCTCAGCAGTAGCGATTGCGACCACTAGACCAACGAACAGGATCAAAAAGCAAAATTCTGATTACACACTGGAGACGTCATGTGTTCTCATTTGCGATAACAAAAAAGTTGCTCAGGAATTTGTGAATTTCTTTACCAGTGTCTCACTAAAAACCACTGATATCTTAAATTCTTCGCCCTCGCTTGTTTTTGATTTAATGAGGGCCAATGTTTCAGCCTGTCCGATTGAATTTAACTTAAAGCATATTAACCGCCGAGTAACAGTAATAAAATCTTTTAAGCAAATCAAGATCAAATTGACCGAAGATCTTTGGGGAATATCTATTAAAGTCTGTACCTCCATAATTGAAACTATAGCACCTTACTTAGCCTTAATATTTAATTTGTGTGTGGATCAAGGAGTCTTCCCGGATGTAATGAAATACAGTAAGGTAATACCACTTTTCAAATCCGGGGACAGTAAAGACAGTAAATAGTTATTGACCTGTGTCCGTGTTGCCGGTTTTCAGCAAGGTTTTTGAAAAGGTAATGCTTAATCAGATGCTCAATCATTTCAATACTAATAAAATCCTTCACGAGCAACAGTATGGTTTCACCAAAGGGTGTTGTACGACCGGCGCTGGTGTTACCTTATTAAAACATATTTTTAACGCATGGGAAAAGGCTTAAGACGCCATAGGGATCTTTTGTGACCTCTCCAAGGCATTTGATTGCGTCGATCAAAAGCAGGGTTTCGACCCTGCTTTTGAAACTTGAGCATTACGGACTTGGAAAACTTGCGCTCAGTTTAGTAAAATCATATTTAAATGAAAAACAACAGCAAGTTAAAAAAATGGTGTCAATTCACTTGGTTTAAAAGTAAAAATGGGTGTTCCACAAGGCTCGATATTGGGTCCTTTCCTCTTTTTAGTATATAAGGTGTATCTATTCATACACGAAATATTTTAAGAGCGACCTCTATAGGTCGTTTAGAAGCTATAGAAACGAAAAATATTTTTTAATGTAAATGTTTATTTTTATTTTACGTAATTATCATAATTTAAAACTGCTTGGGATGTTTTGCATAAAACCGGCCTGCTCTATGAATCAAAGACGCGGCGGCGGGGAGAGGCGCGGGCGCGGTACCTTTCCATCTGTAGCCGCGGGGCGCGTGCCGTCTCTCTGTTTAACATATCACTGGTGAACTGTAATGAACATTCGACAATACACCTCTGCCTATCTCTACGGGGAATGCAGGCGTGATGATGTTCACAATAAACCAACTTAGGTAGACTTCGTAACTCGACCTCGTCTTATTTTGATAACAGAGTTATCGCTTCCAATAAAAATAAATGTGAATTTAAAATACAAAACGACCTAAATCTAAGTAGGTACAATATTGAATTCCCTCCTCGCAGTTTTACAAAAACAGTACCTTCTGTAAACCAGGTACTTACATCTAAATAAGCAGCTAATGACCTCTGTGGGGTTACGACTTTTACGAGCGAGCATCGAAACGTTTCAATCATTTTCTTATTTTTTTTTACGAAAAGGATCCTAGATTCGATTAAAACATTCATATTCTACAGTGTTACACATCTTTTAGATAATAATAATAGAAAAATAAACAGCTGACGTAACGCGAATTCGCGTAAGGTAATGACTTCTGTTAGGTTACGAACTGTGCGTCGAGTCGTATCTGTCAGCTGATTGATAGGTTGTGTACCTACCTATTTGTACAGATGTAAACTGTAAGAAGTGCATAGCGCGAACAATTTAAAATGTACATATCTCATAACGACGTAGTTTTTATTTACACTATTTACACCAACATTGCTGTACATATTCACCCTGCAGTTGCACGTGAAATAATGTGTCGTTGCACTTTTAACAATGTCTCTCTAGCTATCACTGCGTAAACAAGCGTTCACGATTCACGTTTTGTTGTTCTGCACTAGAAATGGTCTGGCCTTCATTACCATAAATCAGGTCTATCCCTACCCCACACATGGAAATCCTACGGCGTAAGATCAGGCCTGCCTCCGTTTGCAGCTGGGGGCATGTAGACCCCGTAGTCCCGTTGCCGCTGTCGAGTTTCTAGGATCTCTAGGAAGGGGGCTTGTGCTGTGAGAAAAATAAGACCACCCTCATTGTAGCAGTCCACCATGTATGGTACTCCTAGTTGGAATATTTCGGCATTGTTGCGTTTGTTGCGCGAAGCGTTCCACGTTAGTTAAGCCGCGTGCAGTACAACATGCAGTTCGCGCGAGACTGAACACGGCGGCGGACGGCGCGGCAGGCGCGGGGCGAGGCAACTGAAGCCGGCGCCGGACGGCGCCGCGAGTCGGGTCTCTTTTGATCATTCATAAAAGCCACGGGACATCTAAGGGCGCCGCCATGACCTCGCCCGCTTCAATGAAAGTAGTTGCTACGTAGTATTTTCGTAGAAACTAGAGTAATGGATGTTACAAAATGTGAAAGAGCCAGTATTTTTATGTGTGTTTAAGTAATATAAAATTATTAAATTTTTTAAATTAGATGATTAGATAGTAAACTCTTTTTCATTTCTATAGCCCAAGTTCGACCTATAGATGCACCTCTTCAAATATTTCGTGTATGAATAGATACACCTTATATATTAATGACCTACTCCATTTATTAATAAATCAACCACAAATGGTGTTATTTGTTGACGATACTTCCTTAACTTTTAAGGTAGATAGACGTGCTTCAAATTTTGACGACGTAAATAACGCCCTACTGCTGGTCCAAAATGGGTTCACTGCTAATAATTTAGTACTAAATGGAAATAAAACTAAGTGCATAAGATTTTCTTTACCAAACGTCATGAGTAGTGATTGTGAGATAGTTTTGAATCAAGAGACAATAGAATTCGTCGATAAAACGGGTTTCTTGGGGATCACGCTCGACTCAAGGCTACAATGGGGTCCTCATTTAACATCTCTTGCAGGGCGGCTAAGTTCAGCAGCTTACGCTGTCAGAAAAATCCGTCAATTTACTGATGTAGATACCGCGAGCCTGTCTATTTTAGTTACTTTCATAGTATCATGTCTTACGGTATTTTACTTTGAGGACGGGCTGCAGACATCGAGTCTATTTTATTCTGCAGAAAAGAGCTATCAGAGCCATATATAATCTCCGCAGGCGCGATTCTCTAAGGGAATTGTTTAAGGATATTTAACATCATGACGGTACCTTGTCAATACATCTATGAAAACATCATGTACGTTAGAAAAATTACATCTTTACAGTAAAAGAGGTGAAAAACATAATTATAGTACTAGAAATCGGGACCTATTAGTTCAACCAGGTTTCAGACTGGCTAAAGTAGACTCATCTTTCATGGGTTATTGTCTAAAATGTAATAATAAAATACCTCCCCACATACTTCAACTGAATGAGACGAAATTCAAATCCTTTGTCAAACGCACACTATGCAGGCGGGCATATTATAGCTTAATGCTGGTCCTGCTCCACATCACAACTAATTAATTGACATTTGAAATACTGTTGGAGCTGCTGAAGATTGTAAGAATATAATATTTGCATCATATAAACTCAATATAAACTTTTTTATTATATAGATTCATTGCACAGATATGAGTACTTTGTACTATAGAGCTACCATTTACCGGGTAATGTCATAGATTGACTTGAATGTGCCCTGGCGGCTGATAGTATGTCATGCTCACTCAATTGTCTCGCTGACGGTGGCGCGTGTGTCGGATCATTTAGCTCCCTTCAAAATGATTGAGCTGAATGGTGCTAAGAGATGACCAGTCCCCACTGACGGCGCCCGTTCACGAACATGACGTAATGATCAGCACCATTCAGCTCAAACATTTTGAAGGGAACTTAATGATCCAACACACACGCCACCACCAGCGAGACATTTGAGTGAGCGTGACATACTCTCAGCCGCCAGGGCACATTCAAGTCAATGACAGACGTGCCCAGTATAGGGTAGCTTTATAGTAGGTACTACATAGTGCTCACACGTGTGCTTTGCAATTATACAATACTAAAAGATTGAATTTATACAGTGCAAAGATAGTTCTTACAGTCTTCAGCAGCTCCAACAATATTTCCGAATGCTAATCAATTGTTTAGGCGCCCTTGTGGAGCAGAACCAGCGTTGAGCCAAGCATTTTTGTCAGAGATGTAATCCTCCAACTTATAATATGCTTGGCTGCATAGTGTGCGTTTGATACAAGTTTTGAACTTCGTTTCATTCAGTTGGAGTATGTGGGTAGGTATTTTATTATAATATCTAGGGTGCGTTTATGTTACTCCTTGTGTGTTATAGTACATGAATACTTACGTAATATTTTACTACTTTACTTAATTATTCCATGTGGTACTTTTTGGTTTCGTGTGTTGACTTTCTAATAGTTATGCGTCACGCCGTCGTCACGTGATTGTCACGCCATCGTCACATGATTGTCACGCCATCGTCTCGTGTTTGTCATGAAAATAGGAAACGTCTAGAATAACCTATTGAATGATTTGTTTAGAATGCGTTGAGGCGCCATGTACCACTGCTGTGCCTTCCACACCTATAGTGCGCTTGGCTTCCAGTCTATACAAATGCACAACTAAGTGACTGGGTAACACGATGCCCCTCGCCAAGAATTCCACTACGTACTCTAGGTACGTGAAGTTTGAATTAAAAACAAAGCAATATCTGACGAGGTGTGAGTGCGACAGGTACTACGAGGTCCGCGTGCCTGGCTCGCGCATCACGTCCGTGAACCTGCGCACCGGCTTGCCCGTCGGGCCCATCCTGCTGGGACACCTCTGCATCTGGAACAAAACGTGAGCTTCCATCTTACACGATGATATTACAAGTAAAAAGAGGTATAAACATAAACTAGAAATCCGTAGTTTCGGCCGAAGTTTCGGGCGATTCTTTCTCCGTCTCACTTAGGTCTTACTTCCATTTTTTTGTTTGATTAAATTTTTTGTTATGTCATTTTGTGGTGTACAATAAAGTATATATAAATATAAATATTAGGTTGGGGTCCGAACTAATAATGTATGGCAACACGATTAGACAGTAGTCCCTACTCCCGTTGTGTTTTCATCCGTCCGAGAAATTATAATCTGTTTTGACGGAACAATTATTTTCGGACGGGCCTCGGACGGGCCTCGGATCTTGGTTGCTGGACTTAGAGACGAAACGGAAGCAACATATGCTTGTCTCCTTCGCTCCCTATAATAACAACATGCCGTCCTACTTCCACTTATAATCTATAGAGGGACATTAAAATGTTATGTTTTGCTTATTTTCACTTGGCCCGTGCCGCATTAAAGCTAAAGCTTTTTGCATTAAAGCTAAAGTCACGTTCAGATTATGTGTTACAGTATGCCGTTTTCGTAAGATCGAGTTTCGACTTTAATAATGCTACTACTAGCTTCATATTTCTGACTGACCGACTCCTTGACAATTCAAAAGTGCTTGTAAATGGTTTGAGTTTGAGTTGAATTACCTCTTTTTACTTTTTATATCATTAATCATGTTTAAATTCCATCAGTCCGCGAGGCCTAAGCTGAGCTTTGCATTTGTGTGAGTGCACATCGAGATAGTGTAGGTGTGACGTCGGCTTAGAGCGCGATTGGTTTAAACAATCGGCCTGAGGCGCTATGCGTCCCTCTCGCGATCACATTGGTGCGATCGGTTCTCACTCACACAAATGCAAAGCTCAGCTTAGGCCTCGCGGACCATACATTCTACCACTTAGCATGCAATAATTTGTACTTATCGGTATACATTTCGAATCGCTGACTTTAATCCTAACTAATATAATAAATGCGAAAGTAAGTTTGTTGCGCTTTCACGCTACAACGGCTGAACGGATTTGGATGATATTGAGGACATGTAGACCATGACCTGGAGAAGAACAAGAGCGTAGGTAAACGTGACGGTGACCCAGAGTCCTCATAAATGTCAAACTCAGCACGTAGTTTTGTGTTTTGATTTGTGAAATTTCAGTGGGGTCTACGGTGTCTGATTGTTTGATGAATTATTTAAGTTAATTTGCTAATGGTAATAGGTTAAAGAAGAAAGTTAGTAATTTTTATATTCATAATTTTTATTTCTAATATTAAATATGCACCCATGTTATCGATGCATCTCTGCCAGCGCAGTGGTAATTTTTCAATGCCCTTCTTGAAGAAGTCTGGTGTAAGGGAGCCAACAAACTTTTCAAAGGTATTTTGTACTGCCTCTTGGGTATTGATGTTTTTCCCTGCCAAGAAGTTGTCCAAATTTAAGAGACAGTAGAAGTCTGCACAAGGTCTGGTGAGAACGGTGGATGACGTAAAACTTCCAACCCTAGTTCTTGTAGGTTAGAGACCATCTGTTGTGCCATAAAAGGTCGAACGTTGTCGTGTAGGAGCAGCGGGGACGAGCCATTATCCAAGGCTGGCTGGAGGTTTGCGAGCTTCTCCATCATTGTGTCCAGTTCCTCACAGTACATATCCGCAGTAATGCTGGTGCTATTTTCTCCGGCTGAGTTAGCATCAAAACAATATTGGTCCATTTGCGTCAAAATTTCAAAAAAATACTTGATAAGTGGGTGCCGCACGTACTGAACGATCGCCAGCGCGCGTTGCTTAGCAGACACAGAAACGAAGGGATCTTGAACCACATTTTCATTTGCGATGAATGAATGATAAAATGAAAAATGGATTCTTTATGATAATGGTTCATCGCCAAGGCAATGCCCCAAACGAAAACTTACCCTTAAAATAGTCATGGTCACTGTTTGGTGGTCTAATGCCACAGCTTCTTACCAAATAACATCAGCATTACTGCGGATGTGTACTGTTAGGAACTGGACAAAATGATGTAGAAGCTCGCGAAACTCTGGCCAGACATGATCAATCGCTCGGCCCCGCTGCTCCTACACGACAACGCTCGACCTCATTCGGCACAACAGACGGTCTCTAAGGTATAAAAGCTAGGGTTGGTATTTGTTTGACAATGGACTTGGCAGGCTCATTGCATTCCTTATGATGCAATCCTACCCAACCTTACCCCTTGATATTTTTCAGTTCTGAACAGATTTACGGCCAAAATGCGACGAGAACTTTTTTGCTGCAGATATTCTTTCGTTTTCTGATACTGCCGTAGCTATTGTATTTGCTCGGCACTGGGCTTTTTGTAGCTGGTGTTAACCAAACGTTAGCAGCGTTTGGTTAACGCCAGCTGCAAAAAACTTAACACTAAAGCACCAGTTAACTTCAAGTTTGGGAATAGATAAAATATATAATAATAATGCGAAACAAAATGTTTAAACAGAAATGACAAGAGTTGGATGCGGTTCCTTGAACGACCTGTTGAAAAAGATGTAAAAAATACAATAATTACTGCGTCCGCGGGCCCTAGCTCCAGGAGTTACAAGGACCAATGCGTGGACCAGTGCGTTGCCCAGTGACGCGCCTGCGCACGGCGCGAGACCAACCTTTCAGTAGTACAATATGTACAAATACCGGTGCTATTGAAAGTTTTATAGTCTTATTATTATGTAATTATCTACATATAATCCTAATTGTAATAATTTAGGTTGAATTTTTTAGCATTTTTTATTTTACTCAGGATAAATAAAACTGGGGAAATCATAAATTTTGCTTCGATCAAGAGGACATTTTGAAGTCGTAAGGTATGCCCCGCACTGCCCAAATCTGCACTTATATCTATTTCATTTCATGATCATAAACCAGTAAACCGTCTGTAAAAATAAAAATAACTGGACGGTGCTGATAGTATAGACAAAATACAGTATTATGTCACTATCTGCGCCGTACAGTTGTTTTATTATTCTAAATTTTTGCTCTTCTCCTTTTCTTTTCTCCTTTTTTTATAGTGCCGTACTTTCATAATTATTATACATGCGAGATCTATATTATGACAAAGCCTGGGTAAATGCTGTGTATGTGTTTCGTTGTTAAGCCTTTATATAAATAAATAAATCGCGTTCTGTTTTATCTACACTATTGTTTTGTAGTGCCATCTCTTGGCGTGTTCCGTAACCACTGTTAAATGAAACGATTCGATTTAGTATTAATAACGTTCATTAGCAGCGAAACGCAGTCTAATGTAGTTCTCACAACCAAATAAATGTCAACGTGCGCCTGTGTGCGCCGGCGCCGCCCTGAAGGCCTGAAGCATCAAGTAAAGGGCTGCTAGTTTGCTACTGCGTAGCATGGCAAATGACAAATCACTTCCTAACAAAAAGTTATACTTTTCTTTGTTTTTCACGTCGCGCCTTAGAAATCTTCCTACAATACAATCTGTCATGCGCGAGGTGCGGTAATTTGATGATGGTGTTAATTTTGATTTTGTGACAATTTTTTGTTTACAGCTACAATACATAAGGCATGGAGTTCCCTTCGCGTTTTAGTTCTCCGCTCTATCGAGGACACACGAAGTGTATGCACGAAGAATAAGTATTATTATAATTGTGTTTGGTACCACTTAAGTATCTAAACATATTATACGCATGTACATATTGTAAACATTATATTAAAATTATGCCAGTAGGGGCTGATTTTACCAACTTTTATCCGTGGAATAAAATTGACGTCTGACAGTTCAAGTATGGAAGAACTGTCAATTATTTTTTTCTCTAGCTGAGACTTATTCTATAAATAAACATTTGACAAAATCGGCCCTAAATGTGATACGGACTTATACCTACTTCCTATGAACAAACGAACAATAAATACTTTATACACTTATCGTTCCTTACTTTGTTTATTCCCCGCAGTCCCTTGTCCATCAGGACGTAGGTTTTAATCATCAGCTTATCAGCTAAAGCAGTGCGAGTGAGGCATAATGTGCACATTGATGGCAACATTCACTTGCAGCTACACACACGCTTGTGTTGTGTTAGCATGTTAGGGGATCTTTTATATCTCTGTAGGCTGATGGTGATGTGCCTATTGCCATCAGCCGATACGAATTTCGCAGTAGCATTCCGCCGGAGTCTGGGTACAAACCCAGACTTCGGCGGAATGCTACTGCGAAATTCCGGATTGAAAACCCTATACCTATCACTGCCCGACCCGGGAATCGAACCCAAGAGCTCAGCGCTTGCGACCACAAAGCCAACGAGGCAATTCGTTTTTATTAAAATATTATTCCTTGCGTTCATGAACTTGAAACTGCACAAATACGTACACAAGCTATACATTTCCAGTATAATCTGATCTTGTATCGTATAGGATTTCTGTAAAATGAGAGGTCAGCTTATACTGGAAATATATAGCTTGATATGTACCAAAGTAATTTAAGATTTTTTGTTTTAACTGCTTGATTCGATTAAACAAATAACTCCGATGAATAAAATAAATAAAAAAAAAAAAACGGAATCATACCAAACGGTTTTTTTTATCTACCCCCGTCAGGTGAAAAGAAAAGGATAACCTACAGTTTATACAAAAAATATACGGAAACTTACTTACCACCTGCACGACGATTCTGTAAAAATCTCACCTTGAAGACTTGTGTGAAGTGAGCTGTCAGTGTCATCCCGTCGTGGTCAACATCGCATCAGTGGCACTGACAACTCACTCCACGCTCACGTAACACCTAAGTTTTCAGGGTGAGATGGTTACAGAATAGCACTACTGTACTTATGTAGGTAATAAGGTAAGATCCTAATGATTGGTTTTATAAATTACCCTCTAAAGGCAGTGGTGATGGGATGTAGGAGTTCGTAGGGGTAAAGTAGGTTTAAAAATCCGCGCGGAAGAAGTCGCGGGCGAATTGCTTGTAGATTATAAAACGAGAGCAGCAAACGAATGACAAGATTGTAACTATATTGTGACATGGCTGTTTATCTGTTTGGCTTACATAACACCTATAGGAAACTTCTAGTCATATGGTATTATGACAATACATTGAGGCGTTGATCTTCCAGCAGTCGTAGTATCGGTTATTTTGGAGTACTTACTCGTAGATTATTATGTAAAACTTTTGACATAAACACACTGATCATTCATATCAACTTCATATTACGTAGAGGTCGATTATCATGTAGTAGTCGGTTACAGACATTTTTGCCACTCATACTTAAAGTTATGTTAATATTTTTATTTTTACTTGGGGTCCCTTAGAAAGAAGTGCCTACGACATTTTGCTTTGCTGGATTAATTTTTGTATTTAAATAGCTATGAAAGTTCTATCAGGCGTTATTTTAAATTATGAATGCATTTCTTGGTGAGGTAAAAGTAGTAGAACCTCTAATTTGTGATCTAATCTTATCTTATAAAATAAAATCTGCCGTAAGAGGCACTCTGGCACATAAGTTGTCAAGTACCTAAAAATAGTTTTTATGAAGTAGGTAAATTAAAGTCTGTTTAATTACAGTGTGAGTTATTTTTTTGGCAGCGGATCAGACAAAACCAGATAATATTTTGGTGAGGGCCATATTTTTTCACGTAAAATCATAAATCATCGCTGTACTTACACTACCTACGCTTTAAGTACATAATTGATGTAAAGTAGGTTATTATAATACAAACAAAATTATACAATTCCATTGTCGACATCATCATCAAGGGATCATTGAACCCGGGAGGACAACGTCACATTAATCGTTCGTCAATTTCAGTAATCGGTGTATTTAGTTATCTACACAGAATAAGTCAAGTCGAATTAAGAACTTCTTCCTTGGGTTTTTTGAAGATGTTTTGTTCGATCATTCAGTCTTCAGGTGTGGCGCGGTGCAGTCTGTACACGCAGGTTGTGTGTGTTGCTCATTACCAAATTGCTCATTTACCGTGTAATAGGTTTATTCATCGGTGGTGTTAGTGAGTTCTTGAATAGACTATACAATAGCGGCCAGCGGGTCAGATACAAAATAAATATTAGCTGAAAGAAATGATAAAGGGAATCTTTATTAAGGAACTAAAGTGATGGCTCAATCAATTTATGAATATATTCTAATGTTGTTTTGTAGCAGGCTATCAAGATCAAGATTGGGATTGGGCAATTTTGGGCGTAAATCGCTTGATGTAGTCGCGGGCCACGGGTTGCTTAATGTAGTCGCGGCCACGGGTAGCTTAATGCAGTAGCGAGCCACGGGTAGCTTGATGTAGTCGCGGGCCACGGGTAGCTTGATGTAGTCGCGGGCCACGGGTAGCGTGATGTAGTCGCGGCCACGGGTAGCTTGATGTAGTCGCGACCACGGTTAGCTTAATGCAGTAGCGGGCCACTGGTAGCTTGATGTAGTCGCGGGCCACGGGTAGCTTGATGTAGTCGCGGCCACGGGTAGCTTGATGTAGTCGCGGCCACGGTTAGCTTAATGTCGTAGCGGGCCGCGAATAGCTTGAGGTAGTCGCGGTCACGGGTAGCTTGATGTCGTTGCGGGCCTAGGGTAGCTTGATGTAGTCGCGGGCCTAGGGAAGCTTGATAATGATTTGCGGGCGTATGTTTGTGATGACTGCTAGAGTAAGGAACCTCGAGGTATAGAACCCAAGTGCTTGCTGCATAGAACCCTAGATCCAGCGGTCGAGAACGAGTCCACATTCTACATATCGACATCCATGTTCCTGTGTCTGTTGTTTTATCGGCCTTCGCAAGATTCAAGGAGATTCTCAATTCGTTGGACAGTCATAACAAAATCTTTATGTTGCGCTCAAATGTAGGGCACTCTTTTCTTGCTTATAATTTTAATCGCACAACCGGCACAACTATTTCTACTCTTTCACAATCCAACAAAGACTGGCTTTGCACTACAATTATCATATAAAATGACTTTTGCAGTTTTGCCCCACCCAGGATTAACGAAAATACCATCCGTTATTTCTAATAGTGTTGCAAAAGTAAAATAATACACTCATTTCAAATATATTTAAAAGTTGGTTTCCATGGTAATACATTTGTACTGATAGTGTTCCGGTCGAGGTCGCATATAGTCGGTTTATAATAATACATTTAAAAAAAACACTCTACCTTTTATATCCGTAAAACTTTCGTGAGACGCACACCTACATCATCAAATTATTAATGTTTTACGTTAGTACCTAGTTTTACGGTTGTTACTATTAATATATAGAAGCATAGGTAGGTTCTGAGTTAGCTAGACAAGATAGGTACCCTGGGATAATGTGTACGGTGTTGACTCGAGTCAGCCGGCGCGGCGCCTCCAATGTCCTCCGACACGAATCGCGATACAGTAGGTAGATAAGAACAAGTTAATTATACTCTACTACACTTTATGGAAAATATAAACAAATAACGGCTACCCACTTTTCGGTAATAAAAAAACACTGTATAAAGAATGCCGCTCTGAGTTTTAGTTCAAACAAATAAACATATGCGATTGATTTGATATGATTTTAATTAATCTACAAAGATTAATAATAAAGATAATGATGTTTTGCAAATTATAGTAGTTTTAATGAATTCTCAGCGTTAAGTGTTTGTGTACAGTGCTACATAAAAATCTGAAGCACTAAATAAAAGCAATCAGGTGAGTCTAAAACAATAACAACTTAGTCCCAACTAGCTTATAATATTCTAGGCCCTAAGCTCCCTCATCCATACTGTGTGTAAGGTTGGTGATATTAAGATGCTGCCCCGGTGCAGCATTCAGCATTGCAGACTGAGGATCACTTGTCTAACCGGATCACGAAAAAAAAAAACTTTTTTGAACTAAAGGTCAGTTTCTGACGAGACGTTGAGAGAAGGCTAGTGTATACCTAAATTAGTTATAAAACAACAACTGGCATTCATCCTTCAGAATAGACGCGTATCTTCTTTTATTCGAGAACATACTTTTAAAATATTTAATTATCGCTTATTGCTATCGTTCAAGGTGTGTGGCACCGACCGACAACGTTATCTCGCGAAATTGGGTATCCTACCTACGTAAGAATCCTACTTTTAAATATAGGTACCCAACATTTTAGAAACAACAAAGACTGACTTTTAATTGATTAGTGTTGAGGAGTTTCGAATACCGGATTTTTTCAATAGCGGTAATAATAGCGTATAGAAAATTTCCGTATATCAGTGCCTTGAGTTTTAGCTTCTAGGTACTTGTGCCTCCAGTTGTTTTTAAATTGTTAAATCCACATTGGGATACAGGCGTTGCAAAGGAATCCCCTCACTGTCATTATCACTACCATCAATATAGGAGTGCCGTCTCTGCGTCATGCACATTCGAGGGCTGAGGCAAGGTTTCAGCTGATGCCGTTATCAGCTTGATCTAGTTTTCGCAGCATGAATATATCAAAAGTGTGGCATCACGGCGATAAAGTCCAGCGACGGTTGCCTTGATGACTTGAGAAGTTGAGACTTATAGATAGCACTTGTATTGTTATATGTACCTCTCGCTCACACAATGCCGTACGTGTGACCGAGAGGCAAATACACAGGCTGCGCAAGTAGTAATCAAATGTTACTAACTATCTTTAAACCACGAGATAAAAATTAAAAAAACGGATAAAAATTGGTCGGAAACATAACGTGCAATATAATAAAATTGTGTCACTGTAGTTTCTACTAAAGATAAAATAAAATCAGCAAAACCGGGATAAAAAATGACGAAAAATGTCAAAGAACCTACCCCAGGGCTTCCAATATCGGGTTGAGACCCGATATTGGAAGCCCTGGGGTTGATGTTTGTATTTGATGTTTAGGTAAGTATAGCTATTCCCTCACTCATGTATGTGGGGTATCTACCGGTACATGAGTGAGTCAAGAATATGTGGTATAGTAACTAACTACTTGAAATCAATTTTAGTTGGACGGTCAAGTCATTCAAGCACGGCGATATATGCCACCAATCATCTTTAAATTCGTTATGTCTGTTTGTAAATTAATTGATGCACAATACAGAGCTGTACGCAAACAATCACAATCAAAGAAGCAAAGATACGCAAATAATCCTTTTATCGTTTCCCCAGTTCGTTGGCACCTACTTATCCACTGCGCAGAAACAATACAATGTACTGACAAGTGAAGACATTGGGAATAAAATAACAAGCTCCTGCGCATGTAATTCCAAAGTTTTCTCCTGAAACTGGATGTTTATTGATTGTAGGACAGGTAGGCAGATGAAAAAAAAAAGGGATTGCGAGAAAGATAATAGTTATGGTAGTAGATATAGTAATGAAGATATTACTGAGAAGAGAGAAGAGAAACGCGTGATGTACTACCTACCTCTTTCCTCTTTGGATAAGGCCAGTAGGGTGATGCTGATCTAGTCTAGTAGGATGTGGTACCTACATATAGCGAAACAACCTTAAGAATTCCAACTTAGAAAGTACGATAATTACTACAACCGACTTGACAGTATTTTTAAATTAGATTTTTCGAAACCTACAATGAAGAAAACGAACGAAGCCGAGAGTCACTTGTACTCCCCGTAATAGGGATGATGACTGATATTAGAAATGTTCATAAAAATTATGTAATTTCAAAGTAGGCATAGTAAAAATGAGATAATCGAAAAAATCTGTTAAATCGGTGTAAATATGAAGAAGATACACGCTTTTAAAGTTTTTGGAGGGGATTATTCCCGTCCTTGTCGCACGGTACGGACAATGTACGGCGCTAGTATGAAGTTACATAGTCGTGACGTCACTTCTACGATAGTGCTGTCTTAGTCTAACACTTATCTTAAAACGTTTATAACTTGGCAATTTTTTAAGCGTTTTCACTTTTTGTAATTTTGTTTACACTATTTGGGGACCAACAATTTATTGAGATAAAAATAAAAAAATTGTCATCATCCCTATTGTGATCTTTTTGTAATGGACCATTCCAAAACCTTCTGATTACGGAGATGTTGATGGTCAAAATTCCAAATTTTAGTGACGTTTCTATATATGTATAACACAACTTTAAATACCCCTACGACCCCTGTACCTGTGCATGGAGCACCCATAAGTACAATGTTGTGCGTGCGTTACATTGCGCACTACCACAAACAGCTAATTTTCACACCAAAAATTTAAACCGTTTCCCAGCAATTATTTTTTATTTTGTGCAATGTTACTTATGTTTGATGTACAGAATGCGTAGATGACGGCTATGTGATGGGTCTTTTTAATCCCTGTATATGTAAAACTAATTAGTCAAAGGGCAATGCCCACCCTCCATAGTGTCCTAGGCCCAAAATGGACATCAAGTATTAGTATAAAAATTGAGTGTTTTAAAATCTTAATAATATAATACACTTTTATCAAATAATGATGACTAATCAACAATATAATGCTTTTTTCAAAATGTATTGTACACAATTTGATAACACTTTCATTTCAAAGACATTTTCGATTAATAGTAATGCTTCATTCAGTGACTGAGCATAAAAGTAGAAAACGACTTTATGAGTTGTATGATGAACGGACTTGAAAAAAACTAAATGCATTAAGTTTACGATACCTCATGTTAGACAAGTAGAAACTAGTGTTCTTATAAAGGGAGAAGAGTTGAAACCCGAAAACTCCACAGTGTTCTTAGGCATAACTTTTTTTTTTTTTTTTTTTTTTTTTATCTTTATTTGTTTATAGAGGGTTGGATCAGTATGACCATGCCACCCTCATAGGGGCATTCTATGACTATCTACGCTTAATACCTAGGTTTACAATTTTATATAATTTTTTGGCCGTCCTAGACAATGGAGCAGCCAAGATACTATTATATATGCCAACGTTAAAATAATTAAAACCGTATTCAATTAAATAATTTCTCCTCTCCACCTCGTTCCGGACACATTCCGCTAAAATATGAGTGGTATCCTCTACCTTATCACACTCAGAACAATTTGGGGAATCACTTTTTCTCATTAAAAAGGCGAAGCTATTCAACGGAATATGTCCCGAACGAAGTCTGAAAGCAGTCACAATCTCATTACGATGCATATCTGTACCCACAAACCAAGGAAGGCGGGAAAGGCTGTGTTGAATGGTTCTATACCAAATACCCTTACTTAGTGACCTTTCATCAAAGTATTCTTTCCATAATTCTAGGCACTGGCTGCGAACTCGAAACAAGAGGTCACTAAATAAAGGCAAACACTCAACAAATATTCCGTCTGTAATAGCCTCTTTTGCTAAACGATCTACTTCCTCGTTTCCATACAAACCAATATGGGATGGTACCCATTGAAGAACTATTCTTTTGTCTTGGACCTTACCAATGGAGTCTAAAATTTTATAAGCTATCGGTGCGCCTCGACAATTCGAGGTGCATCGAGCCAGGTGTTGCAGAGCACTCCTAGAATCAGTCAGTATTAAATAATTTCCTGATCCAAATGACTCAATGTATGAAATAGCTTCTGAGATCGCTAGTAGTTCAACGTACATTATTGAAATTTTTGCACCTGATCTAAACTTTATTGATGCTTTCGTTTGTGGATCAAAAACAGCCCATCCCGAATCATTCCCTTCCTGTGACCCATCAGTATATACTGAGTAAAAATGTACATAATTAGCATTTAGAAATTGATCACAAATTTCATGTATGTTGCTACATCTATACTGATGTTTCGGTTTGTCTATAACATCTATACAAGGTTTTACTACATCGGATAAGTCCACATTGCTAACCCATGTGTTCAAAGAAAATCTTTCCAATTGCTGCGTTGAATGTATAGGGTAGTCAATAAGAAACTCGTGTACCGTCACTAATAGTGGTTTTTTCTTACGCCTCCAATATAAACTGTGACATGACTCGGTAAGCTTGTTTAACAAAAGAAATATTTGACTGCCCCGGAACGAATTCACCTTCAACCAATATTTGCCTGCTAATAAGTACCTGCGTACATATAAAGGTTGAAGGTGAAGCTCACACTCCATCACGTGTATTGCAGTAGTCTTCACAAAACCACCAATAACGCGCATACACTGGTTTTGTATTCTGTCCAATTTGACTAAGCTGGTCTTGTATCCGTTATCATATAAAAAATTGCCATAGTCCAGTCTCGAACGAATAATAGACACATATAATAGCCTCAAGTAATATGGATGTACGCCCCACCCAGACCCAGCAAGAACTTGAAAGATTCTTATAGATTTCAGACATTTTCCGGCTAGCTCCTCAATGTGTTTTTTCCACCTAAGCGAGCGGTCTAGCCACATCCCCAGGTATTTAATATTATCTACTACTTGAAGCGGTGTTTCATTTATTAATAGGTTAATACATTCTCTTTTATAGCCTCTCTTAAAAACGCATACTTTACTCTTTGAAGATGAAATTTCTAAGCCTATGTTTGAAAGCAATTTAACTAAAACATTTAGTGAATTTTGAATAATACTGACACTTTCTTGTATGTTACGACCTACTGAATAAAGAACAAAATCGTCCGCGTACTGGGATATCAAAACTCCCCTGCTCATAATATTTGCACAGATACTTGAAGTTACTATGTTAAAAAGCAACGGCGACAAAGGGTCACCTTGAGCTAATCCACGGCCGGTAGTTCGACACATGTAAACATTATCAATTAAAACCTTTAACCTTCTTTCTTTTAAAAAATACCATAAATATTGACATATTTTTGATCCCACCCCAATTATGTCCATTGTTTGCATTAGTGAAATTATATTTACGTTATTATATGCATTATCTATATCTAAAAAGCATCCTATTGTTGTCTTATTTTCTGTAAAGCCAGTTTGAATATGCGAGACAAAATTAACAAGATTGTCCATTGTAGATCGACTTTTTCTAAACCCCGTAGTATAAGGCGATAAGATGTTATTTTTTTCGATGAACCATTCTATTCGATTGTTCAAAATGCTGTGAAACATTTTACATAAACATGACAGCATTGATATCGGTCTGAGTGAAGACTGAGACTGCGGGACGCGCCCAGGTTTAGGTATTGGAATGACTGCGATGTCACGCCACTGATTGGGTACAAAACCGGTTGACAGAGAACCATTATACAGCGATAACAAAATAGATTTACCGTTCTCAGGAAGATACTTAATCATCGAGTACGAAATATTGTCACAACCGGGTGACGTGTCCTTAGCGCGAATACAACAATTAAGTTCCTGTTTTGTGATTGGCGTCTCTAATTTTGAATTATTAGACACAAATGAAAGGTCGTGAGGAGATGCATAATCGGGAGTTAGACTGCGGAGTAGATTATTGGCTCGCTCGCTGTCAACATGTTGTCTAGCACTTCTGCGCCCCTTAAACCACTTCATTTTATGCCACATCTGACTTTGAGAAGTTGTACCGTCCAATTATGTGCAGAGCTCCTTCCAACCTCTGTCCCTTGCTTTGCGCACTAACTTTTGTGATTCACCTATTTTTTTATTAAGTAGTGATAGGTTATTCGGTGAAGGATTACGTCTAAAGGTTGAAAGGGCTAGTCTACGTTTTGCAACTGATTTGGATAGGTCTGCATTCCAGTAGGGTTTGGGAATAAAGACGTTATCAGGGTCCATGTTAAATTTTATATAAGGAATATGAACGTCTGCTGATAAATGTAAACACTCAATAAAATTATCGTAGTCGGCCTGAAGATTGCCTGACTTCTCAAAATAAATAAATAAGTTTTCAAGTAAGCTTCTGTAACTATCCCAATCCGCGTTTTTAAAATTCCGTCGATAAGTATCTCTAGGTATAACCTTGAAATTGGTCGTTATATTAATCATTAAGTGATCACTTCCAAGGGTTTCGTTCATAATGTTCCAGTTAAATGTCAAAGCTAAATCAGAGGAAACTAAAGTTATATCGGGCGCGGATTGTTGAAGTTGGTTGTTAACCAACCTAATACGGGTGGATTTGCCATCGTTCAGGGTTACAAAACCGTTATCCAAAATAGAATCACAGATTTGAGATCCTCTTAAATCGGTCCTGTAAGACCAATTGGTGTGGTGCCCGTTAAAATCCCCTACAACAAGACTTTTTCTGTTTACCAAAGAAAAAACTGAATCCCAATCTTGCTGGCTGGTACGCACAGATGGTGCACAGTACAAAGCAATAATATGTTCGATTTCACTACAATTGAACAGTTTAACACACAAGAGTTCAATACTCTGGTTTGTGGTTTGAACGTCACAGATACAGGCATGAATTGACCTATGTATGAAGATAGCTACCCCACCATAACCGTCATCCCGGTCTTTACGGTAAACATTATAATTTGTCAAATTGAGATGGCTATCAGGCTTTAACCAGGTTTCACTAACTGCAGCAATGTGGACTTTCTCCTGTGTCAAAATATTTTCAAATGTAACTAACTTCGGCCTTAAACTTTGCGCATTCCATTGGAGAATAGTCAATTTTACATTTTTCTTGTTCACGGTTTACGCAAAACAAAAAAATCTAATGTCTGTTTTATAATAGGCCAATCTGAAATGTTATCTACCACCACTAAAATTATCCATTCGACGCAACACTTTACCATACTTGTAACCTTAGTTAAAATAGATGTATTTTTCAAAAATATTATTTCCTTAAGTCTTTTTATCAACTCTCCAAACTTCACCTCTCTTTCTCGCTTTTCTTCAACTTCCTCAACAAACACATCTGGTTGTTTGGTATCCTGTGGCTCTGGGTATAAAAAGAAATCGTATTCAGATCGATTAGAAGCAGCATTCTTACGTTTCACTTCTTTTTTGGACGATTGTTGTGAGGCTTTTTTTATCTGTTCCCCTTTGTGTATTTGTGCTTTTGTCGTTAAGATTTCAACGTAAGGTGAAGATTCACGAAGCGCCGATGCCGTATCTTCTACAAGCGGAGGTTGAGACATAAACGCAGATAACGGTTTAATAGACGACATCTTAGGGTAAACATCAGCTGGTGAGCTTGGTGCTACATAAATAGTAAGGGCCTTTCTATACGTGCAATTAAACTCCGCCATAATGTCTCTTAATCTTTTTTCTTTTAGAAATGCAGGGCAACCTTTGTACAAAGCCATGTGTGCACCGTCACAATTGACACATTTTAATGATGTAGTATCGCAGTTAGTATGATTTTCTCCGCACTTCGGACAGAAAACTTTGCTTGATGGACATCTTTTCGTTGGATGACCCAACTTCCAGCACTGCGTACACTGTGATACAGGAAAGATGTATGGGTCCACTTTAATTCTTAAACCATCCACAGATATATATGGTGGTAAATAGGAGCCCTTAAAACATAAACGAACTGCTTCACTTCGTGTCCAGCCTTCATTGGAATTACGTCGGTTGAGTCGAAATATAGAAACCAATTCCGCTGGTTTAGGGCACGCAATTGTATTTTGAATCTCCTCATCAGTTAGATCTAAATCCACATCTCTTATAACACCATATGATGTACTCTTTTCCATAGCCCGTTGAATACGCCAGCCCTTGCCAAGTAATAGTTTACAGTTCTCTAATCTCTCTGCACTGACTTCATTCTGTATATCGAGGCGTACTTTGTATGGGTTCATATATTTCACCCTCAGAATATCCTTAATGCCGTTATCTCTAAATAATCTGGCCAAAGCAAATTGTTTAGGCAATTGCTCACTACATGATATGTATATCTCTATTTTATCTATCTCAAGTTTGTGCTTTTTTTTTTCCTTTGGTTTCACCTCTGTCCATTCGGTATCATCGTCATCTCCTTTCCTCTTCTCCGACCTAGTTTCGCCCTCCATTTTCATAGTATCTTCTTCTTGGTATTGTGTCCCTTCTAAATCTCGTACTACCATATCACTCCACGGACTGCTGCTCGACATAGTAGTCGCTTCACAAGTAGCATACACATGACCTTCCTTACTTTCATTCATCGCGTAAAATTAAAAATCACACATCGTTAGCCAATGCGCGCAGCGAGTTAACCCAACGGTATATAAGTACTTACATACACGTTGGGTATGGCTACCGCGGTTCCGCGCAAGTAATAACAACAACGTAATAGGAGCGAGCGCGGCTTTGGTAATTAGCAAATCGACTACCTCGCACGAACGCCGTATCGAGACTCGTAGGCATAACTTTGGATGCCAAGCTTCAATGGGGCCCCCATATAGATAAATTGTCTAAAAAACTAAGCTCTGCAGCATACGCCGTTAGAAAAATTCTGTGATTTAGAGACAGCGAGTTTAGTACACTTTGGTTATTTTCATAGTGTGATGTCGTACGGTATTCTTACGAAAATACATCTATTCTCTCGTGGTCTCGTGGACAGTGATATCCATAACATAAATACTAGGAACAAACACAAATTTGTTGTTCCCACTACCAGGCTCACGAAAATAGGTAGGTCGTTTAAATGTCAAAGTATACGTTTTTATAACAAACTTCCTAGTCACATTCAAGAACTAAGCCTTAATAAATTCAAATCTTTTATAAAGCGGAAATTATACCAGAATGCCTATTATACTGTCAAAGGCTATATTGAGGACAAGAAGGCTTGGGATTGAGCTGCTCCAATAAGTTTACACAGATATTGTTGATGTTTAATTCGCTGTTTAACTTTTATTTTTGATTTTTTTGATAAACAATGACATCTTTATATTTACTGTTTAAAGTATAGTAGAATGTGAGGACTATGTGGGTCATTGTATTTTTGTTTTTAACGATGGTCTGGCTATTTCAGTACTTTACGCGGCCTACCCAAATGTCCTTTCTTTTGTATTGTTCGTCGAATCGTTGAGCTCCTTAGTTCTGAGTTGAGCTGCACGATGATTGACAAATGCGTGCACTGACTGGACAGGTCCACTCAAATCCGTGTGGTTCTTTCCTCAAAAGACCATTTCAGACACCAGCCTACATGGTCCTCATATAATATGACCAGATTATTTTCGGATTTTTATTTACACTTTGACATTGATGGACTTTATGCATACAATGACATGTTAATTTACTTTGTAAAGTATTATAATATTTTAATTATTGTGAATGTGAAGACATCGTGGATTTGTCGTTTTTTTTAAATGCATTTTTTCATTAGTTTTAATCATGATCTGGCAGTTTGAGTAATTTATGCGGCCTACCCAAATGTCCCTTCTTTGGTAAAGTTCGTCGAATCGTTTAAGCTCCTTTAGTTCTGTGTTGAGCTGCATGACAACTGACAAATGCGTGCACTGACTGGCCAGGTCCACTCATTCTGTGTGGGTGTTTCCTCAAAAGACCATTTCAGAAATCAGTCCACATGGTCTTCACATGACCTGACCAAGATTTTGTCTGGACTTTAAAAGAGACTGTGACCTCTGAGTTTGTTTCGACCTTTCTTCTCAGAGTAGTCAGATAGGAAACGCCGATCTTATCTAGTTTTTAAAATATGATTGAAGTGTTAAAGTGTTTTTACAAACCTATTTACAGAAAATAAATCACTTATCATTTATAATTGGATAAAAAAAATATATTCAAACTGACGCAACAAAAAAAATATAAAAAAAGTAATTATTTGTGTTAATTCCCTTTTTTTACGTAATTAGGGTAGGGGTGTTTTTGCAATTAGGGTAGATTATTGTGGCGCTCATTTAGAAGAAAGCAAATACATATTTTATAGCAAAATTAATGCATAACATATTTTTTCTGTAGTCTAATGTCCGCTGTGGGCCTGAAATGGGCAAAGGCCTTTAAGCCCTCTTCCTCTCTCCTAATTTGTGCTCGACAGGGTCCATAGTGATCATGTCTTTGTAAACTTCCCATTTAAGTTTACATCGTTGAACGCAATTGATTGTTGAGTAACAATCGCTTGTCTCTACGAGCATTGTTTGCTAATATAGTAATAGTAATTTATTTCCAAATCTTCAGTACACGTTACATCAGTGAAGACTCGACCCCTGAACTAGGACATCCTGTATGACAGGGGTCGAGGATTTCTCCAGTTACATGGATCAGCATAAGAAGGTTTAGACGAAATACAATTTAGTGTTATTTTTTTTAATGAAATCAGTTTATTTTTATAATATTTCTGAATGATTCTCTTTTATAATAGATTAGGGGTAGTATGTGTAGGATGAGATGTGTGGTGGGTGTGTAGGTGTAGGTGTGTGAACGTGTGTGTACTCTGTGTCTGGCCACTAGGTGAGATTACTGATAAGATCTTCAACATCATCGTAGCTATAGCTTTCGAGCCAAAGTAGGATTTCCTTTTTTATCATGAAATTGCTTACATTTTTTACTAGTTTGAACTGACAAAGTTTGCTGTAGAGGCGGGGCGCTATGCTGTTGTAGTGCTTTCTGGCGAACTTGCTCTTTACCCATGCTACGGGTTATCTTTCCGTTCTTTTGCTAGTTTTTGGCAAGTTAGGGACTGTGAGCCGGTGATATCTCCGCAAGCACTCATAAATAAATATTCTTCTGACGCTAAGCACCCGCGCCTGCTCGTATACCAGAGTGGTAGGTGTTCTGAAGTTAAGGGAAAGCAGCACCTTCAGAACAGCACGCTGGGATCGCTCTATTTCTATCATATAAGTTTTTCCAGCCTCACCCCATGCACAGATACCATAGCCCAGAATGCAGTGACACAATGCTTTGTACGTTTGTATAAGTAACTTATGGCTGGCAACATACCTCAGGATTTTGAAGATATATAAGTTTACGTGTTTTTTTTGCTGTGACTGAGATATGTAGACTCCACTTCAAATTGTCGTCGATTGTAACACAAAAGTATTTTATGCTGCTGGCTCTCTCAAGCCTACGGCAGGCACAGACAGGTTGAAAACACGACCCTCTATTACAAGGGAACGTGTGGATGGGCACAATGAAGTCTGTACCAGGCCCGCCTGACTTTGACATGCTGAAGCAGAGGTATTTTGTTTTACTTGCGTTTATCGATAGTAGACTGTCTTCAAGCCAGGCAGTAACTCTTGGAAGCCCTCGTTCACATATCCGTGCCAAACTTTCCCAAGAGGTGTGGCGGAACAGGAGAACTGTGTCATCAGCAAACATTGTATTTTCGCCTTGTTGGATAGTAAGGTCACAGAGTCGATTATTGTACACCAGGAAAAGTGTTGAGGATATTGTGCTTCCCTGGGGAACACCGTAGGTTCAAGGTGCTTCGTCATTCATCTGCCCATCAACGCGGACTCTTTGGTACCGGTTTGGTGGCGGTCAGTCAGGTAGCTTTTAAACCATTCCTGCGGTACACCTCGCACGCCAACGCCCTCCAATCGGCTCAATAACGAATAAATGGATAACGATAATGTTAAAATGTTGAAGTTTCTGTGAGAAGACAGAGGGATTAACTTAATTTAGTATTAATAGATAACTTGCTGTATTAAACATTACAAATAAATAATTTGGGTTATTTTTTCCAACAAGGATGACGTGCTACAAGGTGGAAGGGTGCGCGAGCGCAGGCCCTGCGGGCGCGGCGGTGGCGGCCGCGCTGCAGTTTTTTGCAGCCTCGCAGTGTCTGCTGCAGGAGCCCTACCCCGGACAGGCAGATGTCAACAGTACGTATTGTTATGAAATTATAGAATACTAGTGAACCTGGGTAGCAGTGGTGGCCCAGTTGTAACGGCCCCGACTTATGAGTTGTAGGTAGGTCGTAGGTTCGAACACAGATAGGCGCTTTACTTTGTGTAAATAATTTCATCACCACTGCTCTCAAAATGGTACAGGAAAACATCGTAAGGAAACCGGCATGTCCTAGAGTAAAAAAATCGAAGACGTGGTAGATGTCTACCAACCCGCACTGGGCCCGCGTTGTAGATTACGGCCCACTCCCTCTTACCGAGAGGAGGCCTGTGTCCCAGCAGTGGGAACATTATAGGCTGATGATGCAAACGACCCTCCCCTGATTCGCACGGTTTTCACGACTTGACAAAACACCAAGTTTTCGTTATAACAAGTAAGTTTAATGGATGAATTAAACACATAAACCTTCCTGTTTTTTTTAATGATGGTGGAAACCTCAAAATAAATCCGTTGCGTAGTTTACAACAACACACAGACAGACAAGAAAAGCGACTTTAGCCTACAATAAACCTATACTATATATGTAAGTACTACACTTTACCTACCGACCCGCCCCTGCTTCGAATAGTTTTATGACTTGACAAATCATGAAGATTTCTTTATTTTATGTTTGTTGAATAACTATGTATAATACACATAAACCTCCCGGAATAAATTCTCTACATGATTTTGTAAGCCGCGTCAAAATCCGTGGCATAGTAAAACTACGCAACACAACATTATGTTAATAATAATTGTTTACCCGGTGCCAGTATTAGCCAATTAATTTGTAATATTAGACTGACAAAAATTAACCCTGGTTCAACTGTTATATTATTATATGGGGATAGCTTATCTGTAAGAAAAAAGGACATTACTGAATGTGTCCATTTGATGTTACATCTCAATGAGACTAATAATTGTAAATTTATTTTCTGTGCTTTGCCTTATTCTCAGTATTTGTCTGATGAGCAAAATAGGCACATTTATCATTTAAATATGTTAATTTATAATAGGACTTGCCGTTATAGTGACATTATTTTATATTTTGATTGTAATCAATTTATTACTGATTACAAACTGACAAATTATACAATGTATTTGCCACTTAGATGTAGGAGACAAATTGCTAATCTTTTAGCATACAATTTACACAGTGACAAGGGTACATGTAGTGTACAATCGATTACAGTTAGTAGTGGTACTAATACTACTTTTGATACGCCTTGTAGTTTAAACTATTAGGTGCGACAACGGGTGAGCCGCATATGTTGAATGTTGTACATCAAAATATGCAGGGTTTGTCCGGCAAAGAGCTAGAGTTAAGTTTATTTATGGAGAACTATGATGTTCAGGTGTTATGTTTGACTGAACACTGGTTGAAGGAACATGAAGTAGTGTTTATCAATGATGATAATTTCACGGTACAAAGCGCATTTGTAAGGAAAAGTGCCATTCGCGGTGGCTCTTTAGTTCTTGTCTCAAACAATTTGAAATGTAACCAACGTTTAGATTTAGTTAATCTCTCTGAGGCTTTTAATGAGTTTTTTGCCAATATACCTATAACTACGACTTGCTCCTTAAATTCGTCCCCGTCTAAAGCTGAGAATCTTTTGAATAGTAGTGTGCCAAAATGTACTCGCATATTTAGCTTCGAACATGTAACGCCTAATGATGTAATTAACGTCTTTAACACACTTAAATCTAAAAACACTGGTGATTACTGGGGCATCTCAATTAAACTTTTAAGTAATATAATAGACATCGTAGCCCCCTATCTAGCTGTTACTTTTAATAAATGTGTTGATATAGGAACTTTTCCTGACCTCATGAAGAGTAGTAAAGTCATACCATTATTTAAATCTGGTAATAAAAATAACATTGGCAATTTCAGGCCTATTTCTATCTTACCAGCATTTAGCAAAATATTTGAAAAGTTAATACTTAAGCAGTTGCTAAGACATTTTAATTTAAATAGCCTCCTTCATAATGAACAATATGGCTTTACAAAAGGACGTTCAACTACAGATGCGGGTGTTGCTCTGCTGAAACACATATTTAATGCATGGGACAAATCGCAAAATGCTATTGGAGTTTTCTGTGATCTCTCTAAAGCCTTTGATTGCGTGCACCATGACACGCTTTTGCGTAAACTACGTCATTACGGTGTCCAAAACGAAGCTCTCAACGTAATAAATTCTTATTTACACAATAGGTTCCAATGTGTAGATGTCGATGGTGTGAAATCATCCGGGCTTCCAGTTCAGTTAGGTGTTCCTCAAGGCTCAATACTAGGTCCATTCTTGTTCTTAGTGTATATCAATGACTTACCATTCTATTTAAATGATAACTGTGACATTGTAATGTTTGCAGATGATACCTCATGTGCATGCATGTGCACTCACACAAATACAAAGCTCAGGTTAGGCCTCGCGGACTGTAACAAACTGTAACAAACGAATAAAATTCTGTTCTCCAAACAAATCAAATAATAACGCTAATCGTTTCGCGCGAGTTTTATTCTTTTTGTCCATTTTCGATCAATCATATTTGTGAGTGCCAGTCAGTCTACGAGTATCTGCCATAACAAAGTAAGTTAGGAGTTTGTGAGTCCAATTTCCTACGATAAGTATGGGAAAAGTTTGTCGCGATTTTCGAGTTTTCTAGTACTCAGACCTCAGTTGGTCCCACTGAGTTTTTTTATCCTCATTCATATATTTTTATTGCCGTTAACGAACAAATAATTTAATTTCGCAACTTGATGGAGATATTAAATAAATCCATAAGACAAAAAACAATTGCTCTCTGTGGAAGGCCAATTCCAAAATGATTGAAAAATGTGCTAGACACGCCAAACCGCTGTACATGCACTAACACTGTGGCGGCAAGGGCAGCATGTCATCGCAACAGCGGATCGGTTTTTGTGGCACGTACAGTACGACCAACCAATCTGTGCAATTATTTGTGGTGATGGTTGTGAACGAAAATCAAAAAGTAAAACGACTGCGAAGTGCCAATTACACAGAACTGACAAAGTAAATATTTTACACAAACTGAAAAAAAAGTTAAGTAAAAATGAGTTAATAAACTTATTAATTTAGAATAATAATAATGTACGCTTTATATATTATGCTGAATTCGTAAATTTTATGTTAATGTATTAGGTATTGTAGGTATTCGGTTAGTTATTTTAATTAGCCATAAAATAGATACGTTGGTTAAGTTAAGAGGTATTTCCACATTTTAATTTAATGCTGTGCGACAAAAAATACACTAAGGAGATTTCAATAAAACATGCGAATAACGCCTATAAATTTAAATAGATAAAAAAGTGAATTTCTCGAAAAACGTCAGTTAGGAGTTGGCACTTCGCCGTCGAAAACAAAAAACGGTCGTAAGTCCCTTTCAAAATGTTAGTTCGAAAAACCGTCGGTCGAATTCTCTCACTAGCGGTCTTACGGAGTAGTCAAGTATCTATTAATTAATTAACATCTACCCCCAACGGAAAATGCCTAAATGCGATAATTGTGATAAAGCTATTACAATAAAATCACCTGGGCTTGAGTGTAATAAATGTGGGAAAATAGTGCACGCAAATGAAATATGCACTGGCTTATCTTCTAAGCAGCTGTCAGCCCTGAGGAATGCAGAAAACCTGGAGTGGACATGCGAAGAATGTCACAAGGAGTCTCCTCATCGCAAGTCCTTCATAATTCCAGAAGATCATGAAAATGAGGATGATAATGTTAGTGAGCTGGATGGGAACAGTGCTGCTGTGAATAAATTGCTACGTGATATTTCACTCGAAGTTAAGAAAGCAGTGAAGAAAGAACTGGCATCAGTGAATGAGTCGCTTAGCACTTGTTGCTTGAGAATTAATGCTATAAACTCTACCCTGGAACTACTTACAGAGAAAGTTAAAGACATGGAGAAGATAAATACATACCTCACGAATCAAAATACACACTTGGAATTAAAAATTGATGCATTGGAACAACACATCAGAAACGTTGAGCAAGAAACACTGGCCAATGTTTTTGAGATCACTGGTATTCCTGATAATGTGAACGAGAATCTGGACATACCCTCAACTGAAATAGCTTCGAAACTGAACATTGAGAAACGCCAAGTTACATTGGTCAAAAGACTTAAAGGCAGGAATGGTAAGGAAGGAGTTATTCAGTTGATGTTGCATCATGAAGAGCAGGTGGATCAGTGGATACGTACAGCGCAGAAGGCTCGGAGCTATATCGCGGCGCCCCCGTAAGGGGGCGTTGCGTGCGGTGCCGGGGCTTGGCCCCCCGACCGCAGAAGCCATACGGCGACCCGTAAATACGGGCCTCTCATTTTGGTCGCTTCTTGGCGGGTGATACTGGGCGCACGCGAGATACGTGCGCCTATGTGTGTGGATTCTTGTTTGTTTCTGTAGGAGCGCCGCGACGCTTATAGTGAAGCGCCGCTTTCTTCACGACATCTCGGCGGTCTGTCGCCGCCAGGTGAGACCCCTAGTTACCTAGGGGAGGCCCGGCGACAACGACCAGCGACGAAGATGCCGACTCGACGCGCCTACAGAGTAGGTGAGAGGTCCCCGCCCGTCCAGATCACAGAGCTAGCCGTTACTGTCCGGGCTAAGGGGCCGAATGTGGGTGTGAACGGCATTGTAATTGTGTAACACCGTTCAATGTTTGCGTGCCTCGCGGCCCGCGCCGCGCGTGCACGCGTGAGTTTGGGTGCCTGTATAGACATGTATGTCTGTCTGCGTCTACGTAACGTGCCTATATTAACCTAGAACACGTTACGCAGTGGGTGTGTGTGTTGTGAGTGTGGAGTCTTTTTGTCACAGATAAGTCGCGTGTAACTTGGCTGCGGCTTATCTGGAGGTCGATCCGGATTTGTTTTATGACGTCTTCCGTGTCCCGAAGGAGGTGGCGGAGGGGGGGCGGCCTTATGCCAGAAGGCCGCCGGCGTCCCATTTTGGGCCGCCCTGGGTGACCTAGCCGCGGTACAGAGTCAGTAGTGCGGCCAAGCCATCCAGGATGACCAACTCGACATCCTGTCCCTGCCTGATGGCCTTTATCAGGTCCATCAGTAGTTTGATGGCACAGGTTGTGAAATCCGACTTGTTTGTGGCTGCTTTGGCGTCGGTAGCGCCGCCACTGGTTTCTTTTATGAACTTTTCTCTTGGTAGTTCCTTGTTTGTCCGCGGCGCCGTGGCGGCGCTAGCGGTAGGTTGCTGCATATTCACAACCTGTGCCTCGGTGAAGGCAGGGGTGGCAGTTGGGTTTTCTTGGGTCGCCGGGGGGGGGTCGGGTTTCTTCCCCTTGCCCTTTCCCCCGCGTCTCTTGTTTTTCCTCCGCCCAGAGGAGGTAGCTTCTTTGTTTGAGGGCCCGTTGGCCGCCGCCATAAGCGTCGTGCCTTGGGCCTCTTCTGGCATCTCTTGTGGCCTCTCAAAGGACACTTTGGGACGGCGTGATGTGGCCGTTATGGCGGCGGTGCCCGCCCGCTTGTTCCGGGTCTCTCTCTGGAACACCGGACACTTGATGTTGCACGCCGGGTGCGGGCCACCGCAGTTCACACAGGTGGCCGGCTCTTCCCTCGGGCGCGGGCAGTCTCTCGCCGCGTGCTCCCCTCCACAGCGCACGCAGGCGAGCGGGCGGTGACACTGATGCGAGCTGTGTCTGAACAGTTGGCATCGGTGGCACTGGGCGGGTCCTCGTTTTCCGCGCCAGGCCTCTATCTTGACACCACGCATCAACATGAACGTCGTGGTGTCATAAATGGCCCGGACGTCCGGAGTCTTTTTTAAGATTGCGTGGAATACGCAACCGGGTCGTCCTTGTGCGGCCTTGATATGGCGCACATACTCCGGCTGGTATCCCAGCGTTTGGAGCTCCTCCTCTATCTCCTTCGGGTCCGTATCCGCCGGTAGTCCCCGTATGGCGATCTTCAGGCTCTTCTCTGCTGGCAGTGAGTAAGCGAACCAGCTGACGCCGCTATCCTTCTCTAGGCCAGTCAGGTATCGCTGGACCAGCCTATACTCCTCCTCGCTGTCTGGGGTGAAGCGAACTCCACCTCCGTATGGACGAGCGTTAGGAGGCCGGCCCAGTTTCTCCCTGATGGCCCGGAAATGGGCGGCCCAGTTTGGCAGCCTCTCAACCACCAGCGGCGGGTACCTGGGCTTCTTTTGCCCCGGCTTATGTTGCCACGTTCTTGTCGCGGCGCCGGGGGGTGCATCGGGGGTGTTGGCAGCGGTAGCGGGGGCGGGGGGTGGCCTAACCCCCGCGGTCGGTGACGGTGACGGTGGCGGCGATGGTGACGCAGGTGGGGGGGGTGAGCGGCGCGCCGCGTCGGCAAAAGTAGGCGACGCTGGCGGGTCCGGACTCCGCGGCGCGCTTTCGCGCGGTGGCCGCGGCGAGTCGGGGCAGAGCCGCTTCCCCTCCTCCGCTGCGGTCTCACTCGAGCTCCTGCGTCGACGTATTCTTTGGCCTCTGGGTTCGAGCCGGGACTCGAAACAGGCACGCGCACAGCCATTTCCGGTCGAGCCCGCGGATGCCAGCGACATGTTCGATCCTATGGACGAACACGGCGACATAACCGCGGGCGAGTCGTAAGCTGATGCACGAGGAGGCGCCGGTGAGTCGGGCGTGTATGTGGCACTAGTCACTGACCTTGTCTTGGTGGTGTCGGAATTTAGTGCTGGCCGCTCTCGCTCAGCCATTGCCGGTCCCGCCAGCGAGAAACGGGCGCCGGTCACGGCGGTGCGCGGAGCTGGCGCAGCTTTGGTATTTGGTTGCGCTGTCACAGTAGTCGCTGCGGCGGGCGCGGGCGGAGTCGCGAATCGCGGCGGCGCGTCGATGCGTGCAGGGGGCGCGCGGGGGGGCGCGGGCGGTGTGCGGGGGCGCGCGGGGTAGTCGCGCGGCGTGGCGGGGCGCGCGGCGTAAGCGGCGGCGTACGCGGCGGCATAAGCAGCGCAGCGCGCGGGCGCGGGTGCGGGAGCACGCGCGGGCGGTGCCGCGGCGCGCGCGTGCGGCGCGCGACTTGGGTTACCGGCAGGCCCCGGGGCCTGAATGGGCACCGGGCGGAACGCGGCGGGACGGATCACTACCGCATGCGGTCGGCTCGACGACGGCGAAGGCGCAGCGCGCGCAGGCGCCAGTGACGTCGGTGGGCCGGCAGCAGCAGCGGCGCTCGATCCCCCTCCTCTTCTTTCTTCCTTCTTCTTCTTGGAAGTCTTCTTCTTCTTCTCCTCGCTTCTTGTGGAGCCGGCCGGCGGAGCACAGGACGACGCAACACCGATGATCGGCATCGACGACGTCCTATCCAGCGCCGGGCGGGACTCCGGTGAGCCGGCATCGCAGCCCAACGAGCCGCGCGTGCCGGGCTTCGGCATCGCAGGTGTGTGGTCTCCGCGACCGCGGCGGTACTAAGTACCGGGTAGTCGAATAAAAAATTAAATGGCGGTCCGCGTGGAACAAACTTAGTAACGGAATAGGAAAATTCCGTAGGACTAGCTTGTGTGACGACCACAAGCCAATCCAGCGCAGAAGGAACCAATTGTTGTTTAGGATGTAGTCCCCGAGGTCAGTCTGGACTTAGCCAAATCAAAAGTTTTGTTTCGATACGCTCTTACCAAAGTGAACAAGTCACTACTATGGCAAGCTAAACAAACATTGAAGGAAACGTACAGGTACATTTGGTTCCAGAATGGCAAAATATTCAAACCGATTGTCATAAGGAACACTAGTGATATTGATAAAATGGCGGCTCAGAAAAATAGTTGTCGATAATAGTTAGTCTCAGTGATCACTTCGGTCTCTTCATCCGAAATAACAGAATTCCTTGAGTGTTCAACCATCAACGAGTTTAGTAATCACCTTATAAATAGTAAACAGAAACTAATTATAGTCCATATTAATATACGCTCAATTGTTTAAAAAAATTCTTTAGTTCTTCAGTTCATGGATGCTTCAAAAATTAATATTGACGTTGTTATCTTTACAGAGGTAGGTATTTCTAAAAACAGCAATCTCATTCAATTCTTTGATATAAATGGCTATGAAATGTATCATACGCTGCGGGAGCAGCGCAGGGGTGGTGGCATTGTTATGTATGTTAAACGTACCAACAACTTTAAATCATAAATAATGTATCACTAAAACACTGCGAATATATAGTTGGACATTTGTCGACATCATATCACTACACGACATCAATCTGCACAATGTATAGACCACCTAATGATAGTAAGCACTTGTTTATCAAAGAATTGAAGGAGCTTTTATGTAAGGACACATTCAACACTCCGACTTATACTTGTTGGGTTAAAACTCGGGATTATTACTTATGTTGTTTGGCTGAGTGTGGCCTAACGAGCGCAGTTTCAGATTACACAAGAATCGAAAAGCGTAAAGATATTATCACTCGAAGTTGTATCGATCATATTTTTGTAAGATCGCGCTCGTTAGAACTTTACTCAGCGGCGCTCGGCAGTTTTGGCAGACCATCGTATGATCGTGTTGTGTTGCATTGGAGGGGGAGCTAAAAACGCTGTACAGAATGTTGCAAAAGTAAAAGAATTAATTGATTACAAGAAATTAAAACCCAAAATTTAACGCCATAGATTGGAAATTAGTTGTTAGTATGCAATGCCCTTTAGATATATATAGCTCCATTAAAAAAAGCTTTGAGTGGTGTTATGAGCAATCAAAGTATTAAAAAATTATTACTACCAACAGCAAAAGGAATAAAGAGTTGTGGATAAACAGTAAAATTAATAACATGGTAGTCTTTATCAGCTGTCACGACACCTGTGTCGTGGCAGCTGATAAAGACTTATCTAAGGCTGAACAAAAGATTCAAAAGGATTTTGATAATTTATGTAAGTGGTCTCACGACGCTGGACTGGTGCTTAATGCTGGTAAAACTAAGACTATGCATGTTCGTTCTAATCACTTACTCAACTCCGACAAGCCAGTTAAAATAGTCACGCACACACACCAATGTTTGCATGATGTGCAATTATCTAGGCTTGGTTGCAAATGGGTTCACATTTTTTTTATAATCCTTTTTTATGCACAGAAAACATAATGGTACAAATAGTTGCAGATTAATTTGGGCGTCATATATACTTTTAAATTACATGAGTTTAGATAAAATTATGCAATAAACTGCACTTAGCTAGCTATTCCCTGGCTATTTAACAGTTGCATAAACTATGAATGAAAATCGAATTGGTTTCTAATAGTAGATGCAAAAAGTAGAGTTATCTTCTCGGGAATAAAGGTGTCTTCGTCTTGGTCGAGCTTGAGCTTGATCCCGAGTCAGGATAGGTTGGTAAAATTTAAAAGTGAAGAACTATGTATTTAATTACAACCTGTTTAAATATTAATTAATGGGACGTTTGTTCTTCTAAACATTTTTATAAAATTGACTCCGGAAGGTTTAAGGCTCCCACAAACAGGCGTAACGCTACGCCGCGACAGAAAGGCGCGCTAATCGCGCTACTCGCGCGACCATCGGCGCCTTTGTGTCGTGGTGTGTCGTCGCGCCTGTTTGTGGGAGCCTTTATGTGTATAACACGTTAATAATAAATAACAAATTATGATTGTTTTGTCAAGTCGTAAAATCCGTGCAAAGCAGGGCGGATCGCTAGTAAAACATAACTAGCTAAATGTGATTTTATAAGTAGGTAATATGAATGATTGGCAGACGGGTCTTACTTCGACTTCATCATCGTGGGCGGTGGCACGGCGGGGTCTGCGCTAGCGGCGCGGCTGGCGCAGGAGCCGCGCTTTTCCGTGCTGCTGCTCGAGGCTGGCCCCGACCCGCCCCAGGAGAGCATTGTGAGTTCGCACACGTTCCCACACTGACAAAGGGGAATCTTATATTTTCAGAAGACTGTCTGTGTTATCTTCCTGCCTTTAAGTATCCTTGTATACTGATTTCTTTTTAAAATGTTATTGTTTAAAGCCTCTTTAAATATATACTACATTGAAGGTTGTAAATCAATGGCCATACATCATAAATCTAGAGATTTTTCTTATTCAAAGATTATTAGCATGTGCGACAAAAACTCAAACGTCTTAATTTCTTAAAACTATTTCACAGATACCAGGCTTCCGCTCAACTCTCAAAGAGTCCCCTTACGACTGGAACTTCACGACGGTTGACGACGGCTACACGAGCCAGTCGCTGGCGGGTGGCCGGGAGAAACAGCCGCGCGGCAGGATGCTAGGTGGCAGCGGTAGCCTCAACGACATGGTGTACTCTCGCGGGCACCCCGTTGACTACTACGAGTGGGCGGACATCGTCGGACACTCCTGGAACTGGACCGACGTACTCCCCTACTTCATGAAGACCGAACAGATGACCGACCACAGGATCGTCAACAATAGCGAGCTCATGCACTACCACGGAACACATGGAGAAATTGAAGTATCAGGCTCCGAAGTACCGGATGGCCCTAACGCAAAGCTCCTCAAGGCCTTTGAAGAATTAGGTTTTGACATAGTTGACGACATGACGTACCCTTACAAGATAGGAGCCGGTATGTTCTCGCACACCATCAGAGATGGACGAAGAGACAGCTCTTTGATTGCTTTGCTTAATAAAGTTCAGAGCAACAACCTCCACGTGTTAAAAGACACGTTAGTGACGAAGATCTTGATAGAGAACAACACGGCTGTCGGTGTCAAGACTCTTTCGAATGGAGAAGAATTTTCCTTCTTCGCTAACAAAGAAGTCATTGTATCAGCCGGGACTTTCAACAGTCCAAAGCTGTTGATGTTGTCCGGAATCGGGCCGAAGGCAGGCCTCGATAAATTCGGAATAAATGTAATTCAAGATCTGCCGGTAGGAGAAGGATTGAACGACCACGTCATGGTGCTGTTCTTCGTTGCTGCAGAGAAGGGGACTTGTCCGCAAAATGAACGAGATTTCTCCCTCGAAGTGATAAAATACCTATATGATGGCTCAGGGATGTTGTCTTATTCCGACAGTATAGGTATATATCTGCCTCAGAAGGACAGAGACCCGAACGTACCATATTTTGCCATTTACCCTTCATGCGTCCCTCAAGGACAGTTATCTTATGACGCGTGCATGCGAGGCATCGGGTTCACGAATGAAGCTTGTATGAAGCTAATGAAGGAAAGTGAGCAGAACGAAATCATTACACTCGCCGTGGTGCTGCTGAAGCCGCAGTCACGAGGCGAGGTGGCGCTGGCCTCCACGGACCCGATGGACGATCCTCTGATATACACGCGTACTTTTAACAATGTTGCCGATATGGAGGAGTATCCTGAAGCTGTTAAGGTGGCTCTGTCGTTGGTTAACACGACGTATTTCAAGCGAAAAGGTGCTCACGTGGTGGACTTGACTCCAGAGAGTTGTAAGGGTTTGGAGGAGGATGAAGTGATCAGATGTCAGGTGCGGGAGCTAGCGATGACGGCGTGGCACGCGGTGGGCACGTGCACGCTTGGCAGCGTGCTGGACGAGGCGCTGCGCGTGCGCGGCGTGCGCGGCTTGCGCGTGGCCGACGCCAGCGCCATGCCGGCCGTCATCCGCGGGAACACCAACGCACCCGTCGTCATGCTGGCGGAGAAGGCCGCGCACTTAATCAAGAAGGCTTACAGAGTCTACAACTGATGTAGGTAAGAGTAGTAGCTTTATTTCATTGTGACAATTATAAAAAAGTTACGATTTTTAAATGTTGGTAACTCTAGATTAGTAGGTATTGTTCAATATACATGACTTTGAATACTGCGAGTACCTGTAATAATATTAAATTAATTATGACGCTTCCTTGAATAGATATAAAATTTGAATTTAAATATTGACAATAACATTTGACCCTAAACAATTGATTTTTTTGTATTTTTAAAATCAATTACCATGTACTATGTACCATGTCCTTACTATAATGTGAAAATTGCATTTGACAAATGAATTAATAAAAAAATACTGTACTTACCTACACACCTACGTAAGGGTACCTGAACAATATTTTAATTATATTTATGTACTAACGATAGTTTTGTGAAGTAAGTATGGGGCAGCAGTTTACAATAAAACTATCTACTAGTGATTGGTGTTTTAATTGATACTTTCGAGTCTTTCGACTTGATCATTGCGTAATGTTCGCTCTCTCTGTATGCACTGTGTAGTGTGTACATACTGTATGTATCAGGATGTGGCATAAGTACATAAAGGTCATAATATATATTGTTTAAATTGATTAAATGTCTGGGAATACAGGCCGTTACGGGTTGAGATACTTATTGGATTACTATCTAAAAGTATTTACAATGTAACTAATTTATTTCATATTTGGTTTGAGTGACTTTGAGCCTTCTAGTTAAGGCTTTTGTGATTAAGCAATCACTGGCAACTCACACTTGACGCTTCGTTGTGGCTATGTTTGGGGCAGGGCTATGTCCAGCAGAGGATGTTTTTCGACTGTTTTTTATTTTTCCGTTAACATGTCCTCCCATACATTCCAACTGCAAATGTAAGTTGGTCGACTGTTACTTGTAAACTTGTAAAGCCTACTTAGCTGATAATGTTCTTTTAAACTTTGTTATATTATATACAATCTACTACCGTGAATTTTTAACATATCGAAAAACAACCATTTAGCTGGCAGAAGGGGGGACACTTAAGTCTAACAAAATTTTTCACTTTAAAACTTAATTTTCCCAAACGGATCCCTTTATCTAAAGGTTGTCTAACGACACCCACACCATGGGGAAGACGAGAAAATAAATACATCCTCATGTAGAGGAGGTAACCTAAATATAGATTTTATTTTACCACTTTGACTTATAAGTCAAATTACAGTTTACTAATACTAAGAGTCTCTGAGCCAAGCTCCGGACGGACGGACGGACATGGCAAAACTATAAGGGTTCCTTGTTGACTACGGAAACCTAAAATATCTTGTTTTATGGTTTGTTTGGTGGTGTAATAAATAAATAAATAAGTATTTTTTTCTTTTTAGGTTCCGAATTTAAATCACATTATGCACCAGGAGGTCATTATGAAATCCAGTGCAAAATTAATGCTCGGACAGAGATGACTTGCTTTCATTACATATAATTTGGCATTCGCGAGCAAGTGGTGTGAAAAATAATAAAGAAGTTACTCGACACTTCTCCAAATTATTGTTGGCCTGACTGGATATTCTAAACTTTAGACTTTTAAGCATTTCACGTCACGACCAACCTGCTGTACCTAATAAGAATCTCAGAGAGGTTTCATAATGTGTAAAGTGTCGCATACTCTTCCCTCTTTCACAGCACAATTAATATTCTAACTACATATAATTAATTAAGAATATTCAAATAACATTACGTTACCAGCACCTAATTGTAGTACCTGTAAGGTAATCGTTTCTCCCCATCACAGGCGAGGGAATGCAACGCGATGTAACGCTAACGTAATGTGACACGTTACCATGTGGCTTGAATAGCCGATGAGATTGTGTCATACAAAATATGATTGCATTAATAGGTGTTGTATGTTCGAGGTGTTATGTGTACTGCGAGTACGAAGAAGTTCAAATTGACGTTTCCGAGGTATTTACTGGGTTTTACTTCAGTGCATATTTAGGGAATGCCTGATTACTTTCGGGATCGAACAAACCCGTTATCCATGAGCAACACATACGTGACAACATTTAAAACGTTAGGCCACCGTAGCAAGATCGACCGCAAGTCAAGATCTTACCGTGTGTTCTACACGGTAAGATCTTGACATGACAAAGAAGTCCACATTCTAAGCCGGACATGGCGGAGATACACCTGCATATCACTCAACCGATTCATAACCACATATGATAGGTGAAAATGAAGGCGCGCAAGGACACGAATGCAAACTGAATTGACTCTTACAAGAATCAATATTTTGGGCTTACTAACGAACCCGTAAAACATATTTTGTATACACGCACGAAATTATTGAAAAAGGACACCCAAAACAGCTGACTTCAGTGACTTCTAAAAAACCAATAAAAAGCAACCACAAACATCTGATCCGACATGTTCCTTTACTTTCTAACGCACCTGCGTTTGACTTGCGCACGCGCCCCTCTAACATTACAGCTTCCGGCTCGGACCGGTGGCGACCGGAAGTGCGGGCAGAGACAAGGAGGCAGCTGATGGTAGGTAACGGTGTCTCCGGGACATAGGTAGGCACTAGGTTTGTGTTATCTTTGAGCGACGAGAACGGAAGTCAGTCAGTTGGTTGTTGAGACAGGCAAGTGTCCTACTACTGAGTATAATATCATGCAGGTAATTGCACTAATATACTCAAGTAAATATTATTCCCAAGTTGTGGTTTGCATGTACGATGTGTGTTGAATGTATGAGGAATCTAGTCTAATTGCTGCAAGTCGTCGGGTCACATTTCCGGGGGTCGTCAGTTAAACAGCTATCTCAATGAAGGTGGCGCGTGTGTTGGATCATTTAGCTCCCTTCAAAATGGTTGAGCTGAATGGTGCTGTTCCATGCGTCATGTTCGTAAACGGGCGCCGTCAGTTGGCACTGGGCATCTCTTACTGCCACGGCCGAATTGTTTCCTTACTATGTGCACAACTTTCTACATCGCTCCAACATGAATAATTTCAACTTGAATGATGTAACCAAAGAGATTTTAGATACAAATAATTAAATGTCTTTAGATGTAACCAATATTGTGTAACAATATTTAGATTTTAAGTGTCCAATAAATTAATTTGTCCGTTTTTCTCCGTAGGAACCTACTAGGTACGCTTTGGAATAGGCATTTAGAGATAT